>RCFS01000010.1:0-1200000 GCA_004296355.1 Lepiota venenata
AGATATCATTGACTGAATAGACAATGACAGTCTCATTTCCAAGCCCTAGCAACACATGTCGAGCACAGTCTTCCTGACTAGTCTGTATCTTCCCGTTCCAAGTCCTGCTGATCCATGAGCACTCGTCAATGTGGGAAGACCTGTGTCACTTACGAGAGGCTCAGTGACACTTCCACACGCAGCGAGGAGCTGGATGTCCTGATCCGAAAAAGGGCTGGTCCGGACTATACCCTTGAGCTCGGGAATCGATGACACCTGAAGGGCATGTTCAGAAGATCTTCCCAACTCAAGCGGAATCTACATACTAAGCTATAGAGCCACTTCAATTATCTCACGAACGGGGTAACAGGAAGGTCCTCGCAGAAGAGTCGTAGGCGTGTGAAGGCAAAGCACCCAATGGTAAATCTTGCTAAATCTAGGCTTAGGGCAACTGTTTTGGTGCAAGCTTCCCAAACATGGGTGGATGCATATACAATGATATCCTGGGAGATGCAAAGCGGAGGGTCAAATTTACCCCCGTAGGCTTCCAAATTCCAGAATGATTCATAGGCAACGCCACTGCTCATAACACGGAAACACAACTCCATGAATTTGGTGCGATACTTTGTAGGGTCGCATGTATAGATCCCCGCACGAGAAGGATTGACCAAGAAATCGGGGAATGAAGCATGGAAGTAGTGGAGGGGTGTCTGGCAGGCTTTGTCATATGAAGGTACAGCGACCACGGAATGCAGGGCAAGGAGAGCAGTTAAGGTTGTGTTGAAGTCCACCATAATGAGACATGTGAAGTGGAAAAGTGGAAGCGGAGGGGATACGACCAACATCCCGAGTACAGTCAACATCACCGGCACCAACTTCCACGGGGTCCGGTCAATCAAGCCCCGATAAAGATCGTTAATTGCACTGATGGGATTGAGTGCATCCCAGGACACTGGAACATCGTCTATTGCATCGATGACCATGCGGAGGCGTTCGGCGGGATTGCGGGCCACTGGGTCACGTATAAATTTCACGATTGTGACGGCATAGATGAAGAGGCCTGCGATTGCTTTCACAAGCTTAGCCATGATCGCCTGGCTCGGCCACTGCTCCTTCATAGCTGGATCAGCAAAGTAGACCTCTGCAATCTCCCTAAATTCCTTCTCAAGGTATTGCTGGACATCGCGTTGCATGTCAGGGCTATCAACACGAATGTGCTTGATCCAACAAATGCCGTCGGCCTCGGCCTGTTCAAAGGCTCGTTTGAGGTGGGGCTCGGGGCGGCTGAAGATCATCCAGCGATAACCGTCGCGGCGGCGGACCGAATCACAAATACAGTCGACAATTGTAGATTGTTCCTCTTTCCCGCCGCACTCATCCAATCCGCCAATGATAATAAAGCCTTTTTAACCCGCTGGCACGCTTCTTCAAATCTCCTCGTTCAAAGCACTCCTGAAAGTTCGACCGGATTGAAACCAAGTCATGGTAGTAGACTAGACTCGGAGGCTTAAAAGGCATGCGTAACTTGTCCAAGAGTTGCCGAGCAAGGATGAGCCATAACGCCGAAGGAAAAATGCAACCGAGAGACCTTGAACAAAAAAAGAAAGCAGCAGCGCACCCCCTTTCCCCAACTGAAACGCCTTCACTATCCAGACCCAGTTCAATTGCCTGAATCAGGTTTTCGCAAGTACCTGGCTGACAACGGGGAAGGGGCTGGCGACGTGGAGAGAAGAGTGTAGTACCGTCGTCTGACCACGGAAAGGACTGAGAGGAGAACGGGTGCATGAGCTGCCTATTGGTAGAAGTAAGCTCCATGGATATGACCAGCAGGAATTAGGGATGGATCGGGGGTCACCGGTCACCGGTCACTCAAGACGATGCATATTGATGCAAAAACAAGGCATGATACGTCACGCACGTGACGTGTCCCACGGTATCCCACACTCACCCCGAAGACAACAAACCCGAAAATCAATCATAAACCTTTCCACATAGATTCCTAACAGATCTAGACTTATCCTAAGCATAACAACGTAGACAGTATAAACAAAAAACATATCAACAGCTATTTAGATCACAACAACCACACCAAAATCAGTCCACCAAAGTTGTTCATTACCTGCATTTTTTGTTTTTCCTCCTCAATGCCTAAGGTCTTGGCCCATACCTCTCCCCACGTCCATACCCACCACCACCACCACCACCACCCCCTCGCGCACCATAAGACGGCGGATACCCTCTATACTCGCCATACCCATAATCCCCTCCCCCTCCTCCCCCAGACGACGAAGGCAGCAACGACGACGCACCATTCCCACTCACCGGTCCACCACCACCACCTCCCGCTCCATAATACCCTCCGCTCCCGCCACCACCAGGCGGACTTCCCGGCCTCGAATAATCACTACCTCCACCTCCACCACCGCTAGAACCAGGCGGTCCCCCACCAGGTGGCCCACGACGGAAATAATCCTGCTGATAATCCTCGCGCGGACGTTTCATCGGCGGACGCAGATCATCAAGGGGGGGAGGAAGCGACGAAGACGATGGTGGTGGCGGTCCACCACCCCCACCACCCAACGTCCTACGCTGAGGACTCAAACTACGCTGACGAATGCGCGAGTAAGACGGTGGTGGGGGTGGCCCGGGTGGTCCGGATGTTGATGATAATGGCGGCGGCGGTCCACGTCCTCGATCGAAATCACGTGGTGGCGGAGGTGGTGGATAGGATCTATCATCTGCAAAAAGGGTTTTAGAGCCCGACAACACAAGGAATACGATATACATACCTCGAGAATAGTCATCCCTACTCCTATCCCATGAATGCCTTGGTGGCGGTCCCAAATCCCCAGGCCTATCATACCTATCTTTTTCTCTTTCTCTCTCCCAATGATGCGAAGCCGGCGGCGGCAGAGGAGCTCTTGAGTCCTTCCAATACTCATCCGCATGCGGCGGCAAAGGACCGCCCCAATCCCCCCTCCCAGGTGGAGGAGGCGCAGGCGCAGGCGGCGGATGTAACGGCAATGGCCCCCTCCTGTCACGGGTATCTCGATCTCTATCATACCCTCCACCACCCCCTCCTCCGTATCCCCACTCCCTCGAAGGAGGAGGTAGCTGCGGGGGTGGTCCTCCACCATACCTCCTTCCATGGGACATGTGCCCAGGATCATCATCATACGGATCGGCAGGAGGTATATCCCCCCCTCTTGGCGAAGGCGGGGCAACACTATACGGTCCTCTTGGTCTATCTCTCTCCCGTTCCCGTTCCCGTTCCCTTTCCCTTTCCCTTTCTCTTTCTCTCTCTCTTTCCCTATCCCGAGCTAGATCCGCTTGCGAGGGCGGGGAAAAACGTCTAGGCGGCGCCAACGACGATGGGGGAGGTGGATACCTCGACCCCTGCGACGATCCACCACCATCAATATCCATGGCATCCCCGCCACCAGAAGGAGGAGGGCCACGCCGATCATCAGGGTATTCTCTATACACATTCGGTCCACGTTCTCTTGATATATCTCTTCCAGGACGATATGAGGGATACTTGGGTCCCCCTCCTAGTGTATGTGGTGGTCCTCCTCTTAGATCATCCGCACGGGCCAAGGAAGGGGATCTGCGGGAGGGTGGGTATGAAGCCCGATGGGCGCCTCCTCCCGCTCCTCCTCCGCCTCCGGCGCTAGGCAGGGGTGGAGGAGACGCAGGTCTCGTTGAATACACAGGCCGTCCTGGATCTTGCCTGTCTCCGGAAGGTTGGTCATCAGGAGGTCTTGTCGAACGTTCAGAACCTGGATTGTTGTTGTTCCCAGAACGAGGCGTAATCGCTCTCCTCTCATCCGCTGCTACCGGCGCTGCAGACGCTGCAACAGCCGACGTAGGCGCTGAAGGGGTGGACAAACGTTCCTCGAGAGTAAGTCGCTCAGGTTCTGTCCTTGTACTGTTGTGATTAGGTCCAGGGCTCTGTCCTCGAGTGTGTTGTCCTGTACCCGTAGCTATCGTACCGCCAAGGCGGTCCTGAAGGGAAGGTTTTATTGGGCTCACGAAACGATCATCCACAGCTGGGGTAATTTTATTTTCCTCTTCTCCGGCTGCTCTAGCTGTTGCTGCTGTTTCCGAAGGTTTCAAATCAGAAGATGCAGAGATAGGTTTCCCAGAGCGGTCTTCTGCAGATGGGGGAGCCTCTCGGCCATTGGCAGAAGAAGTATCAGGTGCAGATTGGACATCAGCAGGTGACCGTTGATTATCAGCCTTTTCTGAAGGAGGGTGTTGTGTCCTGTTTTCATCGGCTGGGGGACGGGAGGGGTCAGGATAACGGGCGCCAGGGCCCGGGGCGCTGACAGGCGGCTCACCGAACCGGCGAGACGCGCTCCTGTCGTGATCTGGAGGCCAGTGACGTTGTTCGGGTGGGGGAGGTCTCTTGTTGTCATTGGGCCTGGAGTAGTTGTTGCTGTTGTTGTTATATCTATCATAGGGACGACGGTGGTCCCGGTAGTCGTTCCGATCTCGCTTGTATCTGTCCTCGCGATCATAGAGCCTGTCATCCCTAGCCGAGGACGGGGGAGGCATGGATGAGTAGTTGCGGTCAGAAGAAGGCCGGCTATCATAGGGAGCATTGGGACGGCTGGGACCATTGAAACGATCATCATGGAGCTGTCTTCTGTTGTCATCATAGCTACCACCACCACCCCGGTGTGACCAAGAGGAAGAGGCATCGCGAGGCCGTGAGAAATCATCTTTGGGGTCAAAGCCAGGCGGGCGGGCAACAGCAGCATAGTCGTTGGGACTAGACCTAGACGAGGGGTGAAAGGGATCGGCCGAGCTCGAGATGGCTGGTTGGTCAGAAGAAGAAGAAGAAGACTTGGGATCGGAATCCGGCAGATGCTGCGAGAGGGGACCAGAGGACAAGGAGACTTGATCGGCGGGTTCACTCTTGACGCTGACTGGAGCAAGGGCAGAAAGGGGAGGTTTACCTTTGGGGTCACTCATGTCGGAGGGACGTGAGAGCTGCGGAAGGGAAAGAGGTAAAGTTTGAGGGGAGGGAATGGGCGCTTAGGGGACGTACAGCTGCAGGGGACGGGGGAAGCTGTGGATGAGCATACTTCTTGTCGTGCAGACGGGGAGGGCGGGCCGAAGTGTAGTCCTGGGGCATTGGGTGGTCGTGTGTCGGGAGCGACATGGGCCCGGTGTAGATCCTGGCGAGGGCGGCCGGCTGGGGGACGGCACGGAAAAAGTCGTGCTGGTTGCCCTTGATGATGGCCTTGAGGTTTTCGAGGATCTCAATGTCGGACTTGCCCGGGGGGAGGTCCGGGTCCGGGGGATGGCTGGCGGTGTTGTTGGCCGAGGAGGATGCAACGGAGAAGGGCGAGGACATGAAAGCAAAGGGACAAGGAAGGGACCCCAGAGCCAGCTGGAACTTGCTGGAAACACACCCCATATATGGAAGCTGCACAGCCACGCACCATAACAGCCTATAATCTCTCTCCGATCAATGCGTCCTCTGCTTTTTTTTTTCATCATCTCTTGACCTCCAAATGGCTGTCGTCGGTGTCGACTTTGGTACGCTTCACAGCAAGGTGCGTCTCCTCTTCTCCTGCATCCTAGCCTCTGCTCACGTGCTCCTCTAGATCGGTGTGGCCAGACATCGCGGAATCGATATCATCGCCAATGAAGTCTCCAATCGCGCAACCCCGTCCGTTTCTGTTTTTTTTTTAATTCTGTTCTCCTCCGATCGCTCATCCATCCCTCTCAGATCTCTTGTTGCTTTCGGTCCCAAACAGCGCGCCATCGGCGAGGCCGCCAAGACCCAGGAGACTTCCAACTTCAAGAACACCATCGGCTCCCTCAAGCGCCTTATCGGCCGCACACTCGATGACCCCCAGGTTCAGAACTTTGAGAAGAAATTCCTAAACGCCAAGCTTGTCGATATTTCTGGCACTGTCGGTGTCGAGGTGAGCGCGCGCACACAGATCTCTCTCCCCCCTCCATCTCAACCCCATCTTTACAACAGGTCAACTACCATGGCGAGAGACAAAGCCTCACCTTTACTCAACTCGTCGGCGCATATCTTGGCAAGATTCGAGATATCGCCGCCAAGGAACTCAAAACAGGCGTCTCAGACATCGTCATCGCCGTTCCAGGATGGTACACCGACATCCAGCGCCGTGCTATCCTCGATGCTGCCGCCATCGCCAATCTCAACGTCCTTCGCATCATCAACGACACCACCGCCACCGCCCTTGGCTATGGTATCACCAAGTCTGATCTTCCCGAAGGTGACTCCCCTCGTCATGTAGCCTTTGTGGATGTGGGCCATGCAGGCTTCTCCGTCTCCATCGTCGCCTTTTCCAAAGGCCAATTGACCGTCAAAAGCACCGCATATGATCGCAATCTCGGCGGTCGTGACATCGATTACGCCCTCGTCGAACACTTTACCGAAGAGTTCAAGGGCAAATACAAGGTCGATGTTCTATCCAACCCCAAGGCCACCTTCCGTCTCACCGCCGGATGCGAAAAACTTAAAAAAGTCCTCTCTGCCAACAGCGAGGCCCCTCTCAATGTCGAGTCTCTCATGAACGACATCGATGCCTCCTCTAAACTCACCCGCGAACAACTTGAAGGTCTCGTCGCACCCCTCCTCAACGCAATCGAAGCGCCCATCAAGCGCGCTCTTGAGGATTCGGGTCTTACCCTTGAGGAGATTGACGCCGTCGAGCTCGTCGGTGGCTCCACACGTATTCCCGCCGTCCGAAACCGCATTCAAGAAGCCTTTGGCGGCAAAGTTCTTTCTACCACCCTCAACCAAGACGAGGCTATCGCCCGTGGCGCTACCTTTGCCTGCGCCATGCTCTCTCCCGTCTTCCGCGTTCGCGATTTCTCAATCCACGACGTCAACCATTACGCTATCAAGGTCCAATGGCCGGCTGTCGCTTCCGATCCGGACGATGACACCGAGCTCACCGTTTTCCCTCAAGGCAACGCTCTTCCTTCCACCAAGATCCTCTCCTTTTATCGTCACGAGCCTTTCAGCATTGAGGCTGTCTATGCGGAACCTTCACTCCTTCCTGGCGGCATTCACCCCACGATCGCTCACTTCACTGCCAAAGAAGTACCGGTAGATCCCAAGGGTGATGCAACCGTTGTCAAAGTCAAGACACGTCTCAATCTCCACGGTATCACCTCTTTCGAGGTTGCATATGTTGAAGAGGTGGAAGAGAGGGAGGAGCCTGCACCTGCGCCGATGGATGTTGATCAAGCTGCTGCTGATGGTGCTGCTGCTCCTGCTGCTCCTGCTGCCCCTCCTAAGAAAAAGAAGATTATCAGGAAGAAGGAGATTCCGTTTACTGCGACGGCCACGTCTTTGGAGAAGGCGGTATTGGATGAGTATAAGGAACGCGAGTCGGACATGCATGCTAGCGACAAGCTCGTCCAGGACACCGAGGTTTGTAGTTGCATTGTTCGTGTGAAGAATACCTTGACTGAAGCTTTTTTTTTTTCTTAAAGGACCGCAAGAATGCTCTGGAAGAATACATCTACGACACCCGCGGCAAGCTCGACGACCGCTACGCCGCCTACGTCACCTCTGACGAAAAATCCAAGCTCTTGCCAGCACTACAAGAAGCCGAAGACTGGCTCTACACCGAAGAAGGCGAAGAATCCACCAAATCGGTATACACCGCCCGACTGGACGCACTCAAACTACTCGGTGATCCTATCGCGTTCCGTTACCGGGAGACCGAGGACCGACAGAAAGCGATTTCGCAACTGCGCGAGACGTTGAATACCTATGTATCACAAGCGACGTCCAGTGATGAAAAGTATGCGCATATTGATGAGAAGGATAAGCAGGGGGTTGTGGAAAAGGTGGCGATGGTAGAGAAGTGGTTGAATGATCAGGTGGCGAGGCAGGCTGAGAGGGCAAAGAATGTGGATCCTGTGGTGACGAGTGGGGAGATTTTGAAGAAGAGGGATGAGGTTATATTTTATGCGACGCCGATTTTGACAAAGCTGAAGCCGAAGCCGCCTGTGGTGCCTGGGTCGGGGACGCAGACGCCCAGGAGGGAGGATGGGACGGGGACACCGAGGAAGGATGGGACGGGGACGCCACAGCCTGATGCGGGTGCTGGTGTGAATGGGGAGGTGCCGGTTGAGGAGGTTCCGAAGACGAATGGGCCTTCGCATATGGATGTTGATTAGAGATTAGACTTTTGTTTTTGTTTTTGTTTTTTTAGTATCGTGATGGTAATATGTAGTTACTTACACCGCGTAATCGGATTGCTTCAATTCCGTGTCTGTGTGCGTGTTTGACGGAATGGATGATGATGGGCTGAGGGTATGCGAATTAGCTGATGCTCGGCCCGCTTTATACACTAACAACCATCCCTCGCGTGTTTTTTTTTTCGCTCTGCTCCTACATTGCACCTTCAAGCGACATGATACAGCTGCTTGACATCCACTTAGATAGCCCAGGCCTAAGTCATCGCAGAGTAGTGAGATTATCGTAGGGTTCTCTCTCTCTCCCCTTTCTCCCCTAACCCGTGATTCTAAACCGGGGTCGTAATGGTAAAAATAATGTATTCCGATGAAAAGTGGATACATCGATGGTTGTTGAGATGCATATATTTGACTTGCGCTTCTAAAACTTTTTCTTCATGACCTGTACTAAGGACGGGACAAAACTCCTTTTTTTTTTTTGCTCTTAATAACGAGATTGGCTGTCCTACGAGATTTAAAGCAATTGGACTTGAATGCCTGTTTTTTTTGTGTTAGGTCGTTGACCCGATCCTATATATTCTCTCAAAGATACCCATGATTATAGTGACATAACTGAGAAATGACTTGAGAAAGCAGTCGAGGAAAAATAATGAAATAAGCTACCAATAAGAAACACAAGTTGGAACGCTATTCAGGTGGGTTGTTTCCAACTAGACGAGGGGACGCAGTCCCCCCCCCCCCTCCCCCCTGGATCACGGATGAGGGAGGTAGGGTTTTATATCGAGGCAAGCCGTACATAGACTCATACCTTGGAGACCGCCAGCTGTTTGCTCTTATCCCGAGAGAGAAGGTAGGAGCTCGGGAAAATGGACCACACTTTTTACTTTCTCTCACGTGGCTTCACAAAAAAAAATCAACTTGTAGAAAACCGAAAACTGTAGACCCCCCCCCCTCCTTCATGTAGATCTATCTGGCTTTTGGTGCATTAGGTTCATCCCGCATTGTATCATTAGTGCTGTTTGTTGCTGTATACCAAAAAAAAAAACACTAATGGGCACACACATAATAGATATTGCCATATACATATATGTCAATGGGGTCAAGTGATGATTTCAATTCATAAAATATTTCCTTGTAAAGGTAAGGAGACCCCCGTCCTCAAAGTGGAGGGGGGGAAACATTCCAACCGCAGCCTGGGCATGGGAATCCGACGAATCCCCATTGATACGACCGCAGTTATATGATGCATTAATAACCGGGGCGAAGGTCATAAGCCCGTCGTCATGGCTGTAATCATACCTATCGTCATAGGTCCCCAACAAATGACGACTGGGCTGGGCTGGATAACACATCCAACTCGTGCGCTAAAAAATTTGATTCAAAACCGGTTCACATACCTTGTATAAGAAAACGAATAATTTGAAATTTCAAAATCGGCTCTCAGGGCCGGCCGAGTGTTGATGCTGGACCGTTGAGGGAACCGAAGGGGGACTTGTGCAAGTTCCGGAGAGTAGAGGGCTGCATTACTTATGTCATTATTGTAATATCCAATTGCTAGTGGCGGAGTGCGGGGAAAAGCTGAATATTTGTGAGCGGAGACGGAGCGGGTTGTGGCTTTGGAAGGGGTTTATTTCTACGGGCGCTGTAGCCACTACCCAATTTTTGAAATGGGTCCATCATGATATAATGGTCGCTTGGCGCAAGAATACATGGATACCCTGGTGCTAGATGATTGTTTGCATTCAGAGTTGGCTAGCGCGATGGGATTGGGGGTTTGCGGTAGTCGTTTGAATATTTTCTTCTTACACACAAGTAAGTATGTATGTCATACATTACACACATGGGTCCTTTGCAAGGAACCCACATTACCACTACCATTGACATACCCAAAGAGTGAAAGTTGTGCCCAATGGAAAACCACGAGACAACTGGCTATAAGCGAAACCGTGAACCTAAAACTGGCGAAAATGGCTCAGGTGGTGTCAGAGGGGCGACGTGTTTTTAGCGTGATACCCTCACGCTAGCGTGGCTAGCGTGAAGGGTCCACCCACGCCTGACAGCCCATTTCACGCTTAGGATGATAAGCCTTACAGTAATCTAATCAGCATACCAATACCTCAATAGCACAATCTAGCCAGTAGTTGACTGTAAAAATTTTGTACCTACATGATTGAATCAATCATCCAATACCTACATTCAAGATCAGTACCAACTATAGTACAAACATACTGATCTTGGTGGGGGGTATATTTCAGAGATATTGCACTGCCACTGACAACTGTCAGGTTTCACTTGACTTCGCACTTGTATCACGCTTATTTCATGCTTCATCACGCTTCGCCACGCTTCATCACGCTTTCATGTTCGTAAATCTGTATTCACGCTTAGCATGCTCGACCCTGAAATGTTCACGCTCAGCCACGCTTGGCCACACTTGATCACGCTCGGCCACGCTTGACTCACGCTTGGCCACGCTGGACTCACGCTTGCCTCATGCTTGATTTTTAGCGCTCACGCTCACTGTACACAGTCATGCTTGACTATGCTCACTCACGCTTGATCACGCTTGACCATGCTTAGGATCACACTAAAATCTAGTGGCCCGGCGTCAGAGGAAACACCTCTCCACAGAATGTATATGTGCAATTTGTTTTTTTCCTCTTTTACACATTGGGAGGCGCTGGCCTCGTGAGTGGGTGCTCAACTGATGCACAAACTTGGACGAGCGGGGGGTGTTCCTTTTGGGGCAGAGTTTGGTTACATGCTTCAAGCATGGACCAGGTAGTCCTGGACCTGGGTTCCACAACAACTGTCTCACGTTGAATCGAAATCCCTTTGTATTTCTATAGTGCTATATCATGGGAAGTCACCCGAGGGAATGAGCACCTGTCATCAGTTCAGGTCTGTGCCCGTACAATAATTTATATAGAAGCCTTGTAGGCAGGCATGGGGATGGCGATTGACAGCTGTGTGTGGGACCATCATGATCCTATGAATATCAATACCCCCTCCGCCGTTTCCCAGGTTCTCTGAGGGCGCCCTCTCTTCTCTATGTCCATAAGCATGAGCATGGATGGTGGCCATACATTTCCTCAAGTCCCTGTCCAAGGTTTGGGTTGAACTCCCATTTAATGCTGTCACTTGACCTGTAATTTAGGAGGACAAAGTACACAAGGGATATTTAGTCATGCCCAACATTTTGTCATTAACAACCCGACAATGGTCGAGACAGTCCGAAATTACTACGGATATGAAAATGGTGAGTGTGATCGAACACTTGCAGAGTAGTTTAATCTCTAAAAGTTGCTCGCAGCACTGGCCGTGCTTGCTATGCACTCGATCCCGGGTGCCGAGTTTGATTCTTCCGCACGCTATCCGGCTCCCCATTGTCATCCTAACACACGGACGGATATCTTGCAAAGGATCCAGAGTTGGCTCCATTATCCTGACCCACGGAAGAAGCTTCTTTGGCTATACGGACCAGCGGGTGTTGGGAAATCAGCGATCATCCAGACCCTTGCAGAATCTGAGTCTGAGTCCTGTTCCGACTCAACAGGCACCAACCTAGGCGCTGCATTATTCTTCTCTAAATCGAATTATCGGGATAACCTCCACCTCACCTTTACTACCATTGCATACCAGCTATCCATCCGACACCCATTTTACCATGATTTTGTTACGAAGGAGCTTCGAAATGACCCTAAGCTGGTAGAAAGAAACATGGAGGCACAGTTTAGACAACTCATTGTCAAACCTTTTGCACAAATGAAGATCTATCAAGGGCCTGAACATTTGTCACTTCTGCTAGATGGATTAGACGAGTGCAAGGGTGAACGAGAGCAGGCCGAAATTGTCAAGCTGATTTCTCGCTTTGTCACTCAATATCCTACTGTTCCCCTATGTTGGGTCATTGCGAGCCGACCGGAGCCCTACTTGCACGTGGTTTTTTCGCGTAAGACCGTGGAACCGACTTGTTGCAAGGAAGAGGTGCCAATCGATTCCGACGAGGCATGCAAAGACGTCGAGATATACTTGCGGGAAAAGTTTGAAGAAGTTGTGGAGAATTATCCAGCATCATTTCCGAGTTTGAGGGGGAGTCAATGGCCAACTGAGAGCCAGCTGCTGAAAATAATGGCTGCAGCAGGTGGTCTTTTTGCTTTTGCTGCAACGGTGATCAGATTCATCGATGATTCAGAGCGGGGAAACCCCATCTCTCAGCTGAAGCAAGTTCTCGGCGTCATTGACAGGATAAGGAAAGCCCTAAAGTTGGCCGGGAAGTCCTTGAACCCTTTTGCTACTCTCGACGCCTTATACGTGCGTATACTATCGGATATTCCGGAGGACGTGCTTCCCACTACAATACGTATCCTGGGCCAACAAACCTTTCATAGTCAACCGCTCTCTAGGCTTTCCAACTTCTTGGGACTTACACAACATGCTACATATGGAGCGCTCCAGAAACTTCATTCAGCTATCCGCATTCCGCCACCGGAAAGTGCTGAGAACAGGAATCTGGTGGTTTATCACGCCTCTTTTCAAGAATTTCTGCAAACTCCTGAACGCTCAGGCAGGTTCGCAGTCTCGGAACAGGAGTGGTGGGCTGAATGTCTCAAATGTTCGCTACGTATCCTTCACCAAGCAATCAACCTCGGTATGTTCCTCACATGAATCAGGCATTACTCTAGACTGATATTTCCCGACTTCTACTTTCCAGGGCCGCTGGAGTCGCCTGCCTCCAGTATTGTTTTATCCTGGCTCACTAGTGGTGCAGATCAACTCCAATCACTATATTACAAGGAATCACTCTTCAATTTCTATGCTTATTTCGAAAATTCACCAAATGAAATACAAAGCAAGAACATAGCTGTGATCATCGAGATTCTTTCGAAGCTGGATTTTAGACATCTAATTCTACTCGGTATTGCTCCCCCATATTTCATTACAGACATCCGAGAAACCGTACGTGCAGCTCAAAATGCCTTAGACTTTAATCATGCTAACATATGATCACTGATAAGCCTCAGCTTTTCGACAAATTGGCTTGCCACAAGTTCATAGGCACAATCCCTATCCGTGCTGTGCGAGTTTCGCAAATTGACATGGAGGGAACTACACACGTCTATTGCGAGTGGATTGGAGGGGGGCTCCATGTATCTCCGACAGACTGTAGGGGGTTTAATTTTGTGAAATGCTTCTGGGATGTTGTAAGTCCGGTGTTCCGTGCACCTTGAAGCTTGAAGATCCGAAACACAATCTAATGACCATCTATACGCCTAGCACCTTCATCGATTTGACGTTGCCACAGGCCCTTTGCACTCAGAGCCAATGGCTCAAGTACTGTTAGACCTGGAATACTTACAGAATTATTCACCCAATGCTACTGCGACGCTTTTTCGAGTAGGCTCGAAGCGTTTGCTTTGCTTTCAGCTTGAGGTGATCCTGGGCGCTCAGGTTTGGCATTATATTGTGCCGTATCCGGGACAGTAAATAGTTACTCTGCCTTCGTATCACTTGAAAAATATAAATACATCCTTTCAGGCCTGTTGGAATGCGGGCAGAGTAGCTCTGGTCTGTATTCTGAGGGGAGCCAACTGGAAGAAGGAAGCAATGCCTTGGACGGGTACGTGAGGTTTCACATTGCGACTACATGCATAAATTCATAACAAGACTTAGTCAGCGTTATTTTTTCAAATAAGCAGAATAAACGATGTGAGTTGGAGTGAAACGGTGTAAAATATTAATATTTCCTCTGGCTTGTTTGTATGGTGTTAACTCCTGCCATTGTGAGGGTCTGAGTGAAGCCTGATGCGTTTAAACTGCGCCATCTAAACTACATTTTCCTCAAGGAAGCTTTGCATAAGAAGGTCTGAGTCACATACCTACTACACCCCACCTCCACATAGCATAATTATTCTAGACTATTCCCCTCTCTTAAGTTGGATTTATGCCTTTGCCTTGGTGTGTGCACATCCGCGGAAATAAACCATGTCAATAGAGTGTTCTTCTGTGGGGCCCAACCACGGTTTCTGGAAGAATTCATTTATTAATGACAACTCAATTTTGCCCTAGCCCATATTGGTCCTTTCCCGATAGTCATATCGTCACCAGTACAAGCCCCCGTGCCCCATCCAGCAAAGCAGTCAGCTTGGTCCACTTCGGAGCTCACGAAAACATTTCCCCCCCTTGCTCAGTGCCATACTCTTTAAACGTGTTCAGTTCATCGGATGCCGAACCGGATGCCGCACCCCCAGGACCTCTCACGAGTGCTCTTAACACACACCCTTCCATGTGGACATTCCCTTCGGTAAATCGCCACTTGAAGAACAAACCCTTTTGACAGCTCTCGGCATTTCCAATCGTGTTGCGATATCCCCTATGGCTCATTGGACGGTTGAGTTGAATTCAAGCTCTAGTTCCTCTGTCTAGTTCCGTACTCATCACTCAGCCGAACACTTGTACTCGATCTACCTCGCGGTTTACATCAGCAGACCAAGCATAATGGCGCTCCTGATGTCCCCTCATATCATATCCGGAATCAGGGAAAGGGAATTTCTTCACATGTCGGACGCTCTTTACACCCCACATGACCATTCGATCAATAACGTTGGGTTTCTAATTAGAGTTCCGTAATAATCATACCTCTTCTTTGGAAAGTAAACTAGGGAGTAACACGTTCCTACTTGACTTATCAGATACGCGACTCGGAATTACCGTTGTCCCATTCTTTCCAACTTTCCTCCCTGAAAGACATCAGGGTACTAGATAGGAATCAGCTTTGATGGAGAGTATGATCGGACTGAGGAAATTGGCTCAGTTTGCCGACTGGTAATGCTGTTCGTCCTTTGCTATTGAGGTCGGTGCTTATCCACTTCGGGAAGCTGTTTATAATAAAGCGGGGAGGTAGGCTTGGTTATCTCTAGGTGACACCAACTGCTTTCGTCCCTGCCGGAGCGTTTCTTGCGGATGACGAAGTCACCTTGTTAGTACTCTTTCCCATTTTCCGCTGCACTAGGGATAAATATTTGAAGATGGATTCGCTGATCGGAGATCTTGCATGAATCGAGTTGCTTTTGGTCACCGTTCTCCTTTTGCTTCGGGGCTAGGTAGTGCAAATAACAGGGTGTTACTGGCTGCTTGCCACACCCCGGAGTCAGCAAGCCAAGGCTATCGTAGGGTAGGCATAGTTCAGCTGCACATACAGTTTATCACTTGCATCATGCGCTCTTCCTTTCCGCTCCTATATCTATATTTAGGAACAACTGCGGACGACCCGCACTCGGACGGGATGTGCGTAGCTGTCGTCCCGCCGGCTGGCACGATATGGTATAGGGGGAGCCTTTCCCTTGGACATCAAGCACATTCCGTCCGCTCCACCTTGAAGAGGCTGAGGACAGTTTCAAATTTTCTACGCACTGACAATTTCACACTGCAATGTGAAGCCTCACAGTTGGATGATTACCTTTCGTTTGAAAGATGCTCGCCCATCACAAACCAGCTAGGTCATCAGTCCCCTCCTTGCCCTCAATATGCGCATTCTCCCTATGTTCTAAACGACTCATCCCGCACTCAACTCGACTAACCAACGATCGGGATATCCAATCCTGCAATCTCCGAACTGGCTCCCTATAGAACCTCACATTCCCTCACGCGCCAGAAGCCAGAAGCCCTAAGAGGGGAAGGCCACGCCTTTTTAAGTTTCGGGGTCTATACTCCTTTTACGAAAACATAACATATACTACTCAACTATGTAGCTTCGGAGTTCGGGTCAAACTGAAGGCTTCTCCGACACACGAAATGGCGACGCTCAAGCAGGTACGCCGCCCCTGGGACGGAAGGAGAGGGCTGCCCTTATCCCTTATCGGCTTCTGAGCAGAAATCTGTACACCATATGTGCCTACGCTGATAACGAGGCGCTAAGCGTGGTAAGCCTCATTAACGGGTGCTTTGTGTTGTTTTTGGAAACAGGGACCTGAACTTAGCAATTTACCGGTGCTCCCCCCCCCCTGTTCTTCTCGCCCAGAACTTCGAAGATTTGGAGCATGGCTCTTCTCACTTCTCAGACGCGTTCTGTGATCCCATGACCACTCATTTAATGACTTCGTTACTAGTTGTCGAGTTCGAGATTGGGCGTTCCCCCAGATGAATGGCGGGCTTCTCAGACTATCCTAATATTTGCCCCGTTCATGGTCCCCGCACTCTAACATCGTGGCACGCCAGAGCCCTCTTTTCTATTGTATTGACACCTATTGTTGGCCCGTGGCTATGGGCCTCCGTGTCTTCTCGTGGGGCTTCTGACGAGTACCTGTCAATCCTCAAGGTCATGAGGGGAAACTGAATTGGACCCAGCGCCACGAGAGAGGCCCTTCAGTGGCGTGTCAAGGATCTATCCCTGGCTTTCCCGCCTTGGCTTTTTCCAGAGCGAAGGGGGTTCTGGCTACTTCGACAACTTCTTATGTGAAAATACATACTAAATACCAGTGAGTGACTTCTGTTAGACTGACTTGAGGCCGGGTCGACCCAGGTC
The DNA here is from genome assembly GCA_004296355.1 of Lepiota venenata. NCBI lineage: Eukaryota > Fungi > Basidiomycota > Agaricomycetes > Agaricales > Agaricaceae > Lepiota > Lepiota venenata. The sequence continues at coordinate 16,706 of RCFS01000010.1, forward strand.
GGCCTCGGGCACGTCGAGGGATATCACCATCACTCTCAGCCTGTAGTTGGTAAAATCTCCCTTGTATACGTTAGGCCGTCCGGTAGCACAAGTCATAAACACCACAAACGTACGTCTCTTGCTACAATTCTGCTATTGATTATCACTCACTCATAGATAAGATTCAAGCTCCGAAAAAACGCTCGAGCCCGAGTCGTTTATTTTCACGGTGGCTTGTTATGCATGTCATGCTTCAAGAGGGGGTATGAAGTCATTCGTTACACGCACAGACCCCCCTAATACGCACGATGATGCACACAGCAGTGAGTGCAGAACAGGTTCGTCATGTGTTCGGAGATTTGATTGATTGCTCCTATCAATGCGACCCTGAGGCTTTCTTCACGAAAGTTCTGCTACCTGGAAATTTCTGGTGCTTCGGGTTTCCAAGACCTTTCGAATTCTTCGTTGGTGACTCACGACTACCGTAAACTGCGACAGTGACTTGAAGTTACGCCGCTGTCTTTATGAAGTTAATATACGCCAATATTTGGTAAACCGTTCGCATGACATGGTCGCTTCATGATCACGGGTGGCGATGAGCAAAGCAGCCTTAAGTGATTTTGCACCCGCCCGACAACCCTCCCCCGGTTCCTTAATAAATACAGTTTCGTCTTATGCTAAGCAAAATCCCGAAGTAGCATGCCCCCATGAGAAATCGCCAGCTCATGCTTTCACCATCTCTTCGGGTTGCTTGGTCCTAAAAACAAACCACCTGGTTCACACAACCTTCCCGCTAGGAGGCATTTGCCCATGTGTTCTAGAAGCGACTTTTCTTACATAACCCATCGCTTATCACTTCCATCCACGCCAAGATGACCTGGTTCATAATAGTAGTAGCAGTTCGAGTAATGATTCACGAGGTGTGTCTTTCCGAAGCAGGACACACCCCGCTGCTTTGCAACGCTAACACAATAAAACTGCATGGTTCTTCCTAGATCGAATTATCATTGCACTACGAAGAAAAGAAAAACCACCATCACCTGCTAAACCCCCAGAGCCGAATGATTATGTATACGTATTAGCTCGGAAGGGCACACAAATTATCCGAGCAATTATTGGTTCCGGTATTCCTGACGAGGTTTTCCCATTCGCATTTTATTACCTGCCACCTCATCAACAATTCGTAATTTAAGTTTGGTGGTAGTAAGCAACTATTCAAACCGAGATATCCATAATCCGCATGGTTACTGCTTACTAGGTAGACAATACGCGCTGGGTGATCGATGGAAGAATGCTGTTGCCTGTTCCTAGGAACGGTTCCAGCCGACAAAACACCCGCCCAGTTCACACAGTACTAACCTGTGCTGCTGCTGAACGATCTTCCCGAGCAAATTGTGGGATCATCTCTAACAGCCCCAACTTTAGAGTGCACCTTTGATATCAACACCAGATGCCCATAGCCCAAGCCTCGCGCTCCTACCCTTAGGTACCATTTAACGCAAGAAGTGGCAACCAATCATCGACGCTGTCCCCCCACTCAGTTAGTCTCTCTTCCCCTGCAGGTCCGGAGGCGATGCCCGTTTTGCTTATGCTTCCACTTCTGAGGGAAAGCAATGCTGTGCGGATTCCATGGACTATTTCTGTCGCCCACACGATCTAGTCATCAGTGAACTGTTGATCAGAACAACCACATGAGATGATGAACAAACAGCAGCCAACCCATTTTGAGTACGCCCGCAGCGCTAATTTTCTCTCAGAACATCGTTGGTGGCTCCCCCCCTCTTCTCTCAGCACCCACCCCTCCCGGTTTCCGGCGACGTGGATGACATGACGGGTGCACGATCCCATGTCACGGCCAGTTCGAATCTGTCAAGAAGGGAGGAGGGGGGGGGGGAAACACCGTACCTTCGCGATGCCGGCCCCATCAGCAGGCGGCGAGTGAAAGTGCTAAATCCGAACCAGGCGGGTTTTTAGCCTTCCACGTCAGTTACAGCCCAAGCGATCAGCCAGGGAGAGGGGGGCTACCCGGACCTTTGGCAGTACAGAGTATTATAGCACGTAAATTGTGGCTGTCTGACTGCTGTCCCGCATAGCTTAGACTGGAGCATTTGTGGCTGCACGGGATTGGGAGGGGACAGTGAGAAGCTACTTTCTGATCGGGGGCGAGGGGAGAGTTTACACTTTCGACTCGGAACTCGGATGAGATAGCGGGGGGGCACGGATGCCCCTAGTTTCTGACCCTTGGATACTTACCAGTACTTTAAAACCAGTGCTACCGCTATTTGATGACTTGGAAAGCGTTACAGAGTTGAAGCGAATAAGCAACAATTGAATTGAACCGGCGCACCACGGGGCTCGGTCTCATTTGCACTGTTTTTTTTTAAAAAAAAAAGTCGAGTCAAGCCTCATTGGAACCACGCCAAATGCAGTGGCGAGCGTCTCGTACGAGGACAGGTGCTTTTATAATTTTGCAAAAGAAGCCATTCATTTACGCCGTGATCGCCCAACCCCACACTTGCACAGGCGCACAACAGGGCGCACAGCAATAATCCGTAAAAGGGATCCAAGTGGTCAACTAACTTGTGGAGTGTCTTAAACATTGCGGGTCGCCGGGTTCGTCAAAAAGCCTGAACCAACCTATTATGCCCTGAACAATCGCCTCTAATAAAAGAAAGGCCAAAAAATTCTAGGGTGGTGGTGAATATGCAGGTGGCTGTGATTTGTGGCGGTTCCGGGGAAGGGTAGTTCAAGCTCAAAAAGGGGCTTGCCGCGCGAGAGCGCTCAGGCCCCTTCGCCCAAATCTCGTGATTTCCCCCCCCCCTCCGGAGGCGGCCGAAGGGGCGCACCAACACCGAAAAGAGGTTCTCTCTCCGGGGAAAGAGTCCTGGAGTAAATTTATACCTCTCTTGACATATGTCCAATATTACCATAAGTATAATCACAAGGTCACCTACAGGTAACCGACCGCTTCTTCCATTCCGTGCCCTCGAACGTTTCGGCATTTCCCTGGGGTACTTGATGTTTTTATTGTGGGAGGAGGGAGGGTGATAAGATGCTTTGTTTTTCACAAAGTGATTTCAACCCTCGAATTCTATATATTGTTTGCTCCCTTATTGTGCTGTTTGAAGAGGGATAGGGGAAAGGTTACCGTACCAAGTTTTTTTTTTTTTACACCCCCGCAACGGTGGGAGACAATTAATAAAAATCACAGGGCAAACTCGAACAGCCACTGCGACCCCTTGGGAAAATAAACCAATAATAAATTATTCGACTCGGGCATTAATCGTCGATCCACAGTTGACCGCGTTTGGACGTTTGAAGTCCAACGTCCGACGTCCAACCTCGGGCCAACCACCGAGGAAACTAAGCAGCAGGCAAATTTTTTTTACAAATGGCTGATTAGTTATTAGAAAACCCAACTGGCCTGCGTGACAACCCTGACTAACTCCCCCCTCCCCTCTCCAAGTCTCCACTTCCCCGCTCTTCACCTTACCTCATCTCAACCCCGGGTCCGGTATTTTCCTTCAAGCAACAAGCTCTCGCAAGGATCCATCAGCGCAAACTGCCGCTCAACTCACCCCGAAAAGAAAGGTGTCAAGGAACACTTTTGACTCCACACATCATAGAATTCCCCCATCCCGCCTTAGCCACAAACAACCAAGTTCAAAACCCACAAACGCCACCAAAAGCTCACCCCTGAGACTCTAAAACTCTGTAAGTGTTACAAGAGAAAACAAGTCAGAGAACCCCCCCTTTGGAGTCTTTTTCTCTCTTCTCTTCTCTTCTCTTGCCACTAAAGACTCCATGACATGTTCATACCTGGTGTACCGCGGGCAGTTTTAACTCCCGTCGAGTCTCCCCCTCCTAAAAAAAAAAACGAAGAAAAACTACCAAGTACTAAATCTGAAATCCCCCCAAGTTTTTTTTTTTTTTTACCTCCGAGCCCGCGCCTGCCCGCACGCAAAAGATTCTCGAGTCAAGTCAGCGATTAGCAAGAATCATTAACCCTTTAAAATGACTTCCTTTAAAAATAGGCGAATACTAACTTTTGTGGGCAATGTCATAAACGAGTCATAGGGCTCATTTAAACCATCCCCGAACGCGTTAGTAAGGTTAAAACAGAGTCATCCCTTGCAACTAGTAATAATAATCATCCCAAGCCTTCTTTTCATCCGTCCTACTCCAACGCCTTTAACCCAGCGCTCCTCCCCTCAACTGCCCCCCTCCCTAAAAGATCCCAATCACGAAGCATCCAACCCTCCGAAGCAACCTCATAGCCCAACAATCAATGCACACCTTACGAATGAACACCCTTACATCATAAAGCAAGGTGACTTCACAAACCCGAGCGCGTATACTAACAAGCCAAAAAAACTCTAAACCAGAGTCATCCCAAGTTAGTTTACTAATCACTTAAAGCCTCTCTTCACCCACTTTCGGGCAAATCAGTTCCACCGAATTGCACCACACGCATCCCATTCCAAAAGCTCGCTGCGGTGGCTCACAAATGCGCGTCACCGCTGATGCATGATGGGGCAGCGGGAACACCCCATTTAGTCTAAACATGACGCCAATGGGGCGGCACATGGGACGCGCGGACACTCGGCAAAAAGAGACACAGAGCAACACCTCTGGTTAGTTGTCAGTCATTTAGATTCCCTGCAACGTACGGAATGCATGCTACAAAAATCAAAGTTAAAAAAAAAAAACTCTAAAATCCAAGCAGTAAAAACACAACTTTCAGAAATTTTACCAAGCAAAAAAAAGAGGGTGAAATACCATATTTTACTGTACGATATACTAAAAAAAAACGCCGAGGGAGGACGGAGTGTACCATAAACCATAAACCATATGACCGAAAAAAAAATAAAAAGCCAAACCCTATGCCACCGATGTTGATGTTGGAGCATTGCCACCGCTATTGCTGTTACTGCCAATACCGACAAACAACCGCCTCGCCCAGCCTCCGATCGCACCAATACCACGACCGAGCCTCTCCTCTGCTCCATCTTTATCTTCTTCCTGCTCATCATGGTCATCAACACCATCCGGGGGCATGCCCAGCCCCTCCACATTCGCAAAGCTGATATAGCCCTTCATCGTCCGACAATGTTCACTCGCTTTCCGAGCGTTAAACGTGGCGGCCATAGTCGAGGGATGGCCCACTCCGAGACCCAGATCCAGCCGCTCTACTCTGCTGCCTTCTGTTTCTCTCCGTTGATGGGGGTACAAGTAGGGACTATGCGGAGAGTGGGGTTCCCCTGAGCGTGTTCTGTAGAGCGAATGCTTGGCAGAACCGGGTGTATAGGTGCCGCCAAGGGGGGGAGTAGGAGGGGGAGTAAGAAACGTTGCGTCATCTGGGTCTATATGGTGATGCTGCTGGTGGTGGATCAAACTTTCCCCTAATTGACCAAATACCGGCGAATGATCTGCCGTGAGAGGGGGCGTTGTGCCCGCTGAACTTGAATTAGAGTTGTTCCGCGAAGGCAGCGGGGACCGGGTATTGGGATGTCGCGATTGAGAGCGGGGAGATTTTGTCGAATAAGGTGAGGATGAGATGGGTATTGTAGTTGTGGTGGCTCGTCTGGGTGTAGCGGGCGGGGCGGGGGGAGGCGATACGGGGTCTGTCTTACTCCGGGATCGGTGATGCTGCTGTGGGTGATGAAGTTGGTAAAGATAATGCGAGGAATCGCTGCTTCCACTAACACTTGATTTTGGCGGTGTGGACGCGAGCTACAGGGATGAGACATTAGTGAAGAGGAAACAATGGGTGGCCCAAAGAGCAGACATACACTACTATGGTGATCCTTCTCTGACCATGGCCAGCCTGGTGCATCATGATCGGGATGCACGCCCCTCCTGCGTTCTCTACTGCGTTCTTTGTCATCGACGACACGGCCGGAGATGAGGACACGCTCGAGACGGGCGCGGAGAACCTGCTCGTGTGGTGTCAGAGGAAGGGGCTCTACAAGCTGACGCGGGTTTTTTCCGACTCCGTCCTGGTGTCGAGTTGTGACGTTGGAGACTCAGACTGCTACCGTCAGAGGGCGAGCTGCGCTGGAGAGACTGGCGGTGGGAGGAGGGAGAGGGAGATATGGGCCTGTGCGAGGGCGAAGGAGGGCGCGAGGAAGAGGCAGAGCGTTGGGTGTGTGGGCGGATGGGGGTTGCGGCAGTGGCGGCGGTGCGGTAGAGAAAGGCGGCGCGCGAGAGGGAGTCGTTGTCGTCGTTGTCGTTGTCGTCGTTGTCGTCGCGGGACCTGGGGACATGGGAGTGCCTACGACGACCTGGGGAGGGGGCTGCGGGGACGGGACTGCGTTCGAGGGTGGAACGGAGGAGACGTTGAGAGCGGGAGTCTGTATGCATGGGTCTTTGGGGAGGAAGGACATGGGCGAGCCAAACTTTTGCAGAATTATATAAACACACCCGCGGCTCGGTTCGCTGGCCCGGCTCGCCCTCGGCTTGCCTTTTCCAGCTCACACCCCAGAATTCTGAGGCCCGGGTCACGCGGATCCGTCTCCCCTCCCACGGCTTGGTTCGTCAGCTCATCCACGCCTTGTCCCATGCCACCCACCTCACACACACGGCTGACGCACCCATGACGAACGCACACCTCCCCCCCGCTGCTGTCGTCCCCGTCGTCTCCGTCCCCTCGCACAGGCCGTGCCTCACCTCGCTCGTCCCCTCTTCGGTTTAGCAGAAACAGTGATAGCCAATACAGCCTAATCTTCTCCAATGCTTAGATAGACGTTCTAGCTTCCGACCAAGCACCACAGTCATTCCAGCACACTACAAGCCGTGTATGACAAACACATATGCCTAGACTCCCCCATTAATCGAGACCAATGCCTCGTAACCAACGAAACTCGACATATCCACATAGATTTCTAACCATCAACAACCTGCTCCCTTTTGCTCATCACTTAATCATGCTGAAACAGAAAAATAATACAAAGTTCCCAAAAATACCATGATTTTGCCCCAAAAATAATCAGTTTTTACATATATGCGCGCGTGCGGGTAGTCATACGTCCTTTTCCCAAGGCGCGAAAGTGGAGCGCCGAGACGTCATCAGCGTATACTTTCTTTCGTCAGCTCTTCACAAGTCTCCCTCTCTCTTTCGTATTTCCAACAGGCACCCTAAGTCCATCCCGGCTATCCACTACTCCAGCAAATAAAATTAGCCTTTCCGTACGGAGAAGCCCGTCGTCTCATACTCTCTCAGTGGATAGCTTTTACCACCCAATATCCCACAGCTATATTCTGTGTGTACACAAAACACCGAGCCAGCTCAGCCACACATCCAACTAACCCTCCTCGTCATCGTCCGCCCTTCCCCCCGGATTCTCCGGGAGGCCTCAGAACCCTTACCCACTCCCTCACCTGCGACATTTTCGCCGCAGCTTTTTCTCATAGCCATGCCTAACCTGCCAAGCTTAAATCGCGCACCCTCATTCTTATTTCTAGCTCACAAGAGAGGGCTCATTGGAAAACAATCCCTCCCCTCCGACTCGGATTGGTTCCCCTCCACCCCCTCCTCTTCTTCTTTCCCGCAACAAAATGGATAGCTGGAGCTCAAAAGCGCTGATCACACTCACCCTGTTATAATCATTTGGAACATCCCTCATACGGAATCCACAGGCCACACCCCCCTCAAGTGGTATTATGGGTCATATGGTCTCTCTCCACCGCCACAACCCGCTCCGTTCTCAGCCTCGTTATAAGTAAAGTTACGAACGGTGTTCAATAGCTAAAACTGCGCATCCCCGAGTCTCCGCATACGATCGCTCCAACGAATCCTTCAAATCCCTACCGCGGCTGCGATAAGGAAAGAATGCTCCCCTACAAGTTGTTTCGTTCTTTTGCGTTATCAACGAAGAAGTGCACCGCGGGCTAGGTTTCTTTGGCGTTTCCGTTCATCGACTTTGTCGGAGACACGGGGTGTTTGAACTTTGTTGCACCGAGAAGCTGAAGTGGGATTCACTCTGTCGTTGCCTTCTTGATCCGATCCAGACGAGTTCAAGTACCGGTGCCACGGAAAGGAAGAGAGGGGGGCAAGGGAAAAGTCAATTCACCGCCCCTCTTCATCCAATCATCATCATCATGACGTAATTAACCATCCCCCAGTTCCTTTTACCCTTACGCCACTTACATTTCTCATTCCAAGTCTGGTATTTCCGTTAGTGGGCTTGTTTTTGTGAATCAGGTGAGCAAAGAGCACTTGTGCCTCTCCCCTTTTCTCAAACTGCGCCCTTGTCTGGGTCTTGTGTCACAAGTTATTGTATCCTACATACGTAGATATGAAAGTGAGACAAGTTGCTCTGATGCGGAAACTACTACTCATTATTAAGGAGTTCACATACCAAAAAGGGTTTGTGTGGATCGTCACGCTCCCAAACTCTAATGTGAGCACGGAGACCGATTCTAGGTAGTTTGAGAGGTTCTTTATGACCTGTGTAGACAAACAATGAAGGGGCGACTCACTCTATACCGGAATATTGGGCGGTGCGACTCTTGCTGCGTACCTCAACAGTCGGTATTGAAGCATCTGTACTGTCCATTTCATACGTTCATAAATGACTGTAGTGCCCCCTCCCGTTCACAATGGGTTTCCGATGATCTCACACCGGGCTCGGGCAGTGAGGCGAGCTAGTAGTTGCGCATACACACACTTCCTATCTCTGTCCTAGTTGGGTACGATAGGCATACATAGCTGACACAGCCTATGGGACACACTCAAACACATGTACAGTTGATGTATGCGTGTTCCGGATGCATGTTCATATACACGTGCTCTACATACGCGATTCTCACCTATAGGCTCATCACAACGAGGAAACAGCGTGTTCAGGTGAGTTATCCAGTCCCGCGTTTCAGCTGAGTATCAAAGCACAGGACGATCGCCCTGCCGGCAACTTAGGAGGAGCAAGGAAGAATCGTTGGGAGTGTTGATCATTCTTTGTGTTAATTGTATAGGTATGCGTAGCCGCATAGCCTTTGCGGTCAGTTGGAAGGAGAAAGGGGAGGAGTAGCCCACTTCAATGAGGCCTTGAGGCCTTGAGGCTTTGTAACAAGGACTGCGCGTTGTTCAAAGCGGTGGGGACTCGGTGGGGTGGGGTGGGGCTACGAGTTGAATCGGTTCGTTTTTTTTTTTTCGATCGTCTTGAACAGTTTGTGTGGTGTTGAGTGGAAAAGAGGTGAGCAAAAGAGCTAACGTCACGGGTGGGTTCTAATTGTACGAGGATGGTCGGCTGCCGACATCAACGGTCTGCCACCGAGTAACTCTCTTAGAGTGGTTTTGAGATGATGGAGTGGTTGTTTCCGTCTCTCCGGTGTTCCAGTTGCGATGCTTTGTATTTCTTTTTTTTCTCCTTGTCCACAAGGTCACTTGTCGCTTTCTTTAAACGTTCGAGCCGCTGCCGACATTCATTCGTTGTTAACCCTGCAATCGGGGCGCGTTATTATTCGCTACAACAAAAACTCAATATTGTTTTTCTAGCGCCTAATATACAAACAAGGTCACCTTGTTCTTCTTCCTCTTCCAGCGCCTTCCCCCCGCCATACATACACATGCCCTTCTGCGCCAAATTTAACAACCCGGACCAAACCAAATCTAGGAACACTTCTGCCACGCCGCAGCCCTGACTACTCTATTCAATCGATCTAGCCGCCCAAAGCCTCCTCCCCTTCGCTCCGAAAAAACCCAACCTGAACTCATCTTCTCGTTATCATCCTCACAAACAAGATGATCCGGATCAACAAATATGAGTTATCTCCCCCGTGGGGGTTTTGGTTAAAGTGAATCGCCCCATCGATAAAGTCACGGTTTGTTCAAAAGACACGCGTTTGCCTGCAGGTCGCCGCCACCCATCTCTCCCTTGCGGACAATTGTGTCGTACCCCTTCCCCCCCCCCCCCCCCCCCCCCCCTTGCTAAAGCATTTATGTATAGGTGTCCCCACCCACCACCATCGGATAGATCGGGGCCTTGAAACGAGCGTGTGGCAGAGGGTTGATAAAAGGAACGAGGGCAGTTTCGATGTGTTGATTGTGCTTTGGTTTTGCTTTGTTTTTAGTCCTGGTCTCGCGCCCTCTCCTTCCCTCGCCCGCCTATCTCTTTGTGTGGCCGAACGGCTCCAGAGGACTACTTCTCGGGGCTAGGAATAATACCAGCTTCGTAGGGCGTCCAAGAGACGTCACTCAGGGTAGCCTCAAATGATCGGTGATGAAGTTTTTACAGATATATCTGAACACTGTCATGTGGCTTGAAGAAGAGCAAAGTGCTCAAAAACAGGCAGCTTCGTGTGTTGTGTAGAAGATGAGAAGGGAAGAGAAGAGACGCTCCTCCTCCTTGATTGGGACAGAACCAGTCCCGAAAGGAAGGGGGGATGTCACCTGCAGTTCCACGACAGGTTTAGACTGATGTTCTGGGGAAGATTATTTTGGAACTCAGCGAATAAGTGGAAGAGTGTCCGATGTTGAGATGAGATATGGAGGTTCATAATTAGGGAGGAGAAGAAATGTCGCCGTTGTGGCTGCTACTAATGAGGTATATATATAGCTTTATCGAAGGGTTCGTCTCACTTGGGGGACTTTCTCTCGATCGATAAAGTGGATTTGCCTGAAATACGTCGTCGTGAGATGAAAGATCTTCTTCTTGGATGAATTGAGGCTTGATCATCATGTGTGTTGATTAGTTCAGCACCACACCCTCTTCTTGTAACGCTCACACGAAGGCTATTGTGTAACTCGAAGTTCTGATCAGAGCAGTGTGGTGGCCATACGAAAACATGTGCCCCCTGCGTCATTGATTGTGAATCGACGAATGAGAGAAGAAATGGAGCCATAAATCATGGTTTTCATTTTTGTCTCGATATTAACGGAGTTTTGAGGCTCGGTGGCCACGATTAGATAACGAGAGTATGTCACGTGCTTGATAATGCAGAGAAGAAATCTCTGTATGGAGACTCCATAACGGCGAATGAGAGGTTCTCGTATTATCCTCTTATATACCGTTTCATCTAGACTTTTAGCGAACATTCCACCCAACTCTACGCAACCTCTAAAGCTTCGTCCTTTCCACCATCAGTGGGAACAATCCAATCGAGAGCCAGAACAAAGCAAAGCAAGCCGGCAATTCATTCACCAGGTCTTTCTTCCCAAAGATGGGATTCACTTACCCGCGGTTCAACTACTTTTACCCAAACCTGACCCCCTAACCCAACAACAGACAACCCCGCCCGAATGTTTGGGAACATATGACCCATTCTCAGGGCCTCGCAGGCAATACCGGCAATTGCCGGTTCGCCTTTGCCCGCTTAAATCGTTGTTTTGGTTTGATATTTTTTTCCTCCTTGGAGAGTGCTTATGTCCGCAGTCGACATGTGGTCTTGTTGGCACTGCCCACCTTAGCTTTGTTTGGTACTGTACACATAAGGCACAGGGGAAACCAAATAAAACGCCGAATATGTAAGCTTGATTTTACCCGCTTGGGACCCAGAATGGGATAAATGGCCACGGAAGGTGCTTTGTGAGAATTATGGTACGACCGGCGAACCCGTGGTCTTACTTGGTGGGTGAACGATTGAAGGTCGGCCGGTGACGTTTTTGGTGGGTGGGGGTGGGAAGTTCAAACAAGTTCGAGCCAAACGCCAGCGATCTGACTTGGAAAATTTTTCGTTTCTCCCGTAAACGGAGTTTTTTTTTTTTCTTTTGAAGTTGACATGACGTTCGTCCTTGATTTGATTTGATTGGTTTGGCTTATGTGTTTTACTCCTGATATCATTTCAGGTTTACCAAGAACCCGAACAACCCTAAGTGAAGTGAAAAACGTTGAAGCCAATCGTCGGAGGGGGGGGAGTTATTTAGCTTTTCAGGGGGCGGTGATAGGCAGGGGTACTTCGGAGACGGGACTCCACATATTCTTTTATAAGAAACAAAAACCTGAAAACCTAGGCGATGGAGATATTCAAGGGTCCTTCGGGAGAAGCTCATGTTAATTGCGTGGAAGCCATGATATTTTTGCTTGTGCCTCAGCGTATATGAGTAGGACACCCTAGCGATCATTAACCTGGAACGTGCGTCATCACCAACTTTTGACTTATCAGAACTCGGGGTAACGACGCTCGCTGTTTACATACACACAGACAAACACTGCGCACCACTGAGGTTGCACGGGCACAGGAGGGAGATAACGGCATTGGGCCTGTCATAACTCGCCCATCATTTGGGCTGGTGTCCTGAGCAGGTTCGGTTCGTTGTCGGGAGTTGATCTATAACCATGGCAGCTCCGAACGGACGGACACACCACAATGCCGTGGATCGCTGGACATTATCTTTGTAAAGGTGCAGGGCACGAGGGAGATAGATGGTAGTAATCCGGATTGTTTGAGCGAAGGCGACGGAGATCGTACCCGTTTGGAGTCATCATTTTACCCCCTTGGACGACGTGTAGCAGGATGGGCTCACCGAGACGTGAGTCAGCAGACACCGCGTAGAGAAAAAACGTCGCTGAGTTCAGACTCTGCAGGCAAAATGTTAGCCGGTGAGTAGGAAGCACGGTATAAGTCTCCGTCGCCAGCGGCCCCGTGCTACCGCTGCCAGTCAGATGGAGTGTATCACGGCCGACAACTATTCCTCCTATATATGATTCCCCTGGCCTCGAGGTTTATGAATGCTTCTTTTTGCTCGTGTTTCCCCCGATTCGGTGTGTCAGCGATTCGGAACTTGCAACATCAGAAAACACTGAAGGCCGACGGTAAAAGAGTTATTCCCGGTAAGTAGAATAAATATGCTATACAATGAATGCACAAAATCAAAGACCGCCGGCTTTCTATACTCGGCTTCTTGACTCCCCTGAAGACGCAGCCGGAGGGCTACGGATGAGAGTCCCGCATCTTATGAGTTTGCAGTTTATTGAAGTTGCGATGGCTTTTGTAGCTTTTGATATTGAAATCTTGAATGTAAATGGGACAGCAAAGAAGTATATGTCTTATAATGTTCCCGATCGCCGACTTGGATCCAGGATGAGGCGGAGACATTTCAAGCGTCTTATACGGTCCGTTGGACCTGGATACCCAAAACAGAGAGGTCATCTCTCAGTTTTTAGTTAATGCCCTGACTGTTTGTGTCCCCTAGTGATTCTGAGCGTCTTGGCAGTCGAGAAGCCGGCCCGTTCTAGTTCGTCTTGTAGTGGTTCTAGTGGCATGAAACCTGCGTTGAGGACACAGGGCCAGGAATGATATATTACTTGACCGGGAAACCTGAGGTCCGCGAACGTGAAAAGCTTCAAGTCGCTTCCGTCTCTCTTGAACGTAATGCACTACCTATCGATATGGCAATTGAACGAATTCAGCCGAAGGAGATGCTTGCTGGCAATATCAAGATTCATATAGTCCTACCGTGATAAACCACCTCAATCTCACCATATACTTGAGACCAGTGACATGCCCTTCCTTCTGTTTAGGCTGGGCAATACTTTGAACTGACCCACAGAATCCCTTGCGAGTCCGTAAATAAGCATTTGTACAGCAAGAGACGCTCAGTGACTCAGATCCGAGGCTAGACTGAACTCGGACCGACATTTCAAGATCCGGACCATAGTCAAGTCCTCGTGCACGGGCGATAAACGGAGTTGGCTGAATTGAGCATTTTTTTTTAGCTTGAAAACGCAGAGTTTTTACGGAGACGTAGTTCTGGGTTCGCGGAGGCAGAATGTGGATGAGGTCTTTTCCCCCAAAAAGCTGGCTCATGATCGATTTTGTCACTTCAGGAATCAGCAAGGGTCTGCTTGTGTGTTGTATGGTGGGTGCACTGAGCTGGTTCGAGTGTTGTGGCTGGGGTTGTTGATTTGGAAGTGTGCGCCGGCGCCTCATGTCGGATATCGTACGAGTCCATAGGATTGGCCCTTGCACGGAACGGAACGGGTTGGCCGCCCACTTTTGACATTTGAAACTTGAGCGCGAGGTCGAGGATACGAGTGTGCTTCCCGCCGAACTGCTCTGTATTTGTTAACGACGGATAGTAGTGAACTAGGCGTTTACGGCCAGGGTTCGCAATCGACCTTACATTTACGAATCTCTAGTTCTAAGAGATATGACTCAAAGGCTCCGAGTTAGGGTTGTGCTCGTTGACCCGCGAGCGCGTTTTCCGGGATAGACATCCGATTTGCCTCGAGCAAGGTGCATCGTGGCATACCCTGGCTCTTGAGTCGGAGGGAGGCAGTGATGTGATATGCATATATACTTCAAATTTTCCAAAGAGGGCTCCACCCTTTTCGTGCGAGCGAGTTCAACTCCGAGGCAGTGTTTTGATAGTCTGGAGCGTTGCTCGGTCTCACCCTACAACTGTGTTTTTCCCCATGTTACTCCCTAAGTTGTTTGTTGCTATCACACAAGGTCGAATACGCACTCTAAATCAATAAACACTTATTATTACCGAGGGGCAACAGTCTAATAGACGGGACTGAGATACAAATCGGCCCTCCAAGGTTATATTCGCCTTGGCTGTTTCTCAATCTGAAGTTGAGACCGAGTGCACCGGTATTGGCCCATGATAAAGTCCGCTGGTGGGCTTGAACGAGGTTACATATATAGATTTTGCGACCATGTTGTTTTCCGAAGACTATCCCCTTCTACGCACGGGAGGGAGGCTGGCGTTTCCACAGCTCTAAATTTAACTTTTTAGAGTCGGACTTGGGGGGTTATAAATGAGTAGTTGTTGTGATAATCATAATCCCGGAGGTCATTGTCACTCTCACTCCCGATTGGCACATGCTGACCATGTCTGAGGAAAGTGTGGCCAGCTTCTACCAGGTTGCTAACAATAGCTAGTGGAAACCTGATACGGTTCTTCGCGTAGTTGGCATTGAAACAGATGAACTTAAAGTATCACTCGCACTTCACTGCGGTCATAAACATGATCGATGCTTGGACAGTTTGCATGTATTGATCTCACTGGGAGGTATCGCAACTCATTCTCAGCTGTACCTCCCCCTAGGAGGTGAAAGTGTTGCGACAACAAGACTTTACACGTCATACAAAGCTCCAGGCTCGGCTGCGGATGATTTGAAGCGGGTAGCCACCTCTTACGAGGCAGGGGATCATGCCAATCATCCGTTGCCTGGGTGACATTACCCAGTCCCATAAAAGGAAGTATCAGCTTAGTCACCACAGCCGGTGATTCTTGTCAGGAAGGTTCAGGCACAGACCAGACCTTCTCCGACCTGGCCTACCCCTTGCCTACCCACTGTAGAACGACAAAAACTACTGGGACACCGAGGGGAGCATCGCCATATGGCTCGTACGCAAGGCCTATTGCCAAAAAAATGTCGTTGATCAAGTACTCAACTCTGCTGTCATTGATTGAATCATGTCAAAATTCTTGACTTTGAGCGCCGAAGGATCAATTGATCACAAATGATCACAGTTTGCTCTCACCGCTGGCACCCCTGGAACATGATCATTTTCATGCATGAAATTCGGTGTTCTTCCTGCTTCCCCTTGCCCACTTCTCTTGATAACGGGTGTCCACACGACCTTGGCTTGTTCAATGTGCTTTTGAAGAGGTGCTTATCGTTTCACTTCTTCCATTGCAGGTACTCAGGTGCCCCCCTAAACCAGGTCTTCAAATTAAAAAGATAAAAATGCCGAACTACCAAGGCAGCATAAGTGATGCAAACGACGAGGGAGCATTTGAAAAGTTGAACAGGCTGGTAGAAGCGGAGGAGGATATCTTGCACTCGGCTTTCCAGACGGCATGGTCTCATGAAGGACTTTCACTCACAGAGCCCAAGGATCAGGGTGCAATAAGTGAGTCATCGCTCGTGTCTGTTATATTGGGTTCTCCAACTGACTACTTCTCTGATTAGCTCGAAGTCTTGCAGGGGAGTCCAACAACCCTCTCAAGGCTGTCAACGATTTTGTATCTCAGAACGCTGATCTACTTGGTGGGCGGTCCAAGTCCGGAAACAACGATGTGGACTTCAAAGATATGGACGACTCGATTAACAATTTTACTGACACGTCGAAAACACTTATCAAAGGTTTGCAAACACTGGGACATATGCATCCTTTCATTGGCGGTAAAAACGTTCCCTACTCGAGCTCGAGGTGAAGCTGACCCTCTCTTTCAGTGGCGGTCGGGGCTTTTGCACTTGTTATAACGATGGACTTTACGAGAAGGGATAACGACCGCAAGGTTCTCGCTGTTAAAGTTCAAATGCAGGAACTCATGATCGTTTTCTTTGAGTACGTCAACTAGATTTGAAGGTCCTCTTTAGCAATAACCTGACCTCCACCAGGCTCCGCCACATTCGTAGCTCCCAAGAGAAAGGCAACGATGGTGTCAATATAGCGGACCGCCTCAAGAATTTTATGTTCAACGTCGCTTCAGACATCAAATCCTGTGGATCCGCATGTGATGCATATCTGAAAAAAGGCTTTTTAGGTGAGTTTACTGTTCGATCAAGTCCGGCGATCATATACCACCTAACTCCTCTTAATAGCGAGAACCGTCAAATCCAGTGTCTACGAGTCGAGGCTCGCCGATTTTGCGCAGCGATTTACAGAGCACAAGTCAACGCTGGAGCTTGCGCTCTCGATTCATACAACAGTCGGCGTTGACGCCGCAAATGATAAGCTTGATGACCAGGAACAAATGTTGAAGAAAATCGACACAAAGCTGGATATGCTGATGCTCTTTAGAAAATTCGACACCCCTCGCGAACGTGATGTTCAAAAGTTCATCGAGGAGCGTGGAGGGGTCAAGGCCTGCATTAGCAATGATGAATATCTTGAAGAACTAGTGGCTAAGAGTGGTGATTCTCTGTCGCGGATTACGAATCGAGCAGGATCCGGCCGACGTTCGAATAACCTTCCTGAAATTCGGAAACGGCTTATGAAGGAAGTTCAGGAAGATATCGATGAAGCTTTTAACCGCAATATGGTACTCTTTGAACGGAAGCTCGATATGCAGAACAAGCAGCTGAGCGAGAACTTGCGAGAAGAATCGGACCATATCATCAATGTTCTTCTGGCTGGAGCTCACGATCGCATTAACGATCTAGTACGTTCACACTTCCCCATATGTTGCTAGTGTTTAAACCGAATTGAAGGATCTACGTAAACTCTGGAAAGAGATGGGTTGGAAGGGCAGTGTCAAGGCTCGAACATTTGTCCTCAATTTGCACGATTATTATGCAGACCACCGAAACCGTACTTCAGACCCTCCTACCGTCGACAGAAACTCGCTCAGTTCGCCTGTACCTACGCCATCCGCGAGGATGAGTCCTCTTCCATCCCCTAGGAAAAAAGCGGACGATCGTTGGGCCCTAGCTTATATTAATGCTGCATATGTACAATCCATTCTGGAGGCAGTCGACGATGATGGGACTGGGTTTATCAGTATCAAGGAGGTTAACACTTTCGTGGAAGAGAGACCTACCGGGTGGAGGTAAAGCTCTTTTCGGATCGTAGGAGTTGTTCGCTAATGTTGTCTTCATAGTCTGCCTGAGTGGTTTGCGTATTGGGCAGTTGGTACGTGAATGCCAGCTCCTATATATTGGTATCTGATTGGTTAATGCCACAGGATGGCAAATCACTATTACACAATATAAGAGCAAGATCTATGGGCTCGTCCGATCCATGTTTGAGATGCTTGAGTATGTCCTCCCTTCAAATCGACGTGGGGTAGACGAGTACCTTTTCCATCCATCTTTCTGGCGCATCGAATTAATCCTTCGATCGACGCATTCTGTCAATCCCAAAATGTTGTCTGACAACGACCTCGTCCGTTATACTGAGATGTATACGGCTGATGAGGAGAAGCGGCTAGAGAGGAACTTGGAGGATGTTGGCTACGAGTTGGATACGACCGCTACTGTTTCACTTGTCACTGGCGAAGGACGAATCGAACGAGTATGTTTTTACCTCTGTCCATAAATATTTATTGGCTGAAGTCCATCTTTTGATCAGTACCTCTTCCCGCTCATCTATCTACTCCTACAACGACATTTACGAGTCCTATCATTGGCTTGCAAACACGTCCTCGACGCAGAAGAATTCGTGACGCTCAACGAATCCCTTGTTTCAGTCCTTCTGGCGGTCGACGCCAGGCTCCAAAACATCGAAGGTATTATATGACGTCTATGTAGCTCAAAACAGGCTATAATCTAATACATCACCCCACAGCCGTCTTCAAGCAAACACATTTCGATATTCAGGCCCGCCTAGGGAACTTTGCTTTCGGCATGGTAAGCCTCCGTCCCTTTCCATTCACAGCACTGCGGACCTAACGGATAATCAAAAGCTACAATTATCATACGGTGACATACGGAGAATACCCTCTCAAATTACTTTGGGGACTTTCAGCGAAGATGACGATGTGACACCAACTGCCAGGGACGTAATAACCAAGGACGTTATCCAAGCCATGCTCACCACGACCTCGTATGAGATCCTCAAGTATGGGCACCGAGATGGTTTCCAGTCCACAGATTACTTCGAATTCGAGCCCGAACGCAGGAAACATTTGGGCGTTCCTCACCCTCTCGAAGGGACTTGGACAGGACACAACTCGCTGGTGGAAGGTGAGGACACAATCACCTATATCCTGCGGATTTCCATCCTCGTTGAGGATGGCGGGAATATAATTGGCAAGGGCGAGCATTTCACCAATACTTTCGAGTTTACTGGACGTGTTCGTCCTTCAAGGCGGGCAAAGTACGACTTCTCATTCTCGTTGACGGATGATGAGGATGGTCTGCAGAAGATGTGCCGTGGGCAACTGGATGTCAGTACTGGTGTCATTCTAGCTCAATGGACAGATCGAAGGACAAACGAGGATCCTGAAAATATCGCGTATCAGCCTTTTGAGCTCACGAAGACCCCTCCCTCGCTCACGCGGTATCGCTACTCAACAGACGCCATGGCAGAGGACCCTGTAAGGGCTCGATGGAACTTCGCGTGTTCGGCGACGATCCACATGGCCCAGGAAAAGATGTGGTCGCGCTCGTTTTTGGAGGAGAGGGCGACGGAGCGGAAGCGATATGTCGAGCTTAGTACCCGTTCACTGGTTGTGACCATGGGACTCACACCTCAGAAGCCATTGAATGCGAGGGAGAAGGCTGAGCTTGATCGCCTGAGGAGGAATCTGAATCCGAGCGAGGCGAGGTTCTATCAGGCATTGGCTGACTTCGAGATTCAGAAGTTGCCTTGGCATCCGTAAGTTGTTCGGAAGGTTTGGACGTAGAGACGTCGGAGTTGCTGATATATCATGGCAGGGCATGGGGCTGCGACTGGTGTGAGCGTCGGATCACCAAAGCACGGAACCTTTGCATCACATGCATGGCAGATGACCTCTCGGATAACATTGATCTCTGCTCGGCATGTGCTGAGAGGGCACCGAGCAAACGAGGATTCACGCACGATCCTTCACATATGATGGTCAAAGTCGAACAAACGCTTCATGACTTTTATTTCCTCCGTGTTGTAGAAAATGCGCGGGCGACGATTGAGAGGATGAAGAATTTGTTTAGGATGCTGGAATCGAATGCGCTGTATCCAAGCGAAGATGAAGATGCGGAAGTGGATGATACGCATAGGGTGGTGTGTGCTTGCTGTGCGAAGAACGTGATGCCGCCTTGTTGGGCATGTGTTATGTGTGGTAGGTTTGCCTTTCCTTTTGTGCCTTTGCAAAGCCTTCTTGGATCATGACCTAATTATTATTCTTCATCCCTCTAGCTCGAGACACGTTCGTCTGCAACGAATGCGACAGTAGTCGCGCTCCAGCGCTAGCAAACGGCCCCTCACCCTCCCACCTACTCTCCCACCCACTCGTGCGTATCCGGGACACATCTCTCACAGGACAAGAAGCAACATCCGAAGAACGTCTCACGGCGCTCGAACAGCGACTCATCATTCTCGAACATAAAGTCGCTGAGGGTTTTGCTGCTGTGGATGCTAAATTTGAGAATCGGATTGCGAAGCTTGAGGCGAGAGTAGAGGAGCGGTTGAGCAAGATGGAGACGTATACAGAGGAACGATTTGATACGTTGGAAGCCGTTTTGAGACAGATAATGGCACAGACGATGGCGCTTCCAGCGATTTATGGGCAGGTTGTGAGGGATACTGTGAGGCATAGTTTCCATGCGATGAGGTGATGTTGGACTTCCTTTTTGGATACTGTATTACGGGGATTTGGGTTTATTTATGTGTCCGGAACACTTTGTTCGTATCCATGCAATCCTTCTGTCTGTGTATTCCACCCAGTATTGGTTATTTTTCAAGTAGACAGTTTCACTCCAACCCTATGTCCGAAGGTGAATCAGGTTACATCATACCCACCCTTCTGTAAGGATGGCCACAACCAACCGCCGAAATAACCCTTTTTGGTGTAACGGTCATTTCGGCGGTTGGTTGTGGCCATCCTTACATCTTCCCTTGAAAATCTAAGCCAAACACCGGAAACCTGTCAGAATCTGTCCTATATATCGAGGGTACAAAAGGATTAATACATGAAATAAATAATTTTCTGAACCCAGCCTGTCATATATAAGGTGTACTAATCAGCATGTGCTCGACAATCTGTACAGAGGTCTAAATATAACTCTTTTGCATTGGTTGTACCTGTGAATCAGCTTGGGAGACCTATTAAGACAGGATGAGGTGTAATTGCGTCCTGATATTGAAGGAACCAACACCAAAATTGATTCGCTCTTTTAAGGATGGTAAATATGGCGCTGATTCCGAAATGAAGGTCAGTGGACGGTCGGAGTCAAGCAGTATTCGCCTGTCCAACCTGGTATCTCATGATAGTATCTGCAATTCTCAGCTGGCCGATTAATCTATGTGTACACCGGAATCAACGAACTTCAATCCCCCACTGGTTTAGGCATGGACAGGTTTAATAGCAAGCCATAGCTGGCAGTCGTATTTAATGACAATAAATCTGCGGAAGGTAGGTACCTCATCATGAAGCCCTCCACCGATCCTACAATTACCTGAACCCGAGCGTTAGCTGCTACTTGTGTCAAAGTACATCAACAACCGACATTTATCGAGGGGGAACATAATTTGCGCTGTACTTGCAAGTCGTGGCACCGCAATCGCCATTCGGTCGATATCTGTAAGTCGTGCCATCGGTCCTATGACCAGTCCTCCATTCGCATGAATCGACAGGAATAAGGCTTGATTCAAAAAAATCAAAAGGTGGGTCCTGAAGTATCACCTGTCGACTTACACGTCGCTGAGAGTCATTTTGTGTTGAGGATATGCGACCCAAGGGTTGAAAAGATATTTGGGAATGAGGCTTGAGAGATAAAAAACCGTGAAGAGAGGGACGGTTTATATATGCATTTCGGCCCAGACCCAAGTTTACTCTTCGCCCCTACAAGATATGATGAATGCCTGACTTTGTCTTTGACAAATCCGGTAACTATATCTGGTTTGAACTGTTTGTATCCCACGAAGGCAGGAGTACACTGACTCTCCGCTAGGCTAGTGGCTCGGCAAGATGATCATACTATCGATTACCATGCACCTCGTTAACAATGTTACAGCAAGGTTAAACTCGTGACACCCCATTGATACCATTTGGGTTGGAGCATAAGGAAACCCCAATGTGCCATTGGGCATCGGCCTATTGTGGAGGAGGATGGCCACCCGAGCGCCTCTCCTACTTTGCTCCACTTTGCTCCGGCTACACATCTACTCGTTCTACTTTCCTTATTCCCCAACCCCTCGGACTCTTGGGCCCACAAAGTTTCTTCACTCAGTTCTTTGTTTTCACCTTTTTTCTTTGTATTATCGTTGACGGGCATAACGGGGTTCACAGGTCATGCACATGACCTCGGGTAGGGTAGTGTACCATACGTAGCAGAAAACTTAGAAATTATATGTATATTTTTCTTTCTCTTTGACGTCGCATAGCTAGATAATCATCTTATTCAGTAGCTGCACGGCATGTCCGTACATAGTATAAAAAGGCCATTTCACGAAAGTCAAGGGCAAAAAATTATTGGGGCACATTTCGCTTCTCACTTTGGGCGCTCTCGGCTTACGCATGGCCCAAGCGTTCCCACCAACTGCACCGCGCGGTTTCTGCAGGATATCTGTGAATATATTGAACAAGGAGAAAGAAATTGATGTCCGGCCCGGGATTCTATACACATCTGCTGCCTCCGAGTTGGTCCAAGTTCAGTGGCAGGTATGGTCTTGTAGATTTGACCTATCATATCTGTCCTACTATTTTCCGAGTCAGTGGTCGCAACTCCTGGTCGCAGCTCACAAGCTCCCCTCTCTTGTGAGTCTCGCACGAATCGCTATTTTCCATCAGAGATTGTGCAAAATTTTTGAAATCCCTTAAAACGAATAGCTACGGGACTATGGATACCAGACGATTTTTATATATAATACAAATAAACAATATATTTTTTGGACTTACATTGAGGAACTCATTGTGCTGAGTCAGCACTTTCAGCTAACTCTGCAGAGTACTTACAGAGGTCCAATCCTAATGCAGACACCATCGGTGCTTGAAAATCGGGTAAGTCGTAGACTTGCAAGCCAACCCATCCGCGGCTTTGGTCTTTCCAAAGTCCTCACGTGAGAACGTCTGACGGAACAATCAGACGATCAGTGATACCAACATTTTGGTAACAAAAAGGAGCCTCCATTAGCATGTTGGAGTCTGGATTAAGCGCTTGTTCGCAGGCCTAGGTAGTGCCTAAGTAGTTATGCAAACACATGGGCCGAAATTTCGGGGGATGCTTAGTCCATTTTCTCACTCATGTTGTACTCATGCAAGGTCCGATTGGGTTGCGGAGAGGCGCTTAATCCTAATGCGGACGATCCGCGAGAATTACTTACCAGATATAAATGGCGGGTTTTGGGTCGGGCCTTGTTCTGTATATAGGGTCCTACACTGCGTCTTGAAGCTTGAAGACCTGATCTACTCTCTTTACAGGCCGAGATCATCATGGATATGGGTAATAGTACCGCTACCCAGCTTTCCATTCATCTTCTGACTTGTTCTGGACAGACACACCAAAGTTGCTTCATTCTGATGAAGCATGGATGGACGTAGACAGCGATAATCCGAAATTTGCTTTCCTGGCCTTGGTCTGGGAGCTAGATGGCGAATATTATCATCTTCGGTGTCCCGATCGCCAAGGCAAACCTGAGGTTCTGTTTTCGCAAGCCGATCGTATACCTCGCGAACATTACATGCCTTACCCTTCGCCTCAGTTAACCAAGGCACCTGACGAAGCCATCCACAAATTCTATCAGAAGCGACCTTGTTTGGTTGATTATCAAAAAGAATCATCTCGCTTCGCAGCAACAGTTCTTCATGAGGCAGAAATCTGCGAGCGTCTCATGGCTAATCCCCACCCAAATGTTTGCCAGTACTATGGGTACTTACCATCCGAGGAAGGGAGGATTGCGGCTCTGTGCTTTGAACATCATGGGAAAACCCTGCGCAGCGCTGTAAACGAAGACAACATAGACACGTCGTCAATCGTCTCTCAAGTCCAAAATGGCATTCAGCATCTTCACAGTCTTGGACTAGTTCATGTAACAAATCCTTCTCACTATTTGTTGAGTTTTAGTTGACTTCCTTGCAGAATGACATCAACGTTAGCAATGTGGTTATTGCCAATGACGGCCGTGCGGTTATCATCGATTTTGACTCTTGCTGGCCCGTTGGGGAGTCATTGAAAGGAAAGAAAGTTGGAACATCCGCAGATATATCATCATACTCAAACGATTTGGAGGGTTTGGAACAGCTTGAAATGTGGTTAGCGAGAAAAATGAAAGGTGAGAGGTGAAGTGAGGGCTCGTTCTGCACGTTGCGTCTTCCCGTGGACAGGGGCACGTTGGTCGCTGGATTGTTAGTTCCACTTGTTACGCCTGTAAACTGCAAGATGACAAACTATAAGCCTTCTTCAATGCTTGTCCCTCAGTTTTTGTGACCACGATGACTTTGAGTATGGCCGGACAAACGACCTCGCGCATACGAGGAGCGCAAGCTCTTCCCCTAGAGGCTTTGCCCATCTTGCTAGGGGTAAAACTCAGTGACTTGTGTTTGCGACTGGTGAGTGACTGAAGGAAGGCGAGGTACAAAGTAACATACATATAGTTAGTGGTTAGGTGGGAGAGAGTTAATTTGTCAATTCACACTTTATTCTTCGAGTCATGAAATAGACTGGCTGGCATCTACACAACAATACAAGTATGTACCCGCCGCTATACTTCTCTCGAGAGCGCCAGGATCCTAGTTGGATTGTTCAAGTCATTTTCCCAACGAAGGTTGACTGGCCTCCCACCATTCTGATATGCTTAGCATCTTATACTCAACCATCAGAAGTGGGGACTTGCACCTAATGATAGTGTGAGGACGGGAGACCGCCGTATTATTGGATAAGGACTCTGTTGGTGAGCCTTGGAAGCTTGACCGTCAGATATGCTCAGTCGACGGTGTGCATATATTTGTTGGAATCATCGCATGCTACTGTTTTAATGAGAAAAACATATGTTTATCGGTATGTTATTTTGATCTGTGACGCGTAAATCACCTCGATCCGGCCGTCAGAACTGGTGGCATTAGGCCTCCATCATCCGTGTTCCAACCACCACGCTGAAAAAGCGTGGTGTGGAGGCTTTTGTTATTTGTCATGCTATTATTACATTGTGATCATAATGTCTAAGTTACGTGCCTACTGACGCCGAGGTCCCGGCAGCCGATGGCCGTATAGCGACCATCAATATTTGGCAGGCGTCTTTGTAGGTCTTCATCCGCTCGCGCGCCACAAGCCGCCACGTCGTCGTATTGTGGGTCCACTCCACACGCGGCCACAAGGAGCCACAAGGAGCCACAAGGCGACTCCCACAACTCTAAATCTAGCTTTTTGTAGCTGGACTTGGAGGGTTATAAATGAGGGGTGCTGTGATGGTCAGTTTCTACTTAGAGTGTCACTCACACCTCACTGCAACCGTAGACATAATCGATAATTGAACAGTTCCTGTACTGCTCTCACTGGGAGGTATCATAGCTCATTCTCAGCCGTCCCTCCTTGTAGGCGCAGGCGCCATGGCACTAGGACTGTGCACATCGCACGATGCTCCAGCCTTGGCTGTGCATAGTTTGAAGAAGTGATCACTCTAATGTACGAATCAGGAGACAATCGTAATTATCCGGGACCGTTCCCTGGGCGACATTACCCGGTCCCACCAGAGGAAGATACCACCTCCATCATCACAGCCAGCAATTCTTGTCTGTGACTCTGACTTAGAGCACCGAAGGATCGGCTAATCAAATTTGACCGTAGACTGCTCTCATCACTGATACTTTGGAATACTTATGGTCGTCCCCCTGTATAAAATTCGATGTTCTTCCTACTTCCTCTTGCCCACACCATTCTTGATAACGGGTGTCCACACGGCCTTGGCTTATTAATTGTCAGTGCTGTTGAAGAGGTGCTCGTCACCCTGGCTCAAGTCCCCCCCCCACTCTTAGCAACGTTCCAAATAAAAAAAGAACAAATGCTAAGCTACCGGGATGACCGACCCGATGTCAATGACGGGGGAGTATTAAGAGAGTCTAGCGACCCTCTCGGGACTGCCAACGATATTATCTATCGGAACCCTCATATACTTCGCGTGTTATCCAAAGCCAGAAACGGCGATGTGGACCTCAAAGACATGAATGCTTCGATTAACAATTTCGCTGGCACGTCGAAAAGCCTAATCAAAGTCCTGCAAATACTAGGACAACTTCATCCTTTCATTGGCGGTAGAATTTGACTTACCCGAGCTCGGTGTGAAGCTGACATTCTTTTTAGTGGCATGCAAGACTTTTGAAGCTGTTATAATGATGGATCTCACGAGAAGAGACAACGACCGCAAGGTCCTAGCTGTTAAAGTTAAGATGCAGGAGCTTATGATCGTTTTTCTTGAGTATGTCTACTTTCCGGCTTTGGGCCTAATCTGACCTCCACTAGGCTTCGCCATATTCGCAGCTCCCAAGATAAGGACGGTCATGGTTTCAGCATAGCAGACCGCCTTGAGAAGTTTATGCTCGGCGTCGTTTCAGACATCAAACTCTGTGGAGCTGTCTGTGATGAATATCAGAAAAAAAGGCATTTTAGGCGAGTTTACTGCTCGACCAAGTTGGGCGATTTATGTTTGACTGATTTTAATAGTGACATGTGCCAACTCCAGCGCCTACGAGTTGAAGCTCGCCGATATTGCCCAGCGATTTACAGAGCACAGATCAGCGCTGGAGCATGCGCTCTCGCTTCACACAGTGATCGGTGTTGATGCTGCAAACCAGAAACTTGATAATCAGCAACAAACGCTGACGGAAGTCAATACAAAGTTGAATATTCTCATGCTCTTCAGAAAATTTGACACTCCTCACGAACATGATATTCGAAAATTCATTGAAGAGCATGGAGGGATTTAAAGCCTGCATTAACAACGACAAATACCTTGAAGAGCTAGTGGCCAAGAGTGGTGACTCATTGTCGCAAATTCCAGACTGAGCGGGATGCGGTCAACGTTCGAATAACCTGCCTGAGACTCGGAAACGGCTTCGGAAGGAAATTCAGGAGGATATTGATAAAGCATTTGAGTGCAATACGGCGCACTTCGAACGGAAGCTCGATATGCAGACTAAGCAGCTAACGGAGACCTTGCGAGGAGAATCGGATCACATCATCAATGTCCTTGCGGCTGGGGCTCATGATCGCATTAACGATCCAGTACGTTCGTACTTCCCCCTTATGTTGTCGATAAGTTAACCGAATTGAAGGATATACGTAAACTTTGGAAAGAGATGGGTTGGAAAGGTAGTGTCAAGGCTCGAACATTTGTCCTCAATCTGCACGATTATTATACGGATCAGCGAAACCGTGCATCACACCATCCTACTGTTGATACAAACTCGCTCTGTTCACCCATGTTTACACTACCTGGAAGGACAAGTCCCCTTCCTTCTCCAAGGGAACAGGCAGAAGATTGTTGGGCTCTGGCCTATATTAATGCTGCGTATATACAATCTATCCTAGAAGCCGTCGACGACGATGGGACTGGGTTTATCAGTATCAAGGAGGTCAACACTTTTGTTGAAGAACGGCCTAATGGATGGAGGTGAGGCTCTTTCTGGATCGTAGGAGTTAATTCGCCAACATCGTTCTCATAGTCTGCCTGAGTGGTTTGCGTATTGGGCAGCTGGTAGGTGAAGATAAACCCTTCGATACATTCACAACTGATCGGCTGACAACACAGGATGGCAAATTACTATTACACAATATAAAAGCAAGATATATGGTCTCGTACGATCTATGTTTGAGATGCTCGAATACATCCTCCCCTCTAATAGACGTGGGGTAGACAAGTACCTTTTCCATCCATCTTTCTGGTGTATCGAGTTGATCTTTCGATCAGCACATTCCGTCAACCCAAAGATGTTATCTGATAATGACCTTGTCCGTTATACCGAGATGTATAAGGCTGAGGAGGAAACGCGTTTGAGGAGGAACTTGGAGGATGTTGGCTATGAGTTGGATACGAGTGCTACTGTGTCTCTTGTCACTGGCGAAGGGCGAATTGAACGAGTATGATCCCACTTCTGTCTATAAATATTTATTGACTGAGGTTGAATTTTTTTTAATCAGTACCTCTTTCTGCTCATCTATCTTCTCCTACAACGACATCTACAAGTCCTATCATTGGCTTGCAAACACGTCCTTGATGCAGAGGAATTTGTGAATCTCAACGAGTCCCTTGTTTCGATTCTTCTGGTGGTCGATGACAGGCTTCAAAATATCGAAGGTATAGTATGACAACTGACTTAAGATAAGCTGTAATCTAACACATCACCATACAGCTACCTTCAAGCAAATACATTTTGACATTCAGGCCATGTCGTATCCACAAAGAAGGTACGTCGTATGATCATCAGGGCCCTAAAACTGGGGTTGGCCGAACGTCCACGGCAGAAATTTGGCATGACCACGTCGGGCGCGCGATATCACGTGCCTTCGCACCCACAAGAGGCATATGCCCAGGTAGGATCGATCGGGATCGATCCAAAATCGGCCAATTTGGGCCTTTATGTCCGGTGAAGATTCCCGCGGTCCGGGCCGCATAAAGATCAGGTGCGCCTTTTTTGGACCTCTTGGTTGTGCATGTTTGCCGCTGGTTGTCAGCACCGATTCATGAGTGACGTCAGATTGGGTCTCAAATTCAAATTTCAAATCCACAATTGGCCCAGCTCAACCGCCCTTATAATTGTAGCAACGTGACCTATCCAAGACGCCCACGACCCATCTGTGCATCGACCATCGACATCCCCCATACCCTTTCTCATTTATTCCGCTCGTGTAAATGTCATTGCGAGACCTTTTCTTTAGTCGGCGGAAGCGAGAGCCAGGGGGGGCTAAGGACGGCAAGTTCACCCGATTCACACCTTAATTCCATCAATGATTCGACTGGGGACCAGAATCTCAAGACACTCACACCCACCATGGATTCTTTCATCAAGCGAGTCATACAGCATTCAACGCTCCTGTCACCATGAACGACCAATCGGCAACGGTAATAAACCAATCGACAAACATCAATTACATCGAACAAGGAAAACCCGGTATAAATCATTGCTAGTCATAGTCGGATAAAGTCCTGAACCTGACCTCACAGTTCTCGAGACCCTCTCACGAGAGATGATTCAGGGTGCCGATGTCGATTCATCTGCCCGGCATCCTCCACCCCGATGCTACCCTGGAACACGCATATCCCTCATCGCGAAAGTCCAAACCTGGCTCCTCGACAATCACCGCACATGGGATGTGCTATGGCTCCATGGCCCCGCTGGTGTCGGCAAATCAGCAGTCGCACAGACACTCGCCGAGTTTGCCAAAGATCAGCATCGACTGGGTGCTGCATTCTTCTTCTCGAAGACAGCTAGACGCAATAATCCCCAGCGCGTTTTCATCACCATCGCATATCAGCTCGCTGTGCGCTTTCCGGGATACCTACCGCTTGTTGCCACGCAGCTGGCCGCAGATCCTGACCTGTTGAAGAAGACTCCTCATGTTCAGTTCAGACACTTGATTGTCGAGCCATTGAGTTCATTGTCGACCATACCCAAGCATCTCATTATATTAGACGGCCTTGATGAGTGCAAGGGAGAACATGCGCAGCTGGATATCATCGAACT
This sequence comes from Lepiota venenata, assembly GCA_004296355.1. NCBI lineage: Eukaryota > Fungi > Basidiomycota > Agaricomycetes > Agaricales > Agaricaceae > Lepiota > Lepiota venenata. The sequence continues at coordinate 45,897 of RCFS01000010.1, forward strand.
GATCAATAATCTCATCCTTTCCCGAACTTCCCTCCCAATCATCTGGATGATATGTAGCCGGCCCGAGCCACATCTTATGCGCATTTTGTCGCGGCCTGACTTAATAGTGCAATGCTGGAGGGAGGATCTTCCAATTGACACAGAAGAGTCTCGACACGATACGGCTATGTTCATTCGAGCGGGGTTCAAGAAAATCCACGAGATGTACGAGGATTGTGTTGAAGAGGACATTGAAGGGTGTTGGCCTTCCAAGGACGATATCGATTTCATTATCTCGGAAACTTCAGGCCTGTTTGTTTTTGCTAGCACAATCCTCAGATACATTGAGGACCCTGAGATCGGGAACCCCAGCCGGTGTCTTGCAGACGTTCTGGCAACCATCCGGCGCATTCATATAACTGGGGGGCGCCACCCAACGGAGGCTCTTGATGCTCTATATACGCAGATCCTCTCTAACGTGCCAAATGATACTTGGCCAGTGACGCACCGACTGCTCAAAGCCACAATCCAATCATTGTCACCCCTTAGGGTCCTCAATACCCCACATCTCCTTTCCAACTTCTTAGGAATTACCCGTAGTAATTTCTACGCTGCCGTGCGTAAGCTTCATTCCGTCTTATTTGTACCGCCGCCCGAAGCAGCACGTCACTCGTCACTGCATTTCCTTCACGCGTCATTTGGCGATTATCTTGTTCAACCTACTCGCTCAGGTCGATTCTGTGTCACGTCCCCTCCAGCTTTCATAACCAACGACGAAGCACAGAAGTCGAGCTTGCGTATCCTTGGCTCACCAGCTTATGCTCTCTATGGCTTTGGCTTTCGGCGCATGACACACCCTTCGATACCAGCCTTAGCAAAATCGAGGGTCGTTCAGATACTGAACACACTCTTCACATGGCCTTTGTCAGACCTGGAGTACAGTGAAGATGCAATCGAGGAATCATTCATTTCAGTACCTCTTACCGTGACCTCCTGCATTTTTGCATCTTATCCTGAGTTCTCGATACACGATGACTGTCACCAAGAACTAAAAATGATGCTTCGTACCTTCGATTTCAATTCTCTTGCCTTCCTTTTTCTTCCCCCACCCACTCTACCGCCCGAATTTTCTGGCTTCATACACTGGGTGAAAAGAACAGTAAGCTTGGATCTCATATGCTGGCTAACTTATCCACACCCACACTTAACATGCAGTCTCTCAGTGATATGGCTAGGACACACAGTGTTTGTCAAATGGACAGTAAGCTCCTCTTGCTTTTGGAATCACTAGCGATTGATGCAGCACCTCTGGTGAGACTGAGCATTTAATAGCCAGCTTTTTGGCCGTTCATTCCATCCTACAGAATTTTGACTGCATTGCTTCCCATTTTATTGGTAAGCTACCTAAGCCAGTCTACTTCTTGTTGGGACACAACACAAACACGGTCCTTGTCACTGCTGACGCTTCGAAGTGGCCCTTTGTAGTCAAGTTCCATTCCGTAAAAATGCCCCTGGAGATTTGGCCCTCTCTTACTACAGCATTCGAGCAACCAGTTTATACGACTCTATAGTATGATTAAACATTACTGCGGCCACACATACAGAAGCTCTGAGTTACAGCGCTATGGTATGGAAGAGTAACCCCTTTGATGTGCTGTACAGTGGTTAGGACGATTCTCCTCGCTATACCCAGCGAGTGGACCGTCCAGTTGGGATGGGCAAATTTTGTTACATTTATGATCTCCAGACTCCGAAAGACAGCACAGGCGGTGAAAACTACGGACACTGATAGTGATGATGGGCAACATGTTTTTAGTGTGATGCCCTCATGCTAGCATGGCAAGCGTGAAGGGTCCAATCACACTTGACAGCTTATTTAACACCCATTACAATGTAATCTAATCAGATTGCCAATGCCTTGATAACATGATCTAGGCATTAGGTAGCTGCAAAATATTGGTATCTGCATGAATGCATAAATAATACTCTATGGTTCAATCCATAGAGCATGCACTTTGCATGTTTGCTCACCTGACCTTCCGGGAGGGCTGGCTTGGTGCTTGGTCATGTCTCTTTGCACAGGTCTGCACACAGATTGGCAGATGAGAAAGTCACAGCCTGCAGCTGCGCTTAATGCCGGCCCTATCAGATGGCTGGTCTGGTGGGGTCCTCATGGGAGGGGTACCCAGGCATTGCCCAACCATAATACCAACCTGTATGGGGTCCTGGGTGCAATGCCGGCACTGCAGCTGGCCCGGTAGCCTAATTAGGCCATACTCCCCCACAGTCACCCTAAGTTTGGTAGTCTAATCCGATCGCATAGGTAACAGAATCATCGCAGGTTAGGGCAGCAGTTAAGCCCTCTGATGAGCCCCTTTGCAAGGGTGAAACCCGGTTAAGTCCCAACCCCTAATTACATAAAAAAATCAGTATAAACTATGGTATGAATGTGTTGATCTCAACAGAAGTACATCTAAGAGATAAGATGTGACCATTGAAACTTGCTCAATTTCACACTTGTATCACACTTAGCCACACTTCATCATGCTTAGCCATGCTTCATCATACTTCCATGGTTGATTCATGCTTGGTTGTACTTGCCTTATGACATTTTATATTCATTACATACTAACTGGCACCCAACTTGTATTCAGTTTTTGGTGGTAGCACTTGATCATGCTTGATCACACTTAGCCACACTCAGCATCACACTAAATTCTAGTGGCCCATGGTGATGATTTCCTCTTCTGTGATTGTCGTGACCCTTAAATGCTTGAGATATCTTTTGCCAGATTTAACAGGGTTTTGACCCCTGTGGTTGTTTCCTTGAATATATAGGCACCAGTCCTTTCTTTTTGTAAATCTGCCAACTCATTAGGGACTCTCTAATTGTTGCTCATGGTCATTCAGCCCAACACAACTGCAGTACAAGCAAGGCTTCAAAAGCATTCCACATTTAGAGTAGATTCCAAGCTTGAGAGCAGCCAATCCATTCTCTGGATGGGATTGTCTTGAAAATGGTAGTGATGTTGCAGGGCATCCCTTCTTGACTTCTTACCACCACCACCGGTTTTCGAATTGGTCTCTGGCTGGTTAGTACATTGTAGTTAGGTGTTCTAGCTCTCTCACTAGCTCGTCTCTACATATGCCACCTAAGTCCAATGCACGGACGGCCTCTGATAGGTCACCCGCTGCAGCACGTTTTTTCATCCTGGGGGCATTTGGTATGTCCTCCCCCCCCTCTCCCTCTCTGGCCCCGGCCCCTGCAGACTCTGTCGACGAGGCTCTGGCCAATGTTGCCACAAAGCGTTTACGCTTTGAGGCATTGCCAGCCCTTTCCTATGGGTCAACTCCCTCCCCCCCTGCCCCTGAAGACTACTCCCACCTTCCTGAGATTCTCCGGCCTCTTCCTCCTCCCACTGCTGCCACTGCCCCCCGGGACCCTGCCCTGGACTATGGCCCCTGGTTGAAGAACACGGCCCTCCCCCAGCTCGTTCTGCTACTGGCTTCTGCCCCAGCAAATTGGCAAGATGCCCTCTCCCTTGCTGAGGGAGTCTACACCCTCATGGATGCCCTCCTGGCTTCCAAGTGGGCCACCATTGCTGTCCTCTCAAAGGGCAAACATATTACATTTTGTGAGTACTTCCACCTGTACGTAGCGCAGTGGGCTCCAAAATCCCCCCCTCCCAAACATGTGGACGCCACACTGCCCGTTCCGTGGATCCGCTGAGGTAAGCAGCTCCTCTGGCTCTGCTGTTTCAACCCCTGCTACACCGGCTTCTGGTCTGGCTGTGCAGGAGTCTACTCCTGCAGGGTTGGTGCCAGTTGCTGGTGCTGCCCCTACTCTGCCCCCTCCCCCTCGCCCTGCGCACTCCCCTCGGTGCCCCCGGTCTAATCCGCCTGGCACTCCCCTCCCTCCCCTTTCCTATGCTGGCACTCTCAAGGCAGCGCCCACCTTGGTCCATGTGGCCAAGGCATTCCCCTCGCTTCCCTCAGACTGCGTCATTGCCGTCCAAAGGGCTGTTCTCGGCGCTCTGGCCTCCAAGGCCAAACACTCTTGCACAGTTGCTGGCCCTTTACGGCACCAGATTTTAATTCCCGGGTCTGATGCCTTGTCTGGGGCGTCTCTTCCTCACATCACTCACATCGCCAACTCGGCGCTCTCGGCCTCCGGCTCCTCACTTCGCGTGGAGTCAGTGCGCCCTTCAACTGGGGGCCTGTCCCTCTCCACGTCTGCTGTCGCGTTGTGATGGTATTGGTAGGGTAGGTATGTAATGTGTGGCTCGGATAACCACTACCTATATCAACCAGTACCTCAAAATGCGATTCTGGGGCGTCGGAGACAGTTCTCGAAGAGAGGGATTCAACTTTACAAAGGGGGTTTTTGGGGGAATATGAATATATAATGGGTTTTCTCGAAAATATACCCAAAGGCACCAAGTGTACTCTGTGGGTGGTTTCTGGGGTAGTAGTGACAAGTCTCCACTTGTAGCTACTGTCTCTGACTCTCAATATCTCTAATCTCGAAACCTGGGGGAATCTGCACTACCCCACTAAGTCTCTCTCTGTGTCTCTAGGCCTAAGGGGAATCTAAACTACCCCTGAGCCTCAATATCTCTCTGTGAGTCTCCCAGACTCAAACAATAGTCTCAACAAGCTCTCTTGACGATCACAGTTCGTCTCTACTGTCTTCTGGGTGGTCTAGGACCGAAGCTCTCACTTAATTTGCCTTAATGCACACAATAGCACAAGATAATGAAATCGTTAATTCCCAAATCTCGTGGTCTCGAAGCTAGGGCAGCGAGTGCTTGCCTTTCACCTCTCCTCCACGCTGTATTTATATGTTTTGGTAGCTAGGAAGCAGCCCGAGTAAATAAGGAAATATTAGAGAGAGTAATGCTAGTATACACAATCGGTCCGATATTCCCCTGCGTAGTAATGCTTTTCCACCCGGTATTGGTCCTGGCTGCCTGTTATAGACCCGTTTCGAGTCATCGAGATGCTGTTGGCGTCATTCCGTGGGTCACCGCGACGATTTGCGGCTGTTTCAATACGCCCGGGAAGGTTCTCTACCCGTATACGCATGCCTTCCTCCTCCGCGCGTCTACCCTATTGGTCTCCTCCCGACCCAGCATTCTGGTACACTGTTCCTATACCCTTCTAGTATCTTGAACTGGCCGCGCGTTGCTTACGCGTCGTGCGGATAGTCCGAGATAGTCCAACGACTCCATCATTTGTCCTTTGATCCGCTACTGGACCCTGCAAGGCCTTTCAAGGTACTCGATCGGTCATCGAGATGCTATTGCACGTATTGTATTGCCATAGCTATCCCCTTGGGGCTGGCTGATAGGCTTACGTGTCCGTAGCTTAATAGGTTTTTTATTCGTTCTACTCCTCACTCATCCCTATTGGTCCTCCTGACAATCGGCGGTATTACGCCGAAAATCGAAGCATTGCTAAAATAAGCCATTATACCCCTATATACCCATGGCTCAGCAATAGCTACGATGTAATCGTCTCGATATACCCATAACACCCCTACAATGACCCTAACCCGACTGGTATGTCATGTAAGGACCTCTATGAGGCTACAAGACACCCCAGGAGTCAGTCAGTGGCTACTAAATAGCTATGGTATGGCTTCGAGAGTGCACAAAGGGTACAACAGGCGACATCGCGGTTGTACACACTCAGAGATGCACCAAGTATCGAGAACGTTGTCAATAAAACCCCCTGATCATGAGGGAAGGCTCACAAACCATATAATGGCCATCGAGATGACCTGAGAAGACTGAGGGCCCCTAACTCGACTATCTCGAAGGGGACACAGATAGCAGTCTAGCACTGACTAAAACCTTCGAGAGGATCGTGTGACAGGCATCGAGAAACTTGGTAGACGGATTTTCGAGATACCTCGATTAGTAATGCACAGTGTCCTGCACCCGAATAAATGGCAGACAATGTACCAAGAGACAATGTACCAACTGCTATATTAAGGGCAGGGACGGTGTCCTATCGAGAAGAGGGAGACTATGGCTATGGCCCGATGGGCACAGACAGAAGGCGGCGGTCAAGGAATTATACCCGAAGCCGCGTCAGCTTGTCTGATCACGATAAGACGATCGGAAGGACCGCCGATTGTCAGGAGGACCGATAGAGACGAATGAGGAGTGGAACGAATAGAAAACCTATTAAGCTATGGACGCGTAAGCCTATCAGGCAACCCCAAGGAGATAGCTATGGCAATACAATACGTGCAATAGCATCTCGATGACCGATCGAGTACCTTGAAAGGCCTTGCAGGGTCCAGTAGCGGATCAAAGGACAAATGATGGAGTAGTTGGACTACCTCGGACTATCCGCACGACGCGTAAGCAACGCGCGGCCAGTTCAAGATACTAGAAGGGTATATTAACAGTGTACCAAAATGCCGGGTCGGGAGGAGGCCAATAGGGTAGACGCGTGGAGGTGAAAGGCATACGCATATGGATAGAGAGCCTCTCCGGGCGCGCTGAAACAGCCGCAGGCCGTCGTGATGACCCACGAAATGACGCCAGCAGCGTCTCAATGACTCGAAATGAGTCTACAACAGGTAGCCAGGACCAATACCGGGTGGAAAAGCGTTATTACGCAGGGGAATATCGGACCGATTGTGTACACTAGCATTACTCTCTCTATTATTTCCTTATTTACTCGGGCTGTTTCCTAGCTACCAAAAACACATAAATACAGCGTGGAGGAGAGGTGAAAGGCAAGCACTCGCTGCCCCAGCTTCGAGACCACGAGATTCGGGAATTAACGATTTCATTATCTTGTGCTATTGTGTGCATTAAGGCAACTAAGTGAGAGCTTCGGTCCTAGACCACTCAGAAAACAGTAGAGACGAACTGTGATCGTCAAGAGAGCTTGTTGAGACTATTGTTTGAGTCCGGGAGGCTCACAGAGAGATATTGAGGCTCAGGGGTAGTTTAGATTCCCCTTAGGCCTAGAGACACAGAGAGACAGAAACCTAGTGGGGTAGTGCAGATTCCCCCAAGTTTCGAGACCAGAGATATTGATATCAGAGACTGTAGCTACAAGCAGAACCTTGTCACTACTACACCAGAGAACATCCACAGAGTACACTTGGTGCCCTTGGGTATACTTTCGAGAAAACCCCCTTATACATTTTTACACCACATAAATCCCCTTTCAAAAGTTGAATCCCTCGTTTCGAGAACTGTCTCCGACGCCCCAGAATCGCATTTCGAGGTATTGGTTGATTTAGGTAGTGGTATTCCGAGCCACACATTACACACCTACCCCACCCATACCATCACATCTGGAGCCCACCGCGAGGGGGCCGCTTCAGATTTCGAAAAGAAATTCAACTTTTCATCTTTAAAACTTTCTCAAAACGTCTTTCGGACCACCTCCGAATCAGCCATCTAGAGGAACAAAAGTTTCACGAGGATCTCGAGGTTCTTCCAAGAAGAAATCACAGAGAACTCAACCAGAAACATCTACTCCTGTGAGCCTTGTAACCCAAGCTTCAGGATCGAGAACTAGACTATCTAGAAACTCACAAAAGACCGACGTCGTTGATAAAGAGACTGCCGAGAGCATTGTGCGGAAGCCTCTAAACCCAAAGACCAAGTCAACAGCTACAACAGTGGCTACCCCGAGAAATCCTACTATCGCGAACGTGCCAAACGCAGCTACGCCATCAGGTAGAGCAGCATCGAACTCTAGCCCTCTGAGTACACATACTCTGTCAACAAGTCCGAGCAATCAGACCTTGACATTACCGGGTAGTTTTCAAACTCCTCGACCAACCGTAGTTGCACGAACACCCGTAGTAGCTTCTCAAACACAGTCTTCGAACTCGCAGACACCTTCGAGAATGTCACCTGCATACAAAATGCCACGGCCAGGTGGCAATGATGCCCCCAAATGGGACAGCACAAAGCCAGAGCTCTTGAAAGAGTTCCTCTATAACTTAGAGAGAAATTTCAAACTCTGTCAAATAGCCACGGCAAAAGAAAAACTTGAGTGGGCAGTATTCTATGTAGACTCGCAGACGCGCGATGAATGGATGGAATTCGACTCATTCAAGACAGATGATTGGGACGCCTTCGTAGAGGCATTAAAAGCAGAGTATCCCGAGATCAAAACGATCGAGAGGGGCTCAAAGCGAAAACTCGACCAGATTGTGAGAGAGCATCGGGGACTTAAGATGGATAACGAAACGGAGTTCCTAAGCTATAAACAAAAATTTATGGCTGAAGCGACGAAGTGTCTAAAGCCCCCGGCGCTAGTATCAAATCGAGAGTTGGTAGAAGCGTTCATCGGAGCGTTGGATTCAAGCTTTCAGGAAGCATTGAACCTGAACCTCAGCATCAAAGGGACAACTCGGGCAGGTAGTAACCTCCGGGGGGAAGATCCCTACGATTTGGCAGAAGTCGTCGAGAAGGCGGAGAGCCTTGCAAGCGGAAACACCCTGTGTAGGTCGTACTTTCGCGATGGCTCAACGCGAGCGACTCCATCAGTAGTGTCCCCGGCTTCAGGGGGTATCAAAGTGGAGTTAGATGATTTCAAGCAATCGGTTGGTGGAGGTTTAGCGACGTTAAGTACAGCTATTACAACTATGGTCGCGAATCAAGAGAAAATGTTTAAGCATTTGACTGACACAAGGTCGCAACGGCCACAGACAAATAGCTATAAGCAGGCCAACAATGGGAACCCTGGTGGACCCAGTGCAAACAACAGCGGGGGACAGCCAAACCCTTACAACGATGGAGGGGACTGTTTCTACTGTGGGTTGCCGGGGCACAGGTGGGGACAGTGTAAAGAGCAGAGAAAGCATGCTGAGGAAGGAAAAATCCTAGTGATAGGAAACAATATCCGTATGCCGGATGGCTCGTACGTCCCGCGGGGAGATGGGCCCATTATGGACCGAGTGAATAGACACTACGGTGTAGCTGCACAAAATGTACAGGAAGTGTCCACAGGGATCTCTGACGCACCAGATCTCTATGGGCCTCCCGTACCTGTTTTCGTGAACCGAGTCCAAGAAGGGACCGTCTCGAAAGTGACAACCAGCTCCGAAACCGACTTAGCCAGCATGAACGCGAAGATTGAAATGCTGAGCTCGCAATTGGACCAGTTTCTGAAAGCGCAGCCGGCACAACAGTTCGTGGACACACGAGCCTCTGCAGCGGCGAATCAGGAGGATTTTTGAAGGGTCCAATGAAGAAGCCGGGCCCCAAGAAAAAGGTCACGATTAGGGAACCCCCGGATTCGGAGGACGATGATGATAATAATGGCGACGAGAGTGATAGAGAAGAAGCAGTGAAATCGAGAAAACAAAAATCGGCAAAGGTAGCGAAGAAACCTTTGCCGCAAAAGAAAAATGAACTGCCCTACAAGCATGTACCTCCTATGAAACCTGTAGTCGAGGCACCGCCTGTCAAGGCGCGGTTCGTGACAGAGATGTCGAAGGGGAGCTATAAGCATCAAGCTCCAATAGAGGATGGTCTCGATGTAGAACAGATTCTAGACAGAATCCTGGCCGACGGGATATCACTAACACACAAGGAACTATTGAAGCTGTCACCGGTTTATTGAGACCGGTTAAAAGGACAGATCAGTAAGAAGCGTGTGGCAGTATCTACACAGGCGGTGACTATGGAGACAGTAGAGGAAAGTGAGGTAGAAGATGAAGAAGAGGAGGCAGACCAGCCTCTCGAAACTGAAGTAACACGGAAGCCGGTGCTCCAGGTCAATATGGCGGCTCTACCCGACTGTGATACACTGGTACATAGTGTCAGAACAGAGGGGGGACCGACTAACAAACTGGTAGCCAGTGACCCGGTGCTACAGTATTTAGAAGGGGTGGCACCTGCTGATAGAGCACGAACAGTATTTGTGGCGAGAGACTCCGAATCTCTGCGAGTGGTTCCAGTAGTGGTAAACTCGGTTCGAGAAGAGGAAGCTCTTCTCGATAGTGGGTCTCAGATTGTATCTATGTCGCGGGAAGCCGCGATACAATGCAAAATCTCCTGGGACCCCAACATCACCATAAATATGCAGAGTGCCAATGGACAGGTCGAGAAAACAGCGGGTCTAGCAAAAGACGTGCCGTTCCAGATTGGGGAAATAACTGTGTACCTTCAAGTGCACATTATACCAAATCCCCCTTACAGAATACTGTTGGGAAGACCGTTTGATGCACTCACAGAGAGCCAGGTGTCCAATTCACAAAATGGAGGCCAGGTGATCATGTTGAAGGATCCCAATACCTTAGCGAGAGCAGTGGTCGCGACATATGACAGGGGACATCTTCCCTCGGTCTTGTCAAAGAAAGAAATGGAAAATTTTCGGGCAGCCTCGAGGAGTTCGCAATCAGCGTAGGAGAGGTAGCCTGTATTGTAGAATGGGACCGGGCTGAAGAACCCTATGTGAGCGAAGTTCTACCGCTTACGAAAGGTAGCTATTCAGCAGACGAAGTACAAATGCTGTATATCTCGAAAAGTATGGCATCTACAGAAAAACCGGTTCCAGAAGCGGAGGTGTTTGGGTCTTTCCTATCACAGGTGGTTCATAGAGGGCCTACCAATCAGGCAGTACAAGCCGTGGTACCCGAAAATGAGGAAGAAGCTATCGAGGAAAAATTGTGCTTAGTAGGAAGAAAATACAAGCCAGTTGCCTTGAAAGTTCGACCAGTGTTGGGAGACCTACCAGACAAATTCAGAATAAGAAGGGAGATTAAGGGAGATCCGTTGGCAGGGTTAAGGGAACTGCCAATACGTCCGCCAGAGCTCAGACCGAAGGGTAGATACACTCAGGAGAGGATGGACAAGCTGGACCAGGCTCACGACGGAGACTTCCTGCTCCCAGAAGAAAGAAAGCTCATGCACTATATTATAGCTGAGCAGAATGAGGCATTTGCCTGGGATGATACTGAGCGAGGGAGCTTCAAGGAGGAGTTCTTCCCTCCTATCGAGATACCTACAGTGGCTCACACGCCCTGGGTCGAGAAATCGTTCAGAATTCCCCCAGCAATGCATGATGAAGTATGCAGGATCATCCGGAAGAAAATAGAGGCCGGGGTATACGAACCCTCGAACTCATCTTACCGATCGAGATGGTTTTGTGTAGTAAAGAAGGACGGGAAAAGTCTACGAATAGTGCACAGTTTGGAGCCATTAAACAAGGTGACCATCGCACATTCAGGACTGCCCCCGGCTACGGAGGAGTTAGCCATGCACTTCGCAGGAAGAGCCTGTGGGGGTGTGTTGGATTTGTATGTGGGATATGATGAGAGGATATTGGCCAAATCTTCGAGAGACCTAACGACGTTTCAAACACCGTTTGGCGCGCTCAGGCTGGTGACATTGCCGATGGGGTGGACTAACTCGGTTCCTATATTTCACGACGATGTGACATACATCTTGCAGGATGAAATCCCGGAATACACCATCCCATATATCGATGATGTTCCCATCAGGGGGCCAAAGACGCGTTATGAATTGGAGGATGGTAGCTATGAAGTGATGCCTGGGAATCCGGGGATCAGAAGGTTTACATGGGAGTATTTCCAGACCTTCAACCGGATACTGCAGAGAATGAAATATGCAGGAGGCACCTTTTCGGGACCCAAAACCGTGGCCTGCACAGACAAGGTCGTGATTGTTGGTTTCGAATGTAGCTATAAGGGAAGATTGCCCAGTACGGACACTATTGGAACAGTTACCCGCTGGGGAGATTGCGAGTCCCTCACGGATATCCGCGCCTTCACGGGGACAGCAGTAAAGTGTCGACACCACATTCCAGAATATGGGGTGATGGCTAGACCACTATACGAATGCCTTAAGAAGGAAGGGAAATTTGAATGGGAGCCCGCGCAGATAAGGGCGAAGGGCCTAATACAGAAAGCCGTACAGAAATGCTTCCCTACCAGGAATCCAGTATTCCCTAGTACGCAGCCTGTGGTCCTAGCGGTAGATACGTCTTGGCTCGCGGTAGGGTATTATATCTATCAACGGGATGAAAATGACCCGAAGATAATACACTACGTGAAGTTCAACTCGTTGATACTGAACGATAGACAGCAACGCTATTCCCAGCCAAAGAGAGAGCTGTGCAGATTGCGTTGGGCTTTAGAGACGGAGAGGTACATATTTTGGGGTTGTAGAAATCTGGTGATCGAGACGGATGCCAAGTACCTGTTTGGCATGCTGAACAACCCAGGCAAACTCCCCAATGCCACTGTCAATAGATGGGTGGATTATGTACGGACGAACTTCCATTTCAAGTTGGTTCATCGAGAAGGGAAGACCTTTGGACCCGACGGGTTATCTCGAAGACGATGGTACCCCGGGGACAAGACGCCCACCCCTCTCGATGATGCGTCGGATGATGAAGGTCAAGAATTTGAGCTTATAAAGGCGGATCCAGCAGATGAAGATCCACTACCGCTTGAAGAGTTCATTGACGAGATCGATACTCGCACTGGATACAGTCAGGCGATAGCTACCGATGCAACAGACATACAAATGGAAGTACAGGACGCATTGTGGGATGGAGCAGTCACCCCGGCGACCTTAGAAAGCACAGATAAAAATGGACAACCAGTTGTCGAGATATTTACACAAGGGGCGACAACCGAATGGATGTTGCCCGGACAAGATCTTCTCGAAACTGAGGTAGAGCAGGAATACGATGAGAGTGGGAGGTCTGAAACAGCTATTATGCAAGATGAACGCATACCGCTCATCGAGGAATGGCTGATCGAGAAGGCGCCCATCTTGTTGGCAAAAATGAGTGAAGCTGAACGATTGAAATTCATGAGAGCGGCCTCACACTTCTTTCGAGATAAGGATGGCCGCCTCTATAGGAAAACCGGAACCGGAACACCACAGTTGTTCATTGAGAAAAGGCATAGGATGTATGTCCTGAACGCCGCTCATGATTGTCTGGGACACAGAGGTGCTTATGCCACCTCGAAGTTACTGGCGCAACGGTTCTGGTGGCCCGAGATCGAGAGAGACGTAACATGGTATGTTAAATCGTGCCATGTCTGTCAAGAAAGGCAGAAAGTAGCTATGAACCTACCTCCAGTGGTCACGCATACGCCGTCTATATTCCAAGTACTACATGTGGACACCATACACATGTCCCCAGCCTCTAACGGCTGTAGCTATATAGTACATGGGCGGTGTGGGTTGTCTTCATGGATGGAAGCTCGCGCATTGAAGAAAGAAAACGCGCGATCAATAGGGCAATGGCTGTTTGAAGATATAGTGTGCCGATGGAGCTGTCCACTGAAAATTGTGACCGATAACGGTGCACCATTCAAGAAAGCGGTGAAGTGGCTTGAAGAGAAGTATGGGATTAAAGGTATCACGATATCTCCCTACAACTCCAAGGCCAACGGAGCTATCGAGAGACCGCACTGGGATGTGAGACAAATGTTATACAAAGCTACCAACGGAGACGTGAAGAAGTGGTACTGGTATCTACACCATGTAATGTGGGCAGACCGTGTCACGATCCGGAAGGGTACCGGGTGTTCACCGTTCTTTATGGTAACCGGGGCACATCCAACCTTACCGTTAGATCTCGTTGAGGCAACCTGGCTTGTAGACTATCCGAATAGAATGTTGTCTCAGGACGAACTTGTCGGGTTGAGAGCAAGGGCGTTAGCAAAACACGTAGAACACGTCGAGCAGATCAGGGAACGAGTTGGCATCGAGAAGCTACGAAGGGCTGCCCATCTCGAAAAAGAGCTGGCTAATACGATCAAGGAGTACAACTTCAAACCCAGAGATCTTGTACTGGTTAAAAATACAGCCATCGAGAAGTCGGCAGATCGAAAGATGAAACCAAGGTACTTGGGACCGATGGTGGTAGTCCGAAGATTGAAGGGCGGCGCATATATACTCGCGGAAGTGAGCGGTGCTGTCTGGCAAAACAAGGTAGCTGCCTTCAGAGTAATCCCATACCTGGCTAGGAAGAATCTGGTGTTGAATGATAAAATTGAGGCACTCATAGATGTCTCGGAAGAAGGATTGGAGGCATTGGAAAGTGTCGAGACGAGACCAATCGATGACGAGGACTTTCTAGGGGCAGGAGAAGAGCAAGAATAGGAAGGGGGCAGACAAAAAACTTGTTTGAATCGTAGCTATAATGCTATCAGATACAAGAAAACCGCCCTAGAGGCGTACCCTGACTATTCTACTGCCTCATAGATCGAGAAAGGCGATCTTGTTCGCGGGCCAGGAACGTATAGTTCTCGGTGGCACGTTCGAGATCGCGAGCAGCGCGAATCAGCTCGAAGCAGACTTGCAGGAAATGTTGCTGGGCAGGATGACCCTCACATGTACCCGTATAATGGGTATATATGTCTGTAACCTGATGGGTGATAACCCGGAGGTCACTAATAGCGACACCTGCAGCAGCAGATGAGTTCGATGATACAGCAGAAGGAGGGGTCAACGTACCAATAGCAGGAACCGGGTGGGGTCGATTCTTGTGCTTTTGAGCAGCAGCAAGCGTCTGCATCGCGATAAAGTAAGCATGAGTCTCGCACTGCATCCCAGGAACTTGGGAATAGGGTATACAGACCGTGGTGGGGCAACCAGTTGGAGCTCCTACCTCCTGGGAACATAGAGATGTTTTTTTTAGAGAGGGGGATAAAATCGAGAAAATCAGAAAATAGACAAACCTGGGATGACTTGGAAACCTGGTGGGCCTTGGGACCAGTTGGGGGCAACTTGACAACAACCCCTGTGTTACTGGGCAACTCGGGACCAGGAGAGGACTGGGCGGAATCCGACGTGGTGACAAGCGCGGGTCCAGTAATCTCGATGGCGTCAGAATCGACGACCATAGCCTGGGCACACAATGAGCTTGGGGACACTCTCAAAAGTAGAGAAGGATGTCTTACATCGTTGGGCTTGGCGCCGGGATTATTGGGAGCAGCAACAGCCTCGATTTCTTCATCAGTATCAGGAACGGTGGCCGGAGAAAGCGCTGCGCGGACCTTGCGACGCTGGGATCGTCGAGATGATGCAGGAGCAGCGGAATTGGCTGGACGGACCTTCTTGGCAGGAGTATCGGTAACAGCAGCTGCTGGGGACGATGGGGCAGCAGCCCGTTCACTGGCAAGGGCCCGGACACGCTGGACTTGAGCACAGAATTCGAAGGCGTCGCGATAGGCTTGGGGGAACTCAAAGCCCTTGTCATGAACGTTCTTGAAGAATTCGTAGCCACTACGGGCCTTGAAAACCAGGTTCTGGTTAGCATCGGACACAGCAGCAGCGGCGTCAGAAGCCAGGATACGCAAGAACTGGGCCTGAAGATGGATTAAATGTTAGCTATGCGTAAATCACCGGGCATGATCACGAACAGTAGGGACGGCCATGGCATCGATAGCCTGGCGTACCAAGTTCATGGTACAATTGCCCTTGGCAAGGCGATCCATGCGCTGCTTGGCGGTCTCGATGACTTCGAGAAGCTCAGAGAAAGCAGTAGAGATGTCAGACATAGTTTGAATTGAGGTTGGAGAGAAGGAGACTAGAGTAGCAGACTGCTATAGACAGAGGGAGGAAACTACGACATTTTTATACCTCTCGAGAAATAGCATGACGCGTACTAAGGAGTGAAAACAGGCCGGCCACGTACTACGATTCGCGATAGGGAATGTCGCAGACAAGTAGGCACGACGAGATGGCCCGGAGATCAGAGTCAATCGGGGATAGGTACTGCCAGATGAAATTTCAAATGGTTGGTGCACCCTGTTCGAAGCGGGAAGTAAGGGTCTATACCCAATGGATAGGACGTGGGCGTCCAGATCTTTTGTGAGGGGGGCGGGAGCGTAAATAGCTACACCCACCAATCGAGATCGGAAGGGATGAGGGACTTGGCAAAAATTTTGGCAAAAAGACCATCCACAAAGGACAAGGGGCACCTGAACGGACTTAGCAAATATTTTGTGCGAAGACCCTGTGCCCACAAACTTGGACGGACTTAGCGAAATTTTGGGTACAAGATTCCAGCGCCCACAGATGATGACACAGATAGCGGGGCACCTTGTTTTGACTAGAGAGAAAATCAATAGAGGGGGGGAGACATCCGCCGACCAGAGGCAGATATCACCCAAGAGCCCAATATGAGGCGAAGCCCTCAACCTCACCCAGTCACACAAGGTATACCAAGAAGATAGATATGTATTTGGGACTCTAGAGAAATGAAAATAGTACATGAAGCGAGTAATAGAGAACCAAATACAGCAAGAGAAGGTGCAGAGACAGCTAGAAGGAAATATTCTAAGTTAAAAAGATGCAAAATACGCGACTTAGAATATCAAGAAGGCGGAGGAGCAATAGAAAAATGTCACGAGGACCCAGAAGGGCCCGGAGTTGGCGAAGGAGGGTACTGGAGTGTTGACACAGCCCTCAACGCCCCGACGAGGTTCTCTAACAGGCCGTGAGATTCGAGCGCCTCGAAGAGGAGGTCCTCGGGAGAAGGCGCGGCGGGGGCCTCCATCAGTCGCTCCAAGTCGGCCAGAAAGGCGATGGTGGAGTCCTCGGTGGGTGCGATTCCGGCACTGACCCAAGCTTGAGGAGAGGTCAAGTACCAGACGTTCTGGAGGAGGGACTCGGCCACCTCCAGAACGATCAGGCGGTACTGGCGACGCTGGAACTCAGCCAGTTGTTCGAGAGCCGCGATACTGGCGCTGAGAGTACCCATAGCGCGAAGGCGACTAGACATGACTAAGGAAGAGATGTCAGAAATAAAGAAAAATAGAAGAATGACAAACTCACCGGGGAAAGACAAGCCGGCTAGCGTAGCAGACTCATTGGCTTGATGAAGGAGCAACTGAGGCTCCTTCGCGAAGCTGCAGTGGGGCAGGTGACTGCTCTTGCAGTTTTTACAAGGCTGGCCGGGGGTCTCCGATGGAACGCACTTCGCGACGAGCCGACTCGCGCAGTTGAGACATTTTGGGAGGTGGCCGGAAGGCTACAACAGAGAAAGACAGAGGTGAATTAATAAGCAGAAATAAAATAAAATAAAAAGAACGTACGCGGAGGGAGGCAGGGGAAAAATGTCCCCGGAGAGCATCCACCAGGCTCGGGGCGGGGTGACTGACGCCAAAGTTGGCCAGTTGGGCCTCGCGAGACCGAGTTTGCGAAGGGCCCGACGATGGAGGCGGGGCGACAGCTGTGGCCTGAAGTTGAGAGGCGGCTGCAGACGGCTTGGCCCTCTTGTTGGGACGAGAGGAAGTAGCGGGAGCGCGGGAGGTACTGGGGACAGGGGGCGCCCTTTGCTTACCCTTCTCCTTGGTACGCGGAGGTGGCGTTGGCTCCCTTGAAGACGGAGGAGCCGACAAAGAAGAGGAACCTTCGGATGTCGAGGGCACGAAAGAAACCTCGGAGTCGCGAGGGGAAGAGCCATCGAGACCCCACGCAGCGAGATCGGGGCTATATGTTAATTGACCCGGGGGTGCTGGGGGGATACCAAAATTTTCGAGGATCCCCATGCGACGGAGACCTTTGACGCCTACCAAGGTCTCAGCGGACGAAGAAGACTGAGCTGGCGACGCCACCGGGGACAGCATGGGAGTCGCGAGAGAGAAGGGCCGGATATCCTGCAGGTGTTGACTGCCAATCGGGGACGCGATCGTCGCCCCAGATACGACAGGAGGACCAGCAGGGGGAGCGGGCGTACCAGAGGGGGGTCCAACCACGGCAGGCTCAAAGGGGGAGGCCTGGGTCGCCAGCAGAAGAGACGGAGTAAGCGCTGGGGCAACTGGGGTACGAACTGGAAGAATGCGGGGAGCCGCGCCAGCCAAGGCCGAACGGTGAGGTAAAGGCCCCGGGAGCTCAGTAGCGGCGAGTTGTTCGCAGAGCGTCATCCGGGTAGCTCTGGGAGTTGAGGCCAAATCGGTGGGAGCACCAGAAGGGTCATCTCGATGGGTCCTGGGACGCGCCGCGGGACGAGGGCGGGGTTTCGAAGGACGAGATGGGCCCGCAAGAGGGCTGAGGGAGCGCTTCCGTTTTGTCCCAGCCTGGGGAGCGAGGCGGACTGGGCGATGCGAACGAACGGGGATCCTGCTAGGAAAGCCCGAGGCAGGGGTCGCTGCTGGAAGGGCCACTGCAGACTAGGTCAAGCGGGGGCAGAGGAAAAGCAAAGGCTGAATGCTCACCAGAGGGTTCAGCCTCAATCTCGACCTCGAGCTCCTCAGACTCCCCAACTACCCGATCAGTAGCCGTCAGCAGCGGCGAACCAGGGGTGGCAGGCAGTGTGGCCACAGGCGGATGGGAAGGCGATCGCGGCAAGAAAAGAGGATTGGCCAAGTTAGGCCGGAAGGCAGGGGGCGCAGTCGGGCCAGGGTCGGAGGAGGGCGCAATGGCCCATCGCGATCGGTAGCGACGAAGGCCCGAAGCCTGTCCAGCGGCAGTGTCTTCGTTTGGCTCTGGTACCGGGTCGGGCTGCGTAGGCGGTAGTGTTGCAGCCGTGCCTTCGTTAGGGAGGTCACCGCGGGCACGCCTAGCAGGATTGGTACGTCGGGGCATGGTAGAGAAGATGGGAGGAGATGGGGAAGAAAGAAAGAAGGCGGGAACGGCGGGGAGCCTGTTTAAATAGGAGGCCCATTTCGCTGACCGGGTATTCCGGGACACAGCGTCGGCCCGACCTTAAAACAGAGATTCGACCTACCAGAGTGGCCTTGGGAAGTCCTTATGTTACGGACAAGCTCGCGAAAGCTTGTATGTCGCGCATAGCGACAAGCTGGTATAAAGAAGTCAGCTACGTCATAAGGGTCGAGATCTGCCCAAATCAGGCAACTCGAGAACCTTCCGGGGATCTCTATTTTGATCGCCGCGATAGTCACCTAATTGGGACTCAGAACGAAAACTCAGAGTGGATGTCGAGACCACCACACGTGCCCGGTAGCTCCAGGCACGTGGGGCATGAGTAGGGACGCGTTGAGACAGGTGACTGGGGACAGTCATTTATAGTGGGGGGGAGATATTACGCCGAAAATCGAAGCATTGCTAAAATAAGCCATTATACCCCTATATACCCATGGCTCAGCAATAGCTACGATGTAATCGTCTCGATATACCCATAACACCCCTACAATGACCCTAACCCGACTGGTATGTCATGTAAGGACCTCTATGAGGCTACAAGACACCCCAGGAGTCAGTCAGTGGCTACTAAATAGCTATGGTATGGCTTCGAGAGTGCACAAAGGGTACAACAGGCGACATCGCGGTTGTACACACTCAGAGATGCACCAAGTATCGAGAACGTTGTCAATAAAACCCCCTGATCATGAGGGAAGGCTCACAAACCATATAATGGCCATCGAGATGACCTGAGAAGACTGAGGGCCCCTAACTCGACTATCTCGAAGGGGACACAGATAGCAGTCTAGCACTGACTAAAACCTTCGAGAGGATCGTGTGACAGGCATCGAGAAACTTGGTAGACGGATTTTCGAGATACCTCGATTAGTAATGCACAGTGTCCTGCACCCGAATAAATGGCAGACAATGTACCAAGAGACAATGTACCAACTGCTATATTAAGGGCAGGGACGGTGTCCTATCGAGAAGAGGGAGACTATGGCTATGGCCCGATGGGCACAGACAGAAGGCGGCGGTCGAGGAATTATACCCGAAGCCGCGTCAGCTTGTCTGATCACGATAAGACGATCGGAAGGACCGCCGATTGTCAGGAGGACCGATAGAGACGAATGAGGAGTGGAACGAATAGAAAACCTATTAAGCTATGGACGCGTAAGCCTATCAGGCAACCCCAAGGAGATAGCTATGGCAATACAATACGTGCAATAGCATCTCGATGACCGATCGAGTACCTTGAAAGGCCTTGCAGGGTCCAGTAGCGGATCAAAGGACAAATGATGGAGTAGTTGGACTACCTCGGACTATCCGCACGACGCGTAAGCAACGCGCGGCCAGTTCAAGATACTAGAAGGGTATATTAACAGTGTACCAAAATGCCGGGTCGGAAGGAGGCCAATAGGGTAGATGCGTGGAGGTGAAAGGCATACGCATATGGATAGAGAGCCTCTCCGGGCGCGCTGAAACAGCCGCAGGCCGTCGCGATGACCCACGAAATGACGCCAGCAGTGTCTCGATGACTCGAAATGAGTCTACAACAGGTAGCCAGGACCAATACCGGGTGGAAAAGCGTTATTACGCAGGGGAATATCGGACCGATTGTGTACACTAGCATTACTCTCTCTATTATTTCCTTATTTACTCGGGCTGTTTCCTAGCTACCAAAAACACATAAATACAGCGTGGAGGAGAGGTGAAAGGCAAGCACTCGCTGCCCCAGCTTCGAGACCACGAGATTCGGGAATTAACGATTTCATTATCTTGTGCTATTGTGTGCATTAAGGCAACTAAGTGAGAGCTTCGGTCCTAGACCACTCAGAAAACAGTAGAGACGAACTGTGATCGTCAAGAGAGCTTGTTGAGACTATTGTTTGAGTCCGGGAGGCTCACAGAGAGATATTGAGGCTCAGGGGTAGTTTAGATTCCCCTTAGGCCTAGAGACACAGAGAGACAGAAACCTAGTGGGGTAGTGCAGATTCCCCCAAGTTTCGAGACCAGAGATATTGATATCAGAGACTGTAGCTACAAGCAGAACCTTGTCACTACTACACCAGAGAACATCCACAGAGTACACTTGGTGCCCTTGGGTATACTTTCGAGAAAACCCCCTTATACATTTTTACACCACATAAATCCCCTTTCAAAAGTTGAATCCCTCGTTTCGAGAACTGTCTCCGACGCCCCAGAATCGCATTTCGAGGTATTGGTTGATTTAGGTAGTGGTATTCCGAGCCACACATTACACACCTACCCCACCCATACCATCACAGCGGTCCTTCCGACCGTCGTATCGTGATCAGACAAGCTGACGCGGCTTCGGGTGTACATCCCTCGGCCGACGCTTTCTCGGGCAATAGCCATGGTCTCCCTCTTCTCGATAGAACATCATCCCTGCCCTTAATATAGCAGTCGGTACATTGTCTCTTAGTACATTGTATGCCATTTATTCGGGTGAGGGACACTGTGCATTACTAATCGAGGTATCTCGAAAATCCGTCTACCAAGTTTCTCGATGCCTGTCACACGATCCTCTCGAAGGTTTTAGTCAGTGCTAGACTGCTATCTGTGTCCCCTTCGAGATAGTTGAGTTAGGGGCCCTCAGTCTCCTCAGGTCATCTCGATGGCCATTATATGGTTTGTGAGCCTTCCCTCATGATCAGGGAGTTTTATTGACAACGTTCTTGATATCTGGTGCATCTCTGAGTGTGTACAACTGCGATGCCGCCTGTTGTACTTCTTTGTCCACTCTCGAAGCCATACAGTAGCTATTTAGTAGCCACTGGCTGACTCCTGGGGTGTCTTGTAGCCTCATAGAGGTCCTTACATGACATACCAGTCGGGTTAGGGTCATTGTAGGGGTTGTTATGGGTATATCGAGATGATTACATCGTAGCTATTGCTGGGCCATGGGTATATAGGGGTATAATGGCCTATTTTAGCAATGCTTCGATTTTCGGCGTAATAGCGTCAGCCTCTGAGCTGTCGGTGGTTGGTACTGCTATCAGCAAGGACCTTAAGGCTCCCCCCGTTCACGCTACCCTTCCCACATCGCGATCTTACTTGAAGCTCGTTGACGTCCCCCTCTTCCAGCCCAGCACTGCGGACCGGGTCACCTCTGCCAAGGTTGCACAGGCTCTTAGTCGGTCACCTCTCGCCCTCTCTCTTCCCCTTGCCAGTCCCCCCCGAGTGATCCGCAACTCCGCCAAGTCAACCATGGCCACTGCCTGGTTTGACATTCACAACTCTCAGTCCAGTTCCTGTGCCAAAGTGGTGATCAGACACTCTGTTCCCCTTGCAGGCACCATGTGCTTCATCCGGCCCGCCTGCTATTACGCCGAAAATCGAAGCATTGCTAAAATAAGCCATTATACCCCTATATACCCATGGCTCAGCAATAGCTACGATGTAATTATCTCGATATACCCATAACACCCCTACAATGACCCTAACCCGACTGGTATGTCATGTAAGGTCCTCTATGAGGCTACAAGACACCCCAGAAGTCAGCCAGTGGCTACTAAATAGCTACTGTATGGCTTCGAGAGTGGACAAAGAGTACAACAGGCGGCATCGCAGTTGTACACACTCAGAGATGCACCAGGTATCGAGAACGTTGTCAGTAGAACTCCCTAATCACGAGGGAAGGGCTCACAGCCATATAATGGCCATCGAGATGACCTGAGAAGACTGAGGGCCCCTAACTCGACTATCTCGAAGGGAACACATGTAGCAGTCTAGCGCTGATTGAAACCTTTGAGAAGATCGTGTGGCCGGCATCAAGACACTTGGTAGGCGAACTTTCGAGACACCTCGATCAGTGCTGAACAGTATCCCTCACCCGAATAAATGGCATACAATGTACTGAGAAACAATGTACTGGTTGCTAAATTAAGCAAGGGGCAGGGATGATGTTCTATCGAGAAAAGGGGAGACTGCGGCTATTGCCCAAGAGACACAGACAGAAGGCGTCAGCCGAGGAATTACACCTGAAGCCGCATCAGCTTGTCTGATCACGATCCTACGATCAGGAAGACTGCCGATCGTCTGCGGGATTGACAGAAACAAACGAGGAGTGGAACGGTCAGAAATCTAGTAAACTATGGATGCGTAAGCCTATCAGGCAACCCCAAGGGGATAGCTATGACAATACAATACGCGCAATGGCATCTCGATGACCGATCGAGTACCTTGAAAGGCTTTGCAGGGTCCAATAGCGGATCAAAGGACAAATGATGGAGTCGTTGGACTATCTCGGACTATCCACACGACGCGTAAGCAACACGCGGCCAGTTTAAGATACTAGAAGGGTATAGGAACAGTGTACCAGAATGCTGGGTCGGGAGGAGACCAATAGGGTAGACGCGCAGAGGAGGAAGGCATGCGTATACGGGTAGAGGACCTTCCCGGGCGTGTTGAAACAGCCGCAAACCGTCGCGATGACCCACGGAATGACGCCAACAGCGTCTCAATGACTCAAAACGGGTCTATAACAGGCAGCCAGGACCAATACCGGGTGGAAAAGCATTATTACGCGGGGGAATATCAGACCGATTGTGTATACTAGCATTACTCTCTCTAATATTTCCTTATTTTACTCGGGCTGTTTCCTAGCTACCAAAAACATATAAATACAGCGTGGAGGAGAGGTGAAAGGCAAGCACTCGCTGCCCTAGCTTCGAGACCATGAGATTGGGAATTAACGATTTCATATCTTGTGTTATTGTGTGCATTAAGGCAAACTAAGTGAGAGCTTCGGTCATAGACCACTCAGAAAACAGTAGAGACAAACTGTGATCGTTGAGAGAATTGTTGAGACCATTGTTTGAGCCCGAGGGACTTCTAGAGAGAGATATTGAGGCTCAGGGGTAGTTTAGATTCCCCTTAGGCCTAGAGACACAGAGAGATAGAGACTCAGTGGGGTAGTACAGATTCCCCCAAGGTTTCGAGATCAGAGATATTGAGAACAGAAACTGTAGCTGCAAGAGGAGACTTGTGCTACTACCACAGAGACCATCCCCAAAGTACACTTGGTGCCCTTGGGTATATTTTCGAGAAAACCCATTATATATTCTTATTCCCCCAAAACCCCTTTATAAAGTTGAATCCCTCTCTTCGAGAACTGTCTCTGACGCCCCAGAATCGCATTTCGAGGTACTGGTTGATATAGGTAGTGGTTATCTGAGCCACACATTACATACCTACCCCACCAATACCATCACACCGCACTAACCCCGGCACCCCCTGCTGCTCCCGTTGTTGGCGCTGGGGCCACACTATTCACACCTGCCATGCGCGCTCTGTGTGCTGCCCCATCTGCTCCAAGCCTCACTCCGAGGCTGAACACCAGTCTCATGCCGGATGCTGCAAGGGCCATCCCAAGGCCAAGCCCCCTGTCCCTGCCACTTCCAATGGCTCCCCATGCCCCCACCCCCATAAGTGCATCAATTGCGGCAAATTGCACGCCGCCAACAGCCCGAAGTGCCCCTTCTGGCATCATTGCTTCCAGGCCAATTGGATCAAGGCCAGGTACGCGGCTGACGGCCGCACCACAGATGCTGGTTGCAAGACCAGTGTCGGCTCCTCTGCCTGCAAGAGCAAGTCCTCGGGGTCTTGCACCTCAACGTCGGTCTCCTCTTCATAGGTTTTCTCACTTACTTTGCTTTTCTCTGGTCTGGGTTCTTTTTCTTTCTTCCCGGGGCCTCTTGCCCGGCACTTTGTCCTGCCCGCCTTTGGGGCCCCCTCCATCAACTGTTTTTCCCTTTCCGGAAGAGGTTCGGCTGTCTAGGCTCCGGCCTGGGTCGGCTCTCTCCCATTTTCACTTCTCACGGCCACTTGACGGCCTTACTCGGTCTATCGGACGATAGTGGGCCCCCTGCGGGGGCCCTTCCGCATAATTCTTGTCTGTATTTAGGTAGTCGCCTGTTCTTGTGTAGTTACGGCTGCCCCTAGACTGCTATCACGCACTGGGTAATAAATTGTTGATTCAAAAAAAAAAAAAAAGTGATGTTGCAGGGATCCAAGCCTGAACACAATGTGCAGGTAATGTCCATAGGAGTCAGGACAAATACTTTTGATGTGCACAAGCAGGATATCCAACCAATGACATTGCTCCTCTCCTAAAATAGACATCAGCTGATATCTCAATAGAAAAGATGTGCCCTTCCCCAAGTCCCCTATTTATCATGACTTCTGTTTCTCAAATCCCACCAGGTTTGGACTGAGCATAGAATATAAGCTGAAAAGGGGAAATGGATTCTCACTCCTCTTTGCAACTGCTTTGGATCCAGATAGTGGAGCACCTAGCTCATACTTTGCTAGATGCATTTTCTCATGCCATGGCATGATTGTGATGGGCATGACTTCATGACTTCAGTGCAGCATAGCTCTGAGTCTGCTGTCCACTCCCCCTCCCTCTCTAGCATTGGGCTCAAGCCTGGCCTTCACTCTCAGCTTAAATATTTTCCTACCCACACTGTGGACCCAGGCAGGTGGGAAAAGATCATGTTTAAGTGATACAAGGCCCAATTCCCCCTGTTAGTGGGGGAATAGCAGGTGGGTGAAATAAGGTGGGAATTTCACCCATTTAGAATTCCACCTTTAGCTGCAGTAAATATCTACATTAATGTCATCTATATTACATGAACTAAGTAAATAAAATTTTGTTAAGCTACAGTATGAATTATGGCATGTTTTTTTTCATCCATTACCAGCACATGAATT
The DNA here is from genome assembly GCA_004296355.1 of Lepiota venenata. Lineage (NCBI taxonomy): Eukaryota > Fungi > Basidiomycota > Agaricomycetes > Agaricales > Agaricaceae > Lepiota > Lepiota venenata. Next base: position 71,231 of record RCFS01000010.1, read on the forward strand.
TTAGGTGGAAGAAGGGGGAAACTGCAGAGGGATTTTCATTCATTTTTAACATATGAATTTCAGCATGTTTTTCAGGTAGGAGAAGAGGGAAATTGGAGGAGGATTTTCATTCAAGATTGATGTATGGGTTTCAAGTAGGAGAAGGGGGAAATTGGAGAAGGATTTTCATTTGTTATCAACACCATGATTTCAGTTGAGAGAAAGGGGGAATTAACAATTCCAGCTGGACCAGGGTCTTGAACTTTTAATCCCCCCCCCATAGGTTGGAAATTTCCCTCTAATTCTCTACACACTACACCTAGTAAATGGAATGCCTCAAGACATCAGCAAGGCATCCCTTCTTGTCCTCTTACCACCACCATTGATTTTTTTATAATCATTGCTGGTGATTGTTGGTACTCTGCTAGGCTTCTAACACTGTTTACTGGCCCTCCCAATACATGCCCCCAAAATCCAACATGCACACAGTGTCAGATCAGTTGCCAGCCATGGCACAATTTTTTACCCCAGGGTCCCTTGGTTCCCAACCCCCCTCCCCTTCCCCTGCCCCTGCTGGCTCTGTTGACAAGGCACTGGCTAATGTTACCTGGGTTAGGGGTCCACTCCTGAGTCGCAAGGTTGGGATCACAAGGTGTCTATACAGACTTATTTCTTGTGTCTTACTACTTGACTTGGAGATGGGCTGACTGAATCTCTGAAGCTCTCTCAAGTGAACAGATAATAGAAACAGAACAATGTATAATACTAAGCTAAGGATACATAGAGATGTAGCTATCCTTATATATGTCTGTGTGTCTACTATTTATAAGTACCCTGGGTAAGTACTTGTCAGAGCAAGTCATAAGAAGGGGGACCCAGGTAAATAGAAGGCTTTCTGTGTGAAATAGAAGTTTTGGGTGGGAGAGAGGAAGTGTGAGTGTGAGAGAATTCTGTATTAAAGGGGGTAAAGAATTATTCTACTGTCCAATAGGAAGGTGGCTAAGACCTAAGTATAGTCCTTCTAAGGGTTCTGTTAACAGCTAATCTCACTCTCAAATGCACCTGCACTGAGATCTCCCTTGCCCTTTTCTATGGCTCTACCCCTTTCCCCAACAACTTTGATGAGGCTGCCTTTACAAAGATGCTGGCCAGATTTGACTCTCTCCAGGCAACACCTGCCTCCTCTGCCACTGCCCAGCAGAACCCTGCCCTGGACTATGGCTTGTAGTTGGTAAAAACTGCTCTTCCCTGCCTTAGTCCCCTCCTGGCCTCTGCACCTTGACATCCATGACTCACAGTCTGGCTCCCACACCAAGACAGTAGTTGGGTATTCTATCCCTTTGGCTAGCTCCATTTGTTTCATCCAAACTGCCTGGGCCAATCCCAGCACTCCCCACTGCTTGCACTGCTGGCAGTGGGGATACTCTGCTTTCTCATGCTATGCATGCTCTGCCCACTGTCCCATTTGCTTCCTCACTCCAAGGCAGAACACCAATCTGTTGCTGGCTGCTGCAAGAGCCACCCCAAAGCCAAGCCACCTGTCTCTGCCACCTCTGAAGGCTCTCTTTGCCCCCACATGGGCAAGTGTGTCAATTGCAGCAAGTTACATGCTGCCAACAGCCTGCAGTGCCCATTTTGGCACCACAGGTTTCAGCCTAACTAGATCCAAGGGCAATACCTTGTGGATGGTTGCACAGCAGAGGCTGGTTGCAAGACCAGTGTTGTAAGGGGACCCTCAAGTCTCCCCTACACTCCTCCCTCTGCTCCTGTTACCCCCCTGGTCCCCCTGAGTTGTCCCAGCCCTTGTCATCACCCAATGTCACCTGCCAATACCTCCTTGAACTGGTGCACAAGTGCCCACTTCCTGCACTCAGCACATTCCCAAGTGTGATCACATGATGCACTGTCCTGCCCTCCAGTCACGCATGTGTGCACCTGCTCCCTAGTTCCCATTTTGGACATTGATCATTTAGTCTGTACAGTAGTTCAGCCACTGCCCCTGTAGCTTGTGTAGCAATGCAGGGACTTCCTCATTTGTTTCTCTGAGGATTTCCCTGCATAGGTGTGTAGTAGCTTCACATGTTCTCACACTTTCATGATTATTTAATATACTGAGGATTTCCCTGCATAGTCTGAGTGTGAGAAATTGCATTTCGCCCCTCTCCCACTCCAGGTTGCCCTCACAAGTGTCAGTTTTTCTGCTCCAAAGGGCAAGGGCCCTATCTCTCCCCCCTTGTAAGCTTTCTTGTTTCTTTTTTTTGTTATCTTTTTCTTTTTTCCTGAGGCTTTCTGCCTGGTGCTTTGTTCTGCCCACCCTTGGGGCCCTCCCATGACTTCCTCCTCTTTCTGAGCAGGGTTTGGGTATCTAGGTATTCACCTAGCCCAGCCCCTGCTTGCTTTTCTTTTTACAGTCACTTGACAGCCACACTCAGTACAACAGATGTTATTGGGGGCCCTTCTGTGAACATTCTGTATTGTATTTAAGTAGCTCTGCTCTTGTAGTAGATAAAGCTACCCCAGACTGCTACCACGCACCAGGTAATAAATTGTTGAGAATAAAAAAAAAAAAGACATCAGCAAGGTCTTAGCAAGGGCCAGCATCCATGTACAGTATTTTCCTGGATCAGATGAGATGAGGGTGTTTATTTTTTTTTTTTTTGTTTTTTTATTTCATTTCAATGCCCCAGAGGTTGAATCTCATGACAAACATACTTCTACTACAGGTAAGGATTTTATTTTGGGGCACCAGTATAAGGGGTCCCTCAAGTCCTCTCTATACTCCTCCCTTTGCTCCCATTCCCCCCTGGTCACCCCAAGTCTCCCCAGCCCTCACCATTACCTTGAGTTGCCTGCCAATGCCTCCTCAAACTGGGGCACAAGTGCCTGCTTCCCATGCTCAACACATTCCCAAGCATGATCACATGATGCACTTTCCTGCCCCACAGTCACATGTGCATGCACCTGCTCCCTAGTTCCCTTTTTGGTCATTTACCATTTAGTCTGTACAGTAGTTCAGCCACCACTCCTGTAGCTTGCATAGCAATGCAGGAACTTCCTCATTTGTTTCTCTGAGGATTTTCCTGCATAGGTGTGTAGTAGCTTTGTGCTTTCTCATGCTTTCACTGTTATTAATATACTGAGGATTTCCCTGCATAGTCTGAGTGTGGGCATTCATGTTTTGCCCCCCTCTCACTCTAGGTTGCCCTCACAACCAGAGCCCCTTGCTACACCATAGTACCACTCAACCCTGCATCAGGTATACCCTCTGGTGCTTGCTCCCTGCACAGTCCAGCATAGAAACACTGTTTGAGCAGCCACTATCCTCCCCTGCCCTCTCCCCATTTGCTTTTCCCATTTCACTGATTACCCAGCTTAGCACCCTACTGTTGAAGACATAATGGCATTCTTGGTCTTACCACTGCTGAGTGGTTGTTGCTGTGCCTTTTTGTGGTTAGATAATGAAACTTGTACCTCAAGTAGTGTAAAATACATTCTTGTTTTTTTCTTTAAGTCAACAATTTATTACCTGGTGCACAATAGCAGTCCAGAGCAACTTATCTACTACATGAGCTAGGCTACAAAGCAGGGCTGCTTAAATAACAAATGTGATGCCACTTTGTTGGGCATGTGTTATGTGTGGTAGGTTTGCCTTTCCTTTTGTGCCTTTGCAAAGCCTTCTTGAATCATGACCTAATTATTCTTATTTTGTCCTCCTAGCTCAAGACACATTCATTTGTGACAAATGTGATAGTAGTTGTGCTCCAGCACTAGCAGATAGCCCCTCACCCTCCCACCTACTCTCCCACCCACTCATGTGTATCTGAGACACATCCCTCACAGGACTGGAAGCAACATCTGAAGAATGTCCTGCTGGCTTCAAGCAGCAGCTCATCATTCTCAAACATGGGATCACTGAGGCCCTGGCTGCTGGAGATGCCAAATTAGAGAATTGGATTGTGAAGCTTGAGGCACAGGTAGAGGATATTGTGAGGGGCAAATGTGTGCCCACATGTTGCTGAGCGACATGCTTGGACCCTTGCGGCTGTTTCATCTTTTTTCATTCCTGTCTCGTTAATTATTGACAATCTTCTATTGTAACCATCTTCTATTGTAGCCCTTTAGATAAATAGTACAACCAAGATACTCACACCTCAGTTCTCATGCAATGAGTATCTGAGGCTGTGAGTATTTCCATTATCTTAAATATCTTCATGTTAACTTACAAAAACTGTGTAGAATGTTACTTGTATTCTTATAGAGGAGCAGTTGAGCAAGTTAGAGATGTATACAGAGGCATGGTTTAACAGGTTGGAAGCAGTTTTGGAGCAGATTGTGAAGGATACTGTGAGGTATCCTATACCCCCTCACTTGGACACCACTGGGGGTTCAGACTTTGATGAATATCTCCACTCCTTTCCACCCTCATCCATACATTCTTAGTACTCTATGTACACACCAGATAGTGGTGTTTTGAGATAGTTGGATACAGGGTAGCTAACCGCCTTTGACCAATTTACATCATAGGTGCGCACAATGGGCATAGCGTGGTAAAGGCGTGACCTCCAAACCCTGGTGGTGCCCAAGAAGGGGCACAGAAAGTATTTTCCAGTGTCCATAGTGATCTGCCGGCTCCCGTATGCCATCGATTCCGAAAATCAGGGTCAGTGGACGGTCGGAGTCAAGCAGTATTCGCCTGTCCAACCTGGTATCTCATGATAGTATCTGCAATTCTCAGCTGGCCGATTAATCTATGTGTACACTGGAATCAACGAACTTCAATCCCGATTAGGCATGGACAGGTTTAATAGCAAGCCATAGTCGACAATCATATGTAATGACAATAAATCTGCGGAAGGTAGGTGCCCCCATTTATGAAGCTTTCCACCGATCCCACAATTACCTGAAACCGAGCGTTAGCTGCTACTTGTGTCAAAGTACATCAACAACCGACATTTATCGAGGGGGAACATAATTTGCGCTGTACTTGCAAGTCGTGGCACCGCAATCGCCATTCGGTCGATATCTGTAAGTCGTGCCATCGGTCCTATGACCAGTCCTCCATTCGCATGAATCAACAGGAATAAGGCTTGATTCAAAAAAATCAAAAGGTGGGTCCTGAAGTATCACCTGTCGACTTACACGTCGCTGAGAGTCATTTTGTGTTGAGGATATGCGACCCAAGGGTTGAAAAGATATTTGGGGATGAGGCTTGAGAGATAAAAAACCGTGAAGAGAGGGACGATTTATATATGCATTTCGGCCCAGGCCCAAGTTTACTCTTTCCCCCTACAAATGCCTGACTTTGTCTTTGACAAATCCGGTAACTATATCTGGTTTGAACTGTTTGTATCCCACGAAGGCGGGAGTACACTGACTCTCCGCTGGGCTAGTGGCTCGGCAAGATGATCATACTATCGATTACCATGCACCTTGTTAACAATGTTACAGCAAGGTTAAGCTCGTGACACCCCTTTGATACCATTTGGGTTGGAGCATAAGGAAATCCCAATGTGCCATTGGGCGTCGGCCTATTGTGGAGGAGGGATGACCACCCGAGCGCCTCTCCCACTTTGCTCCACTTTGCTCCGGCTACACATCTACTCGTTCTATTTTCCTTATTCCCCCAACCCCTCGGACTCTTGGGCCCACAAAGTTCCTTCACTCAGTTCTTTGTTTTCACCTTTTTTCTTTGTAGTATCGTTGACGGGCCTAACGGGGTTCACATGTCATGCACATGACCTCGGGTAGGGTAGTGTACCATATGTAGCCGAGAACTTAGAAATTCTATGGATATTTTTCTTTCTCTTCGACGTCGCCTAGCTAGATAACCCTCGTGTTCAGTAGCTACACAGCATGTCAGTATATTGTATAAAAAGGCCAATTCACGAAAGTCAAGGGGCAGGACAATTTAGGAGCACACCGCCCTTCTCAGTTTCGGGCGTTCTCAGCTTACGCAAACATTCCCGCCAACTGCGGCGGTTTCCGCAAGAGATTAGTAAAATTACCGAGTAAGGAGAAAGGAGGAATTGATACATTTGTCCGGTGTCCAGGCCGCGATTTTATATGCATCTGCTGCCTCTGAGTTGATTCAAGCTCAATGGCAGCTATTGTCTCATAGATACAATAGATAAGATATTCAATGGTACAGCTATCAGCGCGGCAGTCTCGGGGTCGCAACGAGGACCTCATTGTTTGGATCTTGGACCTGTCGTGTCTGTCCTACTATTCCGAGTCACAGCTCCTGCTCGCAAGTCTTTGACCTTCTTTCGCTTGTTTTGTGAGTCACGTACGAATTGCTATTTTCCATCGCGGATTGTGCAAAAATTTTAGAAGTCCAGGAAAAGATGTGGTCGCGCTCGTTTTTAGAGTGCGCGACAGAGCGGGAACGATATGTCGAGCTTAGTACCTCATTGCTCGTTGTGAGCATGGAACTAACCTCAGAACCCACTGAGTGTGGGGGAAGAAGCTGGGCTTGATTACCTGAGGAGGAATCTGAATCTGAGCGAGGCCAGATTCTATCGAGCATTGGCCGATTTCGAGTTTCAAAACCTGCCTTGTCATCCGTAAGTTATTCGGAAGGCTTGGACGTAGAGAGTTGTTGGTGCATCATGGCTTCTTTGCGGAAACTGGGGCTGCGATTGGTGCTCGCGCCCGGACGGTTCCTCGTCCTCCCAGCGACTTTCTCACCCACTCGTGCATATCCAGGACACATTCCACACAGGACAGGAAGCAGCATCCAAAGAACATCTCGCTGCACTCGAGTGGCAGCTCATCATTCTCAAACATCAAGTCGCTGAAGTTGTCGCTGCTGCGGATGTTAAATTTGAGAATCGGATTATGAAGCTCGAGGCGTGGGTAGAGGAGCCGCTGAGCGGGATATAGGCGTATACAGAGGAGCGGTTTGATATGTTGGAAGCTGTTTTGAGACAGATTATGGTGCAGGCGATGGCACTTCCGGCGATTTATGGGCAAGCTGTGAGGAATACTATGAGGTATAGTTTCCATGCGATGGGGTGATGTTGGACTTCCTTTTAGATACTGTATTGCAGGGACTTGAGGTTTTTCGTGTGTCTGGGACACCTTATTCGCATCCATGCAATCATTTTACTTAGTGTGATTATAATTCAAGTGGACAGTCTCGTCCGACCCTGTTCCAAAGGTGAATCAGGATCAAGACATCACATCATACCCACCCTTTCCTCTCTTGGAACTCCGGGTCAAGCTTCTACCTCGGCCTTATCGGCGTGTTAGAAAAACGCCACAAACCTCACCACCTTGTAGAGAACACTGACTCGGGAAACCCATCCAAGAACCTCCGCTGATCTAAACATAGACCAATAGGAGGGGTTGGAGGGGACATTAACCGCGTGCCCTATAATAACTCAACTAGGCTGCTCTGGACTCTCAGCCTGAGTCAGTGTAAGCAGGGAGAAACCCCGAAAAAGTATCTACACGAGGCGGTACATGTGTCTGATAATATCAGGTAAACATGACTCGGGCTGTTGGGACATGTTGATTATGGTGTTTGGTCATCCGTTTAATTAGTATACGTATGTGCATTAATACTAGCCCGCTAGTGTAAGGGAGGGGTTGGTTTTGGGAATCAAGTCCGAGTCATGAGGACTCGAATCACAGTGCTGAGTTATAATCTCCGAGAGCCGGAGGGGGACGAGTTCCTTCGCAGGGCTGCATACATTTAAATCATGACTTGGATGGAGGGGAGGAGGGGTGGGGGACCGGAGGGAGGGTTCTGGTGATTCGTGGGCGTCTGTGCACCACCGCGTGGGTTGATGTAGACGTTTTGATGGGGGTGGGGCCAATCGGACTGCGGAAATAGTTGGGCTTGCTTATCGCCTGGGTAAAGTTACCTTGACTGAGCGTCTTTTTTGTGTTGTTGTCAGATCAAGCGAAGGGACCGCAGTGATTGTTGCGCTAGAATAGCGGAAGTTTTCTTGGTTTCGCGCTTAAATGGGTAGGGGTATGCGATGGCTTATTATTGCCATTTGATGCCATCGGAGGGTATCTTCTGCGATACAGCTTTGTGAAAAAAAAACAGTCTCTCAAGGGAAAGTTGCACCCTCCAGAGACGGCTAAACGATAGACGGGGATCAAGGAGTTTTCCAGCGTGTGGCATTAGTTCATCACTGAACGCCCGCTTACAGAAATCATGCGCCGTATGATTTCGTCATTTAGCAAAGGGTTTAGACGCCCATCGCACGAGAAGTACTTATTATGTTGGCGATTTCAAATGCTTCTTCCCGCACAATCTTCCCCTTCCTCTTCGCACGACACACCTCTTCTCTCTTTCGCTCTCTCTCTCTCTCCGCCTGGCCTAGTCGCCCTCTCAGCACATTGACTTAGTGGCCACTGGTATTGGCAAACCCCTCCCCGCTTAATTTCGAAAATCAGTGATACGGATCAGAGATAATCATGCCGCCCTTCTACCCGCCATGGCAGGCTGTAAATCCCTATTATCCCGGAGGGAACCCAAACGTCTATGTCCCGCCTCAGCATCAACCGCCTCCAGCACCGCCTGCTGGCTACTGGGGCCCACCACCCCCGGGCTGGGGTCAACATCCCGTGCACCCTCCAATGTCAAGCGAAATCAACCACGGGCCGCCAATTTATTCACATCATCAACAGCAAGATCTTAGACGTACGTGATTTTCCCCCGCGATTTGATTCTGTGTTCTTTTTTCAGGGCTTATTATATGTTCTTATGCTCAACTCTATTTTTTTTTTAAGCATCGGAATTCAAATCTCAAAAGTATCCTACGTTGAGCGCGATACTAGCTGCGGACTCGACGCTGCTGCGGTTCAACGTGACCAACAAGCCGCGTGTCGAGATTCTGACATCTACGTACTACACCTATCGACACCTACCCGCGAACACGACTCCTGTCAAGATGATGCGGCTGATCAGTAAAAGTTTCCCATGGACGATTGACATCCCGTCGCAACACGACATTACATGCGAGATGGTGTGGGATGCGTTATTTTCCGGGTTGCAGGAGCCATTGGCGGATTCGGAATGGGGGTTGATATGTTGGGATGATAAAAGAGTAGGGGAGATGAAGAAGGCGCATAAGAAGCGGGTGGAGGCGAATTCGAATAGTCCGGATCGGAGGGTGAAGAGGTGTGATTTTTTGGGGGAGAATATATGGTTTAGGGGGTTGGAGAAGGATGAGGAGTTTCAGAGGAAGAGGTTGTTGTATGGTGGAAAGGACTGTCCGGATACGTGGATTGTGGTTCTGGATACGAAATGAAATAAAAAATGATGGAACATTTGGCAGATTGTGTACCACGTGACTGGAAATTTACCACTCGACTCTTTCTTTTTCTGTGGTCTTGTTCGTAATATACCTTGTATTATAGAAATGGTTTCGTTTCAGTGCGTACATCCTCTCACAAGCGCATGAACGGAGCTAGTGCTGATCTGCTTGTTCTCCCAGGTGTCACGGTAAGAGATCGCACGTTGCCCTTCTTAGGCTCGTGTGTGTAACATTGGTTCCCCAGCATGCGGCGACGTGGTGAAAAAACCAAAACTAGACCAGCATCGCTCGCGATGTCATGGTGGATTCGATTGTATAGATTGCTCGACAACATTCAATACCCCAACGGAATACAAGGGACATGTATCCTGTATCAGCGAAGCAGAAAAGTATCAAAAGAACCTTTATAAAGGACCCAAACACGTGTGTTTTTCTTCTCCCTTCCCCCCCTCTTTTTTTTTTTTGGCTGAGTATTACAATTTTTTACTACAGGCTCAAGGACCGAGAAATGGTCGTGGATATCCTAATCATCATCAACATCATTATCAACAGCAAAATGGCGGAGGTGGGTATGGAAGATGGAATGGTTCGAGACCTTCATGGAACCAACCAAGATCACAAGCAACAGGTGCTAATGATACGCCTCTCGGAACGCCTCCGCGGATGTCGCCTGTGACGAAGTCTGCGGAAGAGAGCGGTGATGGTGATGCTGCTGCTACGCCTGCTGTTGCGCCTGCTGCCGCCCAGCCGAAGGAAAGTGATAAGGGCCCTGAGGAGAAGAAAAAGAACAAAAAGCGCAAGGCGGAGGATGAGGTACGTCAGGCTGCCCTCGTAAGTGTTGGTGGTGCTGAATATGTTTGTTTTTCTAAGGATGCGCGAAGCAATGAAAAGAAGTCGAAAAAGGCGAAAAGCGATAAGGAGGCTGTCTCGGCGCCTATCCCCTCGATATCGCACGTGGAAGAGACCGGTGGTGCTCAGATGAAGGAGAGTGGTAAGGACGACGAGGGGAAGAAGAAAAAGAAGAGTAAAAAGCACAAGACAGGAGATGAGGTACGTCCTTGTTTCCTCCTGAGCGTCAAGTGTGCTGAATACATTTATTTTACTAGGATACACGGGAGAATGGGAAAAAGTCGAAAAAAACAAAGACAGATAAGAAGGCTGTTGATCCTGCTTCGATACCCCTTCCTTCAATATCCAACGGCGATGCTGCTGTTGCTACTCAAGCTGAGGAAAATGCTCATACGGGCGATGTAGAGAAGAAAAAGAGTAAAAAGCGCAAGGTAGCGGAAGACGAGGTATGTCATCTTTCCGTGGCGTAGTGAAATACTGAGTATATTGAATCTATTAGGGTACACGGGAGAATGGAAAGAAGGCTGCTGATCCTGCTTCAGTGCCGCTCCCTTCGTCGCCCGTGAAAGTAGGAGAGAAAAAAGAGAAGAAAAAGAAGGAGAGAAAGGAGAGAGAGGAGGAAAAGGATAAGAAGAGGAAGAAGGACAAGAAGGAGAGGGAAAAGAGTGGCGAGGTGAAGGTGAAGAGAGTTATGATGTAGATAAGACATGTGACTTGTTTCCGTAATAACATTATGTTGCATCGATTTCAATTTGCTCCTCACTCCATCCTCCTCTCTCGCCACTCCCCATGCAGGCTTTCCAGGTCCGTCGCTCCTCTGTCCTCGCCCATTTCCCCCTCGCCAACATGTACTTTCTTCCCAGTCACATCTCTTCGCAGTCCGTGAAATCCTCAGTCCAGTGAGTCCCCCTTACTCTCCTCCTTACCCCCTCTCGTCCTCACACGAGCCGCTGCACGAACCAAGGTGCTCAAAGAGAGCAAATTCAAAGAACACGGCCGCATCACTCCGGGTACGCACACACTCCTCTAGTCTCTCACCCATTTACACTCTCTCAACCCGCCACCCCAATCACAGAGGAATTCGTCGTCGCAGGCGACTTTCTAGTCTACAAATTCCCCGTATGGACCTGGCAAGCACACCCCTACCCCATCTAACTTAGCCCACATTAAACTTACCCAAATCACACCGGTTTTTTTATTTTTTGTCCCTTTTGATCTTTACCAACAGGGAAACAGGCGACAAAACCAAGATCCGCGATTTCCTCCCTTCGGATAAACAGTATCTCGTCACCCGAGGTGTACCCTGCCTCCGTCGCGCGACGTCGCTGGCTTATACGGATGCTGATGAAGATGCTGAGCGGTTGTTATCGTTTGCGGATGATTCGACGGTGGGGGCGAGTGGCGAGGGCGATGAGTGGGTTGAGACGCACGCGGGAAGAAAGTCGACACTCGATTCTGCTGCGAATCCGGGTGAGATTGAGGATATTCCGGATCTGGATGGATCGAGTGAGGTGATGAGCGGTATTGCAGGGTTGAGTCTGGGTGGCGGTGGTGGCGGTCATGGTGATAGTCATGGTGGCCATGGTGGTGCAGGGACGAGTGGTGGAGGGGTCGGTGAGATCCCTGATTTGGATGATATTCCGGACATGGAGGAGGATTTGGAGGGTGAGGATGAGGCGACTGTTGCGCCTAGATCGGCTGCTCCTACCACAAAGGGCGGCGTGACCGATGCTAGGTACGTGTACACACGCGCGCGCTTCACTACAGTTATCTGACGGGACCCCTCATCTTTATCTCAGCAAGCAAGTCGAGGTAGCCAGGGACAATCTTCTCCAGGTCCGCACCTACGATGTCATGATTACCTATGACAAGTATTACCAAACACCGCGCGTCTGGCTCATTGGTTACGATGAGAACCGTAACCCGCTCGCGCCACCCCAGATCTTCCAGGACATTTCGGCGGACCATGCGCACAAGACGGTTACCATTGAACCCTTTATTCATTCGACCTCGTTACAGGCTGCATCGGTACATCCGTGTAAGCATGCGAGTGTGATGAAAAAGGTGATTGAGAGGATGAATTCGAGTGTGGTTGCGGAGCAGCTTGCTGCGCAACAACAGCAACAAGGGAGAGCACCTGCGGCGACGAAAGAGAGTGGTGGGATTAAGAAGAAGTGGTTGTTTGGTGGGGGGAGCAAGTCGAGTGGTGCTGGGAAGAAGGAGAAGGGGGGTGCTGCGGAGGGAGAGGAACAGGTTGAGGGTATGCGTGTGGACTTTTATCTTGTTGTTTTCCTCAAGTTTATTGCTTCGATTGTGCCGAACGATCGAGGTTGATTCTACGACCTCGTTCTGAGGCATTTGTTGTTGCTGTTTTGTTCTGGTGGTTATACCCTCCCCCTCTTCTTTTTCAATCTCTCTCTCTCTCTCTCTCTCTCTTTCTCCTTTTAGTTTTTGTACATTACGTATTTAGATGAACTCATCATTCTTTTTCATCGGTGGTTTCCAGAGATCACAAGTCAGCGAAATATATAATATTAAAGAAAAGTAGCTGAAAAAAAATCGGCCATGTTCCTTCAAATCGCATCAATCAGCTCCACAGCAGTTTCAGTCCCTACAATCCTCTCCATCCTAAACCAATCAAACTTGGAATACAACACTCGACACGTCACATCCGACGCCTCGACACCGTCATCGAGAAAAGGATACGAGAGGAATTCCGTGAAGAATTGGGAATGGTCGGGGGGTCCATAGAATATGAGATTGCGGATGCCTCGGATTTTGTATCTGTGTGTTTTATGTGTGATGAGTTCAAGGAGAGACAGGAGAGGGAGGTTTTTTTTTTTTGGATACCGTTTGTAGAAATGGAATCGTTCGCTGATGAGTAGGATTGATTTGCTACCGGTGAAAAAAGCTTGACGCGCACGAGAGATATCTTGATTCGTCGAGTACCTGTGTTATTTCGCAAATAAGTAAAAGTGTAAGGAGTAGGGAGAGAAAATGAACGAAACTCGGAAAGAATGGCATAGGATACGCCAGCGGATTTCCGAAAATAGCTGTGGATGCGGATAAAGTCGAATGAAGAGGGGATGAAGATGACGGTGTTGGCGCTTTGAACTGCGGATTTGAGGATGGTGGGGAGGACCTGGATAACAAAAAAAAGAGTTGGATTTGTGATTTATGGATTGTTGAGCAAACTTACCTGGGTTGTAAACTGATGGAACCGTTTATCAGGTTCGTCTTGCGGGTTTGTGCAGTCAAAGTGGATTAGTGTCTGTTATTGTTTTGGAAAATAAGTAAAGTTTTAGGATTGGATGTTGAAACCGCACCTGATCGACGCCTTCGGGGACAGGGATCGGGGTGAAGAATTTTTCGGTTCTGATTTTTCCGGCTACGTTTGTAAAGGAGTTGTATAATGCGCGGGTTTCAGGTGTTTCGTATGCAGTGAGGGCGATAGATTGGCGGAGGTATGCAGCGCTGATAATATTTTCGTAAGTACACGGATGGGGGAGCAAAGAGGAATGGGAAGAAACGTACTGGCCATCGAGGTACCAGGATTTGATCCTAGAAAAATCAGTGTCGTGGGATTCTTTTGGGAGTTTGTTGATATGAGAGAGGACGAACTGGGTGGAGAGGTTGGTTTAGTTCGTGGGTGGTTTTGTGGGTTAGTGAGGCACTTACTTTGACGTGGTCCCAGTTTTGCATTGTGAGAGCATCCATTTGGTCAATGATGAGGATCTCTATGGATGTTAGATAGTCTGCATGTCTTGTCAAAGAAAAGGGGCTTAGCGGTGAGAGGTACAAAGGCGAAAATCGCGTAGTACATACTTTTCCTTTTCGATAGATCTCCTCAAGCCTAGAGGACTAGCCATGATGATATCACATCCATAAAACTCGGTAAACATCCTCAACGTTTTCCTCGTCAGTTTAACACCGACTCTGAAATTATCATCCACATTCCCCTTGAACGTATTCGCATGGTCGGCAGGGTACAGCCCAGGTTCCGCCATAGCGAGTTTATCCACTGCACCAGGAGGCAAACCATACTCCGCCAGGAAGCGGGACTGATTTTCGATTTGGTAAGAGGGGGAAGGTGTGTGTGAGGTGAGGGCGTTGAACCAGTTGATGGCGGAGTTGCGGAAGGGGAAGAGGATGAGAATGGAGGGACGGGTGAAGCCTTGGTCTTGAACGTCTTCGGGAATGTCGTTGGGAGTGTTTTTTGAGGCGTGAGCGAGGCGTTCGTTGTTTTTGAGGACTTTGCGGCGTTTTCTGTTTAGGAGGGGGGATGTCAGTGGGGTGTTGGGGTATGGTGTGAGGGTTGAGGGTGCGTACTTGGTGACATGGTTGAGGGCGTGAAGGGCGATGGCTTCTCTCGTGGGCTTGTATGTTTCGAGGGGTGTCGCTGTCAGGTAGAGGTCTTGTCGTGTGGACAGGACCGAGAGAAGGCCATCTTGCAACTCGATAGTTTCTGCGCGGGAGGGGGTCAGCTTTGGGGGTGGGTTATTGGGAGGCATAACATACTTTGAGAGGTTTTGGCTTGGCGATCCTTGAAGGGTGACTTGAGCCGTTCTAGGATCTGACTGAATGAGAACAGGAGTCTTCTAAACTTTTTAGCAGAGGGGCCTCACATCTGGCCGAGGCCGTAGCGGAGCGGCGTCCTTGGTGGAATCTAGTGATGAAACTGCTGCCAAGCCGAGTGACCCCAGCTTTTCCTTTGTGATTTTCCAGGATCGCAAGTCTGCAGAATTTCGTGCAGATTCAGTGAGGACGGCCGGTGTATTCCCAAAATGCCTCTCATATGCATTGGATGTACCTGGAACAGAAATGAACAACACAAAAGCGATCCAACTGAAGGATCGACCACCTTCTTCTCCTTCTCCTTCTTCCGCTGCCTCTTCCTCCTGCTCTGGCTGCTCCTCTCTTTCAGGTTCCACCTCGGCGTCTTCTGCTGGTTTTTCCTCGATCACGGGTTCGACAAAGGATGCCGACTTGCGCTTGTTGAGCTTTTTGGCCGGGACGAAATGGTCCTCGTACGCCGCCTTTCGTTTGCCAGCCTTGATTGCGGAGACATTGAGCAGCGTGAGCAGCTTTGTTGTGACCGAGTTTCCATCGTCGTCCATAATACCCAAATCTCAGAAAAAAAGAGAGAGAAATGATGACGATATAGTGTGGCCAAACACCAGCAAACTCATGATGTCACATGACCGCGACGAGTTGCAACTCACGCCGCGCCGTTTGTTCTCTCGCAGGCCGAGAAAGACAAGCCCCCCCCGTCAAGGCCCAGCACCGACACAGCCCCAATCACCAATGCACCTCTTTATCACCTGGAAATGAGAGTTCTATGCGTTGCAGAAAAACCCTCCATCGCAAAGTCTATCGCACAGATACTCTCAGGCGGAAGATTAACCACCGTAAGATCCAACCCCCCCCCCTTCTTCTTCCCCTGCTCGGTTTCTTACACCCTTCAATTCCTCCTAAAAAGCATCCCACACAATCTAAATTCATCAAAAACTACGAATTTGACTATCCGCAGACCAATGCCTCTTTTGTCGTCACCTGTGTCTTGGGCCATTTGAATGAATACGACTTTACCGACGCCCATCGGAAGTGGCGCTCTTGCAACCCGGCTGATCTGTTTGATGCGCCAATCGAGTCGAGGGTGGCCAAGGATAAAAAGGAGATTGAGAATAACCTTATGACGCAGGCACGCCGGGTGGATACGCTCATGATTTGGACCGATTGTGATAGGGAGGGCGAGCATATTGGGACAGAGATCGTAACCGTGTGCAGGAGGTCTAATAGGAATATCGTGGTCAAGAGAGCGAGGTTCAGTGCTATCATTGCCCAGTGAGTTGATGCTGCTCTTGTTCGGGTACCCCTTTGGTCTTAATGCTCGTTGGGATAGGCAGATTCACAGGGCAGCTCAGCATCCAGTCGAACTCGACCAAGCTCAAGCCGACGCAGTCGAGGCCAGGATACTGCTGGATTTGAGGATTGGCGCCGCGTTTACGCGGATGCAGACGCTCTCCCTTCAAACACGCTTTCAAGCTCTGGTTGAAAAACTTGTTTCATACGGTATGTCCATAACCTCGCCTCCGAGTGCTCCATGCCTCGTCACACCTTGTCTGTCTTCGCAGGCCCATGTCAATTCCCAACGCTGGGTTTCGTCGTGCAGCGCTATAACCAAGCAAAGAGCTTTGTCCCGGAGTCTTTTTGGTATATCTATCTCTCCTTGACGAGAGGCACGCCCAGCGGCCCAGCCACCACACCGTTCAACTGGCGGAGAGGCCATCTCTTCGATGAAGACGTCGCTGTCGCCTTGTATGCGCATGTTCTGGACAACCCCCTCGCCCGGGTCACAAAAGTTACCCAAAAAGATACTAAAAAATGGTATGGAAGAGTTGCCCTGTGACTAGCGTTGCCAGCTCTCTTATGCTCAACTATCTAGGAAACCTCTGCCGTTGACCACTGTCGAACTTCAGAAGGCCGGATCTCGATTATTCAAGATGGCTCCCAAGAAAGTGCTCGATGTGTGTTGTTTTCATATCTCTCGTTGTCGAGGGCTTGTGTTTGACTTTACTGTGTTAGATTGCCGAAAAACTGTATCAACAAGGATTCGTGTCCTATCCGCGCACGGAAACAGACCAGTTTGACGCCCAGTTTGACTTTATGGCGCTTATTCAGAAACAAGCCGTCGATCCACAATGGGGTGCTTTTGCCAGATCGTACGTCCCCTCACCCAAGCCTTCCGAAACCGTTGTAACTTTCTTTGGGCTTTAGACTTGAGCAAGGGGGCTTTAACACCCCTCGGAAGGGAAAACATGACGATAAAGCACACCCACCGATCCACCCTATTGCTCATGCAGCCCAGCTAAGCGGAGATGAAAAGAGAGTTTACGAGTATATTACGCGTCGTTTCTTGGCTTGTTGTTCAAAGGATGGTGAAGGCCACCAAACGACTATCGATGTTGTGTGTGGTGGTGAATTTTTCAGCGCGACAGGAAAGTTTTTTTTTGGTTCACAACCCCCTTTACAAAATGGCATCCGTGGTGACAGTGATTTCCTTCCTTTAGGTCTTGTTGTCAAGCGGAGGAACTATTTAGATGTGTACCCCTATGACAAGTGGAGTGACCATTTACTACCTGATTTTGTCGAGGGCGAGACGTTCGATCCTACGGTTTGCGAATTGAGACAGGGTGAGACGACGAAGCCGAGTTTACTTACGGAGGCGGATTTGGTAGCGTTGATGGATAAGAATGGTATTGGTGCGTGCACATGCTTTTTTGTACCTTGGTCGGGATAATTGGTACTGAGCGCATATGTTTTAGGTACGGACGCCACGATCGCGCAACACATACAGAACATTATTGATAGAGAGTATGTGCTTGAACGTATGGAGGGGTCGATCAAGTATCTCGTGCCATCGACACTTGGGGTTGGCCTTATCGAGGGTTACAACCAGATTGGATTGGATAAGAGCGTTAGCAAGCCCCAACTCCGTCGAGAAGTGGGTTTTCCTTTGTTACCTTGTCCTGGTTACGTGCCTCGGTGGCTAACGGGTACTTAGACTGAGAGGAAGATGGTTCAAGTGTGCGAGCGTTCGGTGTCTAAGCAGGTTATGCTTGAGCAATCGTTGCACCAGTATAAGGAGATGTTTCGGGTCGTTAAGGATAATTGGAATACAGTTGTTCAGGTTTGTATTTGGACTTTTTTTATAGTGGTGTGGATGCTAATGACTGTTAAGAGCGTTGGGCACCATTTGGCGGGGAATGGACAGGATGGTGTTCGTGACGGAGTACAAGCTGGAAATAATCGTGGGCCTGGAAATGACGACGATGATGACGGTCCTGGCAATGGCGGTGGTGGCGATGGTGGTGGTGGCGATGATGGTGCTGGTGGTGGAAGGGGCGGAAGGGGTGGAAGGGGTGGCGGACGTGGTGGGCGTGGTGGACGCGGACGAGGTGGTTCTAGTGCACCCACATCGAAACGTGGTCGCGGTGGACGAACTGGAGGTAAAAGTGCTACCACGTCGGCAATCGATGTCGATGATGGTGAGTTTGACCACAGCCTATGACCACCCCTTGATTGCTCTTGGGTGACTCATAAACGAATTACAGATATGGAAGCCACCTATGTATCCCGGACTGCCACTACGTCCTTGTCATCCGCCCAACAATCAGAAGGCTCGGCTTTGGCGAGACCCATATCTTCTGCGGCTCCTGCTGCTCTTAGATCGATTGCCGTTCCTGATGGCCACGGGTCCCAGAGTCCTCTTTGTGAATGTGGCACCCCGGCCCTCAAGAAGACGAGTACTTCGGGTGTAAATAGTAAAGGAAAACAGTACTATACCTGCTCGGCAGACAGGTGTGGGTTTTGGAAATGGGCCGACGACACGAATTCGGTCGTTCCGACCAAACGAGCCCATTCACAGGTGAGCGCATTTAGTCTACCGAATAAATGAACAAAGCAAACTCATACCAAGCAGCGGACGGACGATCATCTTGATAGGCCAACGCGAAATTGTCGATGTGGTGGACCAGCCACGTTGCTTACGGCACAGAAAGAAGGTCCGAATCAGGGGAGGAAGTTCTGGAAGTGTCCCAAGGCACAGAGTGGGGAGGATTGTAGTTTCTTTGAATGGGACGATGAGCCTCCACGGGGGGTTCAAGTTGGAGGGAGTGGAGGGGCTTCGGGTGCTGTTGGGACTGGATCGAGACCGTCAGGGGCTTGTTATAAGGTACGGCTTATATAAGATCTGGTTGCAAGATGAGGGGATGCTAAGAGTCCCTCCATGATTTTTTTTCATCTAGTGTAACCAGGAGGGTCACTGGTCAAGTGGTGGGTATTCTTTCTGCTGCTTAGCTATTTCATCGTGGCTGACTTGAAATTTTCGGCAGCGTGTCCGAATGATGGAGGCGGGTTGAATAAGCGGCCTCGTAGTTTCGGGGCCACTGCTAATGATGTTGTTGCAAATGCGACTTGTTACAAGTGTGAGCAGAAGGGTCATTATGCGTCAGGTATGGTGGTCTTGACTCTTTTTGATGTGGCTGAGGGGGCACGGTGATTTATTTGAATCTTTTTTCAGCTTGTCCGAGTCAGTCGTCGATGGGGCGGTCCAAGGCTACTGGTAGTGGAGCGGAGGGCAATGCTTCGGGAGGATGTTATAAATGTGGTGAAGAGGGTCATTGGAGTAATGGTGAGGTTTTTGCCTAGTGTGGATGTGTCCTGGATGAAATTAACTAGCGATCGCATGTTTTTTTTTCTCTATTTCAGCTTGTCCAGGTGGTAGTGTGTCACGAATTGGTGGGGGTCGTGGCCGGAGTAGTAGCGGAGGTAGTACTGTGAAACGAGGAAGGGGCAGGAGCAATGCAACGACGACGGCGACGACGGGAAGAGCTAAACGAGGGAGAGGGGGGAAGAAGGCGTCTTCGTTTGCTGCGGCTGATGGATATTGAATGATGACGATATTTGAGAAGCTTTTTTCTCGCTTGGATTTGGGGTTGTGCCTCTTTCCTGGGAGTGCTTACAGTATATTGCGTCGAGCGCATGAGAGAGGGCAATGGAGGTGAGGCGGATGGTTAAGGGTGGCTGGTGAGGATCCATGCTTGCTTTGTGGGTTTGCATACTCGTATGATCGTCCGTTTTTTTTTATAAGGCGACTTGCAATGGACCACCATTGGTACATATGTACACTAGTCATAGTAGTTTAACGTTTAATATCGAGCGCAATATGTCTTGATCGGAAACACATTTGTATTTTAACGAACTAAGGCTGCTTTGAGGTCTGTGATTGATAATTTTAGGCTCCCGTTATTGTTGTTGATTTAATGCCAGCAACTTAGTGATTACGCTGACCCTCGTACTTTGCTACTGGAACTGCCAGTTTCCCCATAGAACCCAAGACATTCGAAAAAGGTAAATTAAAATTGGGGGCACTCGGGAGTTATTCCGGATGAATTGGTTAAACTCAAGACGCCAGAATCGACGCCCGTGGGCACGAACGAGCCTTTGGAAACTAGATAGTAATCACAATTGGGCGGCCGCCCCCTAAATATAGACAGGAAATACGCGGGATACAAATTCCACTTCAAACTCTTTGGTCAAGTAGAGGCCTCCCAGGTGATGGGGATGCGACTTGGAGGTGGATTCGCTATACCGAGGGCCGTGTAAACCCCAGGGGATAGTTCGAGATCTCCTTCAGGACAATTTCCGCAGTTGTCAGTGACGATCGCGTCGACTGTTCTCCCGCCAGCTAAGGAAGAAATGGAAATGTTGTTAAACGCTAGCACAGGGTCTTGAATGGCAAAAAGGGTACATACAGGTTATGTGGAGGAGCTGGTTGCACGCATGCGAATCGCTGGGGTGGGTAAATTGTTCATTGTTTAGCCCCACAACGAGCTGGGTTGGCGTGTGGGGGACCCCACAATCACCGGGGCCTTGCTATATAGTAGACATGAGGTCAATCGCGGTTAAGAAACTGGGGAGTGGATCATGTACGGGGGGCTCAAAAACTCTTCCTGTGAAAGGGGATATCAGTTCAAATTTACACCCCTCCGTGGTGGAAATTTGAATAAACTAACCAGAACCCGTGAAGACCTGCCCGGCGGGTAGCCTGGCATTGCCTAATCCAATGACTGTGGCAAGAGCAACGAGAGAGAGGAAAGAGGCCGCGTTGGAGTGCATTTCTTCTGGAGTTGCTGCTGAGCGCAAAGGCAAAAGATGAGGGATTTTATGCTGTTGCAAGATACTCTCTATTCCCGATTGCCCTGGAACGGGAGGAGGCACCAGAAGCGTTCGGAAATGTGCTTAAAGATTCTAGGTATAATTCATCGATTCATTGTGATGGCTATTGAGCGAACGCTAGTAGGGATCCCGTGAGGCTTTCTTGGGACTATGTATCAGTAAAGCCGATGTCTACTAGTTGCCCAAATAGTAGTCACCCGAGCACCCTAGAAGTCATAGTTTCAAGTCGACTTTGCGGCCGCCGATGGCAGTTTCTTCAACATGCTGAACTTAATCTGGGAAAGAAAACTTGAGATAGAAGCAGTAGCGGCAGCCACAACACTAACTGAAAGTTCACCAAGCTATCACAGTATTAAATGCTGTAGAATTGATCAGCCTCGCGACCTCAGAAATGTTAGCCGATGCCGAGCACTTCTGGTTCCATGATGGCTGATTCCAGGATATATGCAGCGCAAAGTACAGCGGTCATTTGAAGAATTGAGAGCGGTCACGGGGTTAGAGTAACGAAAAGAGAAGAAACAACATAGAGGATGGCTTGGACGATCCGGGTTTGGTGTGAGAGTAAGCTGGGGCCAAAACAACTTGAGAGTTTATCATCCGCGGAAATGGATCAAACTAGCATCTCGGAGCTGGAGCTAAGCGCTTAAGACGCGGCACCTGACCGAACTCGGGGGCAAGCGGGGAGTCTGCTTCAATAATATATGGGGTCTTTTTGGATAGCGGTGAGTAAAAAGAGTCTACCCACGGCCCACCACATTCCGCCACCATCACGATTCAAAATACACTGGGTCCGGTTACAAGTACTCGACCATATTATCTACACAGACTAATGAATTCCTAAATTCTTAGCCTGGAGTCCACAAATTAGATCTGGTACAAGGCTGCGAGGCTGCAACTACTGTGATGAATTAATTAAGAAATGATGGTCGACTGGTGGAGTGTCCTAAATTCTAACTAACATCTTCTGTCTCACAGACGCTGGCTACTGCTCTGGTTCTTTATAAAACAGTCGTGGTCTGCAATAATGCTGCTACCTCTGGTGGCATCAACGCCTCTAGTATATCATCCTTGCTACTCCTCTCAGCTATGGGTCATTGCATTTTATCTCCCTGCAGTACCACAAAGGCTATCGGAGCCCAAATTTTGCGATGGTTCTCATTATCCTAGAGGTGGTACCAACGCATATTCTCTAATACTGGAGTCACTAGCATCTCCACAGGCCATTTAACAAAAAGAGGAAGTTCCAGAGACCCGAAGTACTGTAAGCGACTAGTTAAACTCAGGACACTAAAATATGGAACTCTCAGCTGAAGGCTCCAAACATGTTGTGAAACCGTGAGCAGGTGCTACGAGACTGGAAGCTACTATTCACAGGAGTAGAGGTATGTTCTCCTTCGCCTTACGCGCTGACGCATCTGGACAATTGTTACCTCGTAGATCGCGGTTAACAGGTCAGAAAATTCCCCCTATGGGAATCGATGCAATTGCACAAGCGAGAGCGAGCCTTTAATGCGCCTCTTGGAAAGAGATATGAATCACAATCGGGCGACCGCCCTCAAATATAGATAGGAAATACACAACATACATCTCACTTCAAACAGACAAGTACAAGTTATATATTATAGTCCTTCGGTCAAATAGCAGCCTGCCAGGTGACAGGGACCAGACCTGCAGGTGGGTTGTCCATACCGAGGGCCCTGAAAGCTGCTGCAGTCAGCTCAATGTCTCCAGTAGGACAAGCTGTGCAACGATCGGCAATGTTTACGTCGACTGTCCTTCCTGCAGCTATAAGGAAGTTATTATCATCTGCATGAACATTGAGGTTTCAAAATGTCCATACCATTTACATGGATAATCTTGCCACACACAGAATCGTCGAATTGAGCAGCGTTCAACGCAGCAACAAGGCTGTTCGCGTTATTGGGGACCGCACAATCACCGGGACCGACCTATAGAATGAAGGTAAGATCAACTTGGCAAGGAATAGAAATTGACAATAATATACAGGGGGAGTGTAAACCTGTAGCAACGAGGTCCAAAAAACCTCGCGCTCGGCGCTCGGCGCCATTAGTTTCATTTTCGTTCCGTTCTGTTTGTATATCTTTACTCATTAATTTAGCCGTGCCCGTAAAGAACGAGCGGCTGGCCAAAGCACGCCGCCGCAATCAGTATTAAAGTACCTATGAAACCACATGTACAGTAGCTTTCTTTCTTTTCCCCAACAAAGAGTGTAGTTGCGCTTGTTCATTTCGACGTGTGCGATTACTCTTGAAAGCTACCACTGGTGTAACCCTAGCGTTACAAAACCCTCGCTGTGAAGCAGACATCAATTTGAATTTCGGTTATAATGTCAGAATTGGAATCAACTAACCGAAAGCGACTTGGTTTACTGTAGGCAGGGCAGCATTGACTGATCCAATGGCTGCAGTGAGAGTGACAAGAGAGAGGAGAGAAGCCTTGATGTAGTACATTACTTCCGGCGCTGTTGCTGAAAGCAATGGCAAAAGACAGCGCCTTTTATATTGTTCCAAGATGCCTCCCAGCTTCCAAGAATAATCTGGAAAGGAGAGGGACCGGACACCCGGAAATATGCTTAATGGTCTTAAAGGTGATCCACTGCAGTAATAGCTACTGGGTGCAAATTTACATGGGATTCCATGAGACCTTCTTAGTAAAGCCGATTTCTAGGTGTCCAAACGACAGAGACTCGAACCCGCTAGAAGCTACAGATTCAAATATGTTTTGCGGCGGCTGGAGGCAGTCTGGCCACTGTGGTCAATGTGCCGAACTTAGTCTAGGACTAAACTCCTGAGGAAGAAGCGGAGAGGACAGCGATAAGACTAAGTGAAACTTCACCAAAATCGACCCCAACACGAGGTCTAGATCCACTGGGATATGTGTGACATGATGCATCCCGGTGGTTGGGATTGTCACACAGATAGAATAAAAAAAAATGCAAGCGACAGCCTATATATTTTGAGCTGGAATATCCGGAGCGAAATAAACCACACCTCAAGCAAAATTTTTTGGAGATGCTTGAAACCGGTGCCGGATAAACCTGATACCTAATACTGGACACCAACAACCCACTGTCAGGCATAAAAAGTGAGCCCAGACACGAAGTCCGCCCCAATGGTATGTGAATATTTGTTTAGCAGAATCATACAGCATGAATGGATCAATTACAGTATGGGCTGCAGTTGCAGAAATGGAAGGTGCTACTAGGATGAAGATGTTGTAAAACATGCCAGGCAATCTACCACACGACCTATACATTTGCTCCCATGGGTGTAAGCATGGCCACACAGACTGCCGGTTATGACCGCTACACCAAAAGGGATATAACTGAACAGCTTATGTGTTCAGCCACCGGTCTGTATATATGCACAGTAGAGGGACTGTAGTAAGCCCAGGCTTACAATGGGGTTTCGGAAGTGTGTCTGGCCCAATTATGGGACGTTCTGGCACACTCACCACACTCACCGCGCCAGATTGAATTACTCCCGACACAAGACCCACAGCTGAGCTCTGGTGCGAGATTGCGTAGCTGCGGCTAGAGTGATTACTCGAACACTCCAAGGACTTGCTGTCGACTCATTGAGTAGAGTAGGGGGGAGGGTTTGATGGCACTGTATCTTACTGTACTACTATCACTACGTTAGCTCCAGATCTATGGATTGAAGCATTGGTAGTTCGACTGAGCCCTGAGTTGGCTACTGGCCCGCTGACGAGCATCACAACACCTCGGAAGTGTTCAACATTCAGTACTTAGTACGCGTTTGGCTCAATGCTCCAAATTTAGTCTAATGATCATTTTCCATAATTTAATCATTGAAGGGGCAGATTATTATTGTAGACCATTTCAATTGGATTCCTTTGTCAATAACCTGATTATTCCATGGCAATCATATACAATAGATTAGTAAATAGTCGACAGTTGTTCTATTCTTGATAATCAAATCTACTGCGGTCATGGCATTCATTCCTACATTCCGGACCTGGCCTTGCACCTTTACACTCAACCTGGGCCCTCACCCAACCATGCCCAAGGCTCTCCTTTTCCTGATCTGATCTAATGCGTTCATTGTATTTTTGAATGCACTTGTACTCACTCCTTTTCTTGAGCCTCTATTTACTGATGCTGAACTGGATTGCGGGCATAGTTATTCTCATATGGAACCATGGTGGGACATGTAGAGGTGACGAGACTGCAGCATCGCAGAGTGCGGTTTCCTGTTAATACCCTCAGATTGATGGCGCAAGGATGTAGGTTCCATTCTGCGGGTTAGTTTAGTAGATGAGCTCTATTTATGTTGGCAAGCCCACTCCGATCAACTTGAATATGATGGGGATGTTTAAGGGAGCTGGTTGAACTGTCGGCAATATCAGAGGGACAACTAAGAATCATTGAGGACTAGATAGATATTCTTCTAGGCTACAAGTAATTACATTTTGGTTGGTGCTACTTAGTCCAGTAGCTGATACTGAAAGGAGAATTGTCGCATTGAACCCGTGTGCTTACGCAGTCTGGGAAAATAATCACGTGAATGCATATATCAGCCGAATGTTGTCACGTTGCGCAATGCGAGGATGATGTAGCTCAAGGCCGTCAGCATTACATTCCGCCCCTTTTTGCAATATCGATGCCACCGTTCTACTGTCAGTTTATTTACTCCTCGTGACTTTTATGGCATTATATTTGCCTGGCAGTGTCCCCGGCTTCGTGGAGCAATCAGGGTAGGGGGTAACAGGGCCATTTACCTGTCGCAATGCTGTAGGCAATGTCGCAAAACGGGGAACTGTTGTGAAAGCCTTCAAAGCGTGCCCTAAATTTTGATCCATGTCCAAGTAAACGGTGTGAACATGAGCACTACTGCTACCTTCTCGTGTTGTGATTGGGTCAACTTATTTATTACACAGAACGTGACGCCATACCATAAGTCGCAGAAGCACCATCCCATGGATTTGGTTGGATCAGCTACACCGTTATTGACGCTCTGGGCCCCAAGGAGGAATATCAGCGAGTTTGACGCTAAGTAGAGGATAGTTATCATTCAGGAAGAATAGTGCTGGTAGCATATCCAAGGTGAGTTTACGCTTTCCCACTTCTTTTGGCTGGGGAGGGGATATCAGGCTGTGCACTTCCCTAAAATTATAAGAAAGGACAACCTGGCTAGAATTCTGATATTTGAACGAGGCAACTGGAAGCCCAACTCGGGGGGGGAGGACTGAAGAGTTACGGGTATCCGGCATCAATCACGTCGCTTGCAAGCTTTTGATTTTTGCATGGAAGTTATGGAACTATCCAGAAAGCAAGTTGCCGACACTTCCGTTTTTATGGTGGGAAACGCTGAGCCACGGCTGTGAGGACACTGTTTCTGGTTAGTAGAAGTTGCCATGTAACCTTACTCTATGTAAGTGGATCCGACTACCAACATCAGATAAGTGATTATCAATATCTAGTCGATCTCTTTTATCAGCTTTTATCCGTGGCGCTCTGTTGATTCGATTATCGAGCCCCTCGCGACGAATGGGGGACAATGGATAAATTCTAAACCAAACAGGTGCAGTATTTGGCCTTCTGTGAAAGCTCCACGGACCAATAGATAAATGGTCTTAGAAGGGGGCGAGGACTTGAGGGCCAACTTCCCAAGGATTATTTACAGGCATATACCATGTGCATCATACTGGCATCTCTCGAATATTTAGACCCTAGATGTATGGGACGTACCCGGGGTGTGGCAACTCTTCGGAGCCGATTTTTGTAGCCCCAAAGAACCCCTGATATCGCGGCAGTTTCCCTTCGCTGTCTTTGCCAGCAAATGCAAATACCCGCATGGCAGCCGTGCGGATAATGATCAATTCCAGCATTGTTACCGCCTCCCATACCACATATTAGGGTGATCAATCACGAGCTAGAGCACACTGTAGCGTGGGATCTTCATCATGGCAAAGTGGCTTGTAGAATGGACTATGTGTGGATATAAGGAGGAGACTTCTGGCTTCTTGCAGAGAACTGTATACTTAGATTGACAGCAAGTTCGCAGTGGACTGCGATTTACTGCATTGGGTGTTGTATTGGAGATGTGGAGGTTCTCTCACCGGAAGCTTAGTCTTATCTACAGCTGGAGACGGAGGAAGGGTTTCAAGTTAACCCGGCTTTAGAAAAGATAAATTCTAGGGAGACAAAAATCACAAGTCGCAGCTGTGAGCAATTCTTAGAGTCGTGCCTTCCTATGGCCTTCTGAGTCCACGATGCCTCGCTACCCATAAAGTGTTGTCACCTGAAGGGGTATTGTTTTATATTTGATTGAGACCCAAAGGTAAGGGCCGGGGGTTGAGCGCCAGTTATACATATGTAGTTATGACTCAAATTCACATGACAATGTTTCCCCTGAAGATTCTACCTGTGGAACGGGATAAATGCCTTGATATATAGCTCAACATACCTAGTTATGCAAGAGGAGTTACCAGCGTGTGCTATACTTTGGCCCAGCGAGCCTGAAAGAGTTTCATAACCGCAATATGCAAGCTCCGTATGGGTATGACCATGGTACCTCATCGTTATCTATCTAGTTCCGGAGGTTTCGAATTATTCATCCTCAAGAATTTCTTATATTTGGTCATTTGTTCCGTCTCTGCAGGACGTTCCTCGTTGCATGCGAAAATCACGAATATTAGTCTCCGCAACACTCCAGGAACGGCCCATGTGCTCCCCGGGCCGACGCTTAGGCCCAGAGGTTGATCGATTGATCACTTCTCTGGAACAATCCAACCTAGGATCCACGGTTGTTTCTGATCTAGTGGGAGTAGGTACTGAATATGTCATGCATCAAGTGAATTGGAGGGATATTTAGGAGATTTACTGCAAGAGCTACCGCGTCAGTTGGCGTGCAATTTACTAGAAATCCAACATACATATATGTAATCGCCGACTAACGAGTCCTCGAGGTTGCGCGCTAGATGAGAACTTCCAGACGCTGAGAGATTTAACATAATGTTCCTGCCGATAAGTACATACGTCAGCGTAGAGGCAAAACATCCAGAAGCGAGTTAACTATGAGTTTCCCGTACAAGAGGGCTCCTTATGATAATGGGCCGACTGTACAAGTTTGGCTATTCCAGGCAAACGAGTATATTCACGAGCACCTGAAATATGGTCCGTACTTGCCTACCCAACTCAAAGCTATCAACCGTTACTTGATGGAAATAATAACCAAATGCGGAGGATGAGCGACCGTCCGAAATATATGTTGGGATTTTAGGGCTGGGTCACTTAGAGCACCGGAATGGGCGCAAATCAAGAAGGAAATTTGAAGGTGCCACAGGATCCGGGGTGGTCTGCAGGAGCGATTTCCTTGCACAGCACAATAATAGTCTCTATGTAGTGCTCAGACCGTCAGGCCACATCTCTAAGGGACAGGAGTCAATTCGGCTTGGATAAAAAAACTACCCCAGACCAGTACTATTCGCCATATGTTATATGTTAAACAAACCTCTGTACGCGAAAATAATTATCTGGTTGTTTTCTAGTATTGTACAGTTCAATACACGGCCGCACGCCACGCTTGTTCTTGTTGCGCCTACCCTTATGGCCATTCAAATCATGTGCAACCTACATGCAGCTCGGATTTCGAGCCCTCGCTCAAACACAAAAAGAGACTTACTGCAGACCTGAAATAATCAAGTCGATCAAAGTACCCGTCATATTGGTAGTGACAGACGCCACAGATGAGTGACACGCTTTTGCACTTATCCAATTGCTTGAGAGTAGCGGAATTGGGATCCTCTTCCAGGAGTGTAAGGAGGCGCTTGGCAGCCTTATGCGCTTTGGGATAGAACGCGATCTTGGGGCGAGCCCATTCCCAAGGTATCTTGGGAGTGACAAGTGCGAGCGATGCGGACAACTCAGGTTCATCGGAATGGCGAAAATGTTCATCCTCCAGACGCAATCGGCCAGCGGATATAAAATCGAGCACAAGGTCGGAGCTCCTCCCAGGAACGGATGGGTTGCGTTGACTTCGAAACATGAGCGATGCAGGGAAGCTCCGAATAGAGCCTTTGCCCGTCTTTGGCTCTGCGGGGACAGAATCTCGTAGTTCCGGAGGCAATAAAGACAGCAAGAAGTTGTAGGGCGAATGCACCCACTTCTTGGCAACACGATTAATTTCGCCCACGGAAAATCCAATTTCCACCCTTTTCGACGGGTAGGCGAAAAGGGCAGATTTGAAAGGTTCGATGACTGCAAGGTCAACAGCTTGTATAGCCCAGGGGAAACCAAACTTTCTTCTCCAGTCGGAAAAGTTATTCTCAAAATTCCTATAGCGTCGTGACAACTCCTCCCCTTTGATTTGCTCCTCATGAACACGTCTAAGCTCCTTCAGGCGGTCGACTAAACGAGGTTGGATAGTGTCCCATTCTTTGGTGATAGTTGTGAACACCAATATTTTGAGAGCCAGTAAAACTCTACCTTTGTCGGTAAGTGACTTTGACCTGGCAAACCCAGGAAGACGATCAATTTTATGTTTCGCGATCTCTTCAATCTCGTATCTGTACCAGCCTACGAACTAATATTGAGCTTATGACACATAAAATAGCGAGCTACTCATATACCATACCTATTTTACGGAGTCTGTTAAAAATGCTAGGAGACATAAATATAAGAGGGCAATGGGTTCATAGTGGGAGGAAACACGTACTTCTCTTGCTTGGCTTTGATTGGGCAGGACTTCCAGCGGTCATAAACATGTTGGTCCTGAGCGGAAGGATGTGTAAGAATTGATAAGGTGTGGCGCCTTCAAATGTACCTTTATTTTTCTCTCATGTCGCTCCCTCAGGTAGGTATAGTCTAGAGGCGCTCTCACCTCGTTACATTGGCTGCTGCGATAATAATAAAAGCCACCTAAAGCGAAAGTCAGGCGCTGAGACAGCCAAAGAGGAAAAACAACTGGCCTGCTTTTATTCGGGGGAGGGTGAGATCATATTTACAGTTACTGTTGTAGTCGAAAGTACCGTAGCGAGTGAACCTATAGTCAAATTAGAATATTGACCAACGTAGAGTAGAGAAGGGACGGACCGACTAGAACGCAGACAGTGCCAGCACACCCGTAACCTCATGCCCCATGAGTCCCACCTGCCTGCACGAGTCCCACAGTCCTAAGATCGTAAACATTCTTAGTCTCGGCATCCTCATTTTGGTCATAGTGAGTGGTTACCCACCATGCATTTGTTCACAAACAAGAATCTGGTGTATTGAGCAGGGTTGAGATCATCGGGGCGACGTGGTG
This sequence comes from Lepiota venenata, assembly GCA_004296355.1. Taxonomy (NCBI): domain Eukaryota; kingdom Fungi; phylum Basidiomycota; class Agaricomycetes; order Agaricales; family Agaricaceae; genus Lepiota; species Lepiota venenata. The sequence goes on from RCFS01000010.1 coordinate 101,358, forward strand.
GAGGATTGTCCGATTCATATAATCTTGCGAACGCCTATACATCAGTGAAAACTCGGAGTTAATCCCAATAAATCAAGTGCAAATAAACGTGTCTCACACTCTCCCATAGACGCATCTCCGATTTTGACATTACGATGGCGTGCAAATTCTTGCAAGACCAAGAGAGATGCAACAGGTCAATAGGGTCGAGTTCACTGAATATTTCGTGCAGGACATCAAGAGGAACTTTGGTCATGAACTTGAGGTGTCCGCGGCGACCCTTGATCCGAGCGGGGTCCGGTCTAGCAACTTGCTGAGCGAGCACCCCAGTCTGCGATGCATTGGGGGATTGAGTCATGTAGGAAGAGCTTGCTTGAACCACGTTGAGCTTTCTTCGCTTTGACGATCTTGACTGCCTGGTTGCCTTGCCCCCGGTGGATGCATCGCTCATGATTTCGAAGAAGAGGAATTACAATATAATGGGCGCTGTGATAAATGTTTGAGCAGTGGATTGCGCACAAATTTAGGCGCTAAGTGCCTCCGTGAGCAAGGAAATGGAGGGCGGAGCGGCAGCAAGTGCAGTAACGTTGCGAAGCTGATGGTAGATGTGGAACACCGGTAGGCCTGGTCTGTCTCACATTTTGGCGTAGACACTCCATCGCGGCACCGCTAGGACCTTTTGCCAGGCAGACGGCCGAGGCCTCCTGCTACCAAGGATCGACCAATAGTATGTCGACTACTTTGTTGGTATAGTCGTGGTGTCATCAGCAAAAGGGGCCGGGGTGAGATTGAGCCGCCATAATTGAGGATGGCTGATTGCAAACATCGTGAGATCCAACTATGCGCGGCCATAACCTGCTGCCAGGGTGTTCGCGATCAACTAATCACGTGCATATATATCCAGATCGGGTATATGCAATTAGCACTGCAGTAAACGCTGCCGCCTCACATCGTGAGGAGGACTTGTAGCTCAAAGCCGTCTGCATTACATTCCACCCCTTTTTGCAATTTTGATGTCGCCGTTTTATTGTCACTTCACTTGCTCCCCGCGGCTTTTTTGGTGTTGTATTTACCCGACGGTATCCAAACGGTGTCATTGATGGTCCAGGGACGGGGACAAGGGGAGTAGCAAAGCCATGCACCCTTTGCACCGCTGAAGCAACGGTGCCGCAAAACAGGAAGCTGTTGTGAAAGTCTTCAGAGTATCGTTCCCTTTCGGTCAGTCCTAAGTGAACGGCGCGAACACGAGTACGACTGCTACCCTCCTGGGGTGTGACCAAATTAAATTATCTCATCCACGAAACATGATGCAAGGGCACAGACAAATATCGCAATTTAAGCCACGGGGTCCCGATTCCATGGATGGGACGGAATCGATTATGTTATTACTCTCTCTGTGCGCCAAGGAGGAGTACCAGTGAGCCTGACACTGGGCGCAGGATATTTGCTGTTAGCATGTCCAAGGTGTGTCGTACATTTCTTCTTTTCTTCATCTTGACTAAACTTCCCACAGAGTGCTACACGCGTACTGGGTCGCCTTCTCCCAATCAACCACTCCACTGGCTTGATCCTGTTTTACTCCAGGAGGCTGTAGACCTGGCATACCATCTCCTCCCTGTCTTTGATTCTGCTGGATTATCCTTTCAACCATCCATTTGACCGGTGAAGGGATACCACACTGCGAAAATTTCCAGGCTTATAAGAAAGGACTTTCCAGCTGGAATTCTGATACCCGAACGAAGTAACTGGGTGACCGTCCGTGGGGGCTAGAAAATCAGACTCAGATTCTAAATCGACGAAAATGGAAACGGGTCCCAAAGCCGAAGAAGCCGGTTGATGAATCGGTTCCCACAGCCATCGGACCTCGAATTACCCCCCTTTCTAAACTTTAATCTGAAAGGGGCCCCCCCCCCCCCCCTCCTAGACCAAATACCCTGTTGTAAACCTTGTTTTCGAACTCCGACCTCGCAAATGAATGCTATTGCGTTATCGGACCACCTTCGTCAAGGAACAATTGAAATGTGCGGGTGTCAAATATAATGAAGGCCTGATTGTTTTGGCCGCGGTAAAGGGTCTGCCATGGTGTTACACCCCATGGATCTTGAACTTGGAGGTCGGGTTGAGTGAGGTATCGATGGTGTTCGTTGCCTGAATTGCTTGAGCTTCCTCGGAGGAATAATGAACAGAGCTGCTGCCAGTGCAGCCCCTCTTCCTCCTCTTCCTTGACATTGAGTTGTTGACAGAATTATTCCTGTAGGAGCATGAACTCCTCATACTCAAATACATCCTCAATGATCCAGTCAGCCATGTTGGTGAGGGTGGACTTGTTACTGCAACACCACTGATGTGATTATGAGATATTAAACTAAATGGCCTACGGATTTCTAAGTCTGGTAGATGTTATCAGGGTCCTTCGGAGAGTGAAATTCAACAAGGTTTAGAATATATTCTGTAGTTCTAGCCCCCATGGAAGGACACCCACTGGAAGCCCAATTGATCGGCAAGAAGTTGAAAGGGTATGGGTATCTGGCGTGGATCACATCGCTTACCAACTTTTGATTTTTATAACGGGGGTTATAGAATCACCCAGAAGGCAAGGTGACAAACGAAGTGCTTTATGTGGGAAAGACTTTGTATTGAAGACCTTTGGTAGCTGCCATTGTAGAAATCCATCAAGAGGTCACCTGTTTTCGACTAGTAAAAGTCGCCATGTAACCTTACTTCATACCTATGGATATAAGTGGATCCAACTGTCAACATCAGATGGGCAATCATCAATATTTAGTTGATCTAGGTTGGCCTCTTTTATCAATGGTGTTTCATTAATTCGAGTTTGTGCTCAGCCCGGTGGCTTGAAATGGGCGACAATGAGTAAATTCTGAGCCGAATAGATGCAGTACCTGACCAAGGCATAGCTCCTAAAGGTTATTTATGACTATGGGCCCGCACATGCGGATAATACTGGTGCCGCTAGCATATTTGGACCCTAGATTGACGGGACGGTACAAATGGAGTCATTCTTCGGAGGCGATTTTGAAGCCACGGTACACTCTCAAGTTGATGGCAGTTGCCTATCACTGTCATCGCCAGCAAACGCAGATTCGCGCGTGGAGTAGTGAGACGCATGGACAAAGATGAATTCCGGTAGTGTTACCGTCTTCCGTTTCACATATCAGGGTGGTTGGCCACAAGCCAGAGCACGCTGTAGCGTGGGATCTTCGTGATAAAGCGACCCGTAGAGTGGGTTAGGTGTAGATATAAGGGGAAGACTTCTGGTTCCTCACTGAGCACTGTATTGGATTGACAGCTGAGCGGCAGACTGCGGTTTACTGTATTGGGTGAATAGCGGAGAGGGAAGCGGAGGCTCGTTTTCTCACCAGAAGCTTGGGGGCATTGGTCCTATCTACAGCCAGGGATAACAGAAGGGTTTCAAGTTAGCCCAGCTTTGGAAATTTGATTAACGAGACATCCTAGGGAGCCACAAACACGGGAGACAATCAGGCTGCTTCATTGAACAGAGGATACGACGTTATTTATGGGGAAGACCCAAATCCTTTTGTACCTTCTGTGCTGTGCACGGATCCGAGCAAGTCTCCCATGAAACCACAAGGTTACAAGTGATTCTTAGGCTCACGCCTTCCTTGACCGGGTCGACGATGTTACTACCCGAAACCTGTTGTCACCAAAGAGGTGCCCTGTCAGATAATTGATTGAGACACAAAGGTAAGGCCGGGAGTTGAACACCAAAAGTACATCGCACTGTGGCGGTTGTGAGCTCAAGAGCTGGTTACTCAAATTTGACATAATGATATTCTGCCTGAAGACTATACCGGGATAAATACCCTCATGATAGTATATTGTATTAAGTTCACTTTATTTAGCTACGTAAGAGTACTTCCCAGGGTGGTGCTATGTCTGAGCTATCTTTAGCAATCCTCATCCTCATCAGAGGACTACCAAGGCAATTCTTTTTCTCCAAGTCACAAATAGAGTGCGACCACCATCATGGAATTTAATTGGTCAATGATATCAGCAAGCCCGAAGGGGTCCCACAACCTGACTATGCAATATGCAGGTTCCGTCTGGGTGCGACTATGGTACCCACCATTATCTGGCCTTCCCATATCCAGTTCCGGAGGTTTCGAATGATTCATCACCGAGAATTTCTGTTTGGCCATCTGTTCCGTCTCTGCAGGATGGTCCACAGCCCCATGCGAAAATCACGAACTTTAGTCGAGTCCGCAACCCTCCGGGAATGACCATATGCTCCTTGGGCTGACGCTCTGGGCGGGAAGTTGATCAGTTAAGTTAAGTTCTCTGGAACAACCCGGCCTAGAATGCGCAGTTATTTTTAATGTAGTGGAATTGAATACCAAGTATATTATGCATCGAGGGAGGATGGCAGGACGGAACGACAATCAGGAGTGCCCACCCCAAGCCATCAGATATTATCTGGTCTAGCTTACCTCTGGTCTGTCGTGCATTAGCTCTTACACAGGCGCCCCTTTGAGCGCTTACTTCCTTCGTGTTTCGCTTCCGTACAGTCGTGGCTAGTGATCAACGAAGCCGAACAACATTGTCCTCAGCCTGAATCTTTTCGTTTGGCAACTCACCCTTACCATTTCTTGGGCGACCTGCAACTTTCTCGGTCATTATGAAAGACCTTGTGGAGAAACACGCTGGAGATGTATCTCTGACTGTCAGCAACAATGACAATGGGAGTAGCGAGGAGATATCTTGGATGAATAATTCGGAGAGGAAGAGGTTATTGGGAAAGATGGATTGGCACTTGCTACCTCTAATTACAACAATATATTTGTTGTGTTTTCTGTGAGTCTCTCACTAAAGCTTCACTTCTTATATATTTGCCCTTGTCTCACACGCAGTGTCCACCGGTGCCAGGGATCGTGCTAATATCGGTTTGTGGCCTATCGCATCGGCGGCAGCGACTGACACACCTTGGACTATTACAGGCAATGCGCGGATTGCAGGAATGGGTACTGACGTTCAGCTGACGGGGTTAAAGTATAACGTGGTATGTGAAGCAGTTTGACCTCCCTGTCTGCGACCTCACCATCGTGCGTGGTAGATCGCTGCCGTCTTTTTTGTATGTACTCTCAATTATTCAATTTGTGGTATTTTTTTGACACTATTGCTTAATAGGTACCCTATGTACTGGCTGAAATCCCTTAGCAAGTATACTAAAATGATGGCAAGGTTGCAAGGTACTCATGGTAACACTTCCGACGCAGCAATATCGCTTTGAAGCTAGTTCGCCCTTCAATATGGAGTGCGTTCTACATTTTTTATCATTGGTGCTCTGCTCAGCCTTAGCGTACGCACAGTCCCATCCACCATGGTTGCATGGGGCGTCGTCATGACGCTCATGTCCCTCTGTAAAACTTATGAAGGTCTCATTATGTGCGTTATCTCGGTTCGGCGATTGGACTCACTATGACCACAAATTTTCTAGTGCTCGTTTATGCCTTGGGTTTATCGAGGCGGGCCTCTTCCCCGGTGTCAGTGCACGGCATTTTTGGGTCCCTACCAACCTCTTGATGATTTTCACAGGTTGTTTTTTATTTCTCACTTTGGTATCGCAAACGGGAAATTGTAAGACGAGTTGCGATTTTCTTCTCAGGGGCTACAATCGCTGGGGCATTTGGCGGTATATTGGCGTGAGTTTTTCTTGGTTTACTCAGGGGAGGAATTTCACCAGCTGTATGGCAGGTACGGGATAGAGCGTATGGAGGGAATTGGTGGGCTACATGGGTGGCAGTGGATTGTGAGTAGCACTCGTTTTATTACAGGCGAATGAAAACCAAAACAAAATTGCAATAGTTCTGCCTCGAGGGTATTGTGACTGTACTCGTTGCCGTTGCCTCCTTCTTCTTTATGCACGATGTGAGTCCGTCCATATCTTTATGACAACGGGTAGCCGACAGAACACTAGTACCCGGAAACCGCCCGATTCCTAAGCGAAGCTGAGAAGCAACTTGTTATCATGGCCTTGAAGGAGGACCAACAAGGAATGACGACACATTTCAAGTTTAGGTACATGTGGCAGGCTTTGAAGGATTATAAGGTGTATTTACAGGCCGGAATTTATACTGGTGTGTCCCCTCAGACTCGAAAACTCTGTCCCCTAACCATCGTAACTAGGACTCTTGGTTCCTATTTATGCCATTGCTTTATTCATCCCTACCATTGTTCATGAGCTTGGTGAGCGGAACCCATGGGTGAAGTACAGCACAAGCTAATTAGTGGTGTCATTGCGAGGATTTTCCGCGGCTCATGCGCAGCTCCTAACCATTCCGCCCTTCGTTTTGGGCTGTATTTCAACGCTTGCGATAGGCATCTACTCCGATAAACTTAATATCCGAGGGCCTTTCCTTATCAGCTCAGGCTCGACATCTCTCATCGGTTTCATTATCCTCTACACGCAATCACGACCAGGCGTATCTTACTTTGGTGCCATTCTCGCTGCCATCGGTGCTTACCCAATGCTCCCGGTTGGTTTGGCATGGGCTGGTAGTGCAGCAGGTGGAGATATTAGGAGGGGCGTAACTATTGGGGTAGTTGCCGGGATTGGTAACTTGGGAGGAATTTGTTCGTCGTTCATTTATTTTGATGCACCGAGGTTCTTCGTCGGGCACGGGACATGTATGGGCTGGCTTGGCCTATCGTGCGTGTTCTCTGTGTCTTTATTTCATCAAGTGCTGATATTTGTGGTTGTAGGATTATCCTGAGTTTTGTGGTTATGTGGGACTATGACCGGCTGAACAAGAAAAAAATCGCTCAATGTATGAGAGAAGGTATTGATGAGAGTCAACAAGCTGAGTTTGTAGAAATGGGGAACGAGAGTCCCTTATTTAGGTAAGTTTTTGCTATTGAGAATAGTACTTGACTGATCTGTAATTGTCGATAGATATACTCTATGATGATAAACCGTTGCGCCCGTGTGCGTGATGTGCCAATGCGTTTAGTCTGTTGTTATTGTATCCGTGTTCGACGTTCAACGTTCAATCTTCGACAAAATGTACAGTATCTTGTTGCCGAAGAAACAGGGGTAGGGAGGGAATCATTGAGTATGCGTCAGTTGGCGTGCAGTATACTGGAAATCACGATCGAACGAATACATGCTGTCTGCAACCAGAACCCCTGAAGAGGAGGATACGTCACCTGCCAATGTCATTGATCGTTTGTGGGTAAGATTTATAACCCACTCGCTTTGAAGATTTCCGGTGGGCTGTTTAAGTCGTGGATATCCTTCACCGGAACGATATCAAGGAACGGAACTTGGTGTTACTGCGTTCAGAGTAGAGTTGGATATGGAGCATACCGGGTTGTCGACGCGCATTCGAAATGATAGGTACTTTAAGCAGGTATAGCAAGAACAGCAACGCCCCAGACAATTAAAGTCGCGTTGGTCTGCGTTGGACATAAGAAACTAAAGCATTTGACTAGAAATTTCCCTTGGTTTATGCTGTGTCGTATTTACTTTTCAGATGACATAGTTAGGCCATAAATACCCAATCGCCTGCACAAACTGCTGCATGGTACCATCATAATCGCCCTTGAGGTAAAGATGATCCACGTATTGGCGATAAATGTCAGCCATACTCAACGGGTGAGTAGCACAGCCCCGAACGTGGGAGAGGCGGCAGAGGCAGTTGGGATGAAGGGGGGGGGGGGGATACAATAATAAGATAGCTGAGGCAGATGTGAATAGACAATTTGCTACCCTACGTTACGAGTCAGAATCGGTCCTTTACAGTCAATGTGGGCCGTAGCTTCATACGCCCAACAATTGCCTCTCTTGTGCTGCTGACGTAGAGTGATTCGTCTCTAGTAGCGCACACTAAACCTATATCGATTTCATCCGCCACACTTGGTGTACCACTACTCCCTTTATCCTGATGCTTGGTAACATAAGACGCAGTTTGTCGTGACCACGAATAGATAAAGATTGGGGATTTTCCCGGTCGGTTCGGGAACCAAGCCCAGTGATGGGCCCCGTTGGAGATTCGTGCGCTGTGCAAGTTTTTAGGGGTGCGATGGGCGAATTCGATGGTGCGAGAGACTGATCAAGATATCAGTAGGGAATCGTTATGCCATCTCTAGGACAACAGTTGTGACCTGAGTGTCGCTGGTGTCAACATCAAGTGTATTACAGATGGCATATTGTCCCGCAGGATGGGGGCGATTGCTGAGCTGGGGCTTTGTCGAGTGAAGTAGGACAGGGGTGCTAGTTTTCTTGTCGAAGTTCAACATGCTCCATACCTTGAACGGCGGTGAAGGGGCAGAATATTCCTCCTGCATTAAGGTCAGCGGGAGACCCTACGAAGACAGAAGGCCATACACACACCTAAAGTTACAAGGAAATCCTTTGGTTCTGCCATACGCGTCACTCGGCCTCCACATGAGTTACCCAACTGTTAACCGGCTCGAAGTCGCGGTTGAGCAGATGTATGCTACCATGAATGTCTGCAACCGGAGTCCCTGAGAAGGAGGATGTTATAGTAGAGATCTCTGGCGTCACCTGCCGGCGTCATTGATTGTCTGTGGGTAAGGTATATGACCTACTCACTTTGAAAATTTCTGGTGGAAGTATAAATCGTGGATACCCTTCACCGGAACGACGTCAAAGAACGGAAATTAATGCCACTATGTTTATAGTAGAATTAGACATGGAGCATGGCAGGCTGTCGACGTACATTCGAAATGGTGGACACTTACAGCAGGAGCAACAGGACGCAGTTACCTTGGGTTCCATTTGACTATGATTATATTCAGGTCTGTGGATGCTCCTTGGAAGCAAGGTAGGTGTTGAAATGTTAATGTCTTGTTTGTGGTCATCACCAGTTCATCGAACGTGATAACGAGGCGGAATGAGTGTTGGGCTTTGCTTGGGTTGATCAGGGTCGGGGGCCGGATGAGAGCTGGGATCCATTGAGCGAGGATCTGGTCGGAAGCAGCCCATGCACATATGCGCGGTCAGTTGGAGCTCGGGTGTGTATACCCGTTTCCAAGCTTGCAGAGCTTGGTTGTGGCACCTTAGGTTCGGCTGAGTGTCTTGAGACTTCGGCTGCAATACGCTTGACCTCCTCAGCCAGACTTTTGATCACGTCGGAAGCTGAGTCTCCTTGGGCGACGGAGGATGGCTCGTTCTAGGGTGAGTGGTACCCTCCCAGGTTGACTATGAGTGTCTGGGTGGGAATGCCTTCCTCAATCTATTTGCCCTCCAGGCGTAGGAGGTTTTTGGCGGCGGCGGTAGCTCTGACGATGTACACACGAAGCTCAGTCTTCGTAGCTTCCCCCTGGGCTGAGCGCGAGCCTAAGGGTTCCCGCGCCGGCCGGATGTTTTGGACAAGCCCCAGTTGCATATAGTACGTTGCCTGTGTGCTCAGACTAAGTTGTTCGCTGACATCCTATCTATCCGACCATCGGTCCCATGACGTGGGCCTTATGCATTTTCGCTCGGGGGGTAGAGGGGGTGTGTAGTGAATGAGAAGGACCCGGGTGGGGTATAAGTGTCCTCCTCACTGGGCGCGGGGTCAGTTCCGCCGGCAATCTCAGAACCTGGCTGTATTGTGGGGGTGTTGTAGAAAGTTTTGCTGGAGCCTTCAAACGCTCGAGTCACTCATCACCGTGGGAAGGCATGATGTTGTCTAGTTTTCAGTATCTGCCACTAGCGTAGTGAATGCTGTCGTGTCGGCATCACGTTCCGCCCCTCTTTACAATCTTGATGCCGCCATTTCATTGTCAATTTATTTACTCCCCATAGCCCTTTTGGTGCTGTATTCGCCTGGCAGTACCATTGGTGATTGGACGTAGGAATAGTGGGAATAGCAGGGCTCTATACACAGTGTCGCAATGTTGAAGGCAGTGTTGCAAATGGGAAGCTGTTGTAAAAGTCATCAGCGTATTGCTCCCTCCGGTCCAACCGAATAAACATCGCGAAGATTGATACAACTGCTATGTACCTTCTCGTGTTATGACCAGGTTAACTCATTTCATTCTACGGGGTGTGCCAATGTATGGATGTTATTGACTCTCTCCATGGGCATAAGAAAGAGTATCAGGGACTCGCCGGCCACTGGAAGAAAGATCAGCTATTATCCAAGAAAGATGGCCCTTCGAGCGCATTCCCGACGAGTCTTGTGTCTCCCCTTTTCTTTATCTCGACTGAACTTCCCGATGGAGTGCTGCACGCATACTTGGTTGGTTTTCCTCAAATTAACATTTCAACGGTTTAAGCCCGTTTTACTTCAAAATGCTGTGAACTTGGCAGTAGTCCATCTTCTCCCTGTATTCGATCCCCCTTTGGGTTACCCTCCCGATAGTCATTTGGCTGGAGAAGGGATACCCAACTAGGGATTTCCCCAGGCCCATAAGAAAGGACACCCCAACTGAAATTTCGGTACCTGAATGAAGCAACTGAAAGCCCAATTCATCAGGAAATAGCTGAAGGGTAGGTATCTAGTGTGATTTATCAACTGGTGCGATCACTGGCCAGAAGTCCATTGGTCGAGTGGCTTGTTTCGGTATGTAGGTGCCTGGTGTAGTGTAGGAACATCATCATGCATGGCTCTCCGTAGAATACAGATTACATAATTCACTCATGCCCCCACCTCTCTCGACATGTCTCCCTATGTATCAATAAATCGCATCGTTTTCTCCCAACTAGACCCGAATTACTACATTGACAATATGTCTGAATGATGAAGATGGTAAATACTATGGCCTGTTGGGTATTCGGACATGATGGTTATTCAGACAGACATTTATATCTCATGCTCCACTGGCTTTTTCACCATAATTCCTTGTAACTGGCTTCTTGTGTGTATTTCCACGCATCTCCAACCATTTTGAAGCAAATAGATTGAGTGGATGTAGAGAAAGACAGTGTCACCCTTTGTCACTCAGCTGAGGAGGGAACCCGTCGGAGTTTCAATCCGTTCTTGGCAAGCGCAGGCTGGACGCGTTGCGTCAGAGCCCTTTGTTGACAGTGATGGCATCCGTGCTGGAGTTCGAAGAATGGCTGGGTGGGAACGCAATGACTGATGTGACTGTCCGAATGACCGTCGTGTCCGAATAACCAAGAGGCCATAGTAAGCGAGTAATGGAAGACATAATATTGATGTTTCGGCCGTGTGACACTGTTCCTGGGCCTAGCCTAATTGATAAGTGCGGATAAGTGGGCGCCATAGGTGTGATGGGAGGTATTACTAGGGTAGTACTTATTGTATGGTATCGAGGATCGTATGCTCTGAGTTTCGAAGAGGGTCAGACCCCAAAACAATTGCATGCAGTAATGTTCGAGATAGTGGAAATGGCACTTCCAAACGGAAACTTGGTTGGGGAATGATGCCCGTAAAACCATTATGCTTGATGTATATTTGCCAAGAGGATGGAGGTATCGCGTATCATATCATTCTAGGTGTTCGTTCTTGGTGGACTGAAACGCCCCTCGAGCCTGGATCAGTAATTTCTGTGCAGGGGCACTGGACTATATCACTCAAGTAGACTGGTGGTTCAAATGGTTGGTATGAGCTTGAGTATATATATGTGACTTTGCCAGTGCTTGACTTTGTGAGCCTAACTGCTGTGGTTGAGGAAGGTTTTTTTTTGATTTATCAAGATGTCGAAAGATAGATATTGGGCAGTCAAAGACGTATACCTGCCCTTAAACAAGGATATCCAACCTCCAGCGCTATATAAGCGATCACTAGCCGGCATGGTGATGTGACAGTTTTATCCCCATCTACCACTCCGGCTGCTATACTGCCTAAAGTTTCAGATTGTATGTACCCCTTGTGGCGAACAAGTATAGGTAATGATGTATATAATGAAGGCGTCCACCTGGGGGGGGAGGAAATAAATCGGCGGGGAGTGGACGAAGTACAGGGAATTATTAGGTGTTTCATTAAATTTGTGATGGGCATTGGGCGCAGTCGTCAAGTCGTTATCAGGAGAGGACATAGGGTCCAAGTCGGCCTGAATGAAAAGTATGAGTGGACGATCAGTGGAGGGATAGTTACACGAAGGGAGACGGAGCTGAGAGTCTGAGACCGAGAAAGCTGAGGCCTAAACCCCATCATGATGGCTGTTTTGACACGTTTATCTAGGATCCACGCGGACACGAGACCCTGTCTGGACCAACATGTACTGGATCGACATCATGACAACTTGGTGGAAAGATCCACTGACCCCGCTTATAGTCCTCTAGCGTTTCGCTCGCCCAAACTGACATGCGGCCGATTCGGACCCGGCAACTGTGGGCAACGACAGATTTCCTTGATGTAATGAAATTGACCATGCCAGATATATTGCACTCGGGTTAGAATCTGGGGAGGTTGCCTGGTTTACTCCGCCTCTCGTCCACTAGCGTACTCCAGCTCCCGGTTCCTTACTCCCTCGACTGTTGGCACTCTTGCGTGTGCTCCTCTTCGGTGTTGGGTGAACGCAGTCAGTAGCCGCTTGCTTATATTTCAACGTTTTGGATCATCCTCTTACTTGGCTCGAGCTTTCATTTACGTGCTCTAAGATCCTGCGCTCGCGTTACTATCCAAGGGATTCTCCAGTCTTATTTTGCAGTTATGAAGGACTTTGTTGAAGGAAAGCGCACTGAAGATGGATCACTCTCTGCCAGCAGTGATGATGTCGGGAGTGGCAAGGAGGCATCCTGGGGTATTCACTCAGAAGAGGAAAGGAGGAGAGTGCTCAGGAAGATGGATTGGCACCTGTTGCCATTTGTTTCGCTGTTGTATTTATTATCTTTCTTGTAGGTCTCACTTTCTATCATTTCCTCCAGCTCATGCTTATTCGGTAAACTGGTAAAGGGATCGTGCTAATATTGGTTTGTGTGGGATAGCCTATTGGGCGTTGACATAGACTGACACAAACTCACTTGCGCTAGGCAATGCGCGAATTGCGGGGATGAGCACTGATGTTCAGCTCACGGGGTTAAGATACAACGTGGTATGTGAATTCCGATCTTCTCGATCTCCTGCTGGTAGTTTGATCGTCATTTATGGCAGATTGCAGCTGTCTTTTTTGTACGTCGTCATTCAATATTCAATATTAACCCCTCCTAGGCGCTGGTGCACGGTGCTGATAAAGTTAATTTGAAATCACAGATTCCATATGCGCTGGCCGAAGTCCCCTCGTGAGTACTTTGTGAGTACTGGTATTGTGTGGTACTATTTACAATGGTACCTTTCGTGCAGAAATATTGCTCTGAAGCTGGTTCGTCCTTCGATATGGAGTGAGTATTACAAGACTTGTTTCCAAACGTTCCTGCTCAACTTCATGCCTACTTAGTCCCGTCTATCATGGTTGCATGGGGCACCGTCATGACACTCATGTGTCTCTGCAATACCTATGAAGGCCTCATCGCGTATGTCATTTGAACCTCGGTCACAAAGTCCTGCTGAGACCGTGTGAAATCCAGTGCTCGAGTATTCCTCGGTCTGGCAGAATCTGGCCTGTTCCCTGGCGTAAATTTATTCTTTTCACTGTCATACCCTCAATCTAATCCGTATTCTTCGCAGGTTGTTTTCTATCTCTCTCTTTGGTATCGCAAACGCGACATCGCAAGTCGCATTGCGATATTCTTCTCAGCGGCTACTATTGCCGGTGCTTTCGGTGGTATATTAGCGTGAGTTATCGAGCCTGTTGACACAGAGGTTGCTAATGGGTCATATCACAGCTACGGCATTGAGCACATGGAGGGGGTCGGTGGGCTCCACGGATGGCAATGGATTGTGAGTAACCGTCCTTAGAGTCAGTAGCCGAAAAGCTTACGAGAGCTTCAATCCCAATAGTTCTGTCTCGAGGGTATTGTGACTGTGCTTGTTGCTGTCGCTGCCTACTTCCACATACATGACGTGAGCTCGACTAACTGATACCTATCACTACCACTAACAGAATGGTAGTTCCCGGAGACCGCCCGGTTCTTGACCGAAACTGAGAAGCAGATTGTTATCATGATGCTGAAAGAAGATCAACAGGGAATGGCGAAGCATTTCGAATTCAAATTCGTGTGGCAAGCTTTGAAGGATTACAAGACGTATATACAGATTGGGATATACACCGGTGGGTTCTCCCATACAAGAGAAATCCGTACCCTAACCCTGGCAATTAGGCCTCTTGGTTCCTGTCTATGCCATCGCCTTGTTCACTCCTACTATTGTTCATGAGCTTGGTGAGACTTGAAATCTACCACACAATCCAAAACTAACCACCCGTACGATTCCAAAGGGTATTCTGCGGCAGATGCCCAGCTCCTGACTATTCCACCCTTTGTCGCTGGCTGTATCACAACACTTACAATAGGCATTCTTTCTGATCGGTTCAACCTTCGAGGACCTTTTATCGTCGGCCCAGCCTTAGTATCCCTCATAGGCTTCATTGTCCTCTACACACAATCACGCCCGGGTGTCGCTTATTTCGGCGCAGTTCTCGCCGCTGTAGGTGTTTTCCCAACCGTTGGGGTTGTCTTGGCTTGGGTTGGCAGTGCAACAGGTGGGGATATCAGGAAGGGTGTGACTTTTGCGATGGTCATCGGGATTGGCAATTTGGGAGGGGTTTGTTCGTCGTTTATATATCTCACCCCGCCAAGGTTCTTTGTCGGGCATGGGACGTGCATGGGTTGGTTGGGTTTGGCGTGCGTCTTCAACTTGACTCCATTCTTATTTGTTCTATGCTAACTTTGAAGGCTGGAGATAGGATCGTTCTGAGCTGTGTAGCAATGTGGGACTATCACCGATTGAACAAGAAACATATTGCACAGTGTGAGAGAGAGGGCATTGACGATAGTCGACAGGCCGAGTTTGCGGAGTTGGGGAGCGAGAGCCCTTTGTTCAGGTGAGTGCACGATGAAGGAGGTTCTTTTATTCACTGAACATCGGCTCTAGGTATACCCTATGATGATTCGCTGCTGCGTATATGTACATACAAAAAAAGCTGGCGTAAAATATTCTCTGTTGTATCGCTCTACCCTTCATCTGTCAGTCAAAAAGATGATCGCGTAAGATTTCATTCCGGACGAGCACTGGACCAGGCGCGCTCAGGCACATTTTCATTTCCAGCATGTCTGGCGGAATTACAAACATATGCCTAACAGAATGCAATCATCTGGCATGTGCACGGCGTCGGTAATCTAATCGCACGCTGATCATCGAGAATTCACAATTCACGTTCCCCGCCTATTAAAATGCCCAGGCACAGGCAGCCGTAACTTTGTCATTGCCAAGCCCGACTTGAATAATATATTCCCACTGCAATTGTATCCTAACGTTCACCTTGGTCGCTAGGTGTCAGCACATCACATCAGCGACAAGGAAAGTATCTTGAAAGACAATGCATAGTTGATTTCGTTCCCTATACAGCCCGAAGCGTGAGTCAATGACGAATATGTGCATCTATTGGAGCACTCGCAGGCCGAGAATAAAAGGCCAGACGCCTAGAATCCACGTTGAAGCCCACCGCGATGGGAATCTTTCATCTTCAAGATCTTCTCTTTCTTGGAATCTGCCTAGGGGTACACTTAGCTTATCGATGCCGCCGTAAGACGAGGCTTCCTTTGCCTCCTGGCCTTCCACGGTGGCCCATAGTTGGGAACGCCCTCTCGATTCCAACGACATCTGGACACAAATTTTATAAGGAGCTGGGGCAAAGGCTCGGTGAGTGACATACCGTAGTCAATCACTCAGAGTGACAAAGTGGTTTCATTGGTAGGATCAAAGATTTTGTATCTGGAGGGTTTCGGCCAGCCGATTATAGTTCTCAACGACGCACACATGGCAAGAGATCTTCTAGAGAAGCGTTCAGCTTTGTATTCAAGTCGGTAAGCTGATCCAGCGAATAGAGGGATGACGAGATTGATCGTCTGCGACAGACCACGTGCGGTAATGTTCTCAGATGTGTGCGTAGTCCATAAAGCTTGTCAGCCCTTACGTCTCCTCACGCTTTGCACCTGAAGAATGAAGTTGGGATGCTTTTTTGCATTAATGCCATACGGTGATGAGTGGAGAAACCATCGTCGAGTATTCCGGCAATACTTTTCTCCAAAAACTATAAAAAGGAACCAGGAGACAGAGCTGGAGTTCGTTCGGAAGGGACTGCTACCAAACCTTTACCACTCTCGAGATGGAACCCATGAACATGTCCAAAGGTACTACAAATTTGAGTACATGTTTGCTTCAGACTTAACTCGTCCATGGCAGCTGTATTGGAGGCATTTCCACAGCCATCACCTACGGCCTCCGAATCCAGCGAAGTCATGACCCAATGGTACAACTGGCTGAGGAGGCCTTTTCGGCTGGTTCAGATGTGGCGGCACCTGGAAAGTACCTCGTTGAGATTATCCCCGCACTTAGTCGCATCCCAGCATGGATGCCAGGAGCTAATTTCAAGAAGTTTGCACTTAAGGCACAAGCGCTCCTGACGCGAGCTATAGAAGAACCATTCCGAGAAACACTAAAAACCATTGTACGGCTAATTTTCATTAAACGTTCGTTCTCTTGTTCATATTTGTTCAGGAGAACGGCACTGCCCAGGTCTCCTTCGTCTCGGAGAGCCTAGAACAGTTCAGGGATAGACCGGGTTATGAACTCCAGGCCCTACGTATCAAGCAGGCGGCCTCGCAGGTCTATGGTGGTACGTGTGTTCCCAATCCTGTGTTGATTGTACGCTTAATTCATCTCAGCGGCCTCTGAATCAACAGTTGCTGCCACTATGACATTTATACTCGCTATGCTTAAGTATCCAGATGTCCAGAGGAAGGCTCAAAGAGAAGTCGATTCTGTTGTCGGGACAAACAGACTGCCGGAGTTTTCGGACCAACATCATTTACCCTATTTATCTGCCATTCTCAAGGAAGTCCTGCGGTAGAAATAATTTCTTTTGCTTTCGAGAGTGGAGTTCACTACTTTTCCAGGTGGAACCCAGTCGCGCCCCTCGGTAAGTAAAGCTAAGCCCAGCATCCAGACCTTAGGACCCATACCAGACAGGTTTGCCGCATTTCACGACTGATGAAGATACTTATGAGGGTTTCTACATCCCAAGAGGGAGTATAGTAATCGCCAATGCATAGTATGTAGCCTGCTTATAGTAGGCGGGCTTTTCTAACCTCTATATCAGCGCTATGCTTCATGATGATGACATTTTCCCAAATCCCGAGGAATTCAAACCCGAAAGGTTTTTCAAGAACGGAAAAATCTCCCCTGACGTTCCTGACCCGGAAGTTTACGCAACCTTTGGTTTCGGAAGGAGGTAGGTTGGTAATGTCGGTCTTCATGGACTAGCGCCTCACTAAATTCATAAATACGTCACTAGAATATGCCCTGGGTCTCATATAGCACTATCAGCCCTATACATTGCTGCGGCATCCATCCTTGCCATTTTCGATATCTCACCGGAGCTCGATGTCCAAGGAGAGCCTATTGACGCAGTAGTTGATTTTAGAGCAGGTTCACTTATTTCGTGAGTGTTTAGTCTCAGTAGATTGTCAGAAAGAGGTTTAGGAGGCAGCATAGTCCTCCCATGCCATTCCCATGCAGAATAACTCCCCGCCAGGCGAAGAATACTGGGGCCCTGCTGAAGGAATACCTCGATGCTGAAGTAATTTGAAGCAGTTGTTGAAGATTGCATAGACCATACACTGCTCACTTATTCCACCGGAACTCTGCGTATTAGGCGTATTAGCAAACCAAACACCTGTAATCCTGACGTTCCTTGGGTTTAGAGTGGAGAGTATCACACTATTTGTTTCTTGATCCCGACTTAGTGAACTTCTTATAGTATACTTAGTACATGATACCTTGTGCTATAACCAAGAGGTTCTTTTGTTTAAGCACAAGGATGCTGAGGTCAAGAATTGCAGAAGCTGGCAAGAATCTACGTTAACTAGATGAAAACTCATTAGGTTTTACCAGTTTGACACGTCATCATTCAAAAATGACAAGGAAGCGGAGAGCACTGGAGGGTTATAAGATCCCCGCTACAAGGGGACCATATCTGAATAAAGAGAGGGAGAGAAACGGAAACGGAAGGGAATACTGTTGTACGCTAATATTCAATATAATGTTCGTACCCATATGTAGTAGGACTCTCAAACAACTTCAACATCCATATATTCCTTGAGCAAACTCTCAATATCTTTCCCTTTACGAGGAGTAATCTTAACTGGGAACCGCTTCGGCTCACTAAGATATTCCCATGAGGTTATTATCTTTACCACATTCTGAACATTGACCACCTACCTAACAATGGTTCCAGTTACCCATTCAGGTACTACTTCGACAGGATTTCCCCTGCATCGAGCTCTGGGGAGATATCAAATAAAGAAAGGATGGAAACTGCAACAAGATATAGGGTTGACAATGCTATGTGGGATCCAGGACATTTCCTGCAATATTGGGTGGTGTTACTCTGTGCTTGCTACACAAGCACACAAGAATAATTTAACTGTACCTTCTTCCAAACCCAAAAGTGGCATATGCTTCCGGGTCCGGAACGCCTGAGAATATCTCACCATTCTTGAGGAATCTTTCCGGTTTGAACTCCTCTGGGCTCGGAAAAAATTCCTCATTGTGAAGCATGGCGCTAACATGAGGTGAGGGTGGTCACTGGTTACAAGAAGAGCAGGACTACCCATATAGTTACGGATCACTTACTATGTGTTTGAAATAACAACACATCCCTTTGGAATATAGTACCCCTCATACACGTCCTCATCACTGGTTAAATGCGGAACACCTAGTGTGTGTTACATCACCTTAGCTGCGCCACTGTGAAGACTAACCAAGTGGCACAATGGGATTCCACCTAGAAGGTTATTAAAATACTTGATAAAGGAAGGATATCCCGCTTATCCTCACCTCAAGACTTCTTTGAGGACGGCGGAAAGGTAGGGCAAATGTAGTTTGTCGGAAAAATCTGGTAATCGATCATGTCCGACTAGAGAATCAATTTCACACTGGGCCTTCTGCTGAACGTCAGGATGCATGAGCATTGCCAGCACAAAAGTCAGGCAAGCAGCAACAGTTGTCTCGTGTGCGGCTGCCAGTAACATCGTTGAGGTATAAATTTGGGGGTTGGATTGATATGTTATTTACCACCATATACCTGCATCGCCGTCTGTTTAATGTGGAGGGCCTGATAATCAGCATCTGGCCTGTTGCCGTACCGCTCTAGGAGATTAGGAACAAAGGAATCCTGTGCAGTCCCATCTTCCTGTCCAGATAATCAGAAAGGATGAACGAACACAATGCAGCTCGTTACCATGACTTTTAACGTCGCATGATAAGGCACCTCTAGCACCCGCATCGTGAGCGCCTTACACTCACGCGCAACCCTCTTAAAGCTGGCTCCTGGCATCCAATCTGGGATGTGCCTGAGTACCGGCATAACGTCAACAAGGTATTTTCCAGGAGCAGCAGCAACCACCATAGATCCAAACGCATCGTCCGCAAGCTGTACCAGTGGGTCATGGCTTCGCCGTACCCGAAGACCATAAGTTATGGCGGTAGAAAAGGCACCCACACAACTGGAGGTAAATTAGACAGGTGATGCATATGTTCTGAAGACGTCCTTAACCTTCTAATGTGATCATGGAAATTCAAGGGGGCTTGATGAATATTTGGCAACAGTACCTTCCGGATAAACTCCAATTCTCTCTCTTGATCCCTGGCCAGGGTTCTTGGAGAGAAATACTGCTGGAATAACCGGCGATGGTTTCTCCACTCATCACCATAAGGCATTAGGCCGAATGCAATGTCCAGCCCCGCTCTTGAATTTTTCAAAAATCAACCGATGATTCAACTAGACTTTGTATGGAGGACGTACAAGTCTACAACCATCGTCGAGTGGGGTCTAGGACATTAATTCTGAGCACCCATTTCTGACCCATTTCCCCAGGATTCAGTTCCTCACTTACCGACTGGAGTACAAGGCCGAGCGTCCCTCAAGAAGACGTCTCGCCATGGCGAAATCGTTAAGAACCACAATTTTCCGACCGAGAGCCTCAAGGTACATTATTTTCGACCCTATCCCAAGAATATTAATCATTAATCAGGTCGGATCTGGTATTTCTCCCCACCAAGTTTTTCTCCTAACTCCTTATAGAAAATGTGACCGTTCCTCAGTGGAATAGAGAACGCATTCCCAAAGAGAGGCCACCGTGGTAGTCCTGGAGGATAAGGGAGCAATATCCTACGATGGGACCGATAGATATAGTGAACTGTAATGCAAAGCAGGAGAACGAGGATATCTCGAGGATCGAGCATCACCAGATCCACAATGGGAGGGTAACCAGCAAACAATGTTCAACAAGGGTGCTTTGATCACCACTGCGCACACGATGTTGCCAGTCGTGGTTGTGGGGGTACCAGGGCGGCCAGCATGGAAGCTTTGGTTTGGTATTGCCCTCACGCCTAGTGGCGGCTGGCTCGATTTGGCAATCGATTCCTCTTGGAAACATATCATGTGCTAGTCGATTTTTTATGCTGGGCCCGTGCTCCCTGTAGCACATGGCACCTCGCTTCTCCCTCGACATTACATTCAGCTTCCCCTCTCTTTGTTTATAAAGTACGAATGCCATTATAATACTCATTAGCAGCCATTGAACGTAACGCAAAGATAGCAACACTCGGGATTACCACATGTCACTTCCATGAGGCTTGGACCATCTACCGGCTTAAATATGATCCATCAGTGGTGTTTATCAGAGCACGACAAATACAATCTTCCTGATGTAGTGACACTTGATATGGTTTGGGAAGACGACATCAACCCACTTACCTGCTAATTCAAGATATTCCCACAGAGAAGACAAGCGTATGACCTCTCTGACTCTCGGACCCCGTGATCATAGGGGATGTGGTAAATATGCGAACATCGATAAAAAGGCTTTCACTGAGTGCAGGCCGTTAACCGGCCACGATGGCGATACTTTCTCCCCTGGACTTCCTCTTCTTTCTGTTCTGTATCGCAGTTCATTTTATTTATCGCTACCGTCGTAAACCACTGCTCCCCTACCCTCGGGGTTGACGCGATTACCTTTGGTCGGGAATGCTCTTTCTATCCCATTGGGGGATAGCCACGTATTTTATAAGGAAGTAGGAGAAAAGCTTGGTGGGTGAGACCCAGATATAATCTGGCTCGTGGTTAAGGTCTTCTTCCAAATAGGATCAAAAATCATGTACTTCGAGACTCTCGGCCAACCAATTGTGGTTCTCAACGATGCCCAATTTGCAGTGGATCTGCTTGAGAAACGTTCAGCATTATACTCCAGTCGGTAAGCATGGCCTCCAGTCAGGCGTCAGGAGAATGCCAGGCGATGACCATACATAACTCTAATGCATTAGACCCCGCACAGCAATGATATCAGATGTGTACGTTCCTCCTCCTAGGTGTTATGGGACTATCTGGCTAAATATATGAAAGAGCGAAACTCGACTTCCTATTTTCTGTGATGCCCTACGGTGACGAATGGAGAAACCACCGCCGGCTATTCCAGCAGTATTTTTCTCCGAGAGCACTGGCTAGGGATCAGGAAAAAGAGCTGGAGTTTGTCCGAAAGACATTATTGCCAAATTTGTGTCGATTACCTCACAAGATTCGCGAGCATATTAATGGGTAAGCTCAGATGATTCCAGTGAACGCTCTCAGTTTGCCTAATTTGCTCTGAGCTGTGTGGGCGGCTTTGCTGCCTCTATAACTTACGGACTCCAGATTCGGCAAAGCCATGATCCTATGGTACAGTTCGCAGAGGAAGTTTTTGAATACGGGACGAGGGCTATAGCTCCTGGTCAATATCTTGTTGATATCATACCGATACTTAGGTACGTTCCAGAGTGGGTTCCCGGAGCCAAATTCCAAAAGTTTGGGCGTGAATGCAAAACACTTATGGACCGGATAACGCAAGAACCTTATCAAGCGACGATAAAAGCCATGGTAATGTGTTCTGGAGAGGTCTTATATTCTCGCTGAATTATGCCTCGAACAGGGTGATGGGAGCGCATCAGATTCATTTGTCTCGAGTCTCCTAGAGCGATACAGAGATAAATCGGATTTCAACTACCAAGCCCTGCACATCGCACAAGCGGCGGCACAGATCCACGGAGGTAAGAACCTGACCGTTTGCTCTGAATGTATGTATGTTCAAATAGTGTCAGCTGCATTGGAGACGACTGTTAGTGGTTGTATGACTTTCGTACTAGCAATGCTCCTGTATCCCGACATCCAAAGGGCCGCTCAGCGGGAGGTCGACTCTGTCGTTGGACATGATCGGTTACCAGACTTCTCCGACAAACCACACCTGCCATACCTTTCTGCCGTCCTTAAGGAAGTTTTACGGTGAGAATTGTTATTTATTCCTTTACCGGATGGCTTCATAGGCATCTAGGTGGAATCCACTTGTACCACTGGGTTGGTTTTGACATACACGACCTCTAAATCGGCGTAACAAATAATAGGTCTCCCACATGTGACAACTAGCGAAGACGTGTACAAAGGTTATTATATCCCCGAGGGAAGTATCGTTATTGCAAACATATAGTAAGTAGCTTCGAAGTAGTCGAGATCCCCCTCGCCTTACATGTACTAGTGCTATGCTCCAAGACAAAGAGATTTTTCCCGACCCCCAGCAATTCAAGCCGGAAAGATTCTTCAACAATGGTGGTATATCCTCAGATGTTCCGGATCCGGAGGTGTACGCGACTTTTGGGTTTGGGAGAAGGTGTGATGACAATGTTTCTTTACGGTGTGTAGTGCTTCATAAACAATTTCGTTGTTTTGCAGGATATGCCCTGGATCACACTTGGGATTATCAACCTTATACCTTGTCGCTGTATCCATCCTCGCTTTATTTGATATCTGTCCTGAGCTCGATGCAGAAGGAAACCCTATTGAGGTAGTACCCGAATGGTCGACCGGGGGTGCCATTTGGTAAGTGGCTAACTCTTAGAGCAACGAGGTTAATCTTATGGGGATGCCCTAGTTCGCCGCAGCCGTTCCAGTGTAAGCTTACTCCTCGCGAGGGAAAAGACATTGAAAATTTGCTGGAGGAATATATGAACGTTGAATTTATTTGAGGGGTCCAAGTATCAAATAGTTCTACCAGACCTGTATTTCCCATCTATGTAAACAATTGACTTCTATGATGTCGATAGTAGTAAAATCTCTGGTATGAGTTCAGTCGAGCAGATTAGGCATTCAATCCTTCAGGCTTCAGGTCCGCAACCATGAGTAACATGTTAACCAAGGGCCACCCCTATGCCAACTAGGTCACCCGTCACTTCTTCGTGATATGACCCGCTAGCACATTCCTTACCCTACTTCCCTCTATCGTGTCTTATTTGAAGCCAGAGGAATATAAGTACACAAAAACAAGATCAAACACCGTATATATCCCCTCGTTCCAACCAGTCAAGTGCAGCCCTCGCATTATGCACAACCTCTTTATCCTCTTCCATTGCTGTGCCATGGTGGACGATGTGTGGCTGAAGAAGGCCCGGCATGTGATGCGAGTGATGGTGTGCCCCCTGGGACCAGTGCCCAGGTCCCGAACCAGTATAACTGCTTCCGGCGCCACTTGATCCCCAGTTTCGCCCGCCAGGACTTACACCCCGTCCTGCAGATCCAGGTGTCATTCCCGCTCCACCCACCCCCGATCCGCCAGCACTAATAGGTGAGGATACGCCTGGTGATATCCCAGAGCCAGACCACTCGCAAAGATGACGGAGTGTAGAAACAATCCCGCTGTCAATGATGGCTCTTCTTGCTTTGGGATTTCTACGTGCAAGCTGGTAGATGCATGATGTAGCAGGCTTCTTGATGTCTGCTTTCCCATCGGCAAGACACGTCCGTAAATTAGTAAGAAGGTTCGAATGGGACATAATCTCGTTCTGGTGCTGCTCGCTGCCATTGATCATGTTCGCAAGTAAGAATGTTGCCTGGGCAATGATAACCGGATCAGCCAATGATGGGATCCGACTACTACGGTTCCCCACTAACCTGCAGCACGACATCTTCTGATGATGAGGTTAGGGCGTTTGTGATGTGACCTAGGAGAACATCTGAAGCGATATTTTTGAAGACTATGTCAATTCCTTCGGCGGTTTCCGCCATATTTCGCAACACATTAAATGCTTGTTCCTGTGAATCAGTAGGGGCCCCTTGGAGATACCTATGTTGAGGATGAGACAAATACGCCCTGCCGAACGGTACACATACCCGACAATCCGATCCCAGCCAAGCTGACGCATGACACTTCGTTTGGTTTCCGTTGTCGATTTTCGCAGCAAATTCTTCACAGCCCATAATGCGTTCAGTTTGAATGCTGGATCGTCGGTTTGTAACAGCTCTACAACTCGATCCATCAAGCCTTGTTCAAGATATATCTATGGAACTATTAGCAAGGCGTCCTATCCGTGGCAAATAACCAGGCACTGACGGGTCGCAAAGGTGAGAAGTCAACAACAATATTGCAAACGGCAGATAAAGCAGCATTTGTTATATTTGGGTCCTCCTCCCGCTTCTTAAAAATGGAGAATATGGTCATCCCCAAACCGCTATCAATGATATTCGTCCTAAGAACGGTAACAGCTCGGCTCAGAGCCCGGACACATTGGCAGGCAGCATAGCGTACGCCAGTGTGCTGGTGAAAAAGACAGGAGTGAATTATTGGGATGAAGCGTAGTTCGTCGGTGACAGCGCGTCGGATTTCGTCGTCGAATAGAGATATGGCCGCAATTGCGCTGAGCGCGGCCTATCCTTCAAAGTCAGGGGGTCATATTGGGACTAAACTAGATTCTCACCTCACGCAAAAGCGAAGCACTCTCCGCTTCGTCCTCCCCCCATTCTACCTTGCTCTCTTCTGGAGTAACTTCGAGAACCAGGTTCACCAGCTTTTCGAGACAACCTCGGTCGTACGCAGCCCAACAAAGCGTAGGGTCATCACTGATCATATAATCTGATGTGAAATCATTAGAGTCGTGAAGGTACTGTTATGTTTGTTTGTTTTTACAAACATACAGAGAATGAAGCAGGCTTTCGTCCGGCGAGACGGCGTTTCCACGGCAGGAGTGACGATAATACTATTCACAAAATTGATGACTGCCCGTACACATGACTCATCGATCGGGTAAGCGTGGTTTGGCGTACTTCCTCTCATAATGTGAGCCGCACTGTGGGCACATCAGAGGCCAATCTTTCTGAATTGAGGGAAACTTGCCATAAGGCGGCTGCGAGTTGGTTGTCAACGTGCCTTGATTTGATGTGAGGAATGACAGTAGATAGAACAGATGAATCTATCAGAGGTGTTGAGTATAGTATATAATGAGGTGAAGGGCCAGGACACACGATCCCGATCGGGCCTTGCCAACACAGTCGCGACGGCCGGATTATCCTTGGATAAAGAAGCTAGGGCAAGAAGTGCGGCTTCTTGGAGCTATTCGGAATTAGTAAAGAGAGAGGATACAGCCAAGAAGCCCACCTTACTATCGCGGGCGCCAAGAAGAGCAGTCAAGTGTCGGGCGAGCCATCCTCCCTGTCGGGAAGGCGCGTTCACATTGACTACTGAAGCCTTTTCCCAGCCTCGCCTAGATAGCTTCGACTCTTTCAGCCTGTCCTCGTGTGGAAGCCACTCACACATAACCTTCCGATGTTCTGGTGTCCGTACGGCAAAGGCAATAACTTGTGTGATAGAAGTATTCACTTGTGGGGAAGGGTCTGTGAGTAAGGGAAGGAAGATGTCCAATGATTCAATCTTTGTAGCAGGATAAGAGGACATCAGCTGATTGAGCGGATGGTCAACGCACCTGGAAAAGGTAGCCTAGACCGTCTCTCGCCCTATTCCGAATTTTGGACTCGGAAGCTTTTAAACCCCACTGCGACGGTCCTAGGATTTCGGCCATTGCAATTGCCAAAGCTCGAAGGCCACGAGCGATGGCAGAACGTAGAGTCACGGAATCAGTGGGTCGAAGGTAGGAAATGGCGACAAGGAACGCATGAGGCGCCTCATGATCGAGGAGCGTTGAAAGGGCCTCTTCCGACCCAGAAAGTGACGCGATAACGTGAGCTGCTTCGATGCGCATGAGGTCGTCCTGTGCTCGGAAATGTGTACCATGTGATTCATGATATCCGGAGTGGATATGTGGTGGATTCAGACATGCAATGAGGCTGGCGGCCATGAGTAGAAGTCGAGCTAAAGACTGCGCTTCGCGTACGTTTGGATGAGCGTCACATCCTGGGCTAGTTGTTTCTTGGCTGAGGGATTTCCTATGACAGAATTTTTCATTTTCTTGAGACCAGTAACGCTGATTGGGAAGACGGTCATGATGGAGAGGAACAGAGTGTGGATCCAGTGCACCGTGGGAACTTGACAATGATAGGGGCGCAACCGCCCGCCGTTCCGCTAGCTTCGGTATCAATAAAACATCAACAGTGGCTGAACACACAAGCTGTTCAGCTATATCCCCTTGGGTGTAGCGATAGGTGGCACTGTCAACAAGGGTGATGATCAAGTACCCAAAAATTCTTCAAGCTCACAGCTCTCTGAAAAGACCTACCTGGAACACGACTGGTGTCCTCCGTGTCCCATATAAACACGCTGACAGCTTGGTCACACCCAACAGCACATTTGAACTCTCACAGCACCATCCGTGGCCTCTGGAATATACAATCCATCCTGTTAGATCTACGAACTATCTGCTCCCTTTCGAAGGCCCATGGATTATGGATCGATTGCAGGGGTTATTGGGACAACATTTTACGGTGGCACGCTCGCGCTCGGTATACTTTGCATCTCCCTTTTATCGTCAACAGGGAAAGTAGGATCAAAACGGCAGCAACTTTTACAGGTGTATATTGTTGCACTGCTATTGGCTAATACTGGCTTCGTAGTGGTGTTTTCTATTACAAACAAAGTTGAAATTTCGGACTTTGTCTCAAACCCACCTGAAGAGCAAGTGAAGTTGTTCCGCCCTCTGGCAACGGTCTATAGCCTGATGCCAATACTTATCGCTGCTCTAACGGATGGTCTTCTGGTAAGCAGCCCAAGTATGGCGCCTGTTCTCTTTCTCAATACTTATCCAAGGTTTGGCGGTGTTACAAGGTCCAAGGGGCGCTGGGAAATGGGAAATCCCAGCTCCAGACGATCTGCTGGGCTTTCCCAATGTGTCTGTGGGTGTTGACAATAGGTATGTTTATGAAGCCAACCTTTCAGAAAATGGTAATGCTCAACGACGCCAAGTGGTGGGGTCCATCGGAAGCTCAGTAATTATACAACGGTTAGGAACAATACTCCTGACTGCCGCCCTTATCTCCGATATCCTTCTCAACTCCTTTGCAACGATCTATATCATCATTCGTTTGCTTCTACATAGACGTATGGTAAATGCATGTCTTGGGAGCGGCGCATCGACCCAACAGCATCTCCGCATTGTTGGGATCCTACTGCAGTCTGCTGTAGTAAATATCCCGGTATCACTGGTGGCAGCCATTGGCGTGGCAAAAAGTCAGGTACTTGGCACAGTGGTTATCTTTGTTGTTATGACTTGCCAGGTATTTGGAATATGTTCAAACAGCCTGTGTCAACACTCTGAATTCCATACAGTCATTTGCATCCATATTGATCATTCATCAGGTTGCTGTGGGCCGTGCGGTGGGTGAAACTCAAGTTAACATTGACGCAGCTTGATGGAGCTGTGATTGTATCGGCCGCCAACTATACTTCTATGCGCCCGCTTTTTTTACATATTTTTTTGCAACGTTTTGCATCTATATACCACAGCGGTTAGAATAGCTGATATTCGGCTGTACCCAAACCTCCTACGTATAAACCCTCCTCTTCTTGTCGGAATATGTGGCCAATGCGAACCACAGCTTGTGTCTGTGCCATTGTCCAAGCTACAGCCCAGTTGAATGGACCTTTAGAGCTGCACAAATAGGGTAGCTACTTGCCATGTAATGCTCCCTCTTTTTCCCTCCAATGCATCCTTTATCGAATCATTTCAGCACTTCTCGCTATAGACAGACTTCCAGCTCAAGATCAGCGATGTTAATTAGGGAGACGCGGAAAGGAGCAGTACATTGTAAGAATTCTACGCTGATAAGGGCTTGGCGCAGCTCCGAACCAATGGCCATTAGGCTTGCCGAACGGATCCCCGGGGGATCCCCCGAAGGGCCAACGGTAATCAAGCGATCAAGGCGGCTGAAGAATCTCCAGAAGTCAATTTAAATGTCAACTGTGATAGATCCCATCTCCTGCCCTAAGGTTATTCTGTCTCATTTCAACCCTCGGCTTACGTCTCCTTGTGCACATGAGGCCTTGCTTCTATTGCAGGTATGGTTTAGTCAAAATCTTCGACGATGCCATGCCATCACCGTTCCATGTGAGACGTGCCTCTGGTACTTATCCCATACAGCCGGCACGGAGAGGTTATTCAAATAACTGTGATCTTTGTGCATTATTTCACGTTTGGATGACCCGAATCGTTCGATACGGTGTGTTATCCCTAGTACGTTACTTTGGGTATGGTTTCATAAGTGGCGAACGCTAGTTCCTAATGTCCCATTCCTCCATGGCATTCGCCGTAGAATGGAAGACAACGGAGTCGGATGTTTGCTGCCAGAGTGCGATATCTGTTTCAGAGATGATAGATATTATCAACGAAGAGATGGTCGAGTATTCTATTATTTCATTGCATCTGTTGCTCCAAGCTATTCCAAGTTTTTTCAAACCGACAACCCCGTCAGGATGAGTCTACAGGGTGGATGATAATTGGCGTTTAGTTGATCGGGATGCATAAGTCGGCACTTTGTTCCTAACTCTGTAGGACTTCGACTTAGAACGTTGTCACCACTTGTAGGCTCCCCAAAGAAGGTCGATCCGGGGTCCTCCGCGTCCAGATAAATACTCAGACTAAAAACTACTGTAAATAGATCACAGCCAAAACCATTTGCCTCAGCCCACAATCACAATCGCCATACGGGACCCCCAGGAGCCACAAGCATGAGCGCCAAATCATTCTGCAAATTCCACACTCTATGTCCTGTCTCTAGTCGAGCCGTGCTGTGGGCAGTCGCCGGGTCTATTGGAACCACACTTTACGGCGGAACCCTTGCCCTCGGTATACTTAGCATGTCCCTTTTGTCGTCAACTGGAAAAGTGGGGTTGAGATGGCGGCGATTTCTACAGGTGTATATTGCAGCACTGCTATTGGCTAATACCGCCTTTGTGGTGACGGCTCTCACTATGAATGAAATTTTGAACGTGGTTACTCTCCCTACCCGACCCGAAAAACAAGCAGGATCACTGAATATTCTGGGATTTATCTACTGCCTTGCGCCAGTGGTTATTATTGGTCTGACTGACGGGCTCCTTGTAAGTAACCCAAGTATATGATGCCTATCACTTACTCAAAATTCATTTCTTGCACTCGAGGTTTGGCGATGCTATATGGTCCAAACGGCATTAGGAAAGGGAAGATCTCGGCTCTGGGCATTCTTCTGGATTTTTCCAATATGCCTATGGGTAATAGAAGTTGGTATGTTCGCGTGGTCAACTTCTTTCTGAGGTTAGCGGGTCTCATTGGTACAAAGTGGCGGGAACTATTGGAGGCTCAATACTGACTCGACGCTATGACTCGGGAGAGACACTCGAGGCTATAGCACTTATAACCAATATCCTCTTCAACACCTTTGCCACATGCTTTATCATTACTCGTTTGCTTCTACACAGACGGATGATAAGGGCATGCCTTGGCAACGATGCACCGGCTCAACGGCATCTCCATGTTGTTGGGATCCTACTGCAATCTGCCGCCATGAATATCCCTGTCACGGTGGTAACAGCAATTGGCTTGGTAAATAACCAACCATTTGGGGCGGTCATTGCGTTCGTTGTCGCTACTTGCCAGGTATGTAAGCTACTTCAAACAGTCTACTGTGACACTTCTAACTCCTTGAACCCATAGTCATTTGCTTCAGTATTGATTATTCACCAGGTTGCGGTGGGCCGTGCAGTTGGTGAAGAGCAATTCAATGTCGGTACAGCTTGATGGATGCGTGGATATGTGATTATATGTATTATTGATCAATTATGCTGTCGCGGATATGCTTTTTACTTTTGTATTCTTAGTAGTTCACGATTGCACGCCATAATGATTACAATAGCAAGCTCGGCCCAGCGTCCAGTTGCGTCTAGACTACCCAGGTGCGCATGCGGCAAGCTTGAGCTCCTTGCTTCAGCTAATTTCCGGTTCCAGGCGTTGCTTCAGTAGACTCTAGTAGCTATTCTTTTCTGGCTGGGCTCGGTGGGAGAGTACTAGAAGGGCAGTAGCTTACCGGATAGGAGGCAACGGTGTTTTTGGCAAGGAATAGGAGTTGGCCGTACGAATATCGTAACGATGGATAGATCAAACGATATTATCAATACAAAGGTTTGGTTTATCTGATTCGTGTTTACCAAAATCTTGAACAAAATCAGTTCAGACACTACAGATGCAGCTTTTGTGCCAAGTCGCTGCTACAAATCGCATCGAAAGCTCCCAACTTTATTCTCAGATCACTTTCAAATCCAAATACTCCTTCACAAAGTTCTCAACATTCTTCCCTTGGCGCGGGGTGATCTTACACTTGTATGGCAATGGTTCACTATGCACTCAAAGCGTAAGTACTGAATCGTTTCATCTGAACTCGCAGGCTAGAACTAACCAAACAGTTGCCCAGCCGACGAATGCTGTCAGTGGATCAATGGGGTTTTCATTCTCGTCTGGTTCAGGTGAGATATTAAACAGGGCCAGAATGGAGGCTGCAACAATATAAAGTGTCGACATGGCGATGTGAGCCCCAGGGCATACCCTAATGTGCAATACAGGTGTATGAATAATGCAACAGCGAAAGTCGTTGAGAACGGCATTTCACCTTCTGCCGAAGCCAAAGGTCGCAGTTTCGATTAGGTCCGACTCAGGACCAGCGGGAGACAGTTCCCCGTTGATGAAGAAGCGATCCGGGTTGAACTCAGTCGGATTGGGGTAAACGTCCTCGTCGCGTAGCATGGCGCTGATGTTTGGAATAATAAGCTACGCACAGAGGGATGCACCTCCTGGATTGTTTAAACTTACTATGCGTTTGCGAGAACAGTGGTCCCTTTCGGGATGAAATAACCTTCGTAGACGTCTTCGTCGTCTGTAAAGTGGGGAAGTCCTAAATGGCAGGCTTTCATTAAGCGATGGCCCTCGTGTGGTCAGTCAAACAGAAGAAGCTCACCGAGCGGTGCGACCGTGCTCCACCTGATGAGGTATCATGAGGTAATCGACGAAGCGATAGCTCGTGAGGCTTTACCTTAGAACCTCTTTGAGAGTAGCAGCCAAGTAGGGAAGCTGGGATTCATCGGAAAAATCTGGCAGACGATTGCTCCCAACGATTGCATCAATCTCTTGTTGTGCTCGCTTCTGGACATCGGGGTATTTGAGCATGGCGAGCATGAAAGTTAGCACCGCCGCAGTTGTTGTGTCAGTAGCAGCTGGTGAGGGAGTATTATGAGAGAAGGGTGTTTTTGAGTAAAATCAAAGCTGGCGTACAGCCATGCACTGTGGCGGCAACTTGCCTGATATGGTCGGCCTGATATTCATAATCTGGTTGATCACTATATTGTTCGAGACTCTTCGAAACGAACGACGGTTTAGCTATCCCGTCTAGCTGGAGTGCAGAGGTAATCAGGGGATGATTCCTAGGGAAAGAGAGGCTTACCATGGCTTGTTGTGCTTCCTGAAAGAGTTCATCCCGTGCTCGTCTTACCAGATCACCCGCCTCTCGTGCTTCTGCCTGGAAGTGAGCTCCCGGAAACCATTCGGGTATGTATTTCATCCAAGGTACGACATCTACCAGATATTTTCCAGGAGCAGCAGTACAAGAAACTGCTTTAAAGGCGTCATCGGAGAGCTGTACCATTGAATCGTGAGCCTTCTGAACAGGGAGACCGTAAGTCATGACTGATGCGATTCCGCCAATACACCTAGTAAGATGAAAATCGGCTCTCTTAATAGGCGATGCACGAACGGAGTCATACCCTCGCACATGATCGGCGAAATGGTGAGGCGTCTGGAGTAGATTGGGCAAAAGACTTTTATGAACAAATTCGAGTTCGAGTTCTTTTTGCGCGGCCATATCACGAGGGCTGAAATACTGTTGGAATAATCTGCGGTGATTCCTCCACACGTCGCCATATGGGAGAATAGAAAAGAAGTGATTGAGTCCTACACTGAAGAGACTCAACATCAAAAACGCGTCAAAGGGACATATACAATACATACAGGTCTCGGACCATTACTAGGTGAGGCCTGTTGGGAAAGACGTTAAACAAGATGAATGATGGACCATTATGATGTTTCACCGGCTGGAATAAGTCGCGGAACGCTTTTCAAGAAGATCCTTTACAATTGACACATCGTTGATAACAATTGTAGAGTGACCGAACACACGAAAATAGAGAATTTTTGTTCCTGGAAATGGTGGCGGATGAGGGCCTTTTTTAGAAGCCAGGGATGTCGTTTGCTCGTACCGAGCTTCTTTCCAAGCTTTGCAAAATAATCGTAGCTATAAGCGGGAGGAATATCAAAAGCATTACCGACTAGAGGCCACCCTTTCGGGCCAGGAGGTAAGGGTAAGCGCGGCCGACGGCGGCTGTAATGTATGAGGGGAATCGCGAGGCAGATAGCCAATACAACGGCTTCGCGAAGATTCAACATTGTAGATGGGGGCATGTGTTCGAGTCCATGTGGCCCTTATGTAGATTCCCTATCTCTTAGTTTTCACACACATGAGTTGCTAGAAGCTTGAAGTCAGTTGACCTGATATGTCAGACCAAACAACCATCAACACAAAAGTTTGGCCTGCTAATGCTGTTTCGCGGCTGAAATTATAAAGACCAACCTCCAATGCATCTGTACAACCTGACCCTCCAGCCACCGACAGCCATCACGCAGGCTGTTGTCGGAAACTTCTCCGGTGCACGACAGCAGGAGATCATTATCTGTCGTGGCACCCGTCTCGAGCTCCTCCGCCCCGACCCCCAAACAGGCAAAATCACGACTGTCATTGCTACAGATGTCTTCGGCTCTATGCGATCTCTCGCCGCTTTCCGGCTGACTGGTGCGACCAAGGGTGAGCAACTCGTACGTATTGTTTACTTGCAATGCCCTTGACCTCTGTTTTCTCAGACTACGCAGTACTAGGATCGGACTCGGGCCGCATCATCATTCTAGAGTATGATACCAAGACGAGCAGTTTTTCGAAGCTGCACCAGGAGACATTTGGCAAGTCTGGTGCGCGTCGTATTGTTCCTGGTCAGTATCTCGCCACGGACCCAAAGGGTCGTAGTATGATGATATCTGCTATGGAAAAGGCCAAGCTGGTGTATATCCTCAATCGAGACGCTGCTGCCAACTTGACAATATCTTCGCCGCTCGAAGCGCACAAGAACTCGGCCATCATTCATAATATTGTTGGCTTGGATGTGGGATTCGAAAACCCTATCTTCGCGGCGCTCGAAGTCGAGTACTCGGAGGCGGATCAGGACCCAACGGGGGAGGCACGTAAAAATGCAGACAAGGTCGGTTCACTTGATAGACGAAAAATCAATCATGCTCAATTGTATCAGATGCTTACTTACTACGAACTCGATCTTGGGCTGAATCACGTCGTTCGAAAATGGAGCGAGCCTACCGACCCACGCGCGAACCTCCTGGTGCAAGTTCCTGGTGGTCAGCTAGCATCATCCGACCGATACGACGGTCCTTCCGGAGTGCTTGTGTGTTGCGAGAACCACATTATTTACCGCCACACGGATGTCCCCCAGCACCGCGTTCCGATCCCCCGAAGGCGGCACCCACTAGAAGATAAAGAGCGGGGGGTCATTATTACCGCAGCTGTGATGCACAAAATGAAGGTGGGCGTAAGGCTACTGCTTCTCTGGGCTTGAACTGACTTTTCGTAACTTAGGGCGCATTTTTCTTCCTTCTCCAGAGCGAAGATGGTGATCTCTTCAAAGTGACAATTGAACACGAGGAGGAGGATGTAAAAGCGCTGAAAATCAAATACTTTGATACCGTGCCGGTGGCCTCGAGTTTATGTATCTTGAAATCAGGCTTTCTTTTCATCGCTTCCGAATTTGGAAACCAGTAAGCGCGCATTGACTCGAGTATCATTTAGTTCTGACATCAGCATAAGCTACCTGTACCAGTTCCAGAAGCTGGGAGATGACGACAACGAACCCGAATTCAGCTCGACGTCCTATCCATCCTTTGGGATGGCCAATCCCGAAGTAGCTCTCCCACGGGCGTATTTCACCCCCCGGCCCCTGGAGAACTTGGCTCTGGCGGACGAAGTTGAATCTCTCGATCCGATCATTGACTCCAAAGTCCTCAATCTTTTACCAAACTCTGATGCGCCTCAAATTTTTGCGGCATGTGGACGAGGCACACGAAGCACCCTGCGAACACTGCGTCATGGGCTGGAAGTGGAAGAATCTGTCAGCTCGGATCTTCCAGGTATTCCCAACGCGGTCTGGACGACGAAGCGGACGGAAGATGGTGAGTTTAATTCGAGGTGCTTGTCATATACCCCTATTGATGCCAAACATCCAACAAGACCCTTATGATTCGTACATTATTCTCTCCTTCGTCAACGGCACACTCGTACTCTCTATTGGCGAAACCATCGAGGAAGTTCAAGATACGGGTTTTCTCTCTTCAGCACCCACACTTGCAGTACAGCAGATTGGCTCAGACGCATTGCTTCAAGTCCACCCTCAGGGCATTCGTCATGTCCTTTCCGACCGCCGCGTGAACGAATGGCGGGTACCCCAAGGGAAAACAATTGTGGCCGCTACCACAAACAAGCGACAGGTCATCGTAGCGCTGAGTTCTGCAGAGTTGGTATACTTTGAATTGGATCTAGATGGGCAACTCAATGAGTATCAAGACCGGAAGGCGATGGGGAGTACGGTGCTGGCGTTGAGTGTTGGGGAGGTACCCGAGGGGAGGCAAAGGACACCATATTTGGCTGTCGGGTGCGAAGATCAGACCGTTCGGATTATCTCGCTGGATCCGGAGAGTACATTGGAGACGATCAGCTTGCAAGCGCTTACGGCGCCTCCATCGGCGATATGTATTGCAGATATGTTAGACGCGAGTATTAACAAGGCGCAGCCCACGATGTTTGTAAACATTGGGCTGCAGAATGGAGTCCTGTTGCGGACAGTGTTGGATCCCATTAGTGGGCAACTGACGGACACGCGGACACGGTGAGTGTATGCGCGTCTTCTTGTGATTTATGTACTCACGCAGCTTGTCGATAGCTTCCTTGGTACACGACCAATTAGGCTCATTCGCGTAATGACTCACAAGAATCCTGCTATACTTGCGCTTTCGTCGCGCTCATGGTTGAACTACACGCACCAGAACTTTATGCATTTTACACCTCTGATCTATGAAAACCTTGACTATGCGTGGAGCTTCTCGGCAGAGTTGAGTCCTGAAGGCTTGATTGGCATTTCGGGATCTGTGCTACGGCAAGTTTTTACCACCATTCGTTCATGGGAAGGCGATTTATAACACTGATTGCGTTTGTAGGATTTTCCAAATACCTAAACTAGGTGTCAAGCTGAAACAAGATACGATTCCTTTATCATATACGCCTCGCAAGTTTATCACGCATCCAGCGAATAATTATTTCTATCTTATTGAGAGTGATCATCGTGTGATGGGGCAGGAAGCAGCAGATAAAAAGATAGCCGAACTTGTGAGTATACGATTATTTATTCTACTTCATACCAACAAGGAACTCGTTACAGCGTCAGCAGGGCAAGAAAATTGATGCTGAAACTTTGAATCTCCCACCGGAAATATTTGGACGCCCGAGGGCACCTGCAGGAACGTGGGGTTCTAATGTCCGGGTCATAGACCCAGTAGGGGTACGTTGCCAATTTGATTCACTCGGAATCCTTTTGCTGAGACTTTTGCGCGATAGGGAAAAACGCTTGGTGTCTACCCTCTGGATTGCAATGAAGCTGCCTTTTCGATCGCTGTTGTACCGTTTGCTGCTCGTGGAAATGAGCTGCACTTGGTTGTTGGGACGGCGGCGGATACGCATTTAGTCCCGAGGTCGTGCTCGAGTGGGTTCTTGAGAGTATATCAGTTTAAAGATGATGGCGCCGAGCTAGAATTAATTCACAAAGTGAGTCAAGTTCGGAAAGGCTATCTCTTGCTTGGATGCTGAGTTGGAGATAGACTGAGATTGATGATGTGCCACTTGCCTTGTTGGCTTTCCAAGGAAGACTCATCGCCGGTGTTGGGAAAGCTCTGAGGATATATGATATTGGAAAGAAAAAGATGCTACGGAAGGTTGAAAACAAGGTGAGTTCACCGGGAACTTGTGTAAATCTCGTTGACTAACATCCCTCAAGCAATTCGGCACAGCTATCGTGACACTTGCGACGCAGGGCTCACGTATTCTTGTGGGCGATATGCAGGAATCAATATCCTTTGCCGTCTATAAAGCCCCCGAAAACCGGCTCCTCGTCTTCGCTGACGATTCACAGTTACGGTGGATCACAGCTGCGACGATGGTGGACTACAACACCGTCGCAGCAGCTGATCGGTTCGGAAACATATTCGTGAACCGGTTAGATGCAAAAGTTTCAGAACAAGTCGACGAGGATCCAACGGGCGCGGGTATCCTGCACGAAAAGGGAATATTGATGGGTGCACCACACAAAACCCAAATGTTGTGCCATTTCCACGTGGGAGACCTCATCACCTCGATTCATAAAGTCTCTCTTGTGGCTGGCGGACGCGAGGTGCTGCTCTATACATGTTTACACGGGACAATTGGGATTCTCGTGCCGTTCGTGACGAAAGAGGATGTTGATTTTATTTCGACGCTCGAGCAGCATCTGAGGACGGAGCAGGTGAGCTTGGTAGGAAGGGATCATTTGGCGTGGAGAGGGTATTATGTGCCAGTGAAAGCGGTTGTGGATGGGGATTTGTGTGAGACGTATGCTAAGTTACCGGGGTCGAAGCAGAGTGCGATTGCGGGCGAGTTGGATCGAACGGTTGGGGAGGTGTTGAAGAAGCTGGAGCAGTTGAGGGTTACGGCGAGTGGATTCTAAAAACAAAAAAATAAGCTGTATGCATTTGTAGTCCTCTGGTGTGGTCTTTTTCGATTTTGGACTCGTTTTATCTCAAAGATTGTAATTCTGATCCTTATCGTCGTTTTAATTCTTCTCTGCGTCCCTGGCTGAAGATATGATAGAGGTACTAGCAGGATGTGTGATGCATATGATGACTGGCGCAGCTTATGATGACATTGATCGTGGCAACAGATAGCCGAGGTCTTCTATTGCGGGCTGTTGTTTGCCATTCCCTTGTACCGTTCCTCTTAGCATTCGTTGTATTGATCTTGTCACGTCCTGCAGGTATGACCCATGAAAGTACATATTGTTAAGGCATAGCAAACAGCTCAACGCACCAGTTAGTAGTGTACATGTATGTAGATATTGGCAGAGAGGGAGAACGCCTGGCCGAAGCCCAAGTGACCCCATGTTGAGCTCTATGTCAACCCATATTTGACCACATATCGTTCCTAATCACTCGAAACTTAAGCTGGAGCTTTCAATGGGGAGTACGAGCTTTTAGATATAACTAAAATTCTCGTCAACAATCCCGTCGGACCGAAACAACACATGACCTTTCAAATGCTGACCTTTCCAAAAAAAAAAAAGCACAGCTGCTGGTCATCCGATTCCACAGGACGCACTATGTTATTCGGATTCTTATGCATGTCTTGTTCTGGGTTTGAATTTACTGCGGCTCATTACGCGATAAGCTTCTCGAATTCCAGGAACTGTTATATTTGCCGTGCGTGCTACGTGCTTTGACGCCCTGCGCTCATCCTCCGTGCTCTCGCGATGTAGAATAAATAATTTATTGCTGGTAATTGGGATGGCCTGCTCACGGGTGGACTCTGTTCTTCGATTTTGGGTGGGGAGGTAGCCGATGAGAGGCGATTTAGATCTCAATTGCAACTTGGACTGACCCTGACTGGCCTTATCAAACAATTCAGTTTTTTTAGCGTCAATTACTCACTAAGACAGGCGCGTGTTAGACTAAGAATACACGCATGGCTGACTACATCATACTTGGGCGAAGGGCAGTCTGAGACCGTACACTTTTCGTGGGATTTTCTGCTCACTAGAAAGGTATAAAAGCACGGTAGTTTTGACGTCTGTATCCTCACTTCTCTTGACTTCGAGTTTATCACTCCTATGCGCACTTGGTGATCTACTTGACACCGCTTACTGGCAATGAGCTAGAGTGCTGCCCACGAAGTCTACCCCGGTGGTTCGGTCTGGACTTGTCCCATAAAGGGTAGGTTGTTGTCCTCGTTGCTCTCCCGCTACTAGATTCTGACTGCTATATTTCATGTAGGCTGACGTTTAGGTGATCAATTGACACCTCCATGACGACGTCGATGCAAGTCTATTGTCGGTGGAATTGCTTTTGCCGTTTGCCAAAAAGTAAGTTAATTATCGGTCTCAGAGGTAACTCTTATCTGACGCGCAAGCCGCTCAGTAGCTGCGAATACCAAAAAGGATCATACGATCATCCTCGCAGGCAACGGCTCCCTCTTTCACCACCGATGCCACCGAACACCAACCAAATAAAAACAGCGATCCGATGGGATGGCCTCGGGTTGCTGGAGCAGGGCTGAAGCACAATGACCGTGAGTTTATTGTATCAGATAGTTATGATCTTGCGCTGAATTTGATTGCTAGACAACATCCATAATGAATAAATAGTGGTCGCTCAGCCCTCCGCAATTGATCACGAACTTTTTCCACAGGCAGCGGCCTCATGCCGCTGGCTCTATGCGAACGCCAGCTGATCGTAAGCCTCTCTTTACTTTAGTTCTTGCTTTGTTTAACGGGCCATAGGAGTCTAGACTGTCTAGTTGCTTGTGATATGAGTCTGATTGCTTATGATTACGATCTGATGAGTGCTCATTTTACTCAACTGGCATCGCGTCTTCCTGTACTACTTACCATTATTTTGGTATGCGCGGTTTTACCTCCACCATTTCGCCTCACCTCCCCCTCTCCGGCTATATCTCTATATCCCCATTATTCCTCCTGCCCGCCCCAAGGTTGATATCTCACACATGTGCAGGCTGCTCCCACTTACCAGTTGTGGTTGAGTTTAAAGCCAGCCGCCGTGAGTGAGAATTGTCGACGTGGGCGCAGCGCTTGCTACGAAGGACCAGCTGTTGCATTCATCCCCCCCCCCCTCTGTCACCCTCTGGGCGTCATGGTTGCAGGGGTCTGACAGTGTCCTGTCGTGCATTGCCGGCACGTTTTTATGCTATGAACCTGATTCCTTTCGACTCTCGTGTCCTGCATTCCCCTACTTCTTCGTCGTTGGACCCTAGGCTTAGGATGAACATTGTCGAACGTGGTTCGATCCAATGCACGCTAATCCATCTTATTTAGCCGTGCGAATATACCTGCTGCCCATTGGATTTTGTCCTGGACCGCATATAACATTATCAGCCTAGGGCAAACTTACTATCATAGATATCCATCATCCCATAAACAACAATTTATCGTTGTCCCCTGGCAGGCGAGTTAAATAAACGCCCTATGTGTATTTGGGATGGAACAATGCGGCCGGGGATTAAGTAAAATATATGTTCGGAAAGAATATGGTGGAATGATAGGTGAAACCTAAATTGAACTATTCGTTCGAAAAGTGCCAAGTGAACCATACCTACAAAATACGGTGGACTCTTTAGACAAACTCAACGTCCATATACTCCCTCAACAGATTTTCCACATCCTTCCCTTTTCGAGGAAGAAGCCTGCATTGGAACGGTTGTGGCTCACTAGGAGAGCTCTCTCAGATCATTCGAGCAATATCCTGGGGCATCAGGCACTTACGAGAGGAGAGAACCAGTTGGCCATTCAAGCCCAGTGAAAAACGACGAAAATGGTATCGATTCTGATTGAATCTCATCAAATGTCACCCAATCACAAGGCTCATTCGACACAAATCAAAAAATCGGACATCCTTTAGGTTTTTTCTTAATGATAATGAATGACAATAATATGGGTTTTTTTTTTCTGAATGAGACTGAATCAGCACCTAACCTGAATGATTCACAGCAAATCTGTATGAATGCCCCTTTTCAATTGCCTCGTCATGCGCATTCGATAGGAATCAATATTAAATCAATGCCAAATAATCCCATTAGTGTATTCTAATACAATTAATTCACCTCAATCTATCCTAATCCTCCTGTACTCGGTGACTAATGGTACTGGCTTTTGACTCATCTAGCTCCTGGGGGGGGGTTAATGGTGGAATGCGGTCAATGAGCAGCTTGTATGCGTCCCTGATAGTGCAGGGAATATCAGATATGTAAATGTACATTTACATAGCACGCACCAGAGTCCATTGTAACGTTCCTGGAGCTGAACACACTCAGCCTCACGCTCCTCCAGGCTCCCTCTAAGCAGCGAATATGCAACTCGGCATTCTTCTAATCGTGTGAAGACATTTTGATAAGTTTCATTCTCGACGATCATCAGCTCGTGATGTCCTGCAGCTCGTAGAATCTGGAACGCAAGTGCTACATAAGGAAATGCAGCATTGAGGGTAGTTTTACGCACCTGGATCACCAGTGAAGTTGGGATAGGTCCCTTGGTTGCCAGATAAATCAGAATAATGCACAGAATCAAAAAAGCCCACTGTCGAGGCATTCTCATCTCTAATCCTGATCGGCTCAAAATCGCTGTCCTGCTCGGGTGAGTTATTGGCATGTTCCTCAGTGGATTCATGTAAGTAATGGGTTGTTACGCAGTAGGAGGATTTCATGGCACATACCTTGTTTGTGGTGGCATGGGGAAAGGTAAGCATCGTGGCATCAGGACGTGCATGACTTATATGATTGTGCCCATCTGTTCAAATCCTTTTGAATGCTATTGAATGGGAACTAATCGAGACCATGACTCCGTATATGCGCCAAGTCCTATTCTCAGTAATCCTAGAAAATTCGTGAATTTATTTTAATTTTGTTTCCCCCCTCTCTTTGGCCTGCCAACTCTTGGAACACTGCCCTCAGCTATCCCCCCAACATTTTCCTTGCCGCATATATCTTCCCATTTCTATGGTAGGGTAAGATAGAGCAACAAGAATTTAAAAAATCGCACCTTTTGTTCATCCAGGGACAGTTTATTATATAAATCATTGAACTCGATAGGGGTGAGGAGCACGTTCCCCTGGGCAATATAGTTCTTGTAGAATAACATTCTTTGTTTATTAGTATTGCCTTTCACTCGAAAAAATACTAAAAATAAGGCTTACTTCGGTGTTCTGCTACTTGTAACCTTCTTCTTTGGCTGTCGCTTCTTCGGCACTTCACTCACTATAGCCTTGTTGCTAGTTATAATGTCTTGTCGGCCCATAGGCCCTTCTGGTGCACCATAGTTCTCAAGCCTATCACAGAATGATTAACAACATAGAAAGTAGAAGGACAAAACTTACAAAGGATTTGTTGGGAGCAATTCCTGCTCATGCTCTTCGTTTCCCTGGTTTACTATATTATTAGTTGTCTCTAATACCTGAACTACCTGGGGCTGTTCGAAAACAGCAGATGCGCCATTGTCATCCAGTACGCCAGAAGCTTGGTCATCATCGCCATCCAGTACGCCAGCAGTTTGATCGTCATTGCCATCCAAAATACCAGGGGTTTGGTCATCGCCACCATCCAGTACGCTGGCAGCATCATCATCATCACCATCCCTCACGCTAGGCAGTTCATTTGCATTGCCGCTCCTCAGATGTATATCCAGTTCCTGAGTAGTATCACATTCTGGTCCTGCTGTATGTTTCGACATGTCTGAAATGATTTTGAGTAAGTTGAGAGATGACACGTACCTTGTCCCACTCCCAAAACCCAGGGCCTCTTTCTTTGTTCTGGAAGCTCCGAGTTACGAGTTCTCTTCCTATAGTAGCTCAACCATGGCGAGTAGACCTCACTACCGATTTTATATGCCTTCCAGTGTGAATCACAGAACTGGAGCTCGGGGAATTGCTTGTACATCTCCACTAGAAAGAAATGCCGCTGCCTGATGTTGAGATTACCAAACTTAGGGACTATGGCATCTGGGGACATTTTCTCCGCAAATGCTGCAAAAATTGATCTTGCAAGGTTCCGTGCAGCGCTAGCTCGTTCGGCATTGACTTCAGTACCATCAGATTCTTCAATATATTTTGCTCGAACATTGATTCCAAGTGCCTTTCGAGTGCTACCACGTGCAGGTCTTTGTGTTTGTGTACCAGTTACTGAGGCTTCCATGCTATTTTTCCTCTCATATTCGGTCCAGGCTTGTTTGTGCCAGAATCTGACGTTTGGATAGTTGGACTCTAAGAGTGGCGTGAGGAGGGGATTATCATTGTTGTCTGCTGGGCCTGGATCGGTGATAGGACTTGTATGGGTGGGAGGCTGAGAGCCTTGAGCGCTACTGGAAGGCCTGGTAGTGGAACCGCCATATTGCATCAACATCTGTATCGTAGTTCTCGTCCAATAGTGAGCGGCACAATATATCAACAATATGTGGCTGCACGACGTACTTCAAGGTGCTATTTTCTGCCTCTAATCTAATCCGTGCCTCCCATGCCTCCCGAAAAAGGGCATTATATCCAAGTTCTTGAGGACCAAGAGTTTGTATCAACTGTTGCAGATTAGTGTGACTACCCTGATATCGATGTTGTGAGCTGAGAAACCCGTCCCAGGAGCCATGTTGATGAATTTCGGGTGATGAAGTTGGCATATCAGATGGTCCAGAGAAACTCATTCGGCTGTAGCCATTAGAACGAGAAGGGCCAGAAATTCCCATAGGTCCAGATATGTTGGCATTGGTGGTGTCAAAGGGAACTAAATGGGAGCCAGGGGGATTCGAGTCCATGGTAACAATGAGAGAAGATACTGTTGAGACTCGACGTGTATTTCTCTATTTGATGATGACATAAGCAATCTACCTATAGGACATCGGCATCATCATTGCTTTGCACAACGTCGTCAGTGCTCCAATGGGACACCTCAACACCTATCTTATCAATGATATAGTGTAGGTTATTGATTTTGAGCGGGTTAAGGTTTGGAGGGGCAGGTGGAGCAGCAATAACCGATTTTATGCTTGAAGTTGGGATTATTTTGAGTCCTAGCATTCCAGTGTTGCACGCCAAAATTACCGTATTGTGTGAGAGAATGCGAAGTTCTTCATTCTGGGGTATGAGTTCAGATATCATTGCAACTGTGTGAGGTGTAGATGAACTGGGGGACTTGGCTTGAAAAAAGAAATGAATTTCGCCGTAGTGTGATTGGCCTGTCTGTTCACAGATGTACTGTTACTAGACATGAGAAGATGACACTCTAGCTTAAAATGATAAC
The DNA here is from genome assembly GCA_004296355.1 of Lepiota venenata. Lineage (NCBI taxonomy): Eukaryota > Fungi > Basidiomycota > Agaricomycetes > Agaricales > Agaricaceae > Lepiota > Lepiota venenata. Next base: position 144,858 of record RCFS01000010.1, read on the forward strand.
AATACTAACCATGACATAGCGCGATTGTCGGATATTTTTCCCATCTAATTCGCGAGGGATTTCTTTCCATCGTGATCGAGCAATTTGACCATTTGGTAATTGCAAGCGCGCCCATCGTACAATCCGAGGGGACCACTGAGAATTAACTATGGATCCACAAAGGGTCTCAAGGTAGGTCCGTAATGTGTTGGCTAAGGGTCCACTGAGTTTGTGAGGGTCTCGATCCCTTGCATGTAGGAGGTAAGAGTCATTGCCGACAGCTAATGCATTACGAGGTTCATTTGCCCTAGTTGAGTGATCGAGATCGGGATATATTGCATAGAGGGCATTGATTTGAGAGCGGAGCACACCACGTTTCGAAATATTCATGTAAGGATTGGAGTGTTGACGGATTTCTTGACCAAGGCTTCCTATAGTGCGCTCCATTGTCCACTGTGCATAGCACGCACCAGGTCCAACTCGAACTATCTCCGGGCAGATATGGAGAAGTGCATGGATGCACTGGCGACATAAGTGAAGTCGAGAGACCTTCCGCTGATAATAGAGCTCCTCAAAACCTGTTACAAATTTGACCAGGAGACCATGTGCCTCAACGAGTTCATGTGTCAGAATTTCTTTTTGATGGATAAGTCGAACACCTCGAACCAAAGCACAATAATTTGTCCAAAATTTTTCTGGGAGGGTACCGTAGAGGAGTGCGGGGCCCAGACCATAGAAATATGTGAGGTATTCTTGTGCTTTGTAGCCGCTGTTGATTTTCTCAGCAGGATTACGTGGTGGACGATCAAACAATCCAGGGAGGTAAGGCATTGTATCCGCAACCTGCTGTCCATGTGCCTTCCAGGCTTTGCTGTCCCTGAGTGCCGCCCATTCCCAGGTGGTAATATCGTCATTAGGATCGCAAGTTGCTGTACCTCGCCAGAGTGAAAGGAGAAGGGGAGGTACATTGAGTGCACATACGTGCATTATATCACCTGCAAAGCAACCTGGGACAGGCAAGATGGCGCTGAGGGGGTATGCAAGGAAAAGAGTGGGTTTTACGATTCCAGTTTCTAGTCGACGTTGGGTAAATTCGGTATTGGAGGCAGATGAGAGGAGATATTCAAGTGATCTCCTGTATTCGAAAGCACTTCCAGGTGGCAGATGTGTGGGATTCACATCGGGGTGTCCACAACCAGGGAGATCATAGTCATCGGGTTTCAATAGCGCAGGGTAGTAGATCCCCACACCAGGTTTGCGGCGTCCAGTAACTGAGCAGAAGAAACGACATCCTTGACGACCACTGTGGCCAACACAGCCGTCAATTTCGGCCATTCCAGGTGCATCAGCACAACTGAGGAAGTGAAAAGGCAATGAGCGAAAACGTCGTTGCTCATGTGAGTCCCAGATCTGTAGGCCAGTCGGCTCATTCAGTAGGGCCATGACATGATACAGCCCCGGAAACAGAAATGAATTCAGGTTGGCAGGTTTGTTTGGTCCCGGAATGATTCCACCAATTAAAACACGGTTTTGTTGGTAACGGATTTTGGGAGACAAGTCGAGAATAATCCATATGTAGATCCAACAATCAGAATGCTTACTTTCATATAGCTGCGCTCCGTCGATGGATAACATGAGGACCATGTCGTCCTCTTTTATATGACCGCTATTTACGGCTTCAAGGTACGCGTGTCCTTCGTATATGTCCTGATAGGTAAAGATTTTGCGTTCACCCCGTCGTAGGTTTTCCATGAGGACTCGAGTTCTATCACGTCGATGCCGCATTGCTTTGGCACGGTCAGGCTGACGCCACAAGGCTTGGAGCTGGGGACCAAGCGGTATTGTGTAGAATTGTTGGCGGGGTTTCCCTGACTCAGGTAGGTATCGACTGATTTCGCAAATGGGGCATTTCTGGGAAAGTGCATATGGGCCAGTGTACGCAATGTGTGTGTCAGGACACATGTCATGCTTGAGGGACACAATGCCTGTTATGTTTTCAATCGCCTTGGAGACGTGGTAGCGAGTTGGCATGGATTCCGTGGGATGGCGTCGTAAATAGGAGGCACGAATATTATCGTAAGTTTTGGCGGAAGAATGTGTTAGGTCAACGAATATTTCCATTGCATATTTCATATCCTCTGAGAGCTCAGTCGCGCTAGTAGTTTGCGGCGGATTTCGGAGTTGTTCAATAACGCGTTCATCAAGTCCTGAGCCATCGAGACGTGCCAATTGAAGACACTTGATGTATTCGATAGCAATAAGTGATTCATCGTTGGGTGGATTGAATCCGGAGACGTTCATGCCGGTGATGGGTATATTGTGTATTGTAGACTGGCTCTCGGTGTCTACAGGGATATCTGAGCAGCGGGTATTCTCTTGTGTACTCTCATAATCGTCATGAGTGGTATTAATTTCCTGGAGTTGGGACACATATTATAGTTTAGCAAGAATACAAGGCTGAGAAGATTTACTGGACTTGGATTGCGCCTGTCTTCCGCCACTCCAAGTTCCCTGAGCTCCATCCCTTCAGACCCTTCCTCGTGCACAGTGTCTTGGCGACGAATGTTTTTGGGACAGGCTTGGCTAATTCCGTCAGAGTGGGGCGCTCTTGATTGCTCCGGATCAGTGGAATCCACGATACGGCTTCCAAGGAAGTTGTCGAATGTCTGCGAGAGGAATGAACGTCGGCCGTATTTCTTCCTGTGTTCGTACCGTGTCGACCGGGATAGTTTTATAGTAGAGCCGCAGCGATTGCAATCGCAAAGCACTGGTGGTGGCGGCATATCTGGGGGATTCACATCAGATTGTGTGTATGTGTAAGACAGACTGGATACGCACCTCAAAATGGAGGGGAGTCTACGAATACTGTGAAGGGATGGGGGAGAGAGGAAGAGAAGAGAGCATACCATTTTCACTCCAGGTGATCTTTTGGGACAGCGTCGGTCGAGGGTGTACACTGTAGATGACATCATAATTTTCTTCGTGCTCTATGCACAAGTGCATGAGCACATAGCACTCGCACGAGGGAAGAGGCAGACGACCATGACTTGAATCAACCCGAGTGGATCCGATTTGATGTGATTATGTTTGTTTGGTTTGATTCAATACCATTTTCGTCAGTTTTCACTGGGATTCAAGCCCCACATCAATTGGGTTGCCTTCTGCATCGAGTGCCGGAGAGATATCAAATAGCGCAAGGGTGGACGCAGCAATGATATACAAGGTCGATAATGCTATATGGGATCCAGGGCATATCCTAGGGGGGAAATGGCAACAATAAAACCTGTGTTCAAATATTGTTTACTAATAGGCGCGTCGTCAATCGTACCTTCTTCCAAACCCAAAGGTCGCAAATTCCTCCGGATCAGGGATGTCAGGGGATGTACCACCGTTCGTGAAGAATCTTTCCGGTTTGAATTCTTTTGGATCCGGATAAATCTCCTCATCTTGAAGCATAGCACTGGAGCAGGCGGACAGGTCAGTGTGAAAATAAACCTATTAACACGACGACTGACTATGCGTTTGCTATGACGACACATCCCTTTGGAATATAATATCCTTTATACACGTCTTCTTTGGTTGTATAATGTGGGATACCTGTTATATGTTACACCCACTCTGAGGTGTTGCTATATGTCACGACTAACCAAGTGGCACGATCGGATTCCATCTGAAAGCTCGTTCAGTTTTTTGGCAAAGAGATGGGGTAGGAACGTTTACCGCAAAACTTCCTTGAGGATAGCAGAAAGGTACGGTAAATGGGCTTTGTCAGAGAAATCTGGTAGCCGATCATGTCCAATGACAGAGTCAATTTCTCGCTGAGCGGACCGCTGAATGCTAGGGTGCTTGAGCATTGCCAGGAGGAAGGTTAAGCATGCAGCAACAGTTGTCTGCGTTGCGGCTGATGTTATTCAGATACAAAGCAGCCAAAGTCAATTAGGTAGAAAGAACCCTCACCGCCATGGACCTGTGCCGCGGTCTGTTCAATGCACTGGGCTTGGTACCCCGAATCCGATCTATCGCCGTACTGCTCCAGCGAGTTCGAAACAAATGACTCTCGTGTGGTCCCGTCCTCCTGTTCAAGTCATCCAGCGAAATGTTGGTACCCACAAGACAAAGATAGTTACCATGGCTTTCAGGGTAGCCTGATGGGCTACCTCCCGGACCCGCTGTGCAGCCGTTCGGCATTCACGTGCAAATACCTGAAAGTTGGCTCCGGGCATCCATTCCGGGACATGCCTGAGTATAGGTATGAGATCAACGAGATACTTTCCAGGCATGGCAGCCCTCCGTCTCTGCTCAAATGCTTCCTCCGCAAGTTGTAATATTGGATCATTGGCCCGCCGAACTGGAACGCCGTAAGTTATAGCAGTGGCAAAGCCCCCCACGCAACTAAGATACCCATGAGATAAGTAACAGTCGTTCTAGGAAGCCAAAATTTACTTTTGTATATGTTCATGGATATTGTGGGGGGATTGATAAAGGTTTGGTAACAGCATCTTCCGGACGAACTCTAGTCCTCTTTCTTGATCCCTGGCCAATAATTTGGGAGAGAAGTACTGCTGAAATAACCGGCGATGATTTCTCCATTCATTGCCATAAGGCATTGTGGCAAACAAAAAGCCAAGTTGCGCACTTATAGCGTATATATGAGCTGATATCCAGTGGGATCTGAGACGAACATACACCTCTGAGATCATTATCATCCGTGGTCTAGCGTATCACATTTACGCATTCAGGCTCGTCCCGATTAAAGTCCATACATACCGACTAGAGTACAAAGCTGAGCGTTTATCAAGAAGATCCTTCGCATATTGAGCGTCGTTAAGAACTACCATCTTTCGGCCGAGAGCCTCAAGGTAGATTATTTTCGAACCTATTTCGGTGTGTCAATAATCAGTCAGGCCCCATTCTGTGCCTTCTGCCCACCGAGCCTTTCTCCCAGCTCTTTATAAAGCACATGATTGCTTTGCAACGGGATAGAAAGAGCGTTTCCGAGGAGAAGTAACCGTGGTGGTCCTGGAGGGTAAGGGAGCAGTGCCTTACGGCGGTTGCGGTAAATGAGATGGAGTGCGACACAGAGCAAGAGCAAGAGTATGTCTTGGGGAGAAAGAATGGCCATTGCGACTGTCTAATGACCTTCATTAAGCGGGTGCCTTTATCAATGCTGGTACATTCCCCGGCATCTTGATGATGGCCGTGGTGGCGAAGTCACGGAAGACCTCAGAGCATTCTCTTTTCCTCAAAGTAGCTTGATTCTGTGGCATTCGTTACGTGAAGCTGTCGTTCTGCTCAGCACATGATCCCCCCAGACATAGTCCATATGAGCGTCAACGTGTGAATTCAAGTGGAACTCGATGATTATCCAAACCTGGTGACATGCTCAGCCGGTTGTCGGCACGTCACCACTCGATATGTAGGCGTGTCGAGGACCCTTCGAGCAAATTCAACGCCCACAAACTCTCTCATCCTTGGCGGGGAACAAGTTTGTAATGGAATGCCTGTGGGGCACTACGGTTCTCCTCATCAGATTTATCCTCGCCGCTTTCCGAAATACTCACGGAATGATAGAACTGGGCCACCATTCAGGTACCTACCTCCACGATATTCCCTTCCGCGTCAAGTGCCGGAGAAATATTGATTAGTGACAGGATGGGCGCAATGGCAATGGCGTATGGGGTTATCAATATAAGGTCGATAACCCTATATGCGATCCGGGGCACAAAGAAAATACATAGCAGGGACTATGAGACATTGTTCATCGCAGATTACTATCAAGTGCACCTTCTCCCAAATCAAAAGGTCGCAAATACCTCTGGACCAGGAATATCAGAAAGTATACTGACCTTCCTAGAAAAGGTTTCTCTGGATATTATTCGGATATGTGATCAGATCAAATTGATGGTGTCCTCACCACCATGATTCTACATCATCTTTTGCGCAATGAGCTGGGTTTGACGTTCCAAATCTGATCTATCCGTTTATCATTCTCGCAAGTTTGAGACAAACAAATCATATGTGGTTCTGTTTTCTCGTTCAGGATATAAGCGAGAGAATAAGCGCTATCGAAATAGAGACTGCCGTAGCTTTTAGTGTTACCGCCCAGACTCCGTGTACTCGAAAGCTTTGTCTGCAAGCTGTACTTACCATAGGATCTTTGGCTCACCGAACCGGAACATCATAAACAACAGCGGTAGTGAAGCCAGCCATGTGACTAAGAATAGCGTCCTCCGACGCCCTCTTCTTTTCGTTGTTTCATTATTTGAGGACCGTAAGGACGTATGCATAATGGTCAATAGTAAAGGACAAACAAGAACAAATCAACTTATCGAGCGGTGGTATACTTAACCAAACCCAAAGCAAAGTCAGAACCAAAAGTCGGGTGCCTGAGATCACTCCCATCTGGTATTTTTTTGACAGTAAACAGTGGGTGTCCTCTTCGCCCAAACGTTGCTGCAAATAAGATCACTATCTAGTCGATTTTGAACAAGCCATCTACACATACAAGTTCACTGGTAAGAAGCAGGAAGAGAAAGTCCATTGGATACTACGCAGTCCCAATCAATCCGTTATATGCGCCGCTCCCAGGTAAGAAAATAAGTCACTTTGTGAACAGCCAGGCTGTCAAAGTACTAGATGATCACGAGGCCGCAACCTTATTGGTTGTGAGGTCTTTGCCCTTTCTTTTTCTTAGCTCAACCAAATGCGAGCCCCTAGCTTAACCTTGATGCCGCAAAAAATGCGTATGTGCTATAATATATGTAGGCAAGGCAATTGGAGCCCAAGATTAGTCTATCAGGGGAGGCTCAACTGTTGGAAGCAGGTGACTTCTCATACGGCCCCTCGTAGCTGCTGCTTTTCCCCTTGTGGTATTCCACCGACCGCTCTCCCCATTGCAACCTGATAAATAATCAAAAAGGATGCAATCGTCTGTATCAGAGGAAAGTAACCCCGTCTCAACTTCATTTACTCAGAATTTAAATAATGGCATCTCCTTACCTGGCACGGAACCGTAACCTGGAAGGCAAGTGTTCCGAAAGGTTTCCCAAGCATGATGCCTATAACAGCAGTAGCGCTGAATGGAATGCTGACAACAGCCGACTCGGCGAGAATGGTAATGATTCGATGATATAGCTGGGAATTGGTGGCTCCGGATGAGACCAACTCTTTCGTCCAGCTCTTGTGCCTGAGTAGCCGTATTGTAACATACACGGCTACGAACAAGTTCAAGGCAACGTTGGATATTAAAGCGGCACCGACTGCAAAGAAGTTCATAATGCAAACTCCGATAATTGCTAAGACTGGGTTGTGGTGTAAGCTCATGCTCAGAGGATGCAGGTCAGCTACGCACCCATCATAGCAATGCAAAGTATGACAGGAATGACCCATGAAAGGTGTTGAAACATCGATGCATTGGCTGTACTCAACGCCTGGTTAATCTTGTAGCACCGCCAAGCCTGCCTCATCAAGAGGTCGTTGAGTGGGCTGACAAGAGGTTACGAGCAGGAAGAATGACGCACAAGAAATCCGTCACTCATCAGTGAGATCAAGGCTGCGGTTATATTGAAACGATCCGCATATATGTTGAGAGAAATGTCCATGTTAGGTCCCAAGTCAAAGATAGCAATTCCAGTGAGGCGAACATTGTTGATTTCGACAATAGTGTTCAACACCAATAGGGTGACTATATAACATGGAAAGAATTTCTGCAGTCTTCCCATCGATTTCATTCTTGCGCTCAGTGTAAGAACGAGACAGGCAATTCCAAGTGTAACCACGACACCATAGCCGATGGTAGCCAGTACCATTCCGGTGAACCATGTTACTTCAGTCCTTAGCGCATGGTGGTTGTTAGCATATAGGGAAGGCATGCTGTGGTGGGAGTAACTACATTACATGACTGGGTATACATATGTAGGTTTACAAAACGGGAAGCGCTTAGTACACCAAGATGGTAGATAGGCCCGAGGGATGGGAAGCTTCTGGCATTTGACAACCAACACTTGATGAGAACTTTTAGTCATCATAGTGTCCCCAGATCGTGATCCATAACCCCCAAGACCCATCCATAAATGTGAAGCACCTAGCGAGGCATGAGAAGGTATGAGCTAGGTGCGTTTTCTCCGTAGCTCATTGTCCGCTGTCCACTCCCCTCCTTTAACGTCGGGCTCAAACCCAGCCTTCATTCCCAGCTTAAATAATTCCCTACCCACCATTCCTTTGTTTAATATTATTCTTTAATATATACATCCCTCAGTCAGGATCATCTATGTAGACATCACCCCATTTACACCACTTACCAAAATACTGATCCACTTTATCTACGTGCTGTTGTTGTGCTGTGACTGCACAGTGAGCCAGTTAGTGAGCATGTGGGATGACCTGTCTGCATTCCCCTCCCGGCCTCACCAGTCACAAGTCCCCTTCGAGGCTTGAACCCACCTTCCCACACTCTATGCGCGATGACTCACATAACTGAATAAATATATTACCCTGCTGTCACCACCAGCACGAGATGTAGCATAGGGTCAAAAACCAAAAAGTCGGTTGCCAAGTTTTAGGGGTTTATGGCATGCGCCTCTACCTCAATTCTCTTTGTCGTATACACAGAGAGTGTGTATGTGCGATAGTACATACAGGCAAGGTGACCGAAGCCCAAAATTAATCAATCATGAGTGATAGGCCTGACCAGCGGAAGCGGTTAGCTTCTCATATGGTCCCTCGTAGCTGCTGCTTTTCTTCCCGCGATATTCAACCAACTGCCCTTCCCATTGTAACCTGATAGATGATCAAAAGGAAGCGATTGTCTATATCAGAGGAAAATAGCCTTATCTCAACTTCACTTATTTAACATTCAAACGATAGTATCTCCTTACCCGGCATGGGATTGTGACCTGGAAAGCAAGTGTTTAGACGGGACTCCCAAGTATGATGCCTATGACAGTTATAGCACTACACGGAATACTAACAATAGCCGACCCGGCAATAATGGTAATAATGTGATGATATGGGCGGGAATTGGCTGCTCCAGATGAGTCCAGCACCTTTGCAGTTGTTAGTGCTCGGGAATTGTCAGCGAACCAGGAAGGCAAGGCATGGGGGCCGTAGTGGGAGTAGCCATATTACTACATCATAATAGTAGCTTAGCTCCTGGGTACAAGGGCTGTGAAGCTTCTTGAGCTTGACATCTGGCAGCACTTGATGAAAACTAACTTTGGGTCCTCACAGCACTCTGGATCATCATCCGCAATATATAAAACCCATCCATGACCCGTATTAAGTATATAGTTGTGAATGCGTCGGAAGAGGTCCTACATATGGGAGATACTGGTCAGGAGACCTCTGATAATACTCACCGCCTGCAATTGCTACCACCAGACGCTTTGTGCTTGTTGGGGTCCTGGCCTGTGGACTATATCTATATTTGTCAGAATCATGATGGTACCAATTTATGTCTCTCTCCATTGAACACGCTTGTCTTGAGAGCCTTTATCCGTATTGGTCACTTAGAGGGGGACAGTTCATAATCATCACAGCTACATGTGATAAATGTGAAGGAGGTGTGGAGAACGGAATTTGGCTGTACGCGAAATCCGTTCCCGCTAATTAGTTATTTCTTTCACACACTCTTGAGTATTTAAGTAGCTATTTTTGTACCTAGATACTCAGCTCCTCACTACAAGGATGTCTCCGCTACTGTACGAGCCATGGCGTGACGATTCAAAAGTCTCCGAAGATTAGTTTTCCTCTCTCAGTTTCTTTCTCTCCAGATTTCCCATGGCCTGATTGCCCGTCCTACAGAGGACCCACAAACAAAAGAGCAATATAGAAGGGAGTGACAAAATTCAGTATAGTCGCGGCTAAGGAAAAAATCAAACCATTGCCAAGTGACCATATCTATTGTGCGGTACACACTATGCTGGAAAGCAGACTCTCGGACGCATGTGGATCAATACCGGTGTGGAAAACGACTAGACATGGTAAGAGTAGCTATGTTGCTACATCATAACAGTAGTTTAGCTCCTGGTATGAAGGTCGGGGAGCTTCTTGAGCTTGACATCCAATATTTGATGGAAACTAACCTGAGGTCTTTACAGTACCCCGGAGACGCAATGGTCTGGAGCCCTCCGTTACCATTCACCGCATGCCACTGCTACCACTGTATGACTCGATGGTAATGCAGGTGTTATGTATCGGTGGTGTTATGCATGTTGAAGCTCTCGCCTGCGGACTGTATTTATAATGTGTCAGTCACTTGTGTAGCACCCCAGGCCTGGCTCGTTGTATTTTATCTTCTCCCTCCTGGCTCCAGGCTCGGGTCCTGCTTAACTATTTCCGCGGCTCACTTGATCGTTTCCAATTGTTTATTTTGACACATACATTTCCTTTACTCCGGATAATCTAGACAAGAACTCATTTACACCACTTACCTGGAGCGCTAATATACTATCTATGCAGTATCGCTGTCGCATCGTGACGGCCCAGTGAGCTGACCAGTGGGCGCGCTAGCAGCGGGGCGACCCGTCTACACTTCACGACCTGATGTTCCAGGTCCTCTCCGAGGCCAAACTCCCACCCGCCCCCACGCATAGTCACGCGCCTGTTTAACTACATTTCCTCACTGTCACGGTCGGTACTAGGATCGAGTCCACTGACGGCACCCGTCATTCGAGGTTGACATACATATGATACCCAAACCGCCCGAATGAAGATAGATTTGTTGGTTCCTCAGGTCCTTGATATGCAAGTGAATGTAGTTCATGATAACGTGGGTATGGTTTTTTGATCATGGATACCGCATCTGATCTGATTCCGACAGGTGACACTAAACTGCAACATGAAACAGGACAAATCCTTGCTGGTGTTTCGAAGGTGCCATTTTGGGTCTTCAAATGTACGTGAAGGTCGGCGGGTAGCTAAGCGAATCCAGTTCATCATGATAAATAAAGTGTATACTTATGTATATACACTTTGTAGTTCAAAGCAAACGGCCTTTATCCGCGGTCCGCGGTGGGCGTCAGCATCAAATGCAACAGCAGTTGTGCGAACAACGTGGCTCCCACACTCCACAGTTTAAATCCAAAGCTTGGACCGCGATATGCTGAAGGGGCAAGTGCTAATGAATATCCTGTTCCCCGGTTTATAATCTACCGGAATCATGATAGTACCAGTTTGTGTCTTTCTCCATTGAACATGCTTGTCTTGAGGGCCTTTATCCTCGGCCTAGGATCGCCCGCTAATTTGAGGACGGTTAGCAATGATGCGCAACTCCACGTGAGGAATGTGAAGGGGAACTAACGAACGAAAAGCGCAGTATGGAAAGGAGCGAAAAAGTGCGGTATGGTCGTTGCCAATGAAAAAAATCAAGCCATTCCCAAGTGTCCTTATCTAGAGCGCAGTACACACTATGTGTTGGAAAGCGGACTCCCGGGCGCACGTACATCAATACCGGTGCGGCAACCGACTAGACGTATGTACACGAAGAACGGCAAGCGTGAGCATAAAGGCGCTCGGTAGTTCCGGCCATCCCCACCTATCAGCAGCAACATTTTTCAAGCTATGACCGGTTACTTTTAGGCTAGGACGCTTCTCGACCTTTGATGGAGATGTACTGTGCATACACTACAATACAGCACTTATTTCTGGGCTCTCCCCTGAATCGCTATTTGTAAACGCGCAACGAGTGCAAGCACCCGGACACTGTAAAAATGCAAAGTATAATACAAATGAGGGCACTGAAGTACTCGGTCGTACGGGGCAGTCCGCAACCCGCAGAACCAATGGTGGTTTCTTATACAATCTCCAGTGGCTTCTTATCCCCTTGCGGTATTCCGACAACCGCTCTTCCGGCTTCGACCTGGTAAATGATCAAAAAAGAAGCTATTGTCTGCGTTAGAAGAAGCGACAATCTTATCTCAGTTTCATTTAATCACTACCAGAGCGGTGGAACCTCCTTACCTGACATGGAACTGTAACCTGAAAAGCAAGAGTTCCAAGAGGGTGTTTGAGTATGATGCCTACAGCCACCATCAGGCTGAACGGAACACTGATAGTAGCCGACTCGACCAGCATGATAATAATGCGAAGATAGGGCTGGAGCTCAGTGCTTTCAACTGTCGTCCAACTCCGGCTGTGCCTGTACAGACGTATGATGATGTACAAGGTCACGAATAGGCTCAGGGCCACGTTGGATACCAAGGTGATACCGAGTGCGAAGTAGTTGGTCATATAACACCCGACAGTTCCTGATACTGGAGTGTAATATTAAGCTTGTGAAGTTATGTCTGAATATGACGGGGAATACTCGCCCGCCATTGTAGTCCAGAGCAGGACGGGAATGACCCATGCGAAGCGTTGGAATATGGAAATATTGGTCAATTTTAGTGCCTGGTTAACCATATAACAACGCCAGGACTGTTTGGAATAAGTGGTCCCTGAGTGTGATTCCTTAAAGAGCGTAGGGGGAGGAATCCACGTACCAGAAACCCATCGGTCATTAGTACAGTGACCAAGGTGGTTACATTAGAGCGGTCCGCATATACATTGGGAGCCTTGTCGATGTCGGGTCCATACCGAAAGACAGCAATACCGGTGATGCGGACATTGTTGATTTCAGAGATGGTATTCAACACTAGCAAAACGATGATGTAAATTCGGAAGAACTTCCATAGTCCGGCCGTCGGCTGTAGCGTATGTGCCGGGGTGAGGAAGAAACAAGCGACTCCGAGTGTGACCAGGACGCCGTAGCTAATGGCAGCAAGTGCCATTCCGATGAACCATATTATCTCGACGCCTAAAGAGTAGGGATGGTCCGAATATAGGGAAGACACAGAAGGCATGATGTCCTGGCAGGGGAGAGGTGACCTGCAGAGAGCATGTATATATGAAAAACTCCAGTGTTGGGGTGCTAGTATGTTTTCCTGCATATTTGATATTTGATGGTGTTCATCAAGCATTGAACACCACATGTCACGGCCCATACGTAGATCGTAATTGAAGATCTTCGTGATCCCCTCTATAAACTGCAGGACACGGGCGCAGCAAAAATGACGAGGTCACCGTGACCTAAGGGGAGAGGAGGAGGAGGAGCTCCGAAGTACTGACACCTATCGATTATCGACAACACAATTGTTACTGCCGAATATAGCAGTAAGCCAACAGTAAATACTCGTAAAGTAACCTACGAAAGGGTGGGGTTGTAGGCGTCAATGCGACGGTCAAAGTTCACCGAGTCATATGTTTCATCACTTGATTATTTTTGAATTTGTTTTATATCAACAGTGTTCATCTCCTGTTCTCGGTCATCACTCTGAGCTGGTTCTTCCATTAGTCCTGGGGTATGACAGTTGCACCTTTGATAAAAAAAAAAACTACATCTAATATGGACCTACAGTCGTCATCTTTGGGAGCTTCTGCGGCGCCAACATCACCTGTGTTGAATTGAATTTAAGTGAGGAAAGTTGTATGAGTGATATTATTGAAGTAGAGTAGCTCCCCTCCGGATCTTAGAGCCATTACCAATTCGCGAGGAGATCGGGCATCAACAAGGAATATCCATTTTCATCACGATAAATAGGTACATGTATTCCACAGCTCAAAGCTCCTCGTGCGTTGGCTTGGACTTCTTTTTCAAGCTAACGAGCTCAGTGTCGAATACGAGAACGGAGTTGGGTGGAATGACACTCCCAAACCCAGTAGGACCTGTCCGATACGCATCTTTGTCAACGGACGAAACAAGTGGAAAAGATTAAGCTCCTACGCACCATACGCCAAGTCTGGCGGGATAGTCAGCGTGCGCTTTTCTCCAACACACATGCCCTGAAGACCAATATCCCAGCCTTCGATTACTTGACCAACGCCAACTTGAGAGGTAGGGGAACAGTAAGCATTTGTATGTGAAGTGTCGTGTAAAACAGCGTACGGGTCAGAGGAAGTGGTGAGTTGCGGTCGTAACTATAAAAACCGCGTCAAGATTTCGACCCTCAAGCCTTCATACCAGGCCCTTACCTCGAGTCGAATTTCTTTTTATTGGAGAATAGTGTGCCAGTCTGTGTCGGAGTGCGTCAGACGATATGTTATGCCCTAGAAAGGTGGAAGAATACGCACGTAGTGCATCTCAATCGAATCTCCAATTTCTGCTTTCGTCTCACAGGTATCGGGCTTGAAAGTGGTATCAACTTTAAGTTCCTTGGGAGCTTCCTCCGCGAGAACGGGGAGGACTGTAGCAAGGAGGATGCAAGAGAACCAGTTGAGGAACTGCATAGTGGTGGGGAGAGGATACGAGGGGTGTATACGTGTAATTACGAGAACCCTGATGGGTATACTGGTAATCCAGAAATGGCAAGACCCTGTTTCTGGCCACGTGAACCCACGTGAACCTGCCCCGGTGCGAGCTGGCATTTGCCGTGATGGGAAGTGCAAGAAAGGAAAGAGCTGTACAGTCCCCATCACACTCATCCAACCTTATTCCGTCCCGTCCCCCCAGTACGTCCGAGAAGCACCTCCATCCAGCCTCAATAACGACCATGGTAAGGCCGTTATTTTCTTCAGAAAGATGTGTATTGAGTACCTGCTGGTGTAGCCCTCCCAAAAGACCTTCCGCACCAAGAGGATACTCGCAAAGGCTGGGCGCCAAAACCGGTACGTCTGAGGGAATCTATGGCAGCATGAGGACGGGGATACTGATACAATATTGCTAGACCCATCCCCCAGTGGTTCCGTCTCAAAACTGACACTAAAATCCAAGTTGGTCTCCCCCGTTGTAATATTCAATTATTCTAGTATATTTACTGATCAATCCCAACAGTACAACACCAAGCGGCGCCATTGGCGAAGGACAAAGCTGAACATTTAAATTTGCACTGTCATGATCGGGTTGACCGGGAGCGAGTAGGACCGGCGGACAGTAGACGGAGGGGGTTGATAACTGCGCATGTGTCGACCGCTTTTTTATCGATTTTTTTTTTTTCGCATGCAATCTATAAGACAACCAACCACACGCCCACACACAATGTTATCTTGCTTGGCTTGTCAGAACGTCCCCCGATGAAATACTAGCACAGAGTTCCCGGAGCGGAGAGTCGGAGAGCCTGAGTCTGCCGTGAGGAATTGAGTGATTAGGGTCTCACGTGCCTGAACACGACCCACGTCCAGCCTTGACTTGCCACGGATGCTCATCCACTTCCGCCCAGCGTCTCCTGTCCTCTCCGCTGTCCATTTACCGGACCTTTTCTTTCCTCCCTGTACCACGCAAGGTAGAGTGCCCAACGTCTCACTCGATGCTAGAGCACATAAACATAGCATATACTCACTCACTGGGACAATTCTTCAGGTTAGCTTGCTTGCCCTATCCTTGCTGCACATCAACTGGCCGCTGTCCGACTCCCTTTGGCTTCTCATTTTCATTGAGACGTCTGTACAGGACACCGCCGTTACCACTTCCCATTGGCCACGTCGACCGCACGAACGAAACCCTTCTCCGAATTTTAGAGAGAAACAAACAAACCATGTCGTTGATTCTCACTTCTTTCCTGATTATCTTCGCTGCTCAAATCGTGTCGTGGGTTGGAGAGAGCGTTTTGAGCGGATACGTCAGTCCACCGTCCACCCCTTTCTCTGCCTTTCTGCTTATTCACACCTCTGACGCAGGCATATTCATTGTACATATGGGCAACAAAAGGTCCACTTGTGAAACGACAGAGCGACCTTAAGAGGGATATCCTGAAAAACAAGCAAGAGCTCTTGCAAACCAGCGCTCAGGACCAATTCGCAAAGTGGGCCAAGCTGCGGAGGAGTGTAGACAAAGGGCTCGCTGAGCTCGAGAAAACAAGTCAGGGGCCATTTCATCTGCCAACGCTCCCCGTCTCAAACGCTAACAATACCCTCCCTCGTCCAACAGATTCCGACCTTGCCACAGGAAAAACGACATTTACGCTTGTTTTCCGCGTCATTCTGTGGCTCATTGTCAACCTGCCTCAGTTCTATATCGCATGGTCGTACAGGTCTAAACCCGTATTTTGGCTGCCAAAGGGATGGCTTGGTCCCGTATCGTGGTGGCTGTCCTTCCCGTTTGCACCCAAGGGCTCTGTTAGTATTATGACGTGGACATGGGCATGTAGACAGGCTCTCAATACGGCCAAGAATACCACAGCACAGGTTATTTGTGAGTTCAAGTCGAAAATCTTTTCACGATGTCCTCTGCAGGAGCTAACTGAGCACTAGTACCCTCGATTGTTTCGACTCCAGCCTCGGGGGAAAAGGCGGATGAAAGGCAGCAGGAAAAAGTCAAGATTGAGCCCATGGCCGTTGCCGAGGTGGACTGATTGGCATTACGTCATTCGACTTTGGGTACTGCTCATCCTTCCTACTTACCACATTATATTGTTAAACACTGGGTAATGCATATATCTCGTAGATTATCGCATTGTTACTTGTATAACCCCTTCTGCATCACGACCCACAGTAACTTTCTTTTCTCTCTCCAACTCTGTCAAGTGCGTTCTCTATGCTGTCGAAATATTGACAACAGCACCATGTTGCAGTGCACGGCTATATGGACAAATCTGGAGAAACAAGGATTAGGGGTCCTGATTGCAGCGCACTCGGCGATAAACCGCACCGAATGAGCACCCTTGAGCACCTCCTCATCAACACCCTCGACCTTGATATCCACTGCCAACCCAAAACCAGGAAATTGGTGAGGCTCGCCAATGGAGACCGTCGCGTGGACTTTGGCTGCCTTGGCTTGATCTAGTTTGTTTTGTTTCTGTGCGACGCGTTGGACGGCCAGTTGGAGACAAGCTTGATAACCAGAAAAGAGAGTTGATTAACATCGTCAGCTATCAGTGATAGGAGATGTTTTAGATGAGAAAACGCACAGGCGTAACCCATAGCGAACAGTTGTTCGGGATTCGGGCCATTCCCAGAACCGGGTACCGAGAGGTTGAGTGTCAAGCCATTCGATTCAACTGGGCCACTCCGCCCTTCACCCGTAGCTGTCGCAGTGACTTGGTACTGTTCATAAACATTTTTGAGTAAGGCATGAAAAACACTTTGTATGCGCATAATACTCCAAACCTACCTTGACATCTTTAAGCGTGACCACGGTTCTCCGTGCCGCATGGTTTGTGTTCAAGCGCGCGAGGTGGATTGCTGGACGATGGAGTGAACGAGCGGTGAGATTCAACATTGGTTAAGAGGTGAAGACCGGGATTGGGGTGTGTGGATGTGCGGCGGGTGGTGGGAAAGGTGGAGAAAGGCGTAAGTGAAGCGAAGAGAAACCGCTTACTTATACGACCCGGAAGCCCAGAAATGTGGCGAATCTTCCCATTCAGGGACGCATGCGCTAGACCCCTTTCTTCTGTCCAATGCTGCATACATACATGCTACTTGTCCTCCGTAATCTAAGTACTGTTCCGGTAGAAGCTCCGAATTGGGAGGGAAGTTTAAGTTAGGGTATCGATGTCAGAGATACGCATCAGATGGGCTATTCAGAGTCACGATGAATTCATCGATGATGACTTCTTGGGCGTTTATTGGGGGGGGGGGCATCGAGCTAGCGATGTCCAAAATGCTAAAAGCATTAAATATTAAATACTTATCTACCAATGTCCTCACAATGCTCAGGCGCATATGCAGAGGTAAGCCTTGGCTTCCGAAAACACCCGTCCACCTATCTTATCCTACAAACATTGTCCTCCCCACCAGCGCCAACATCTTCGGGGGTCTCCTCCATCTCCACACCTTTGGGCTCAACCCGCTCCAAATCCCCATCCTCGACAGACATGCTTGCAGGGCCGCACTTCGAGCTGCTGGCGGGTCCAGTGTCCTTAGTAAGAGACTTGGCCACCGAGCGAGAGCTTGCCCAGGCACCATTTAAGGTGCGTCCCGTCTCAACACCTAGCAGAGTACTTCATCGGTTACCAGGTATAGCGCTATGGTCTTGGGGCGTTGTTGGAGATAAGAATTCAGAACCAATGAAGAGGAGGCAGGGTGCCAGGAAACAGGTGAAAGGGTCTATGGCTAGGCAGGGGGGGTTGGAGCAAAATGACGATGAGAAGATGCGTTGGTGAAGGTTACAGAGGAAGTTAGGACGCGGAACATCAACTCAGGTACGTTGTTGCGAGACAAGGCCTGAAGCTTGAATGTGAACATTGAACGGTCATGCTGATACAAGGTAGTCGCCATCGCGTGTGTTATACATATTACCCTACACATTCCTTATCATTGGCGGGCGAAGGTTGAGCATCTGGAGGTGAATGTTGAGGCATCGAGCAAGAAGCGTAAGCTGGCCCTGCCATCAGACATGTCATATGGTATGTAGGATCTAATATTTCCCACTTGTCTTGTGCATTGACAAAGACATGTATTGGACAGGTCCTGATGGGTTTTGGAATATCATTCCACCCCAACTCCTGAATCATACTTGAGACTGAGCTTGTTAGCTCGAAGCCCAGGGCAACGTACGGGGAACTTTGAGTTGTCGGATACGTCTACATGCTTCTAGGAAAACAATATCCCTTGTTGATGCGATAACTGATCTCCCCGTGAATTAAGTACACTAGTTCTCAGATCAAAAATAGAGCTACTCTGTACCACTCCCTGCTTGTATTTCATTCCATGAGGTGACATCAACATCATCAAGGATGACGACCATAACTCTATATCAGATGTAGCTGTTCTGATCAAAGATATGAACCGTCAGTGAAATATTTAAATCCCGCAGTCTTTGGCGGTGACTTACAGAAATAACACGGCCATAACTGACCACTACACCATAAGATTGGCGGGAGAGCTAATTCGGAGTGACTTCTCAGAACAGCCAAGAACAAGAGATGAATTCTGTTGACAGTTCCGGCACTGATGGTTCGCAAAACTAGTTACTCGGCGGTGGCAATTATGTTGGTGACAAGTGTCAGTGTTCTACGGCTTCCCTGCCCATGCATTGCAGTGACCGCGCTATTTTTGATGCGTAGGGACTCTAGTTTGCAGTTTGAGTCCTGAAGATCCCTAGATCACGATTTATGTACTTTTGACATGTAGTGCCCAATGAACCTCATCAGGATCGGATACTAACCAAGCACAGGTGTTAGAAACACTCTGACGCCGTTATGGCCGAAATGAGTGCCTGTTAGGCACACAGCGCCACATTATATCGGAGTCTTTTGTATATATGCATTCCCCGGAAGACTGTCTCTTACCTGAACGCTATGTCTTCCACGCCGTCCCGATATTCCAACAATCCCTACGCATTAGGCACTCAAACAATATGGTTCATCGGAATGGCACTTGCTGCCATTAGTTATGGCATCTTGATTACACTTGGACTCGCTTGTTTCTTCACACAGACGCATGCCCCACAACCGACGGCCGGACTACGAAAATTCTTCCGAGTTCACATATTCACTTTGCTGGTGTTGAATACCATCTCTGAAATAAACAACATCCGTCTCACCGGCATCGCCCTCTTCCAGTTTGGACCCGACATCGACAATGCCCTCAACATATACGCAGACCATTCCAATGTAACCGCCTTGGTGATTGCACTAATGACTGATGGCTTCCTGGTACGTGACTTCCCCTCTCCATCTTCTTCAAACAATCACAGCCAGTGACCAGTTGACCCCTTATCCCTTCAGGTCTGGCGTTGTTATATGATTAACCAGGCGCTGAAATTAACCAATATGTCTGTATTTCAATGCTTCGCATGGGTCATCCCTGCCTTGCTCTGGTCCACAGTGGCTGGTGAGGATTCCTCGATGCACTTAGACACAATCACACAAGCCTAATGTGACACTCAGTATCAGGAACTGTCGGGTGTTATACAACTAACTACTTTGCACTCGGTGCCACCTTAGTATCCAATGTGGCCTTGAGCCTATTTGTGGCCTTGTACATTACCATCCGTCTGTACAAGCACAGTCTATGCTGGACGACAAATTCGGCACTGATGGGAAATGCTGAGGCTCGACCCTACCTTCAGACTGTTATTGTGCTGGTCGAGTCTGCTGCTGTCAGTGTTCCGTTTAGCATTATGATGGCTGTAGGCATCGCACTCAAGAGCCCTCTTGGATCCCTTGCTTTTCAAGTTACAGTTCCATGTCAGGTAAGTATGTTCCACCACTTGGTATTGACTAAATGAGACTGAGATAAGGTTGCTGCTTCCTCTAATACAGACGATAGCTTCTTTTTTGATTATTTATCAGGTTGAAGCGGGAAGAACGGCGGTCGGGATACCGCAAAGGGATAAGAAGCCACTGGAGATTGTATGAAAGTTACCGTTGTTCCTGTGGGTCAGGTACCGCCACAAATTGTCTAGTACCTCGTACTTTTACAGTGTCAGGATGTGTGCACAAGTTACATATTCACAAATAGCAATTCAGGGGAGAGCCTAACAGCGATAGACGGCGCGGTAGCAACGTGGTACGACGTGGTTGATATATGCAAGTGCGAACCTGGAGTTCGCGTACAGAAGCTGAACTCCAGGGACGGTTGGAGGACCGATTATATACCTAGATAGGAGAGAGTGAAACTAATCTACGAGGCTGACTAGATGATGAGGCTAACTACTTAGATGTCTAACGGCTAGCTACGAAATATCTAAAAACATAATGTCCAATGATAAGAATAATAAAAATAATAACGATCGTGTATGACGAGGACTGACGTCTCGTCGTCATTCTTCAATAGAGCCGCCTATCTGGTCTTGGAGAAGAGTGTGATTTATTAATATACTATGAGAGCAGATATAATAAGTGCCGCTGCCGTATATACAATGCATCCTGATGATCAGATATAAAGAGGCACCCAGCTGGAATTACAGGACGACTTTGTGTGCTTGGCATTTTTGAATACCGATCATCACATGCACGTCTATGCCGTCTGCTTTCCAGATATAGTGTGCACTCCAACGCATCCACAACCCCGCGCTACAGTCCATGAACAGGTTCTAACTTTCCGGGATCATAGATCATGATCTAGAGGCCCTGTAATGACCAAAATTTCTCATCCAAGTGTTGGATGTCGAATGCTAGAAGCTTCCCAATGCTCAGGCCCGAGCTAAACCACTATCTTGGTGTAGTGCTTCCAGTTTTGTATGCTTATGTATATCTGGTCATGAAGCATAGCTACTCTCACCACAACCCCATGTCTTCCCTATATGCCAACAATCCCCATGCACTAAGGACTGGAGTAACGTGGTTCACCAGAATGGTACTGGCTGCCATTGGCGATGGTGGACCTAACAGGGACATTTCTCTCAACATATATGCCGTTTGTTTCAATATAACTGCAGCCTTGATCTCACTAATGAGTGACGGATTTCTTGCGCGTCATTCTTCCCTTATGACCTCTCGCCAACCCACTCAATGACCTCTTGATGAGACAGGCTTGGCGGTGCTATAAGATTAACCGGGCGTTGAGCACAACCAATGCGTCGATATTTCAACACCTTTCATGGGTCATCTCTGTCATACTCTGCATTGTTACAATGAGTGCATAGTTGACCTACATCTTCTGGGCATGAGCTCACACCACAACCCAGTCTTAGCAATTATCGGAGTTTGCATCATGAACTTCTTTGCAGTCGGTGCCGCGTTAATATCCAGCGTTGTCTTGAACTTGTTCGTAGCTGTGTATGTTACAATACGGCGGCTCAGGCACAAGAGCTGGAAGAGGGAGCTGGTCCCATCCGGAGCCACCAATCCCCAGCCATATAATCGTATTATTACCATTCTCGCCGAGTCAGCTGTTGTCAGCATTCCATTCAGCGCTACTGCTGTTATAGGTATGATGCTTGGTAAATCTTCCGGAACGCTTGCTTTTTAGGTCACGGGTCCATGCCAGGTGAGGAGGTTCCGTTACTTAAATTCTGAGTAAATGAAGTTGAGATGGGGTTACTTTCCCCTGATACAGACGATTGCATCGTTTTTGATTATTTGTCAGGTTGCAATGGGGAGAGCGGTTGGTGGAATATCACAGGAGGAAAAGCAGCCGCTATGCGGAATTGTATAAGAAGCTAGCCGCTTCCGATGGTCAGGCCTGTCCCTACAAAATTATTTTTGAGCCCCGATCGCCTCGCCCACATGTATTATAGTATGTATGCGCATTTTCGCGGTGTCAAGGTTAAGTTAGGGGTTCACATTTGGTTTAGCTAAAAAAAGAAGGGGTAAAGACCCAACAACAAATAAGTGCGTTCACGTTGTAGACCCATGGACCACCTGGTATTTTGACAGCTTGTCCATAAAGGTGACTTATTTTCTTACTCGAGAGCGGCGCATATAAGGAGGACGAATTAATTGGGGATGCGTGGTTGCCCTGATCGAATTGAGGCAGTGGTCTTATTCGTAGCAATGTTTGAAGGAGGTGGACTCTCATTTGCCGTCAAAACAGCAAACGTACCAGGAATTGTGCTCAGCTCCGAAAACCTTGGTGTTCCCATGAGAGTAAGCGACAAATAAGAGATATATGTGAGTATAATGATGATAATAGACCATGCTGGGATGAGGGTAGACCATTCTCTGGAAGATGTAAGTTCAACAGAGTTTAGGACGCTCACAATATGTCAAGGACAGACCTATTGGAGTACCAGTCAACACCCGATGTCACAATCCATTTGTCTGAGAGGAGTGCCCACGGAAGGCATATGACGAAGAGAACTGAGGTAGAGGCACATGCCACAAACCCATAGAACTCAGGCACCTGACTTTTGAATATCGCTTTGGGTTCAGCCATGGTAGAGAGGTCGACGACGAATTTGTTCTTGTTTGCCCTTCACCACCTAGACGAAATGGAATGCTCCTCAGGGCAAGAGAAGCTTTCGGAGAGTAAACGCACACGTCGGAATGACCAGGCACAACTACAACTATTTTGTAGGGCACAATGATTTTTTGGACCGACTTGCGGCCGCGGCGCTTCGGGATGCTCAGATTGTTAGTTAATACATGGGCCTCCCAACGCTTTGCGTTCGCTACTGAGATCTGTCCATCCGACCGGTCATCGGTCTGGTCTATCACCCTGTTGATTACTCTTTAGCGTAATGTTTATATTAGGTGTTTGCCTCCTGGAATTAGGGTCTTTAACTCCCGACGCTGGCTAGTAGACGAGGCTAGACGCAGTGAACATCATGTGAAATGGAGATCAAGTTGTAGGTCCAGCCGGATCCTGGCACCCATTACCACCGTACCAGCACCAGCGCACAACTGGGTCTGAGTCTACACCCTAGATCCCCGGCCCTACAAATCACGCCAATTGCAAATGCGACATGTCCAATAGCACCATCCATCCTCTTTTCTCTTCCAAACTGCTCCATTAATTCCTGTGCCATTGGCCAGGCCTTTGACACTTTCGCACCGTTTCCTCTCACTGCCAACCTACCCAAAGTGGCACAGGACAAGCTCCGCTTCTCAAATGACTATCATGATTCTGACAGATATAAACCAGTGAGTGGGATATTCATTAACCTTTGTCCCTTCTGTTTACCGTGTTCCAAGTCCCAAAATTAAGCCGTAGGTATCAGAGTGTTGTTTGTACAGCTCTGCTCTTGCGTTTGATGCTGAGATTATCAGCTCGGGGCCCAAGGAGGAATTACGGGACACAAAGGCCGTTTCTTTTGCACTGCAAAATGCACTACATTTATCGTGATGAGCTAGATTCGCCTGGCTGCCCGCAACCTCTACGCACATTTTAAGACCCAAAAGGCACCCCAATGCAACAGCAGGGAGTCATCCTGTTTTATCTCGTGGTTTGGCGTCAGCGATCGCCCGTCCGAATCACATCGGCTGCGGTACCTGCGATCGAAAATATACACCCACATCGTGGGATCCATTCGTCTGTATATCAATGACCTGAATAGCCAGCAAATTTGTTTCAGTTCAAAGGATTCGGGGATCGCCTTCCGGTGGCAGGCACCACCGAAAAACTCGACAGATCGACGAATATAGATACAGCCCGCGGGCCAGAGCTTTAACAAGCATAAGGTCTTCCAGCGCATCCACAATCCTGTGCTACACTGGCAGTCCAGGGACACGTGTCGGATATCGCAGAGATCGATCCGGGGCCCTTTGAGGACATAATTTTTTCATCGAGTGTTGGATGTCAAGCTCAAGAAGCTTCCTAACCCTCAGGCCCGGGAACTTAACTGCGGTTATGATGTAGTACGTTCAGTTTTGTATATCTATATATAATTGATGGAGTTAAATAGCAACTTCTACCACGAGTCGGCGAGCCATGCATTCCAATTTACTGATATTCCCCAGGGACTGACAGCTGGAACAAAATGGTTTGTCGGAATGATGCTGACTTGACTGCGGTGTCGTGGTCACGGTTAGAGTCGATTATCTCGTTCTTACACAGAGTGCAAAAATGCGATCAACGGGGAGACCCCAGAAACTCCGCGATAAGTTCACCAACGTCATCCATTAAACTTTGAGTCCTCTTTTCTCTTCTGATCTGCTCTATTAATAACTATGTCATTGGCCACGCCTTTGACGCCTTCGTCTGACTTCCCATCAAGCCAACCCACCCCAGGTGACTCAAGACACACTTTCCTCTTAGTTGTCTTCTTGAATTTATCAACCTTACCAACGAGACTCTCCAAACCCATATCTGGGTCTTTTCCAGTTGCCTTCTCCCTCCTCATTAATGAGAAGGCTGTTCTCGGCACTCCGGCCCCCAAAGCCAAGCACACATGTACTGTGGCTGGCCCTTCACGGCGCCAAATTGAGAACCGCCGATTATGGGTGCCTCTAGACACCTTAATCAGGCTGGTGCGAGCCAGGTATGTCATGTTGGCATCATCAACTCTCCTTGTGGGAGTATCAGTGTCGGTATTCCTGGTCAGATGGGTGAATACTTGAAGGTAGTTGAAGCAGTGGTGTACATCCATTGAGAAGTTGCCAGATGGGTACGACGTTTTGTCGGATCTATGCAGGACTGTGCGGTGCTGAGTGGCTGGCTAGAGGTAGGCGTTGGCCCTAACACGCCCGAGGATTAGAGATCCAACCCTTTTGAACTCTTGCGATTCCTGTCGTACCCCATTTGAATATCTTGACTTTGCGATTGGTGACCTGTGTACGATGCAATACCGGTACCATTTTTGTATACTCATACATCATTGGGACAGTGGGATTGGACCAGTAGATTTCCCTTTAGCTCCGGCTAGAAATGGAATACACATGATATAAGTGAGGAATCATACGAGGTTGACAAAAAACGACTTGCGATTTCTAATACACCCTCTCGTAGCATCAGTTTTTCATCTATTTGTGGTATCCCGCCAACTGTCCTTCCCATTGAAACTTGATAAATAATCAAAAATGAAGCTATCGTCTGCATCAGGGGAAGAATAACCTCCTCTCAGTTTCGCCAAGTCAACCATGTGAGCAATGCTGCTTCCTCACCTGGCATGGAACTGTAATCTGGAAAGCAAGAGTTCCGAAGGGATTTTTGAGCGCGATGCCTACAACTGTCATCACGCTGAATGGGACGCTAATAGCGGCAGACTCGGCGAGAATGGTGATGGCGCGAAGATGCCAAGGCTGGAGCTTTGTAATTCCGGGGGGTGCCATCTTTGTCATCCAACGCCTGTGTTTGAGCAGACGTATGGTAATATACAAGGTCGCGAATAAGTTCAAGGTAACGTTGCATGCTAGAGCAACGCCCAATATATAGAAGTTGACAAGACAAAGTCCAACGATCCCAGAGGCTAGAGCGTGATATATATAAGAGCTATGTTGAATTGTCTCAGAAAAATACTTGCCAACTGTTACTGCCCAGAGCAAGATGGGGATGAGCCATGTGAGGTGTCGGAACGTCGAACTGTTGGTCTGGCTCAACGCCTGGTTGATCTTGTAGCACCGCCAAACCTATTCCGGTTGGAAAACCAGCGTACGTTACTACTTGGACATCACGGTAAGGGAAAGAAGACGCACGAAGAGCCCATCACTCATTAGTGTAACCAAGAGAGTGATTATATTAGAACGGTCTGCATATATATTGAGGGAAATGTCGATGTCGGGCCCCAAGTCGAAGACAGCGATACCAGTGAGGCGAGCATTGTTGATTTCGACGGCGGTATTCAGGACGAGCAGAATAACTATGTAGAGTTTGAAGAATTTCTGTAGTCTGGTCTCCGATCGTCCGTGTGTGTTCAGGAGGACAAGACAAGCAATTCCGAGTGTAACCAAGACGCCGTAGCTGATGGCAGCCAACACCATTCCAATGGACCAGATTATTTCAGTCTTTAGCGCATGGGGGTTTTCGGCGTATCGGAAAGGCATGGTGTGGGATGAGGATGATTTCTGGAGAATTTATAGAGGGGGAGCCATCTCTTATCACCGATGATAGAAGCAGCGTTCAGCGCTCGGCATTTTTCGAGCTTTCGAAATCCACTAGCCCTCGAGTAATTTCAGTGGCTGTGGGCTTGATTAATGGTTCCCAGTATATGATTAAGCTCCAAGTATCTTGATCCAAGACCTCCTGGGACTCGTTCATATTACGAGGATAGGGGTATATTGAAAAGATATTCACCACCCACAATTGCGTTCGCTAGAGTGCCAAGCCAATAATACTGGTAAAATTACACCAAATACCATGCGGAGAGCGAAGCTATGGGTGCATAGGTGTAGAAAGATTTTCCACCGAGCTGATCAACAATATCATCGAGTGATCATCTTTCAGCTATCTTCGGAGATGCATTCAAATGCACTTCGGAATGCCCTCCATGGTGAGAACTATCTAATAAGTAGGTCATTTCTTTGACTGCTTGCTAGGTTATCTAAGTTCTTCGCTCTGCTTTCGTTCAGCTCTCATACACGCGTGTACGAGCCCTTTGGTACTAACTGTCACCGGCAGAAAGTCCCCGACCCGTGGGATCTGAAACAAGATTTCTCGTTGACGTTCATACCTTAGACCGGGAACACTGATCTGATGTGGTTCTATTGTTGTCGCTCTGTGGCTTCTAAGTTCCTCTCATGGTAAAGCCAAGCTACGAACTGAAATAGAGCGGCACACCGGTGATAGACCCACCGTCACAAACCCATGTCGAGATGGGACATAAACCGGGAAAATTTTGTTTCATCTGGATTAATACTCCCAAGCCCACGCGCAGGACCTGTCCATTACACACCTTCGAAGGTGGGAGCTTGTGGTCCACCTGACATATTCCGGTGGCGACCTGCGTGGCTTCAAAAAACCGGTATATATTTGTGCCTGGTGGCCCATTATATCGAGGGATATTTTCAATGCAAACAAGTAACAAAATAACGAAGGTAATAATATTGGCCAAGACAAATGCTGTATTTTGTGAGCCAGAGCCGTGGGAACTTTTTGCGAATGGCCGGAGTTGTCGGCTGCCACAAACAAATCTTCATCTCGCTCACTCATGGCCACCGTACACCCCTCCCGTCTTTCTCTAATTCCTCAAAATCTCAGGCCAACACAACCACGGTCTCCTTCGCCACACCGTCGCCGCCCCCGCAGTCAAAGCCGAAGTCGAAGCCGCGATCGGGACTATGACCGGGAAGCGAGAAACAAGCACCCAGACCGAGAACGTAGACGCAGCAGGAGCAGGGAGAGGGAGGGAGGACATGAGAAAGCAGACTATGATTCCAGGAGAGCAAGCCCCGTGTACGACGATTACAGGCAGTCCGAATCATCATCCTCGAGGAGGCCAGATTCCAGGGCATTGCCTGAAAGAGGGGGAAGATACGGAGGGCAATACGGAGCCAACTCTGACTTGCTAGAAAGGTATAGTTAGAGTATCTTTTCAATAAGACTGCCCTTTGCTCAAAACATTCTTGTGCTAGCCGCCGAATCCAACGGGAAGGCATCCAAGTGGATGTTTGGCCCCCTTCGCCTCCCGCGCCCTATAAGGAATTGTGAGTTCTCTGCCGCCAAGTCGTCGGTCTTCAGCTCTGACCAATTTCATTAGGCACGGGAAGTACAAATCAAGTCGAAAGTCCAAACGAGCGCGCTCTCCTTCATCGGACGACTCCTCATCCTCAGAAGAAGAGCGGCGGCGCAGGGCCCGCAAGGAGAAGAAACGCTCCAAACGGGCGCGAGACCGTGATCGTGACAAGAGCAAACGAGAGAAAACTCGCCGACACCTTTCACGAAGTCGGAATGCGTCCGATGGTTCCGACTACGCCTCCGATCGTGACCACTTACGAAAAGATAAGAGTAGTAGGAGCCGGCACGAACATGACCGCCGGAGTAGAAGCAGGTCTCCGCGCGACAGTCTAAGCCGAAGTCCTCTGCCTGATGGGGATGACGAAGGCGAATGGGTAGTCAAAGAATCTGTCAAGGCTCCTCCTATTCCACTCGCAGCGACTTCTACTTCTTCAATGAGTGCATCAACAACAGTTGGAAATGCCATGACCACTGCCCCCGGGGCCAACAAAGCAAAATCTCGATCCGGATCTGACTCGGATTCTGATTCGGATGTCGGACCAAAGCCACTCTTCAAGATCCCCACCACCAAAAAAATCGACGAGCGCGCTTATGGTGGTGCTTTGCTTCGTGGTGAAGGTAGCGCTATGGCTGCTTTTCTCCAAGACGGAACCGACCTCCGCATTCCACGTCGTGGTGAAATTGGTCTTACCTCTGACGAAATTGCTCAATTCGAAAACGTCGGATACGTGATGAGTGGAAGTCGGCACAGGAGAATGAACGCTGTGCGAATGAGGAAGGAGAACCAGGTCATTAGTGCAGAGGAGAAGCGTGGCATCTTGAAGCTGCAGAGGGAAGAAAAGGAGAGGAGGGAGGCGATTTTGAGGGAGGAATTTAGTGAACTTGTGAATGAGAAGTTGAAGGCCAGTACGACACAGGTCGCTGGTCCGTCAAAAGAATAGTCGGGTTCATTCAACGTTTATT
The DNA here is from genome assembly GCA_004296355.1 of Lepiota venenata. Lineage (NCBI taxonomy): Eukaryota > Fungi > Basidiomycota > Agaricomycetes > Agaricales > Agaricaceae > Lepiota > Lepiota venenata. Next base: position 173,706 of record RCFS01000010.1, read on the forward strand.
CCTCTCGTTTTTGTATCTTAGCTTCGCTTCAATACAACATTCATTGCGCTCAAGGAAAATATACCCAGGTGTCCATTCACCGATGCATATCGGGTTATCGACAGATTATTTTTATCAATCTCGCTAGCCTTCGTTACTTGGTATTCGAACACATACGACCCCGAGCCATGGGCCGTGGCCCAGGTACATCACGACTTGATATAACTTATGATGCACAGCATACTGTGGGTCCACTTCCTCACGCATCCCGGCGGCCGAGAGGCTAATCCCGCAAAAACTTGCTATGTATGTTCTGTGTCGGGAACGTGCCTTGCCCTACGGTACGTCTGTGGTGCGGAAGACTTAGGAGTGGGAATTCAATGACCAAACAAAGTTAGTATGGGCGAAGAATTGTGGGCGAATGCCAAAGCCACGGCTAGAATAATATCCAGGCAGTAGGTCACTTTGGCAGTACTAAAAATGTATGCTCGGCCACGTTGGTTATGATAAAAGTGTTTCTGCTGGATAGCATTTTCCGCTGATTTTCCTCATCACGATGGTGGTGTTCAATCCTCGGGACGTCCTCATTCTCGTGTTTTGCGTCACAGTTCATCTTGTATACCGCTACCGTCGTAGAACTCTACTTCCCTATCCTCCAGGTATACCACGATGGCCCTTTGTGGGGAACGCTTTCTCCATTCCGTTGAAAAACAGCCACGTTATTTATAAGGAACTAGGAGAAAAGCTTGGTAGGCCGACATTTCAGACTTCAACTTTTTGCCAGCTGATGTCCTCGGATAGGGTCGAAAATAATGTATCTTGAAGCTTTCGGTCGTAAAATTGTGGTCCTCAACGACGCCAACATCGCGAAAAGTCTGCTTGAAGAACGCTCGACCCTGTATTCTAGTCGGTGAGTAAGGAATTTAATTCTGGGAAAATGGATGCTTGAAAATCATTGCACATGCTAGACCCTACTCAATAATGCTATCAGATCTGTATGTCCCCTCATTTCAAATCCAATTGGATCGCTAGCTGACGCAATTCGAAGAACTGGGCTAAACATTATATTTTCCTTGATGCCATATGGTGATGAGTGGAGAAACCATCGTCGGTTATTTCAACAGTATTTCTCCCCAAAGCACCTGGCCAGGGATCAAGAAAAAGAACTAGATTTCATTCGAAAGATCCTGTTACCAAAGCTTTACCGGTCTCCCGCATATGTCCACGAGCACGTCCAAAGGTAAGGCACGATGTTGATCATACGGTTTACTGTATATGTACTTATCAGTGTAATGTATACTCAGCTGTGTGAGTGGTATCGCTACTGCTATAACGTACGGTGTCCGAGTAAAACGAAGTCATGACCCGCTGGTGGAACTCGCAGAGGAAGCATTTGAATCGGCTTCAAGCACAAGTACTCCTGGAAAATATCTCGTCGACATTATACCGGTGCTTAGGTATGCCCCAGATTGGATGCCAGGTGCTGGCTTTAAGAAAGCCGCTCGTGAATGCAAGGCATTCATGAAACGCGTAATGGAGGAACCTTACCATGCAACTATAAAAGCTATGGTAATGATTTGTATTACAAAAGCATATTTATTTCCCTGATAGTTTGGGTAGGAGAACGGGACCGTGCAAGACTCGTTTGTCTCAAATCTTCTAGAGCGATACAGCGACAGACCGGATTTTGGGTATCAAGCATTACACATTAGGCAGGCGGCTGTATCGGTATTTGGCGGTAAGCGATTCACCAATCCATTCCGAGTTTATACTTGAATGATATTACCAGGCACATCTGAGACAACCGTTGCTGCTTGCATGACTTTCGTGGTGGCAATGCTCGTATATCCCGACACCCAGCGAAAGGCCCAACTCGAAATTGATTCTGTGGTCGGATGCGATCGATTACCAGACTTCTCTGACAAACCATGTTTGCCCTATCTTTCCGCTATCCTTAAGGAGGTTTTGCGGTGAGGATAAGGGTTGCTGTTTATTTGTTAAGTGATTCTAATAGCCCTTTAGGTGGAATCCTATCGTGCCACTTGGTGAGTTGAGTTTTGCATACAACAAGATTACTGAAGAAAGCGATCCAATATACTACAGGCGTTCCACATGTGACAAGCGACGAAGATGTGTATAACGGGTATTATATTCCAAAGGGAAGTATGGTTATCGCAAATGCATAGTAAGCAACCTGTATTTCTATGAGCAGTTCGGCTCTTTATGGCATTATTGGCTTTGCTCACTACGTACACCAGTGCTATGCTTCACGACGAAGAGATTTTCCCGAATCCCAAAGAGTTCAAACCGGAAAGATTCCTCAAGGATGATGATGCATTTGGGGACATCCCGGATCCAGAAGTGTATGCAACATTTGGGTTCGGAAGAAGGTGCGATAAAAATGCTCTTGTATGATGAACATGAGGTAACGCCGTTTAATATTGCAGGAAATGCCCTGGTGCTCATGTGGCGCTATCGGGTCTATATATCATGGCTGTATCCATCCTTGCCCTGTTCGATATATCTCCAGAGCTCGACGCAGATGGAAATCCAACTGAGGTAGTACCTGAATGGTCAATTGGAACTCTCATTTCGTGAGTGTTGAATACTTAGAGCGAGGCGAGGATAGCCTTACGGTGGCATACCAGCGAGCCACGGCCGTTCCCATGCAAGATTACTCCTCGCAAAGGAAAGGATGTTGAGAGTTTGTTAAGCGAGTATATGGGTGTTGAGTTCGTCTGAAGGTTCCAGCCACAGTCGATATGACTGTCATATTGTGAACATTGGTAAGACAACCATTGCCCTCCATTTCCATTTCTTTTTCTTTTCAGAGGTGATTCCCTTGCCGGTGTGATCCCAGATCATCCTGATTTCCAAGAGGATTATATGCCAAACCGAGAAGATCCATGGTCCGAAATGCCTCCTCATCTAAACATTCAATGTACATTACTACTATATAAAGCCAATAAACGATACGATGCGGATGGATATTTTAATGCGAGATGCTCTCTCATTAGCTAAGAACTTCGATGTATATTCGGTGATGCAGGCACGACGCAGTCTTTCTTGGCATGTGTGTCGTCCTGCCGTGCTCGATTCTCCTGTGGGGATGTAATGGAATCGAGGGCACCAATGTGCTTGGCCAATCTAGGGAGCACCAGAGCCAGTGTGACCACAAATCCAAATGCGAGAGGTAGCAGACGCAATATACACGCCAAGGGTGAGTGAGGACAGATGCGGGTGTTAGTAGGGCAGCACCCGAGTATTAGGGTCAACGCAGTGCGAGCCAAGCAGGGCCGGACACGAGTGCCAGAATAATGAATCATCATATTTGTTCTCTCATATGGCGTAACCGGAGCTTCTATGACATCAATATTGCGCCAGGTGAGTAACTCGTCCAGCACGACGGCATGCGAAGTATCATCTAGCATCCACAGCACTGCCTTGTTTGGTGAAATACCATAGCTCAGCGTACTGAAATTTCTTCAGCCTTCGGAGGGCATTGGGCGCTGGTTGGTCAGTGCGGGCTGCTGGGGCCTCGGTACCCACAGCTAGCGGTGACGTCTTTCGGGGGCGATCCAAGGAGGCCAGGAGATCATCACGATTGCTAGTGCGGGTGAGGGATTGCCGTATGACCTGGCGTAGGGGCTAGGGGATGGTTGGTGAGATGGAGGGAGAGACTGGCATTCCGGATCTGGTTTGGCTGCTGGGTTTGGTCCTCCTGCACCAGACCGTGATGGCCCTCTTCCTCCTCTTCCTGATGTCGTTGCCAGGGCTCGACTCGCGCGTCCCTCTCCACCTGCTGAGCTCACTGCTCACATAACTGCAGATTCAACAGGTTCTGAATGACCTGTTTGTCTGTGCGTTGCCTGTCTTGTGTAGATAGGACTCTGAACGGAGTATGGAGCGCCAAGGCAAGGTCGGGGAGAGTTCCTAAGTTCGGGTTTCTTAATACTTAGTTCTGTGCCGCTTGGGTGACCCAGGAGGGGAGCGGAAGGAGACAAGGAGGGTGAGAGCATAAGAGCGAAAAGCGAAGAGGGACTGCAGCCACAATGGGATGCACGTTGTGGAGAGGAGCGAGGTTGCGATCACCACACGACTGTTAAACACACTGGCCAAAGAGCGACTCTATTGTGACACTCGATTATAGACCTACCCTCCAAGTCGTTATACATCATCCACTACTGCCTCGAGGGGGCATAATTCTCGAACGCTGCCCAGTAGCAGGCGTTGGCGCAAACACGACTGCCGGAGTAGAAGCAGACTCCCACACAGTAGTTTAAGCTGTAGTGCTCTGCCTGGTGGGGATGACAAAGGCGAATGGGTAGTCAAAGGCCGAAAGCCAGCATGACGCAGGGTTGTTTTAAATTCTCGTTTTTGTACCCTAGCTTCACTTCAATTCAACATTGTGCTCAAGGAAGATACGCATATACATACACTGGCACAGGCATCATCCACTAATCCGTATCGGATCATCGATATATATACCTAGCATTCTTACTGGCCCTCGTTACCTTGTATTTGAACATAGAGGTCCCGAGCCATGGACCATCGCTGCATCAGGACTTGATATAACTTATGATGTAACAGCACTGCCAAAGTCACAGCTAGAATGATCTTATCATCTTCAGAGTGTTAAAAATGTATGTACATGGCTAAGGGATAATGATCAAAGCACTCCTGTTGAACAGACGGCATTTGTCGTCGATTTTCCCATTGCAAATGGTGATGTTCAATCCTCGAGATATCCTCATTCTCGTGTTTTGCGTCGCCACTCATCTTATATATCGCTACCGTCTTACTAAAACACGGCTTCCCTATCCTCCAGGTTCACCACGATGGCCCTTTGTTGGGAATGCTTTCTCCATTCCTCTGAAAAACATCCACATTGCCTATAAGGAATTAGGAGAAAAGCTTGGTAGGGACTCTCCAGAGTTCAACTTTTTGTCGGCTGATGTCATTGGATAGGATCGAAAATAATGTATCTCGAAGCTTTTGGTCGGAAAATTGTGGTTCTCAACGACGCCAATATAGCGAAGAGTTTGCTTGAAGAACGCTCTGCCATATACTCTAGTCGGTATGTGAGGCATTTAATTTTGGGAACATGGATGCTTGAAATCATTGTACTAGACCCTACTCGATAATGCTTTCAGATTTGTACGTCCCCTTATGTCGAATTCAATTCTATTACCGGCTGACACGCTTTGAAGAACTGGGCTAAACATTATATTTTCCTTGATGCCATATGGTGATGAATGGAGAACCCATCGTCGGTTATTCCAACAGTATTTCTCTCCAACGCACCAGGCCAGGGACCAAGAGAAAGAGTTAGATTTCACTCGGAAGATATTGCTACCAAAGCTTTACCAGTCTCCCGCAAATGTCCATGGTCACATTCGAAGGTAAGGCATAGTTTTTGTCATGTATTTTATTACGTACATAGGTGCTTATCGGCGTAACGTATATTCAGCTGCGTGAGCGGTTTTGTTACTGCTATGGCTTATGGTATTCGGGTAAAACAAGACCATGACCCACTGGTGCAACTTGCGGAGGAAGTATTCGAATCGGCTTCGAATGCAGGTGCCCCTGGAAGATATCCCGTCGATATCATACCAGTGCTAAGGCATGCCCCAGATTGGATGCCGGGTACTGACTTTAAGAAAGTTGCGCATAAATGCAAGGCACTCATTCACCGCGTGTTGGAGGAACCTTATCATGAAACTTTAAAGGCTATGGTAAGGATTTGTATTGCGAAACCCATTCTTTCCTTGATAATTTGGATAGGAAAACGGAACCGCACAAGATTCGTTTGTCTCAAATCTTCTAGAGCGATACAGCGACGAACCGGATTTTGAATACCAGGCTCTGCAAATTAAACGGACGGCAGTAACGGTATTTGGTGGTAAGTGGTTCACCGATTCATTCCGAATTTATGCTTCAATGATATTATGGCAGGCGCATCTGAGACGACCATTGCTGCAGCCATGACTTTTGTGCTGGCAATGCTCATATATCCTGACACCCAGCGAAAGGCCCAGCTCGAAATTGATTCTGTGGTTGGATATGATCGTTTACCGGACTTCTCCGACAAACCATATTTACCCTATCTTTCTGCTATCCTTAAAGAGGTTTTGCGGTAAGGATAAAGGTTGCTGTTTCTTCATTATGTAATTCCAATAACCCTTTAGGTGGAATCCTATCTTGCCGATTGGTAAGTCCGTACATACAAGATCGTGGAGGAAGTCGATCTAATATACGGCAGGTCTTCCGCATATGACAAGCAACGAAGATGTGTATGAGGGGTACTATATTCCAAAAGGGAGTATGGTTATTGCAAACGCATAGTAAGTGACTTGTATTTATGTGACGGCCCCCTGAGCCCTTCAGGGAACCATCAACCTCACTCACCATGTATACCAGTGCTATGCTTCATGATGAGGATTTTTTCCCAAACCCCAAAGAGTTCAAGCCGGAAAGATTCCTCAAGAATGATGATATATTCGAGGACATCCCTAATCCAGAAGTGTACGCAACATTTGGGTTCGGAAGAAGGTGTGATAAAAATGCTCTTGTATGATGAACACGAGGTAACGCTATTTAATATTGCAGAAAATGCCCCGGATCCCGTATGGCATTGTCGGGCCTATACATCATAGCCGTATCCATCCTTGCCTTGTTCGATATCTCTCCAGAGCTCGATGCAGATGGAAATCCCATCGAGGTAGTGCCTGAATGGTCAATTGGAACTATCGTCTCGTGAGTGTTTAATGCTTAGAGAGGGGTGAAGATAACATTATGGTGACATTCCAGTGAACCACAGTTGTTCCCATGCAAGATTACTCCTCGCAAAACAAGGAACGTTGAGAATCTGTTGGACGAGTATATGGATGTCGAGTTTGTCTGAGGGCTCCGACCACACTTGATATAAGTACCAAACTCTGAACATTGATATGACAAATCTTGTCCTCCATTTCTTTTTTTTTCTTTTCAGAAGTGACTCTCCTGTCAGCGCAATTGCAGGCCATCCTGTTGTCCCCAAATACTGTACTTGTTCATTTCCAAAGAAGATTATATGCCAAACCGAGCAGATTTGTAGTCCGAAATGCTCCCCCTATCCAATTATTCATATTCCCTTATTAGTTAAAGACTTCGATCTGTATTCCGCGATGCAAGCACAACGCTGTCTTCCTTGGCATCCGCGTTGCCCCCGCCATTCTCATTCCTCGTGAGGTGGGTGATGTAAGGGGGTCCAGGGAGCTAATGTGCTTGGCCAATGTGAGGAGCATCGGGGCCAGCGTGACTACAAATCCAAGCGCGAGGAGCTACAGATGCAATGTAAATGCGAAGGGTGAGTTAGGACAAATGTGAGTGTCAACGTAATGAGGTGGGTAGGGCAACATCCGGGTATCAGGGTCAATGCAATGCGAGCCGGGCGAGGCCTGACACGAGTACCGGAAGCAAGAACCATCAGTACTTCAGTACTTACTGGGAGGTGTGAGGTCTTCCTGGTGCTGCTTAATAAGTGAGTAATTTGTCCAGCACGATGGTGTGCAAGGGGGAGGCTGTGAGAGGACAATATAATGGGTGTATTGGTGGGGGCAAAACAACAAGGGATACACATTGTAAACTACTGTAATTTATATTGCAGTAGAACAATAGATCATTGAGAACGAATCTTGGGCATTTCTGGGATTGCCCAAATTGGTACATAAAATTTAACACCCTCCTTCAATCCAAGAAATGTCCATAAAAGAATATTAAAAGCTTACGTCGTTACTATTATTGAATAGAGTCAATGCTTCGACAGCATTAGCTGCATGACCCTGATTGATGGAGGGGCACTGGCGGATGTAATGACCCTTCTTACCACATTTGTAACACTTGATCTCCGAGACAGGGATACAGCGGCCATTAGTGATGGCAAGTGCGTCATCTCCAGTGGTTGCACTAGTGGTGACAGCGCGAGACGTAATGCAATTGAGTTGGCGGGTATATTCATTGATGAGTCGAGGAATGATGGAAACAAGGGTATAGTCGGAATCAGGGAGCATGTCGATAGTGATAAGGAAGGGGTCATAGAAATGGGGAAGTCCTGCAGTGATAGCAATGAGGAGATCACTATCAGACACCTTTTGGCCGGCATCGGCCAATTTGTGAACAATAGCACGGGCACGTGCAATATAAGCCGACATGGATTCTGAGCGCTCGAGGCGGAGCTTGTGAAGCTGGCGGCGGAGTGTAATGACAGTGGAACGGCCTTGGGGGGTGTGAGCGTTGGCAAGGGTGGACCAAATGACAGCAGGGTCAGGGTCGGTGCAGTGGGGGATCTGTGAAGGGGTAATATGAAGTATGATCTCGGCGCATGCCTGGAACTGCTTGGCCTGGTGGTCTTTAATCTTCTTCGTCCTCTCTTCCCCTTCAGATAGCTCCTCAGATCCATTGACAATTCCCCACAGTGACTTGCGGGTAAGGTGTGCTTCCATATAAAATTTCCACTCGCGATAATTCTCGTCGTTTAGACGTTCAAAACGAAGGTCCTTTAATTCACTTGACATGGTGTGGGATCAACAACGGCAACAGCAATCAATTGTAGGGATCTGGCCCCCTAGTGGCGTGATGGCAACAGTGATGGCGGGAATCCGGCCTCCCGATGGCAAACAATGAGAGAAGATGAGAGCTGAGGAACGGGGTTGTTGTTTTGTGTGAGAGGACGATATAATGGGTGTATTGGTGGGGGCAAAACAACAAGGGATACACATTGTAAACTACTGTAATTTATATTGCAGTAGAACAATAGATTATTGAGAACGAATCTTGGGCATTTCTGGGATTGCCCAAATTGGTACATAAAATTTAACAGAGGCATCATCCAGGAGTCATAGCAGCATCTTATTTGGTGACGCCGGAGCTCGGCATACTGAAATTTACTCAGCCTTCGGAGGACATAGGGTGCTGGTTGGTCAATGCAGGCTCGGTACCCACAACTATTGGTGGCATCTTTCGGGGGCGATCCGAGGCCGGGGGATCATCACTATTATCTAATACGACTCTATGTTGGAAAAATTGAGATTAACATATATGTGGAGATATGGAGATATCAGTGCATATCAGTCCATCAGCTTTTGGGGCTGGTGACATGTTTCAGTAATCATCCTATATAGTATTATTTGAGTGATGACTACTGACCAGAATGATCACTGCTGACCAAAGCAATCACTACCAATCAGAGTGATCACTACTGATCAATGCAATTACTACTGATCAATGCAATTACTACTGACATAGGTGACCAGTGCTGATATGAATATTCCCTGCTGATATGCGTGATGAAGTTGATCAGAGTGTATAGCCATGATCACCCCTCTATTAGTACGACTACTACCCTATCAGTACAACTACTACCCTATCAGTGCGACCACTCCTCTATCAGCATGATCACCCCTCTATCAGCATGATCATCCCCCCATCAGCATGATAGCCACTGATATACTGCTTGATTGCAATCTCATTAATTGGCAGAAATATTTAAATTCTCAGATTTAATTCAAGGTTATACGTCACTCAGTAGCAATATAATAAAATATATATTTGTCACAAAAAAATGTATATATAAAATAGTCAAACAAGACTTAAGATAGTTGTCTGACTTCTTGAAGAATGTCATCCAGCTTGGTATCCACATCTTCTCTGAGGTATTCCAAAATCTCCCTAATACGCTCCTTAATGCCACTAATCTCACCCTTTAGCCAATCTATGTCATTGTTAGCAATAGAAGTATGGTGTTTCCTCTTTGGTGGACGATCCTCAGTAAGGTCAAGGACGTCGGGGCCTCGTTTCAGCATGGATTCAGAAGAATTCTAGGAATAATTTCAGTAATTAGTATAGCAATTCTCAGATCTCTAACTGCTTGGTATCTTACCATAGTATTTGGTACCAATTCAGCGACATTAACTGTATTGAGACGGTTTTTGTTTCCAAGCCCTGGCTTTGGGCGCTGAGAACTTCGCAATCGAGAAGATTGAGGTTCTGGACTAGGTGAGGAACGCTGTTCTGAATCCTTCTTGGTAGTGGGGGAATAGAGGCGAGGGTAGGTAAGTATAGAGGAAGTCGGTCAATCAGGGGTGCTTTGGCGTTCCCGGATGGGGGGGAAATCTGAAGATTCATCAGATAGTGATTTTTCACGGGCATATTGTGTAGACAGTGGTGGGTGAGGATGTAGTGGAATACGACGATGGTAGGAATCCATAGTAAAAAAAGTTACTCTCAATCTTCATTGTTTTTATGCTTAGATAGTTACTGCGCAGTATTGTGGAGGTTGGAGCATTATGACTGCAGCTCCTCAGCAGTGGGGTATGTGTGTGGAATCAGCAAATCACGCCAGGAACCACAGAGTGGAGTCTATGGTCACACTAATGCTCAAAGTTGCCTAGGTATGCTACGGAGCTATTTATAAACTATGGCTAGGAATGCAGTAGGCTTAATGGGTTCCATGAATTGCATGTGATCGGATGCAAATGGGTGTGAATTGGATGTGATTGGATGTGATTGGATGTGATTGGATGTGATTGGATGTGATTGGACGTGATTGGACGTGATTGGACATGATTGGATGTGATTGTGGACGTGAATGGGTGAATTGGATGCAAATTGAGTATAATAAGCATAGTATAATAGTATGGTCAAGTGTCCCATAATTGATCTAACAATATATTTTGGACAGAAAATAAATGCAAGCCAATTACATGCAATTATTTATACGTAAAAACATATCTCCATCAACTGTGTCAATAAGGTAGTGAATACTTGGGTCAAAATCAGAAGCAGGACAAAGAAGTGCTCCCCAAACAATATAATCCATTAGCAAAAATGAGGACTCTCGTGCTTCAGTGTAAATTTGACAATTATCCCACATTGTATGGGGCTTCCACTTGGCTTTGGTGAAAGCGTGAACCAATGCCATATCAACCAGCTTGCCAGAAGGTAATTGGCATCGCAATAATGAACAAAGATGGGCAACTGTAGTTCCAGGGCTATTGTCATTGACAATAACACAGTCATATCTTTCATGATTGTGAAAATCTGGATTGCAATGCAAGATATCCTGAGCTTCTGTCCAGTCTTCTACAGATTGATATTTGACGTAAAGGCATTTGAATAACTGAACCTATATATTAAACCTAATATTAGAAAAACATGCAAATTATAAAATAAGAAAGACATACATAGATCAAATCCTCATAAAGAGGAGCTTCCTCAGAAAAATTGGCAGTGATAAATGCACAAAGACATTGGTCAAAGTTAACAAAGTTGTGGTAGATTGGTGCAAAAACTTTCTCCAGTTCCCGAGATTCCAATCGAGTTCCACTAAATGAGCCAAAAGTCCAGTGTGATTCAGAACTATGCGATTTGAGTTCTTTTGAGCATTCTGCATTGCTCTCTTCAATATCAGCTTGTATGTTTTGTGCCCAGTCGTTGTTATCAATAGCCATGCAAATAAGGGCAATTGTTTCTTGGTTTTTGTCAATTCGGGTCATCTAAGCCTTGCAAATAAGTATCCAAATAATTGATATGAGTCATAGGTGTACCTGCTTCTCTGCTTTCTTTTTATTTGTCTGCTTATATGCTTCAGCTGCTTCTTGCTGAAATCCCTCTCCTGGGCGTGTAGATGTATTATCTGTGGTCCCTTTCTGACGTATATCAGAAATAATGTGTGATATATAGTGTTGCTTGAAAAATCCAAAGTTTTTTCCATACTCTTTCAATACTTTCTGAAAAAGTAAATAAAATATTTGCATCAAGTGAAATATAAAGAAAATAAAAATTTTACTTACTGAGCAATACTTTTCATATTTTCCAATCAACTCTTCTAGATATGCAAATCGCCGGTCTGTCATACATCGGAGTCCAATTATTATCCGGTAACACTGATAGATTCGAATAGTATGAATGAGTGGTGAGTTTTTGGGAAGAAGTTGCACAATGCATGGAAGTATGCACTATGTACAAAAGAATATTAGAGTTCAAATTTATCCTAGCAGAAAGAAGATGAGCTTTACCTTTAAAATATCATAAAAGCTTTGTCCATCAGTAAAAGAAATAGTTGAGACATGGTTGAAGTGTTTTAAATTATTCCAGTATGGAAAGTTGCACATACTATATTTGCAAAAAAATATTAGATAGTTTTTTTGAATAATAGCTATATGCGTCAAAACTTACTTTGAAGTTAATTGTCCTAAACTTTTTTTATCCTCCAAAACTTTAAGGACAAGCTCCCATATATGTTTACCCCACTTTCCAATATTATCTGAGTGTAGTGTATCATATGAGGATGCTGCATAGGGATCAGAAAACCGAAAGTCCCATAAAAAGTGCTAAAATTTTTAATTTTAATAAAATATAATAGTTTTTGGACTTAGTCATACCTTTATGTCATGCAATCCATGTTCCTGAAGGATTTTTTCCTTAGCTGCTCTTGAAGTTGCTTGGGAAGCACATTCCCATATAGAATGCATAGAATCAGATGTCCGAGGCTCGAAAGATTTGGTAATATGATGAAGTTCCGATTTGTGTACTAGGCATTTTGGACATGGATAATTTGCAGTTGCAGTGCGGCAAGCACAAAAATAAGATGCCTCTTCCCCATCTTGTGATGCAATAAGGATCCCAGGATAAAGAATTCGAGTAACACCATCATTACACAAATGGGTTTCACCAAGTCGTGAGTGTCGGCCTAGAGACGTAAAAATTTGGGAAAGGATTTTTTGGTAGACTTCGCATTTAAACTGAGCAAATTCTAGGGTTTCCCCAGTATTACAATCACTTGGATGTGCAGGATCCTCAATCTTATTATTTATTAGTATTTGATTTCATCTTAAAGTCTTAAATATTAAACTTACAATTGGCATATAACCTAATAAAATCCCACCACCATTTCCTGAAGCATTTCGGATACTTCTGGGGAGCCAGGCTGCACAAAGAATCATGGGATATTTTTTAATCTGATGTGTTACCAACCCTTTATCAAGCCAAAAATGAAGTGGAAGATAGCAGTGTGGATATGAATCATTTTCAGGAAGTAATGACTAATGTAGGAGTATTAGTTATTATTTTCAAATTAATTACTGATACTCATGTCTACTTTCCACCAGGTATCTGCTGTATTTGGCTCATCAATAATGCGTTCTTCACAGTTTTCTAGTCGACAGCAGTATTTTTTTGAACAGAGTTCCAGCAACTGACGGATGCCAGAGATTTGTCGTGAATAAGGTTGAGAATATATTCCCAGGGATCACGATATTGGAAATTAAATTCCAGCTTTTTTCCACAATAAATACCAGACACTTTATCTTGTTTGAACTAATATAAAAATTAGCTTAAAGAAATAAGTACTATATTTTATAACTCACTTGTATGCCATATTCTCTTGCTTTTGCAAGGGATTCTTGCATATATTTATATGTATGAATGGTCAAATGACTTCCTCCAATAGACCAATTCTTGTTGAATCCAGCCAACTGTTTATTCACAAGTTCTTCAGAAAGTAAGCCTTTTATAGCAGTTTCAGTATATTCAAAATCAGCAAGCGTTCTAAATGGCACCCAAGGTTGACTTTCTGGAGGTGGAATTGAGACCTTAGCTGTTTGAGCTAAAGAAGAAGACGCATTATTTGAGGTAAGAGGGATGATAGTTACAGTAAGGGACAAAACCCTTCCAATGATTTTTGTACTGTGACAAATTCATTAATAACTGACCAACCAAAGCAGCTACAAACTTCATATTTTGCTTGGAGGTATCCACGTGACCTATCTACTATCTTGCCAAATATCATTACATAATTTCCATTTTTGGTAACTCGGTGAATTAATCAATATTTTAAGCTCATTGGAAGGGTTTTGTCCGTCATACCTCTAATCACATGATTCTGTTTATTGCAATCAAATAAGTACAAATAAATGTCATGTGACTAGTTGGGATAATGTATAAATACAGCTGCTCACTTCCCCAACTCATTACAACCCCCCACACTTACTTCTGTTGGCATGCAATCTCTCTCTACTACTCAATGTAACTGCATTCTCTCCCTCTTGGATAGAGGTCACTCTGCTATCCAGATTGCCTCTATTACCGGTCTAGGCCTCAGTACCATCTCTCGCCTTCACTCCAAACACTGCTTCACACTTTCCAAGTCAGTTGGAGGTCGTCCATGCAAGCTTTCTACTACCAATATCAAATATGCCACCCATCTCATTACATCTCGCAAGGCTGAAAATGCCTCTCAGATCACCAGAACTCTCTGTACTGTAATCAACCAACCTCTATCCTCAAAAACAGTTCAAAGGGCACTTAAAGGAGCTGGAATGAAGGCTGTAGTGAAGTGGAAAAGGCCTAAACTCACTGCTGTGCATAGGAGGAAAAGACTGGAGTGGGCAGAGGCACACAAACATTGGACAATGGAGGACTGGAAAAAGGTTGTCTGGTCAGATGAGTCCAAAATCAATTGTTTGGGGTCAGATGGGAGGGTTTGGGTATGGAAAAAGGCAGGAGAGGGGCTCAGTGATAGGCTGGTGCAGGAGACTACCAAGTTTGGAGGAGGTTCTATCATGGTTTGGGGCTGTATGCTGTGGGAGGGTCCAGGATTGGCAGTCAAAATTGATGGGAGGATGGATGCTGACCTGTTTGTCAGTATTTTGGAGGAAGATCTCACTGGGAGTTTGGACTGGTATGGCTTAGAGGTAGAGGATATTGTCTTTCAGTAAGACAATGATCCCAAGCACAAGAGCAAGAAGGCTCAAAACTGGTTCCAAGATGCTGGAATGGAGGTTATGGTATGGCCACCACAGTATCCAGACCTCAATCCCATTGAACATCTCTGGACTCATCTCAAAACAAAGCTAGGGCAGTATGAAACTCCACCTGGGGGGATAGCAGAATTATGGAAGAGGACAGAGAAGGAATGGGACAGGATTCCAGCAGAAATCTGTCAGAATTTGATAGAAAGTATGCCTGATAGGGTTCAGGCTGTTTTGGATGCCAAGGGGGCCTATACCAAGTACTAAATGTCTAGTTTGTTATAATTTTTGTAGATGGACAAAACCCTTCCAATGAGCTTAAAATATTGATTAATTCACCGAGTTACCAAAAATGGTAATTATGTAATGATATTTGGCGAGGTAGTAGATGGGTCACGTGGCTACCTTCAATTAAAATATGAAGTTTGTAGCTGCTTTGGTTGGTCAGTTATAAATGAATTTGTCACAGTACAAAAATCATTGGAAGGGTTTTGTCCCTTACTGTATGTTGGAATTAAAACTGTGAGGGTGAGGAATGATTTTGATATAAACTTCTGGAAGATGTGGTCCGTAGATATTATTTGTTATGGACAAACCTAATTAACAATTAGGAAATAGATTTGTAATAAAAATAGTATTTCATATGCACATTCTGCCATAGTTTCAAAACTCATTTCTAAATCTCCTTCATCCAAGTATTTGGAAATTGCGGTGCTGCCTTCAACTTGAAGCTTATCCTTTGGATTATTTATTTTGAGAAATTTATAAGCATATAGCCCATATATAATTATAAAAGAATTTACCATCACAGAAGTGGAAGAATCAGCAGCATTCTCAGTTTGCATTGATTCTCCATTATAATCTGTTGAAGGCTGTGAAATACAACCTTTCTGTCTACTTTGTAACTGCCATTTTATTTTACAAGCAGCTTGATGCTTGTCAAAACCATGTCCATCTCGGTTTGCTTTGCAGTAGCGGCAATAGTGGTGTGTTTTGCTGGTTTACTTGATACTTTTTCTACGAGTTTGCCAAGCCATACTGACAATTTCTGGCTAATTGTGTTTCAAAAATTAAGGCGTTGAAAGGAGAGGTTTTGAATATTATGCAGAGCATGTGTTTAGGGGGTATCTTGAAACGTCATCATGTGGAGCATAGCTGAAATGCCTATACAGCAGTTAGATTCACTCTTACCACGTATCATTCAACCACTATTGGACTACAAGAATGCCTTCTTCCTCTCAGCAAGTTTATTTTCAACTGGATGATCCATCTCCATCTCCCGAGGTTGTGTTGAGCGTTACAACTAGCCCATCTAAGTTGGTAAAGGTATAGTTAATAATGACGCTCTAGCTTTTGATCATGTGACTACAATGCTAAATAGGTTGCTCGTCACTTCGAACGTGAAAAAAATATTGCTCAAGCAGAAATATGAGAGCTACAAAGGAAACTTGCAGATATTACAAGTCAAAACAGAGACAGCTCTGATTCTGATGATGAAGCTCCACCTCCAAAGCAAAATCGAACAAACAAAAAGGACTTTAGTAATGGTAGTATGGAAGACAAAGAAACTCAAGTTATTAACACAGGTCATCAGTTTGTTATGCTATATTCTTTGTGGCTTCGGCTTGGAGAAAATACTTTCAAGGTTAAATGCGACCCAAAGTTTGATGAAAAAATACACTTTGAAAATGACAGCAATAAAGTTCAAGCACAACTCCAGGAAATTAAAATAGTATTAGGAGCTCAGCTATCAGAGGAAATGTCATCAGAAGCGTGGATTGCCAAAGGGGTAAGTTAGTGTCTTGAATTAATATATAGTATTTTGCTAAATACCCTTTTTTAATCGTCAGTTTATGAAGGGTATGAAGGCTCAATGCTCAAATACTGCTACTCGTCTCCGACGCCACTGTGCTATGCTATTTGGCATATCTGAATCTGATATGCTACGTGCTAATGTATGAAAGGAGAAATTTCGAGAGCGCATTGGCTGGGTAGACAATGGCCATGGATCTGGGTCATATTCAAGCGTTGACATGGAAATTCTCCACAAGGATAATTCAAGATCCTATAATATCAAAACAGCCTTCTTAAATCCCATTCTCATTTGGGTACGCTAAACCACAAACTGATCTATATTATAAATGGCTAATCAATTAATAAATTGAATTTTATCTTGCTATTATACAAGGTCCAACAACGGCTAAGGAAATGATGAATGGAATTTCATTTGCTCCAAAGACAGACACTATGGCTTGAAAATATGGCATCCGACACACAACACCAGGAGCTATTGCTAGCTCTGTAATATTGGTGCGCCTTATATGTTAGTTATTTTCACTTAGCAATTTCACTAATAGGTTTTATTAGTCTCATTGGGCCCTTTCTTCCGATGACTTTTTACAAAGCATGGGTACCAATACGGGCATTAACTATGGAAAAGACTTTGAAGAATATTTGGAAATCCTGGTAACAGGACTCTGGCAAAAGCGGAAAAGTATTCTTAATATCTTTAGAGAGTGGGATCAAGTCATTTTCCCAAACTCAGACTTAAGCTTGGCAGGACAGGATCAGTGTATGAGTAGTGGTTTAAAGACTGCCTTGGAAATGCTTGAGACAGATGAAATAGAGGAAGAGGGAATAGAAGAAGAGAGAGAGGGGGAGGCCAAAAACGAAGGCTATTAAAAACCATTTTGAATAGTAGTAGTTTGCAAACAATCGGGCAGTTAAACAGATAAAATACACACACACCTAATGTGTTGAATAGCAAGCCAGCCTATTGTAAGAGTATAGTAATATACTTTCTGCTACAGATAGTTATGTTCTGACGCGTCCAGTATTAGTGCCAGATTGCTATTCAAAGCTATAGCATATGCTAGTTTTACATGCATATCTGCTATTCGCACAAATTCTCCACAAGATGGCACGTGTAGCATATCAGCAGATATGTATGCAAATGAGTATTTGTATTATGTTTATATCTGTGTCATAGTGCGTCTGTAGTTAGGTAAACCAGCGCCTCTATATCTATTTATACAAACTACTGGGAATACATAGGGCTCAGGTGTAAATCATCAAGTGTGCTAAAAAGAGAAAGTGCCCTCTGATACCGCGTAAATTTCTTTCTCTGTATATGCCTAAAATATACTTTGTTTTTCTTCCACAGCTGCTTTTCTGTTTTAAATTTATTGTCAATATAGCGAAATATACCTCCAGGATTATAAAAGGTAAGAGAAGCGCGTTTTTCTTGATCCTGAATAGTTGTATTGCAGTGGTGGATACAGGCAGAAGGCATAAGAATCACTGCATTTGGGGGAAATTGCACAACCAAGCCCAATTCCTCCATGACCAAATGGCTGCCCTTTTGGTGGTCAAATTGGCCTAGAGAACCAATGGCACACCAGCCGAATGAGAGGTTCATCTCATCTCTATGCCGGATGGTAAGAGCCCGGGGCCCAGAATTTGCAGAAGCACATGCAAAAAAGCTCTTAGGATTGATGCGGCATAGGTGGGTCCGAAACCTTGGGTGTTTGAATAGCTTTCGCATATATCAGTGAACAAATTGGTAAAGGCCAGGGGCATAGGTTGCATGGGCAGCTAGAGACCTGAGTTAAGCCTGCTCATATTTAAACAGGAGATATGCCTACAGTCAAGGAATCCCACTATATGATCTGTAAGTTCAGAGCCCAATATGGCATCAGCAGCACCTTGTACAGCCTTAGGAAGAGATCGGTTGGACACAAACGTCATGCCATGGGCATAAGCAACTCCTGCATCAAGAGTGAGGTAGCGCCCTCTCTTATGGAAGCGAAACTGGTCAGGAAAGTGAGACATTGCTGATGCGGCAGTAAGAGAATTGGTTATGAGGTTGTAAAGCCGGTGGCAGTTCTCTACATACTCAGAAGACCTGGGGTGGCCTGCTAGGACTGCAATTACCCAGCTTTTGCTATCGAGCACTGGAATGGCATCAACGCCTGGCTATTTGTTGAGTAGGTAAAAAACAAAAAATGCAAAAAAAACAACCTCACCGTCCCATTCTACTAGTTTGTACCCCCGATCCAGGTAGTACTGAAGGCCATAAAGCCCCTCTTCAAGAGCTACCTCAGTACCAGGTGCTACTACGCTCTCTGGCAGCGGGTTCTTAGGGGGAGTTGTGCGACAGTTGCCTATATAGCTGCCGCTCGGAATGCAAAAGCCCTTCCTGTCTGTCTCAGTTGGCAAAGCACTAGTCTGCCCAGCATCAAGAGCCGCCTGGCGTACTTTCGGCTTGGGAATGCGGCCACATCTTTTTTGCACCCGGTTCTTGAACTGCTTCTTGGAGCGGTTCTTGGACTTGGCATTTGTGGCTTTTGGGGTTATAAAGTAGGGTCTGGCAGGCAAGGGGTCCGCAGCATCAGAGTCAGATGTAGAAGGGGGGGCGTCGTCTAGCAAACTGGTGGCAAGGAAAGACTGGTCAAAGCGGTGGTCAGCCAGAGCTGCCCGCTTGTCTCTTTCCATCTGGCACGTCTCTGCGGCTGTGAGTGGGGTGTTTTGAGCACAGCTGTCTGTGCTACTAAATTCCGCGTAGCCGTCTACATCCTGGCTGCCTGTGCTGCTATTGCCGCTACCTGCATTGCTGCAGCCCATGTTACCCGGGTTAGGGGTCCGCTCTTGAGTTGCAAGGTTGGGATCACAAGGATGTCTATACAGACTTGATCCAAGTGTCTTACTACTTGACTTAGAGGCGGGCTGGATAAATCTCTGAAGCCCTTTTAGGCAAACAAGTGATTTAGGCAGAACAGTGTATAACACTAAGCTAAGGATACAGTGGTGTGTGGCTATCCTTATATACTACTGTGTATCTGCTAATTATAAGTACCCTGGGTGAATACTTAGTCAAGGTGAGTCATAAGAAGGTGGACCCAGGTAATGAGAAGGCTTCCTGTGAGAAATAGAAGTTGTGAGTGGGAGAGGAAGCGTAGATGTGGGAGAGTTTGTATTAAAGGGGAAAGAAGAAGAAGTATATTACTGTCCATCAGGAAGGTGGCTGAGACCTATTTACAGTCCTTCTTAGGGTTCTGATAACATTACCCCGTTTTTATGATCATACTCCGTTATGATCTTGTGGTTCATTGTCGCTGGGATAGGCAGCTAAGAAGTCGACATCTTTGATGTATATTGCAGCCGGTATAACTGGGGAAAAGGGTGGAGTGGGATTTCGGTTTAGGTTGAGCTCCAGGGCAGTTTGAGGAGAGGGTGGTTTGTTTGGGAAATAGAGATCCCAAAATCTTCGTCTCTGAGTTGGATCAGAGATAGGAAGGTCCAGCTGGTTCGCCGGTAATGTTTGCATCGGCGGCATCGTCGATGAAGTTGTCATAGTAAGTTCCCATATTGGGTGTGTGCGGTTCGGGGAACTGGTAGTCGGGGATGGGGGTATGTGGTTTGGGAGATTTTGGCCTAGGTGGATTTCTGGCAAAGTAGGCCATGATATTCTTGGTGGGTTTGGTGCCTCGTTTGGGGCAAACCTGTCGAGGGTGTTTGGGTTCCCATTTCTTGCAGTAGGGGCATCGATATTTGACACAATTGTAGGAGTAATGTCCGGGAGCGTATAATTTGCATCCCATACATTGGAAGTTGGGGCAGTCTGATGCCCAGTGTCCAGCTCGTTTGCATTCAGGACAGATATACTTGGGGTTGGCTGGTTTGGTGGGGTTGGGGTCAGTTCGTGAGTGAATGGTTCTGGTGGGGTAAGGCTTGGGTCGACCCAGAGGGCCGGGTTTAGTGTTGTTAGTCGTGGGCTTGGCCACATGTCGTCTAGATTGCTCCTCATCGAGGGCCTTGAAAGCGGCCATGGTGGAGTTGTTGATGAAGGGGTTTCGGCTCTTGGGGCCGGGGGTAGAATTGGAATTGGGCCTGGAGGGCTTGGTGGGGGACTGGGATTGGATGACAGAGTTATTGATGGTGATGGGGTCCTGAAGGTTTGAGCCTGGGGGACCATAGGATAGGTGCGCATACAGTGCGGACATGAGAGCTGGTCGATCTCGGCATGAGATCTCGAGTGATTCAGTCCATTGTTGTTGTTGTTGGAACACTCTATTGAGAGCCTGAGTTTGTCGAACCATGTCGGCATAGTGGTTCCAGAAAGCTCTGTTGGAGCTTTGAATTGTAGGGTCGAGTAATCTATCTCCAAAGGAGACGTTGGCTGCAATCTTCCGGAGATCGCTATTGCTAACTCAATTCGATCCCAGTGGTCCAGTGCTAGTTGTTGTTGGTCTGGGATGTACAGTGATTGTTGCCTTGGGAAAGGCAGGGAGTGGTGCAGGGGTTCCTGCGGGGGTGTCGTTGGGGTTGGGGGTTTCGTCCCTATCGGAGATGTCGTCAAAGGCGTTGGAGGGAGTGTAGGGAGACGGGGGCGGAATGGAAGCTCCTGAAAGTGAGCTCTTTGCTGAAAATGAGTGTCCATTGATGATCACAATGGAACTAGTGGTGTTGGAGGATGTGGAGGAAATAGAAGCAAGGGCAGATTGGGGGCGGATGATTTGAGACATTGTTGAAAGAGTTGGTTATAAGCGTTTAGAGGCTGTTTGGCTTCTGTGTTTGGTAGGTTCTCGAAAGTTCCTGGGGTTTCTTTCAAGTTTTGTGTATTCTTTTATATTCTTGAAGGATCTCATTGGCATTCTTTGAGAGTTCCTTTTCTGGTAACCATTGGTTTTCTGTATGGGGGTATCCCTTCCATTTGATGTAGAAGTGGAGTTGGTTGTGGCGTCGGCAGTGATTAATAATCGCTTCTATTTCGTATTCTTCTTCATCATTGATGATTATCGGTGGAGGCGGAGTTTGAGTTGTTCCATAGGCTTCTGTTTCTTCATATGGGGTTAGAAGATTTCAATGGAAGACTGGGTGTATTTTCCAGTGTGTCGGCAGTGTCAATTCGTAGTTGATCAGTGATAGGACTTTCTTGATTTGGAATGGTCCTAAGTGTTTCAGGGATATCTTGTTCAATAAGAACAGGAGTTTGAGGTTTTTGGCTTCTAGCCAGACACGTTGTTCCATTGTGAACGGTTTAATCGATTTGTTGTTTCGTTGTCGCACGATGTCAGCGGATATTTGATGTGCTGCTTGTGCTTCTCTTCTGGCGTGGTCCAGAGTTCGGATACGTTCGTCTACTGATGGAAAGTCAGATGTCTCCATAATGGTGGGAATGGAGGGAGGGTTGTATCTCATGATAAGTTCAAATGGGGATTTCTGCCTTGAGGCATGAGTTCTTGAATTGTGTGAGAACTTGGTGAGGGGTAAGGAATCGACCCAGTGGAGGGGATTTCAGGTGCAGTAGATGGAAAGATATGTTTCAATCTCTTGGTTGTAACGTTCTGTGGATCCATTTGTTTGAGGGTGGTAGGCTGTAGAGAATGCCTGTTTGATGTTGAGGCGTTTGGCCAGTTCTCGAAGTGATTTGGTGGCAAATTGAGGGTCGTGGTCGGATATGATTTTGTCAGGGAGACCAAATCGTGTGAATACTTTTTCAATGAGTAATCTTGCGATGTCATCGGCAGTTGATTTGTCGGTAGTAGGGATGAAAATTACCCCCTTCATAAGGCCGTGGTCCACCACGGACAATATGGCGTTATAGCCGGTGGAAATAGGGAGACCCGTGATGAGATCCCAAGATATTTGGGAGAAGGGGCGTAGTGTCTCCAAAGCTGGGATCGGCTGAGGAGGGATTTTATCCGGTCAGCGGATAATCTTGTATTGCTGACATTCGGGACAGCCTTTGACATAATTTTTGACAAAAGTCGACATGCTGGGCCAATATACGTCTCTCTTGGCCAGCCGGTATGTTTCCTGTTCACCAGGGTGGCCCTTGGTGGGGTGGTCATGATACTTCGCGATTATTTCTCAGTGGAGTTTGAGATCTTCGGGGATAATAACCCAGTTCTGGAAAGTGACAAGGTTGCCACTGTCGGTAGAGACAAGTCCAAAGTCGGAGTCGGCGGATTTCGGGAGGTGATCCTTGATTTGCTGGATAGCTTTGGCGGTCTTAGGATTGTACTTCGGGGAATTAATGACCCGATCTCGTAATGCCACGTCAATGGCGGAGATGAATAGCTCTTCAGGGAGAACTGTAACGTCGGAGTTATCCTGATCGTCATCTAGATCATAATCAGGTCGGCGGGATAGAGCGTCCGGCGCCGGAATCTTTACACCGGGTATGTGTTCGAGTTTGAAATTGTAGTCAGCCATGAGCTGGACCCAGCGAGCTTGGCGGCGGCTAATCTTTTGGGGTTTTCTCCAATAAGTAAGGTTTTGGTGATCAGTTTTAATGACCACGGGATGTGGAGACCCGAGGAGATAATGTCTCCATTCCTCTAGAGCGCGAATAATAGCAAGAAGTTCGCAGTCGTAGATATTGTAGTTTCTTTCAGCTGGTGCGAAAGTTTTTGAGAAGAATGATACCGGTCTTCAGTTACCATTGATGTTGTATTGATAGAGCACAGCTCCACTTGCTACTTTCGATGCATCGGTCTCGATTTTGAAAGGTTTGTCTTGATCTGGCATAAGGAGTACTGGCTCCTTGAGGAATTCATTTTTGAGAGTTTTGAACGACTTTTGTTGTTTGGACTTCCATTCGAATTTGTTCTTTTTCGAAAGAAGGTTGTTGAGGGGTTTGGTGAGATCCGAGTACTTTCGGATAAATTTTCGGTAGAAGTTGCAAAATCCGATCAATTTCCATACTTGACGGATGGTTTTGGGGACGGGCCAATCTTTGATCCCTTTGAGCTTTCTGGGATCCATTTTGATGTTATCAGGCATGATGATCATGCCTAGGTATTCAAGTCGTTGCTTATTGAACTCGCATTTTTCTCCTTTAAGGTAGAGGTCGTTTTTCTCAAGTATTTTGAGTACTTGTTCAGTAATTCAGTTGGTTTCTTCTTGAGTTTTGCCAAAGATGAGTATATCATCCATGTAGATGATAATTCCTCCTTTGTTGAGCTGTTCAGTGAATATCGTGTCCATCATATGTTGGAATGTAGCAGGGGAGTTGCACAATCCAAAGAACATTACTGTGGGTTCGAATAAACCCTGCGGCGTTTTGAATGCTGCTTTCCATTGATTGCCTTCTTTGATTCGAATATTGTTATATCCAAGTCGAACGTCGAGTTTGGTGAAGTATTTAGCTCCTTTGAGCTTATCCATGATGGCGGATATCATGGGTATTGGATAGGCGTTCTTTACCGTATGTTCATTGATGTAACAGTAATCTTGACAAGGTCGGAGATCTCCTCCTTTCTTTGCAACAAAGAAAAATGGTGAAGCCATTGGTGATTTTGAGGGTTGGATATACCCTTTTCGTAGATTTTCGTCTATGAATTCTTTTAGTGCTTTATTTTTGGCAGGCGCTAGGTGGTATGGTTTCATCGACTTTGGTTCGAAAGTCGGTTTTGTTTCGATAGCGTGATCGAAAGATCTCGATGGTGGAAAGCATTTGGCTGCTTTCTTGTCAAATAGTTTTGCCCATCGAGTGAATCGTCTAGGGATTTTATTTTCTTCCGATTTTTCAGGGAGTTTTCCACAGAGTTTCGCTGTCAATTTAGCGGTGATAAGCCGATTTTGGGTCTACACCTAAAATACACCATTTTTACCGATTTTATTACTATAAAATCAATGGCAATACATCTATGAACCTCAGAGAGGATTGGGACCTATCCCGAGGTTGCCAGTTCGACCATGTATAGGGTGTTTGTGCCCTAGCGTATATCTAATAGTGTCTAAACTCACGCGAGGGATAGTCTTTATGACAGAACTCAGTAAAGGGCGGGCATTTCGGGCAACTACTAGGGGATTCCGGGCTGTACATAGCTTGCCAAACCAACCCAGGTCGCAATCAGGGAGGACTATGCATGAGATAAATTAAACTCAGAGACCGGGAGTGAGCCAAACCAGCTCGCGAGAACTGTAGAATATTCCAGAGATCTGAAACAAGGTTATGCAGCCAGGCAAAACCCTTAGAAACAGAGCATGGACAACGGAACGAACTTCCTAGCATCGGAACGGCACCCCCGAGCGTCAGAATATTCCAAACGGATTATTGTGCACTAATTAGGCGTACTTTGTGGGTCCACGATGCTACGGAATCGCTTCCCGAAGGAGAGTTCAGCAGGCACAGGACAATGGGAACCATCTCCGAGACACAATCAGCATTTTGATCCGAGAGCTCAGGCATACGTCATCAAACGTCTGCATTCCCGATGACCTAGTAGCAACGGCCGGACTGCCGTTGACTCGAAAACATATTCCGAGTACTTCGGACACTTGCAGCAATGCAGAAGAACTTTCTAAAATATTCTATCCTTTTGTTTTATCATGGACCGAATTTCCTATATTTCAAATCTCTCTGTTTCGTCTATTTTAGTTTTGTATCTCTCTCAATATAAAAATATGGCTGCAGGCCTCTGAGAAGAGCAAGAAGGGCTTCACCCCAACTTCTCAGCAGAGTACTTCGCAGCCGTGATCAAGAACGGTTTAGATCTATTTTGTGTGAATTGTTTAAGTGAAACTAGTCTTCAGGAGAGTTCAGTCAGAGTTATTAAGAGGAGAATCACCTTGAGTTTGCTTTTGTGTGATTTCCTAGAGCCTAGAGAGCAGAGGGATTGGAACTTGAGATTTCTTCGAGTTCAATTCAAATTTAGAGACAGAATAGACTAAGCCAAGTAGGTCTTGAGCTTGAGTCTGTCCCCCAGAGTCCAGAGGAGTTGTAATCAAGTTAGTCTTGTATTACACTCAAGTTAGAGGTCAGATTGTGTACAGTTGTCCAGGACTATCTTAGTCAATAACTGTGTCATTTTGGAGCTCTATAAAATCGGTTTCTTCGATTCTGTCTGTCAGATCCGCACCCCCTCGAACTTGCCTTGGCAAACGATTACTCTTTGACATATCCTACCCCATACCTTTGCCCTAAGCTCCCACACGAGTTTAGTGATTGTGTTTGAATTTTGAGAGTTTGGAGTGTTGGGTTTAGTGTGAAAGCTTCCCATCCTTGTTCCCTCAGTGTTGTGCTTCCCCACTCTTGCCATCGAGTCTGTTTTCCAGCGTTTCAACGAGATTGAGTTCAAGGGCACATCGCCAGATAGTTTGTGGATGGCAATCAAAGATGGATGCCAGGTGAGTAGGTCCACGTAATTCCAGTCCCAAGGATAATAGCTGGGGGTTGATTTCGATTCGGGGAGGTCCAGGGCAACCTGTTGCAACAATGGTTGCAGTTGGACGAAAAGGGCACTCTGGTGGATTGGCAGCTTGTTGTGATGCCTCATCAAGGCAACCAAGCATTCGATAGACGCTTTCTTGGATTGTTGATAGCTCATCCGGAGCAAAAACTGTAGCATGCTGTTGGGATTAGTAATTCAGCACTTGAGTTATGTGACATAGAAGCTTCATACCTGAGATGCAACCTCAAGGAACCGATAGCAATCCTGATGAGATTCATTGAGATGAGCGGCATCACCCTGCTGTGTCCGAATTGCCACAGTCACTTGTTGGCCAAGTTGTGTGTACCCTGCACGAATGGTGTCCAATGGTAAACTATGACCATCCATATGGATATCACTGGCCAATTCTCGCGCCTGAAGGAGGAGGGTAAAAGATAAATTTGGGGTTCAATGTCGTATGTACACCTGTCACTGCTCGATGCAGGAACTTGTAAGTATACACATGTTTGTGTCTGATTGCACAGATCAATGCACCCATTGGGACACTCAGGTGTAGTTGGCGGGACGTCCACAGCAGGATTTGCATTTTGCATTTGAAGTGACACCAATTGCGTCATACAATAACAGCTTTGCAACCATCATCCCGAGGGTTAGCCAACCACCTCCACAGGCCTTGGTGACACTGTTGGCATCCAGTCAATGAAAAGTACAACAGTCTGCAGGGAGATGACTCAGATTAATTGGAGTTAAAGATAGAACAGGTCTTACTGCTGCAAAGCCATAAAATACAGCAATCCACCAGTGAAGCAGCTTTTCTCCATGTTGGTTTGTACCAAGACACTGGAGAATAGATGCACTGGTTGTGGTAATGTGCCTGTGACCTATGATTAATCTTTGTATTATTAGAGGATATCAATGATAACTCACATAACGACTGTCCCGGTAACCCTGGAACAGGAATGGGTGGTGGAGTCTTAGCAAACATGTTTGCCCCATCATTTGACATAACGTCCTCTCCATAACACTACTTCATCTGGACGGCCGTACCACTTTCGATTACCATTCATGACAGTTAGGGGCTGAACTATCTTAAACGAGCAGCTACTCACAGTGTGCACGTTAAGCGGTTTTGATTGAACAATGTCAGTCTCCACAAGGTCGATATCGTCTATATTTGCCGGAAGTGCAGTGTGATTCTGTGATGGGTGAATGGAGTAGGTGCCTTGATGGGCCATTGCATGCGACCAGTTGTCAAAAATCTGGGGGACATGCATCATTGTTTCTTGCAGTGTCAGATAACACCAAAATATTTACCAAGCACCACCACACTCTGCGGGCAACCTCTCTCCGAATAGAAGACCTCCATTTGAGTGGATACTGACGGGCACCTGTCTCATTCCTGAGCCGAGACATCCCAAGGTTCAAGGTTCTGAGCGATCTAGGTGGAGACGGATAGTAAGTACAATGTCAGGGCACTGAGCCGGTATTTTACGAACCTTGATGGTGGCTCCAGCCAATGCCCAGTGCGAACTGTGATAATAATCAAGGGAAAATCAGATCTCTTGCCTCGGGTCTTGTATAAGGGGAAGTCTTACTCGGATTCATCATGATTCTGTTGATATACACCCATCAAGCTATAAAGCCCGAGCGTCAGATACGGATATCTCACCAACACTGAGATGAGCACTTACACAATAGTTTGCAAGTGTTCGAGTGTGTGTGTCCCAACAAAATTGGCATACTGCAAGCATGCCTGTCATAATCCGGTCAAAGGATGAGCGCATATGGTAAGATAACTCCATTACCTGTGCACTGGAGTATAGATGTTGTGCATATTGCAAACAGGAAGTGTAGTCCAGGAAGAGCTGCTCGGATACCCCGCAAAGATGAACAAAAGACTGAGGACCATGAATAGGACTCCGACGAAGTTGGTATTGATGAGGTGATACCAATGATTAGAAATATGTGAGAAGACAACGTTGATCTATTGGAGGTGGTGATTAGGCAACCATGTGGTTCATACTGGAACACATCAACTAACCTTTGCCATGAAAGTCGGAGCATGTATAACCTAGGGCACCAGTTACATTCGGAAGTCGGAGAGCATGGCACAAGTCGGTACTTACTTTGGCATACCAATCCACCTGCTGGAACTTTACTACATATCAATTCCTATCCAAATGGAAGACGCGAAATATAGGACATACATAAGATTGCAATAGAACTCTTATCTGTGCCTCTGGAAGAGAAGGCACAGGAGGCGGGTGATGACTTCGTGGTGCGAGTTGATGAAGAGAGACAAAGGGTGCGAAGTCAGTTTATATTAGTCACCCCAAGGCCGCTTTCGATACTTGATACTTCCGAAGCGAATTGGTTCTGAGAGATAACGGCCCCTTTGCCATTATTTTCATACTGAGAGCCATCAAACAGCCCAGCCGGTGCAGCTGTGCCCACCAGATAGGCGTCAATCTCTGAGATCACCGAGTTGTATCTAGAACGAGATATGATGCACTACAATAGATTGAAATTGTGCTGAAATTGACTCAGAGTGCGAACAACTTAGGACCGAACAGAGAAACTCACAAAGAGAGCAAGTTGATTTTTCACTTCAGCAACAACAGTTGCATTGAAATGATAAATATCTTGAATTGAGTGCTATAAATTTCCTTGAAAATCAAAGGCTCTTACTCACTGCTCAAACGGAAGTGGCCCGTGGTTATTTAGGCGCCATACGGCTACACCGTGTTATCAGTAACGTTAATCTCGGAACCGATTCAGTTCGGAAGTATCAAGTATCAATACTACACCTCCAAGCTCTCTGCATTGAACCTCATCACCCAGGCTCATGCTTCCAAGACAACGGTCTGCATTGGATTATACTTGTTGCTGCTCCATTTGTCCGCTCTTGTGCTGTGCCGCATGAGCAACCCCTAACTAATCACACAAACTTAACCATTTGATTGACCGATGTGGCATGGCGGGTGTGGGAACCAACATGTCACCCTATTTTGGAATATCAAAACTGAAATCAAAAGTGTCAGAGTTTGATTTCAAGCTGTCAAGGTTGAAATTGAAAGTGTCGGAGTTTCATCTAAAGCTGTCAAGACCGAAATCAAAAGTATTGGAGTTCAAAACTATTTCAGAATCTCGATTTCAAGATTGAAATTGGGAGAGACGTTTTCAAGTATCATCAAGAATTTTTATATGTCCAAGCTAGCCCGCCAAAGACTAGTCAACAATAATAAAAGATACTAAGAAAATAATTTCAGAGGCTTCTTCCCATGTTCCATATGCACATTTCCTTGAGATTATATTTGATCTAAAGTGGTGTGGCAGCAACGAGTCATTGTTGCAACTCTTGCTTACATAAAGGTGCCAGAACTCAGTGTCTTCTATCTTATGCGTTTGCAATAACCATACTCCCCTTTGGAATATAGTACCTGTCATACATGTCTTCATCGCTTGTCATATGTGGAACACCTATCGTATATTGGTTCGCCTTCTTCAGTAATCTTGTTGTATGCAAAGACTCACCGAGTGGTAAGACAGGATTCCACCTAAAGGGTTATTAAAACTGGATGACAATATAGAGCAGCCCTAATCCTCACCGTAAGACCTCCTTAAGGACAGCCGAAAGATAGGGTAACTGAGGTTTGTCGGAGAAGTCTGGCAACCGATCGTGTCCAACCACAGAATCAATTTTGAGTTGGGCCTTCTGCTGAGCGTCAGGGTACATAAGCATCGCCAGTGCGAAAGTCATGCAAGCAGCAACGGTTGTCTCAGATGTGCCTAATAAAAATATTATTATTAAGGTATAGGTTTGAGATGACTGAATCAGTGAATCACTTGCTGCCAAATATTGCTAGTGCTGTCTGTTTAATGTGCAGAGCCTGGCGTTCAAAATCTGCTCTGCTGCGGTATCGCTCTAGGAGATTTGAGACAAACGAGTCTTGCGCGGCCCCATTCCCCTATTCAGACTATCAGAGAAATAATAAGTATTCACAATACAAATCATTACCATAGCATTTAACGTCGCATGATAGGGCTCCTCCAACACTTGTTTCATGAGCACCCTGCATTCATGTGCAGCTTTCTTGAAGCCAGTACCTGGCATCCAATCTGGGGCATGCCTAAGCATTGGTATGACGTCGACGAGGTACCTTCCGGGAGCACTTGCATTCAACGCGGAGTCAAATGCTTTTTTTGCAAGTCGCACCAGAGGGTCATGGCTTCATTCTACTTGGACACTGTACGTCATGGATGTAGCAACACTACCTACACAGCTGAATGTACAATACATTGATAAGCACTAAACAAAATGCGTGTTCCAAAACATACCTTTGGATGTGAACGTGCACATATACAGGGACTGGTAAAGCTCTGGCAGCAGGATCTTCCGAGTGAAATCTAGTTGTTTTTCTTGGTCCCTGGCCAGGTATTTCGAAGAGAAATACTGTTGGAATAGCCGACGATGGCTTCTCCATTCATCACCATAGGGCATCATAGAAAAAATAACATCTAGCCCAGTTCTTCAAACTGCGTCAACCAGTAATTCGATCAAATTTAAATAAAGGGATGTACAGATCTGAAAGCATCGTTGAGGAGGGTCTAATACACAATTTCTAAGCACCCATCTTCCAAATTAAATCCCTCACTTACCGACTCAAGTACAGGGTCGAGCGTTCTTCGAGCAGACTTCTTGCAATATTGGCGTCGTTGAGAACCACAATTTTCCGACCGAAAGCCTCAATATATATTATTTTCGATCCTATCCAAGGGTATCAGCTGACTAAAATTTAGTT
The DNA here is from genome assembly GCA_004296355.1 of Lepiota venenata. NCBI lineage: Eukaryota > Fungi > Basidiomycota > Agaricomycetes > Agaricales > Agaricaceae > Lepiota > Lepiota venenata. The sequence goes on from RCFS01000010.1 coordinate 204,456, forward strand.
AGGTCTAAGTACGAGATTCCTCCCTACCCAACTTTTCCCCTAATTCCTTATAAGTAATGTGGGTATTTTTCAGAGGAGTGGCGAAAGCGTTCCCAACAAAGGGCCATTGTGGTAAACCTGGAGGATAGGGAAGTAGTGCTCTACGACGGTAGCGGTATATAAGATGAACTGTAATGCAAAGCACGAGAATGAGGATGTCTCGAGGGTTGAACATTACTATTGCAATAAGAAAACCAGCAACAAGCGCTGTCCAACAGGAGCACTTATATCATAACCCGTGGCCGTGCATACATATTTAGTACTGTCAAGGTAGCTTACGGCCTAGGGGGCCATTCTAGTTGTGGCTTTAGCACTCACCCTCATTTCGCTGCACGGGCTAACTTGGTTTGACTGTTGAATTCCCACTACTATTAAGCCCCCCGCGCCACAAACGAGCTGCAGAGCAAGCACATTCCCAACGTGGAACCTAGTAATGATTTTCGGGAATAGACCCATGGCTCGAGACCAGCAGTTGCTGTGTTTGAATAGGACCCCTGATAGTCCCCTCCCCCTGATGAAATCAATTCAACCTCAATCTTGCCCCCACCCTGAGGATCAGACCTCTAAGAGCCTCTTCTCCACAAGTTGAATGCTATCTTGTTCAGATGATGTGTTGAAACCTGTTATTAATCATAAGCGTGATGACCAGAATGTTGATAATAATGTTTTGTACTGCCCCTTGACTCGGATAAGCAACTATTATCGATTCAATACCTTTAGCTGCTGCTAGAACGGCCAATGAGAGTATTCTCTCAAGTGACTTGTTCATCGGTAAATTGTTTCTATTTCTACAATATTTCTGATAATGTCTGTCACCTTCATTTCTAATTTAATTTTCAATCCTGGGAAGGTGGTTGCATTTACTCACTAGATTACATGCCTATTCCATTCGTCACCATTTGCACTAGCCTAAACGTCTCACTGTGGCATCCTGGTGATGGGAAATTAACATATTTAAGTGTTGAATGGCTGAATTCTCACTGTTAGCGAATGAATAACAGGGGTATGAATTAGGGTGTAAATTTCATCCACTAAAAATATATCTACAGCTGGGTTAAATATTCACATCTATGTCATTAATATTTTCATGCATTTAGGGGATCAAATTTAATTAGTTTATAACATGAAATATAGTGCATAATTTTCAGGTGAAGAAAGGTGAAATTGGAGAATAAATTTCAATCACTATATATGTATGAATTTTGGGCAGAAGAGGGGGGAATATTCTACCCTGTAATGTCTCAATAATTCGGTAGGTGTTTGTGCTTGTTTACAAAGTCACTGGACTTGTTCGAGTTGAACTTGGTTGCTTCTTTCAATCCAGTCTGAGTCTCGACCACCCCCTCAAGAATTACACTGACCAGCTAGGGCCCCAACCCCTCACTGATTCTACACTATCTCCCTCAAGGCTCTATGCAACCCTGGTCCCCTAATCTAACTGGTCCTGGCCCCTTGCTGGTTGTGCCCCCTTGAGGTATGTGTTAGGCTGTAGCTGGCCTAACACATGCTTCGAGGGGGCTACTTGGCATACCTACTAATCTTGATCTCATTTTAGACCCTCTAACTCATTCTATAATCATGCTCTGGTCTCTCTCTGGCCTCTTGTAAAGCAAGGGTGCCATTTTTGGTGAGTTCTTTGCAATATTCCTAGAGGCTCCAAAAAGATTGACTTATATCTAGGGAACGGCTGCACGGATTGACTAGCGGTCTATACCATTTGATAACCCTTATTAAGAGCTCTCGAACGCACCCTTACATGCTCCGATTGGCCAGCCCCTTATGCCATCATTGCTGCCAACACTTTCTATCCTACCCCCTTGCTATACAGCCTCATGCAATGCTGCTGCTCACAGCACTACCACCATTCGATGCAGATTTGTCGCCGCCTTCCGACGCCCCACTGTACAGTCCCCTAAGGAAAGTTTATTTACATTACTTTAGCTTCAGGCAACAAAATTGTTTTTCACACTTGCTACATCAACCAGACCATGCCAAAAGTACCTGGAGCTGTAAGTAACATACCTAAGCTTTGTTTTACCATTTTTTAAAAAATCATATAAACTGTGTTACACTGTGAAATGGCCTCTTTTATTAAAAGGACTGATTTAACCACTTTTCACTTTCTCAAGAACTACAATATCTGTGGTTATTTCAATAATGTATCCTATTCCAGTAGACCTCTCAAATGAGACAGGAGGTTAATTTACCACCCCAAGATTTTTTTACATGACAGTAGACAATAAACTCTCCTTAAACTCACTAAACCTGATAATTATTCCTCAGAGAGTTTTATTCACTCTACCACTATTTGGAGTATTGTGAAAAATAAACTGGATATGGAAGAATATATTACAATAAAGTGATTATTTTTAAAGCTCAGATATAGGGGGGTATAGCAGAAGTAGATAAAGAACTATTTAAGCTGAGGAGGAAACAAAATAGAACTGGATTATTTAGACAGATAAGGCATATGTGAAGCCTAGAAAGGATACTAGGGTGGTCTAAACATAGATCATATCAAAGGAGAGATATGATTAAAGATGTTTTGCTCCTGTATTTAAGCCTAAAAGGCATAATTTGACATTTTGGTGGTATATAACATAAAAAAAGCTTGATTCACTCATTTAAATTCCAGAAAATGTCCAAATAGGACCTGATTATGTTAAATTAGTTGTAAATAGTATCTTTGGAAACATTTGGGAGAAGCTAAGTAGGAAAAAAGAGCAGATAACAATTATGAAAGATAATACTCTAATCTACTATTATAATACTGCAAAAGAATGACATACTAGTTAGGAAGCACTCACTCTTTTCTCTTCTGCAAATTTATAGACCTTAAATTAGTTGAATATGTTTGATATCTAGTCAAAAAGAGGGCCAATAAGAGACCCAATCTCTCAAAAATGTGGATAAGACTTGAAGACAAGTGGGCAAAGATTGATTTATACCTAGTATATACTTTGGTTGATAATATGTCTACTAAGGTGGAAAGTACTTCTGAAGGTTAAGAGAAGATTTCTCAGGTATCAGATTGTAGGATTATGGAGGTGTGCTCATATAAAAGCCAATTTTTTCAAAACAATGTTTTTGTTTGTTTGGATGTAAATAAACTTTCCTTAGGGCACTGTACAACCTAACCGGTGCATTTCTCATGGAGAAAAACGCGATTTACTTACTCATCACTAGCTTTACACACATCTCCCTATTCCGGCACCATTCCTCAGTGCCCCAACATGTGACTACCCACGTTTGAAAGCGCTCCACTATACCTTCCCAACAAGCTCACCTGCATCCCGCCGTGCTTGGCGGTTGTCTTGCAATTTAAGGATCTTGTTGCTCCTACCACTTTCTCCCTTTGTATTGTATAAATTAAGTATTATACCATGAAACACAATATATTATTCCATTTGTTATTTATAATTATGTATGAATTTCACGCGTGAGAAGGGGGAAAATATAATGTCATGAGATTATCCACAAAAATAGATGAAATAACTACTTTACAGTGTTATAAAATCACCTCTAAAAGAATAAAATTCCACCTTCCATAAAGTACTGAAATTCATACCTTCCTGGGGCATGAGGATGTACAAAAATAAGCAGGAATTTTATCCTTAATTAAGAAGAAATTCATCCATCTTTTCCATCTAGTAAGGGGAGAATTTACACTATAAAATATATGCTATTCTACTTTTTCCAGACATTGAAATAAGAGAAATTTAGCCCAAAAAGGTATGAAATTTAGTATATACGCAGGTATGAATTTCCTACTCCCCTGATGGCACAGTGGTCTGGTAAACATCAAAAAAAATCAAGAGCTTGGTAGACACCGATTAGGCCTCAAGCCCCCTCCACGTCAGGTAGTCAGGCTTGCACTGCGCCTGAGATCTGGCCTCACGCCTGTCTCAGGTAGCCCAATTTTGGACCCGGCCTGACACATGGAAAGGCTTGATTTGTCCAAACCTTGGAACTCAGGGATTGACAGGGGACCTGTTTAGATAGGAGGTAACAAAGGCAGGCAAGAGTGCTAAGAATATCTATTGGTGATCTGATACATATTAATTAGTGAAGCAACACCTTGTGTACGTGTATACACATCTTCCTTTGAGTGCCATGAATGCCGAGTTGAGGTGCAGCTAGGCCACAGAAACAAGAGTAATGAGTGCAGTATTACACTGAAAATCGAAGCATTGCTAAAATAGGCCATTATACCCCTATATACCCATGGCCCAGCAATAGCTACGATGTAATCATCTCGATATACCCATAATACCCCTACAATAACCCTAACCCGACTGGTATGTCATGTAAGGACCTCTATGAGGCTACACAGCACCCTAGGAGTCAGCCAGTGGCTACTAAATAGCTATTGTATGGCTTTGAGAGTGAACAAAGGGTACAACAGGCGGCATCACGGTTGTACACACTCAGAGATGCACTAGGTATCGAGAGCATTGTTAGTAGAAATTCCCTGATTATGAGGGAAGAGCTCACAACCATATAATGGCCATCAAGATGACCTGAGAAAACTGAGGGCCCCTAACTCGACTATCTCAAAGGGGACACATATAGCAGTCTAGCACTGACTAAAACCTTTGAGAGGATTGTGTGACTGGCATTGAGAAACTTGGTAGACAGATTTTCGAGATACCTCAATTAGTAATGAACAGTGTCCCTCACCCAAATAAATGGCATACAATGTGCTAAGAAACAATGTACTGGCTGCTATATTAGGCAAGGGGCAGGGATGATGTTCTATCAAGAAGAGGGAGAATATGGCTATTGCCCGAGAAACACAGACAGGAGGCGTTGGCCGAGGAAATATATCTGAGGCCGCATCAGCTTGTCTGATCACGATACAATGATCAGAAAGACTGCCAGTTGTCAGAAGGATCAATAGAGGAGAATAAAGAGTAGAGCAGCCAGAAAATCTGCTGAACCATGGATGTGTAAGCCTATCAGGCAACCCCAAAGGAGATAGCTATGCCAATCCAAAACATGCAGTAGCATCTCGATGACCAATCGAGTACCTTGAAAGGCTTTGCAGGGTCCAATAGCAGATCAAAGGACAAATGATGGTGTTACCCGGGTTAGGGGTCCGCTCTTGAGTTGCAAGGTTGGGATCACAAGGATGTCTATACAGACTTGGTCCAAGTGTCTTACTACTTGACTTAGAGGCAGGCTGAATATATCTCTGAGGCTCTTTCAGGCGAACTGGATATTTAGACAGAACAGTGTATAACACTAAGCTAAGGATACAGTGGGATGTGGCTATCCTTATATACTACTGAGTGTCTACTATTTATAAGTACCCTGGGTAAGTACTTAGTCAGAGCGAGTCATGAGAAGGTGGACCCAGGTAATAGAAGGCTTCCTATGGGAAATAGAAGTTGTGAGTGGGAGAAGGAAGCGTAGCTTGTGAGAATGTTTGTATTAAAGGGGTAGGAAAAGAAGTATTCTACTGTCCATCAGGAAGGTGGCTGAGACCTATTTACAGTCCTTTTTAGGGTTCTGATAACAGATGGAGTAGTTGGACTATCTTGGACTATCCACACGACGCATAAGCAACGCGTGGCCAGTTCAAGATACTAGAAGGGTATATGAACAGTGTACCAGAATGTCAGGTCGGGAGGAGACCAATAGGGTAGATGCATGGAGGTGGGAAGGTTGCGTATATGGGTAGAGAACCTTCCCAGGCACACTGAAACAGCTGCCGCCTGTCGCGATCACCCACGAAATGACGCCAGCAGCGTCTTGATGACTCGAAAAGGGTCTATAACAGGCAGCCAGGACCAACACTGGGTGGAAAAGCATTATTGCACAGGGGAATATTGGACCGATTGTGTATACTAGCATTACTCTCTCTAATATTTCTTTATTTACTCGGGCTGTTTCCTAGCTACCAAAAACACATAAATACAGTGTGGAGGAGAGGTGAAAGGCAAGCACTCACTGCCCTAGCTTCGAGACCACGAGATTTGGGAATTAACAATTTCATTATCTTGTGCTATTGTGTGCATTAAGGCAAATTAAGTGAGAGCTTTGGTCATAGACCACCCAGAAACAGTAGAGACAAACTGTGATTGTCGAGAGAGCTTATTGAGACCATTGTTTGAGTCTGAGGGACTTCTAGAGAGAGACATTGAGGCTCAGGGGTAGTTTAGATTCCCCTTAGGCCTAGAGACACAGAGAGACAGAGACTTAGTGGGGTAGTGCAGATTCCCCCAAGTTTCGAGATCAGAGATATTGAGAACCAGAGGCTGTAGCTGCAAGAGGAGACTTGTTGCTATTACCACAGAGACCACCCCCAGAGTACACTTGGTGCCCTTGGGTATATTTTTCAAGAAAAACCTTTTATACATTTTCTGTACACCCCAAAACCCCTTTCAAAGTTGAATCCCTCTTCTCGAGAACTGTCTCCAACGCCCCAGAATCACATTTTGAGGTACTGGTTGATATAGGTAGTGGTTATCCGAGCCACATATTACATACCTACCCCACCAATACCATCACAGCGGGTAAACCCAACTATGCCTTTGGCGGACTAACAACCTGCGTTGTGCCAGCCTTCGGCACTCAACATTCAACTTTTGACCATCCATTTGTCTTCGTCATCCCCATCAGGCAGAGTAATGCAGCTTAAACTATCGCGCAGAGGCCTGCTTCTACTCTAGTAGTCGTGTTTGTGCTAGTTCCTGCTACCCTTATCTTTTCGTGGCAGTAACGATCGAGGTGTAGTCAGGGTCATTGGTATTGGGAGGTTGTTATAATTATACCTTCCTAACTAGTCAGAGCTGGTTCTCTTTTAGACAGCGTCCTGGAGTCGGACCTCAAGGCAGCAGTGTGTGATGCATCAATGGTGACTTGGAGGGTAGGTCGCCAACTGATAGAGTTGCTCTTGATCAAGATATGCCCTTGACAGTCGCGGCAATCATGACCTCTTTGCTTCTCTCCATCACTTTGCCTCATCTTGGCTGCCGGCTGCTGCAGTCTATTTTCACTTTTCACTCACTCTTACGCCCTTACTCTCTGTCTCCTTCCACTCCCCTAGGCATCTCTTAGGGCGCTCAAGCAACATGGACCTACTGAGAGTAACTAGATTGATAAATTCTCCTGGATTTTGCCTCAGCACACCATAGCCTGTTCAGAGTCCTAGCCACACAAGACTGGCAACGTGCGGACAGACAGGTGGCTCAGGATCTGTTGGACCTGCAGTGACACGAGCATGATTCCTGCAGGTGGAGGAGGGCAAGCGAGTCAAGACCTGGCAACAATTCAGGAAGGGGGGGGAAAGTGCCGTCTGATGCAGAAGGAACAAACCCAGCGGCCAAACCAGACCCAGAACACCAGGTCGCATGGCGATCCCCCTCACTCGTATGTCGGAAAAATCCGAACTAGAATATCAGCAGGTGACGCGGCTGATGGGGTTATAAGCAGCTGATTGGTTTTTACAGGCAGCCATATCAGCAAGGTCATCAGGTGAATATCAGTACTTGTGCAGGTGATAAGTGCCGGATCAGTGCTTACAAGGTGCCTCCTGGTAAGCATATCTGGACTTATTTTGTCAGATAGCCCACTGGTGGCTGTTTTGACTCTGCTATTGTGACTCTAGGTGTTGTATGCTGAATCGCGCTTTCTGCAGTAGTATATAAGGATAGCCACACACCACTGTATCCTTAGCTTAGTGTTATACACTGTTCTGCCTAAATCACTTGTTCGCCTGAAAGGGCTTCAGAGATTTATCCAGCCTGCCTCTAAGTCAAGTAGTAAGACACTTGGATCAAGTCTGTATAGACATCCTTGTGATCCCAACCTTGCGACTCAAGAGCGGACCCCTAACCCGGGTAACAAAACACTAAGCTATCTCTGTTTCCCTTGTGCCTCTTTAGGCGCGTGTTAGTAGCCGCTTGCTACATGTAGTGCCCATAGGCGCATATTGTGCTCTCAGAGCGCGTGTTATAGCCGTTGCTACATATTCCCCCTTCCCGCAGTCATCCTGGAGTTCAAAGGACTCCTAGTCAACATCATCATCTGTACCGCCGGCTACGCGATTGGAAAAATCATTGCGTGGTACATCATTAACCACTCTCCCCATCAACCCTTTCTCCGCCTTGAAATACATCTGTATTTTGTAACCACAAATTAACACCCTGGAGTTCAGAAAACTCCTTCGATATGCCGCCCTCCTCATTCTTGGTTACTTAATCAAGAAAATAATCAAATCGTATCAAAATTCCACCCCGACTCCGTCCCCCTTCTTCATCCGAAGAAGAAGAATATATTTCCGACAAACAACCTCTCTCCAATCCCCAGTCTGAAGAAGAAGAAGACGCTTCAGATGAACAACCTCTTTAACCCGAAGAGCAAGAACAACTTCTCCAACAAGCAGTTGAAGAATACCCTTTCCGGACTAACCTCCACTACTACCGATCCCCTGTCCGAACCCCAAACACCTCTACTCTCTCCCGAGCAGAAGAATCTCCCTTTTGTAATCCTTATGAAAGAACCGACATACCACCTCGTCCGACTCGAATTAGCGGACCAGGACCATCTCGACCTTTAGACCCAAGAAGGCCTCCTCTTTCTATCCAGCCTTCCCCCCGATCCCTCACCCCTCAAACACCTCAACCGGTAATGCTACCACTCGCGTCACCAATCCAAACCTCCCCTACACACGCCCCCACTATCTACCCACAAACAATCATGGGTTCACAAGCCGCTGCCCCTCCTGCTGCCCAACCAGCAGCACCAGCAGCACCAGCACCCCAAGAAATGGGATTCATTAAACCTCCTGTCTATGACGGAGATCGAAGTAAATTCAACGACTGGCTTTACACTGTCGATGTCTACTTAATTGGTAATGATGCTGTATACCCCCGACATTACGACAAGTGCATATTTGCACTCACTTCTATGCAAAAAGGAGAAGCCCGAGCATGGGCATCACAATATATTGCAGAACGAATGGCTGCAGGACAAGCCCAAACTCCTCCTGTACAGGGATACTACACAGAAACATGGGGAGCAATGAAAACTCGCCTCAGACAAGACTTCCAACCAGCAGATGAATCTGCCTATGCCCACACTCGCCTGCAAACAATTAAACAAGCAGGAAAACCAATGACGGATTTCAACTCCCAATTCAAGGAATTAGTCTGACTAGCGGAGATTCACAAACACCGAACCCTTATCAATTTATACCGTAAGGCTATCGATCGCCATATTGCGATCAAAATCGATACTTCTGAAAACCCACCACAAACCATTGATAGATGGTATACTATGGCCAACCGACTCGACGACAATTTCCGCCGAGTAACAGCTCTTTATGGAACACCACGTCCCTTCAACAACAATAATCGCTTCCAATTGAAGCAATCAAAACCCAACAACACAGTTCCTTATGCGAACTATTATTCCCAATCAGCCCCTAGGTTCACACCTAAAGACCCCTACACCATGGAGATAGACAATCTCCAAACAGAAGAATACGAGGACCCTTACCCAATGATTCCTCATGAAATCAACGAAATCAACATCCCTTGTGAAGATAACTGCAACGGATCCCTTGAAATCGACGCCGTCTTAACCGGTCAACAAATGAAGCAACACCAGAACTGCCAATGTTTCAGATGCGGATCTGAAAAACATTTTATTGCGGAATGCCCCATTCCCACACCAACTCGCCGATTCCCCGGCGCCCAAACTCAACCGGTTCGACCGGTTCGCAACCCAAACAGGCCTAAACCTTCCACTTCCACCCCTTGCAAGTATTCACTTGCGGTTGCCAATGTTGCCGCTCAAATGCAGCAACTTGTGGACACCTTGGAGCCGGAACTCCAAGAAGAGTTACATTCAGCACTGGCCAAGGACCCTCAAATGCGTCCCTTCCAGGATTTTTAAAACGGAGTGATGTCGAACGATGTGCCCCTGCACACTCCCAAAATGGACAAAATATTTCCCCTCCTCTTACAATCGATTCTGTACAATTAACTACATCCTCGAATAAAAGATCTCTTTTCCTCCCCATTGAGATCTGGAGCGAACAATCGTCGAAACCCATGGCCATCACCGCCCTGATTGATTCAGGAGCTCAAGGAAACTTCATATCCAATAAAGTTGTAGAACGACTTGGATATCAATGTCAACCCCTGGATAATCCCATTGCCTTAACCAATGTGGATGGGTCAAACAATCAACACGGCATGATCCGAGATTATGTCACAATCAATGCAATCATCAATAGCCAAGATTGCAAACTCGAAGCTTTTGTCACCAATACTGGAACAAAAGACTTCATAATGGGTTTTCCCTGGTTGGAACAACACAACCCTGACATCAATTGGAAAACCAAGACATTCTCTTGGAAACCTCAAATTGAACATTCGGCATTTCCCCAGTTACTCAAAACTCTCTGCCGACCAATCGAAGCCAACTCCATATCTATGGACTACATGGCCGGACAAACCACAAACACCAATGGAGCACCACCAGAATATTACGATATCGACAACATCAATCTCAATGAATTCTCCATGGAGAACAAAATGAATCCAATGCTATTCACACCATTGGAAATAAACGCGAAAGCAACCTTCACCACTCAACTCCATAATACTGCTGCTGAAACGCTGGAAAACGGACTCGATGGCAAGAGTGGGGAAGCACAACACTGAGGGAACAAGGATGGGAAGCTTTCACACTAAACCCAACACTCCAAACTCTCAAAATTCAAACACAATCACTAAACTCGTGTGGGAGCTTAGGGCAAAGGTATGGGGTAGGATATGTCAAAGAGTAATCGTTTGCCAAGGCAAGTTCGAGGGGGTGCGGATCTGACAGACAGAATCGAAGAAACCGATTTTATAGAGCTCCAAAATGACACAGTTATTGACTAAGATAGTCCTGGACAACTGTACACAATCTGACCTCTAACTTGAGTGTAATACAAGACTAACTTGATTACAACTCCTCTGGACTCTGGGGGACAGACTCAAGCTCAAGACCTACTTGGCTTAGTCTATTCTGTCTCTAAATTTGAATTGAACTCGAAGAAATCTCAAGTTCCAATCCCTCTGCTCTCTAGGCTCTAGGAAATCACACAAAAGCAAACTCAAGGTGATTCTCCTCTTAATAACTCTGACTGAACTCTCCTGAAGACTAGTTTCACTTAAACAATTCACACAAAATAGATCTAAACCGTTCTTGATCACGGCTGCGAAGTACTCTGCTGAGAAGTTGGGGTGAAGCCCTTCTTGCTCTTCTCAGAGGCCTGCAGCCGTATTTTTATATTGAGAGAGATACAAAACTAAAATAGACGAAACAGAGAGATTTGAAATATAGGAAATTCGGTCCGTGATAAAACAAAAGGATAGAATATTTTAGAAAGTTCTTCTGCATTGCTGCAAGTGTCCGAAGTACTCGGAATATGTTTTCGAGTCAACGGCAGTCCGGCCGTTGCTACTAGGTCATCGGGAATGCAGACGTTTGATGACGTATGCCTGAGCTCTCGGATCAAAATGCTGATCGTGTCTCGGAGATGGTTCCCATTGTCCTGTGCCTGCTGAACTCTCCTTCGGGAAGCGATTCCGTAGCATCGTGGACCCACAAAGTACGCCTAATTAGTGCACAATAATCCGTTTGGAATATTCTGACGCTCGGGGGTGCCGTTCCGATGCTAGGAAGTTCGTTCCGTTGTCCATGCTCTGTTTCTAAGGGTTTTGCCTGGCTGCATAACCTTGTTTCAGATCTCTGGAATATTCTACAGTTCTCGCGAGCTGGTTTGGCTCACTCCCGGTCTCTGAGTTTAATTTATCTCATGCATAGTCCTCCCTGATTGCGACCTGGGTTGGTTTGGCAAGCTATGTACAGCCCGGAATCCCCTAGTAGTTGCCCGAAATGCCCGCCCTTTACTGAGTTCTGTCATAAAGACTATCCCTCACGTGAGTTTAGACACTATTAGATATACGCTAGGGCACAAACACCCTATACATGGTCGAACTGGCGACCTCGGGATAGGTCCCAATCCTCTCTGAGGTTCATAGATGTATTGCCATTGATTTTATAGTAATAAAATCGGTAAAAATGGTGTATTTTAGGTGTAGACCCAAAATCGGCTTATCATCGTTACGCCTGGTGCTCCTGTTTATGTTGACTATGAGCAAGAAGATGGAACAATCACCCGTATCTACCACTCCTCAACTGGGGCTTCCTCGTCACTTTCTGATGAGGAACTTGACAAAATTATGGCTTACATTCTTGAAGCCTTCCCCTCATTTGGACGCAGGATGATTGATGGTCATCTCAAACATTTGGGGCATTGTGTTCCTCATTCTCGAATACAGGCTTCATATACACGTGTCTATGGCCTACCCTCCAATCGATTTGGGCCCTGACAGATCAAATGCTGAGTCTATAGTGTCCCAGGACCCAATTCTTTGTGGCACCATGATGGCCAACATGGTTCGTGAGCATGTTTACTGGCTGATAAGTCAAATCAGTTTACCTGCCTCTTTTAGGACTCATTCATTGGAAGATAGTCATTCATGCCTTTGTTGATGGATTTTCACAGTTTGTCACTGGTATTCGAGGAAGTAACAACAACCTTGCACAAATGGTCCTTGAAGTATTTCTAGATGCAACTGCAACTCATGGGATTCCAAGCCAAGTTCGGGGTGATCATGGAACAGAGAATGTGTTGGTAGCTGAATTCATGGAGATCAGGAGGGGTATTGAGCAAGGATCTTACATTTGGGGCCGGTATGTCTGTGGCAGCTTACCTTGGATGATCCTGGTTGATGTAGTGTATAACAGGAGTGTTCACAATATTTGCATTGAACGACTGTGGCGAGATCTTACATTAGGTTTTGGTGCAAAGTGGAAGGACTTTTTTCGAGGCCTGGAAATACATGGTGGTTTAGACATCAACCTTGATGCGCACATATGGCTCCTTCATTACCTATTCCTTGACGACCTGAACTGTGATGCAATGACTTGGGCTAATGCATGGAACAAACATGTACTGTCAATTCGTTCTTCATGCCAGCGAAGTCCCAAGGATATGTTTGTTTTTGGGATGATTCAAAATGGGGTCCGCGGCTTGGATAATGTTTCCCATGATAAAGAACCTTTCAACCCCCATGAATATGGTATTGATTGGGAAGATTATGATGATAGCCGGCTGCAAGAACACCACAATGCTTATAATACTCCTAATGGCAACCCAACCAATCCTTTCCAGGCACACTTTCCCCATCACTTTTCCCATATTGAAGTTGCACAGCCTCCTAGCCCATTTTCTGCCCATCAGCTCAATACTTTCACCCATCACGTTCAATCTCTCATGGCTAACAGCTCTTGAAATATGGTAGCTCGTTGGCAGTTGTGGGTTTCTGCTCTCAATCTTTGTAACTATATTTTTACATCATGAATTTTATTGAACATCAAATAAATGCTACTTTGTGGATCATGTCGGCATGCACTTGATTGCTGGGCTTGGGAGTGGTGTGGCCTTGGTAAGCAGAAGGTCAAGGGTCTGACAGGAGGCATTATACAGTTCTAGGACCTATGGCCAATAAAATATGCTCTAGCAAACCACGAAATGGAGAAAAATATGTTTACGAACGTACAGAGTTCTATTGATGAGAGGTGGGGCAGACCATCTATACTACTTCTAAATACACGTCATTGCCATGGTGTTGAACGACTACACAGGGTGGAGGCGTGCACATATCCTGAAGGACCAGCGACAACCCGAGCCCCAATGTAGAAGTGCCGACAACAGAATACGTTGATGCTGAGTCGACACCTTGACAGGATCAGCGTATCCAGGAGTGGTGGTGGTTCTGCAGTGAGTGAGAGGGCATGCAGTCTCCGTCGGCGTTTGTCCTGCACCATACGCATAGCAGGCCTTGAGATGTGCTGTGAAGGTCATAGTTCGATCCGCTGGAGGGCCCCAGATAATTGGGGGAAATCCTAAGGTGGCGGGATACTGTCCTGGGTTCTCCTCGATGTCCTCATTGTCGATGAAACCTGTGGAACGTTTCATTATGTTGTTAGTTAGTAGCTGATCCAACGATGAGCCCAGTACGGACCTGCATCCTCCTTGTCCATATCTAAACACTCGCTACCATTCTCCTGGGCTTTGAGGTCGAGATAACTGCGAATTTCGTCTGGAATGTGGGCCTGAGGCATAGTCAGTGTGAATATGAAAGACCGGGGCTCGTCCTATGAGTCAAGCAGGACCGGCAGAATCTCGATTGTTGGTATCCTAGGGAGCACAAATAGGTGTCCCTGCTTATAATGTCTCATGCACAACATCTGTAATGCACAAATCTATGCTACTAGGAGGCAGAAAGGGCTTACCATGAGTTGTAGTGGTGGTTGTGGTGCAAGTGGGAAGTGTGAGAGTGATGGCAGAGGTCTGCTGATGTACCCCACATGTGAGATCGTGGCGATGGGTAAAGCAGGCCGGGGGCGGTAGTAGGCAGTCGAGGTACAAAAATGACAACTTAGTGGGTCTTGGGAGACTCCATGACTTATCCTATCGTCTTAAGACTCTCAACCATTATATATTGCAAGGAGAGTTACAAGGGTAATAACCTGATTAGTTTCAAATGAAAGCAAGGATCTCTTTAAATCAGATTAAACCCATCATCAACCATATTACCATCAAAACCTGCAAATGACATGATGACAGAATGAACCAGTCTGTCAAATTTCGTAAACTCTGATACGGCTGCTGGTATGTGCTCCTCCAGGGCTGAGATCAACAGGGGTGTTGTCAGCACATGAATTTCTGAGTTACAGGAGTGAAACGTCATTGGTGGGGTAGTGTCATTGATGTTGGTCTTGTGTGCCATTATACACTTCAGTAAACTGTCTTTATCAAGATCAGGGTAACATACAATGCAAGCTGAATGTGCAGCCTGAGAACCTGTAGCTCGGTGGCGAATGCTTGGTGGATTTGTTGGGATTGGAGAAATGAAGCAGATCTGTATTAGGAAAATTAGCAAAACATATTAATGCACTGGTGTCACGTGTGCTTGCCACTCACTCTAAGCCACCATGCACTTGACCAAGGAATAAAAATGCCACCGGTTGCCAGCCGCATCACCCGTTTGACCCGAAGGAGAGGATCCTGTGCTTGAGGCGAGGATCTCATCTCATCAGAGAAAAGGTCATCGCATGGTGACATATTCAAGGGCCGTGGAGGGTGCCCAATACCTTGAAGGTAGCGTGAAAACCAATCAGAGAATGCCTTCTGCAAATCTTGGTTGAAGCCACGAGCAGGAGCAATGCCAGTCCCAATCAGCGCCTCATCCTCACCATCAAAGTTGTCAGTGGAAGGGTCAATAATTTCAATTTTTTTGACGATCTGTTGGGGGCTGTGGATGACCGAGTTACTTAACATGCACAAGATGCCTTTGGCCTTGCTCCAAGAGTCTCCAAACGTCTAGACAAATTGTAAGTATTTGACTTTCAAAGGGATTTGACCACTTCTACCTGGCGGAAATTTGTTGAGGTATTCACAGGTGTATTAAAACCGTCAACAAAGGCACAGATGTTGACACAGGTAGTCAAGTCGAGGGTAGTGCAAAAGAGTATATTGCGGTACAACTGTTCTGTAAAGTCGGCGCGTATGTCAGGAGTTGCATTTCGGAGAACGGCAGGCTAAAGTCATATGGATAAGTTTTTTTTGGTGATTTTTGGAAACTGAGCACGTACCATAACATTAAGATACATCAAAATCAAGCTATAACAAGTGGATTGTGGGTCCACATTAATCAGAGCAGTATGATCGAGGGGCCAGGATTGTAAATCTTGTGCAAGAGGGGGATCGTGTGAGCACAGTAGGTCGGTGGTAAAAATGTCACAAAGGGGAACAAAATCTTGCATGCCTCGAACCCCAAGGGCAATCAACCAGGGTGAAATCCTGTCTGGGAATACACCATACCATGCCATATGGAGTGCACATATAGTGCCGTATGCTTTTGCTCTTGCCTGACAAAGCGAATCGGGCCGGTTGGTGAGAACTTCCAAGGTGAATTGGTCCTTGTCAAGTTCCGAGTTGTGCATTGGCCGCCATACAAGAGAATCAGAGCACCCTTGTTCAAAAATCTGGGTGAAAATTGACTGTTCAACACCCACGCCCACGCCTTGCCCACTTTGAGGGCTGGTAAGATATGTAATCCAACAAGATTGGAAGAAAACCATACATAATAAATGATCGTCGGCCACCAAGCAGGTTAGAAAAGTTCCAATCAGCTATCGTAACATTTTCTGGTAATGCAGGACCGTCACTGCCCATATGGTGGGAGACGAGCTTGTCGAAAAATGCTTGAGCAGCTATCCGTTCTGTAGGGGCTGTCAAAGTTAATGCACGTTGTGTCCGCTGAATGGGGCCAACAAGGCAACACAAATTCAGTTCCCACAGCACCACGTGATTGGCACCTGTATAGTTTTCATCGGGCCCAGGTGTTGTAGCAGAGGCAGTAGAAGGTGCAGCGGCTGCTGAGCTGATATCATACATATGTGTTTGAGGCGTAGAAGTAGGTGTTGCATGAGCAGGCAGTGGCGGCAATGGGAGAGGGATTGTGTGTTCGCACGTAGATGGAAGGCTACGTAATTGGAATGGTGGGAAAAGGAGTAACGGAGACCGGGTGGGATGTGCAGGCAAAGGTGAGGCTTCATGATAAAAAGGTAGTGCTGGTACCTGGGAAGATAATGTAGAGGTACTCGTATCCCGTTCAAGAAAGGGAGTTATTGGAGGAGGGGTTACTGGACCCGGATTGGTGTTAATATGCAGTTCACCTGGTTCAAATGTTGGCAAATGGTGTAGAATAGTGGGCATTGTCCTCGGAGACAATGAGGACTAAATCTCATGAATAACTCACACATTCAGTAAGGAATGGACAACATACCGCTAGGCTACCCCCAATTCCAAAGGTCTCAGTATCATTATCAAAAGATCGGTCTTGATCATCAAAAACTGTGTTGCATGATATGTGTGGCGACTGCTGTAAGGAGCTAGTATCTGCCTGAGTAGCGGTGGTAGCCCCAGGCCCTATGGTGCACTCGCATATGGGTGGTGGTGCAGTCACATGCTCCTGGAGACTGCTGGTGCGAAAGCCATGCCAGACGACTTCAGACAAACATTGATGTGGTACTGTAGAGCCCTCTAAAATGGGTCCATCAATGCAAACAGCTGCACCTAGAAAGCTAATCAGTACTTGTAAACGATAATTATACACATTAGAGAAAAAACATACAGAAAAAGAGAAGGAAAACTTTGGACTCTGGATTTCTGACATGGCTTGCAACTGCACCAAGATTGTTAGGGCAAAGCGAGGAAGCAGGATATTTTGAGGCCCTCTTGAGTTTCCGCCCATGTCGGTTACTGTTTCCTCCAACCAGAAGTCGGAATGGAGAGTCAGACATATTTGTAATATCAGTCGTCAATGCAAAAGTATTAAGGTCTATGGTAAGGTGATGCTGTTGGAAATGCCGAACGAGTGTATCATGAAAAATTTTGAAGACAGGTGTTAATGGTGATGCTTGAAATGATACTTCTAAAATGAGGTTGTATTTATCGAAACGTGAGATGAGTTGATGAAGCTTGTTTTCGAAAATGCGAGGTTCATTGTTCTTCAAATTGCAGCCAACTGTACAGTCATCCTCATCAGGAGATGTTGCATCTGGGGGCTAAGCAAGAAATCAGTTAATAAAGAGTTTGCATAGCAGAGGCTTGACTCACCCCATATGGTACCAAAATAACTTTGTAAGTATGCATTCGAGGTATTCCAGATATGTCAGCAGACATGTTGCGGGAGCCTGGCGTGGGAGGTATGGTGTTTTGAAAACCATTATTTGAACCTGGGTATGGGTGGTGGGCGCCCCGCTGTTGGTTAACATGACGAGAAAAGGAAGGGCCACCTGAGCTGAATGCCGAGTTTGTTGAGAAGGTTGATTGACTATAATGATCATGTCGGCGATCATTGGTGGAGACAGTAGCTATTGGGGAAATGGGGGGTTGCCAAGCAGTCACAGCACCAGATCCAGCTGTAATCATAGGTAGAGTTGCTGTTGTGGGGGTGCCTGCAATAGTGGTCATGATGGGAGGCCTGATAACTAATGTGAGCTCAGGAAAATTGAGAAAGACCAAAATGTACATACATGATATTATTTGTATCAAGTCTCCCATGAGCTATGTATTTCTGACCGCAGCCAGGACTGGCACAAGTGGTGTTGTGATCATACTGTAGTGAAGGCTTGTTGGTAAGAAAAAAAAAGTATATTAGTGTTTATCCGCTCACCCCAGGGGTTAACAGAAACCTACCGGCACAAACCCTGGACATTGCCCAGCAATAGGTCCTCGAGCTGGTGGATTAGGTCGTGGAACTTCATGTTGATGATGCTGATGAGAGCACCAGCAACGAGTGCCCTACAATCATGCATAGGTAAGATATAATGTTCCAGTGTAGGTGCACAAAACTTACTTGTTCACTATCAAAAAAGGCACATAGGCACTGGGGGACCATACAGTGGTCTCTCTCTTCTAGACTTAAAGAACTGTGGGCGTTAATAGACATTTAATACGGTTTTATAATGTGATGAAGGTTGTGGAGCAGAGGTATTAAGGGCGCTCGAAAAAAGGTTGTCAAGCACCATCCTAAAAGGGGTCTGAGGTGTCAAAGAACTTGCTGTCCAGATTTTCGTTGTCAAACGTCGCAACACTGAGGGACAATAAACTGAAATCAAAGCTCGACCACGAGAATGGGATTGATAACAAAAGTGTCGGAGTATAAAACTGTCATGTGAGAACAAAACTGCGAGGATTGAAAACAAAAGTGTCAGAGTTTAAAACTGTCAAAATCAGTTTCTCAAAAGGTCACGAGTTCGAATCCATCTGGTCCCTATTGAGATTGATTAATTTGTCCAATGGGGCCTCTCATACTAGTCCCTCAAAAAGTTTTTTTTTCATATTCAGCATTATTTTGACAAATGGTTGCATTTCACGAGAAAAATATTTTTTGGATCATGAATTTGTCTGATTACAAATACAATTATTAATACATCATGTGACAAATGTATGTGCACATGATTGAATCATTGTTGTTCAATGTTGTGGTTGTTGGCACATGACATAGTCACATGACATTCCCAAAAAGAATAGAGGGTTTGAAACATGCTTATTTTCATGCCTAGCAGCCTTAGCCGACTGTCAGATTTTTTCGATGTGGGATTTGTCCTATCACGTGATCCAAACCCTAACCTTAGAGGGGGTGCCAGAACTCAGCGTCTTCTATCTTAGTAAGTGACTTGACGTTATATGGACGGTCCGGCTCCTCGTGACACCATTGACTTCGCTCACTGCGTACATTAGTGCTATGCTTCACGACGAGGAGATTGTCCCGAACCCCAAAGAATTCAAACCAGAAAGATTCCTCACGGATAATGATGTTTTCTGGGACATCCCGGATCCAGAAGTGTATGCGACGTTTGGGTTCGGAAGAAGGTGCGAAATAGGTACTTTCATATGGCAAATACGACACAACGTTATTTAATTATTGTAGAAAATGCCCTGGATCCCACGTGGCACTGTCAAACCTTTATATCGTAGCTGTATCCGTCCTTGCTCTGTTCGACATCTCCCCAGAGCTCGATGCAGATGGGAACCCCATTAGGGTAGTACCTGAATGGTCGATTGGAACGCTTGTCTCGTGAGTGTTTAATGCTTAGAATGAAGCGAGGAAAATCTTACAGCGCCGTCCCAGTGAACCACGGCCGTTCCCATGCAAGATTACTCCTCGCAAAGGAAAGGACGTTGAGAGTCTGTTGAGCGAGTATATGGATGTTGAATTCGCCTGAGGACCCCACCCGCACTTGATGTATGACAGCCCTTGCCTTCTGGCACTTCCTTTTCGTTTTTTTCAGAGATGATTCCCTTGCGGCAGCGTGATCGCAGGTCATCCTGTTGCCCTCGAAAACTGTACTTCAAAGGCCTGTGATCCGAAGTACTTCTTTACCCAAAAATCAAATGTAAATTACTGTCATACAAAGCCAATGCATGATATGATATGAATGGATACTCGGGAACCAAGCATTGTTCATGATCTCTTATTAGGAACTTAAATATAATGCTGGGGTCCACATTTCTTCAATTATCCCCTCCGCTGCCGTAGTAGTCCTCCTGAAGGAACCACGGCAGCAGCCAGGACTTTGATGTCCCAAACATTGATACTTCCCTCGCAACAGTAACTCCTTCTCATGACACGTTAAGCCTAGATAAAAACGGACGGAAACCTATCTCTCATACTTGTAGAACCTGCCTTTTTGAGTATTACGTTCAAGGACCCACACTACACACTACACAATTCCTACTACCACTTCCATCCTACATTGGATTCGCAATAAAGTTCGTGAGGTCATGCCGCTGGGCATAAGTACCAGCAACTTTGAGCAGCGGTCTATTGGGGTACAATCGAACGAAGTAGGGGCTGCTTATCGATATGGCCCCCAAGCGTCAAAAAGAATCCTATTTCTGACCCATCGCCCTTAAAAATATGAATCAGTAGGATGTCTCTGCTTTCGAGGACGCCTAGCTCACGATCATTGTGTTTGGGAATCCAGGATCAAAAGAGAGTACACCTTCAAGATACTTTATTTGCTCATCCGAAAGTTTGATGCTCAATGCCTCGATATTCGCCATCAGGTGTTCAACTTTTCGCCCACCGATGATAGGAAACACATAAGGAGTTTTGTGCATCACATACGCGATGGCGACTACCTCGTATCAGCATGACTGTTCAAAGTTCAAGACTTGTCATGCGGCCACATACCTGAATTGATGTTCCGCGTCCCAACTTCTTCTGCGACCTTTACCAATGCATCCGATATTTTCTTCTCGTTTTCATTTCGCTCCCATGCCCCCTGCGCATTCATGCGACCTTTTTCACCTGTTTCCCGGCGTTTCGCCTCCTCTTCATCGGTTCTGAATTTCCCACCTCCGACAACGCCCCAAGGCGATAGCGCCATACCTGACAACCAAGTGAAGAAATGTTCTGCTAGATATCGTGACGGGACGCACCCTCGGCTCTTGCCATTGGTATAATGTCGCGCTCAAAGGAACGTTTCATGACACTCCATTCGCCTTGGTATACACTAAATGGTGTTAAAGCATGGTCTCGGGCGTATTGATTGGCCTTTGCGACAATCCATGCAGGGGTATCCGAGACACCCTGAGGAATGACAAATGGTGAGTGATGGTTGAAATCGTAAACACCAGCTGGAGGAGTACTTACCAGGTACAGCACTTTGCCTTGTTGAACAAAGACATTTAACGCACGCATGACCTCCTCGACGCTGGTCTCCCAGTCCCACCAGTGGACATAGAGGAGGTCAATGTAAGATGTACGGAGCTTTTTCAAGGAAGCTTCAACGGATAGATGCATCGATTTGGCATTATTTCCACCATAGAACACACGCTGCTGGATGGATTTATCGCCCCTTTTATATTGGCTTGTGTACTGGGCTCCAAAATCAGTATTCAGCAAATGTACTCTTCTGAGATAGGCATCACCTTGGTCGCAATGAAAAGCTGATCGCGGATGCCCCTCTTTTCAGCCCACTCACCGATGAACATCTCTGAAGTCTCGTCCTGACTGCATTTGATAAGCCCTGTTTTTCAGTTGCATATTGGCATAGCACATACTAGCTATTAGCGGTGTCAATAAAATTTCCGCCATTGTCAAAGTATGTATCCAGTAGTTGGAAACTAGTTTCTTTATCCATGGAACCCATAAAACCTCCCCATTTATCGCCAATGCTCATTGCGCCAAAGGCGAGCGGAGAGACGTGCACACCAGCATGGGGGGAAAGAAGTCTGTAGCGACCCAAAGCTGTTTTGGGGGGAGGGAGTGGCGTGAAGGACGACATAGCGGTTGGGGGGAATATCAAATTTCTCTTTGAAGCAGCTTTATATACACAACACCTTGTATTTCTATATGCAGAAGGGGGCCGTGCTCGTTGCTCGCCCTCTGGTGTGAAATCTGAGCAGCAGAATCGCTACCAAATGGTTAAAAATAGGGATATGATGACTCATGCACGTAATACTACTGCATCACATGGAGGCGATTATATGACAAACCATGGGATAGTGCTATGCTTTTTTATATGGCCCGTCGAGGGTGGCGTTGGGAATCAGCCCAGTGGACACATATTACCGTGGAACCTATTAATATATTGCACGAAGCTCCCTCCAAGGTAGTTCATAATTATCGAATAGCACACTGCGTTACGGCATCTGAATGCCTCAACCACTCCGTACACAGCTGGAAGGAGATCCTTGAGACGGATATCCTTGGCTCTCTTGCAACAGTTCGAGCTGCTAATGTACGAAGGTGTGTAGTTCTTTTATTCTCAAAGGCTTTTGATATATTTGCTCTATTCTGCCTACTAAGATATGCTTGGCGTTGCACTCAGTTCATGTTTTAGATGCATATAATATCAGCTAGCATAGTGGATTATTACGGACTACGACTACCCCACTCGAGTTTTGAACACTCGTGCCATGAGCGCCCCAATGCCGCGTCCTCCAAGCGATCGCGGTATATAACCAAGGAAATATCGCTGGAAATTCGGATAACCTGCTCGCGGTGAGCTTTTGCTTCGGTTTCGGGTGGAAAGCGGCTGAGGAAACCTGAATTACAGGGCAGATGACGCCAGGACTAATGGATCCGATCAATCGCAACTTGGACTAGTCTTATCGATAATTCAATTTTAGCGCCGATTGTACACTAAGACAGGCGCTTGTCAGACCACAACACAAATGTGGTTGACCACTTACACGGCCAGCGGTTTGCACCAGAGGAATACTCGGTTTGATGAGCCCAGGTACAGACTGGAACTGGTTTCGAGGTTAAACTAAGAATGACCCAGGGCGCCACTGAGTTTCCGTTGACCCAAGCCAGTTCCAGGTTTGGATCCAGGTTATCATGGTCCTTAAAATCCCACACTACTCGGCAAAGGCTGCCGGGAGTTGTCCGCTTTATGTAATGTGATCTTGTACTGTTTGGGCAGTGTGTGATCATGAATCCGTCAAAATTTCCAAGTCCAGTCGCCCAAATTTGGTAAGACGTCACTGACAAAACTGCCAGCACACCAGCTTTGCAGACTTCATGTTCAACATTCAACACTTACACACAATCCTCAACGCCTGCAACCGTCAACATGCTCTTCCTACATGATACATGTGAGCACAAGCTGACCTCATAATTGTGGAGTGACTAAAGGTTAGTTCCTTTCTTCTTTACATTCAGCAATTACTGACACAGGTAGCAGATGCGCTCAAATTACACTTTTATACAACCTCTCCATTCGGTTTTGTCCTTGGGGTATGTCTTTCAGAACTCAACTTCACTCCCTTCAACCACCTTACCTCTTACTTCAGCTCAATGCTGTGGTGCACGTCCATTCACCCCCATTAAATCACCATGCCCCCACTTGTACCTGCCGCCTGCCAAATAGTAAGTCGACTCCTGATCATCGAGAGTAGAACCTTCTCTGACACTTCAGATTACACAGATTGCAGTGTATTAGACCCCGGATCACACGATCCTCCCCGCAGGCGGCAGCACTTTTCTGTCACCACCGACGCTGCCGAGTGTCAATCAATCAAACACACCAGCAACCTGATGGGATGGCCTCGGGTTACTGAAGTAGGGCTAGGGCATAATGACCGTAAGTTCATCACATTATATTCTTGTGATCTTACATTGAACTTGAATGGCAGACAATATCACCCCATTAATAATGGCCCTCCGCATTTGCTGATGGGGAGTTCTCTTCACCGGCGGCATTGGCCTTGTACTAGCCAATATCTTGTGATTCATTTCCCAATATTTTTTCTCCGCATATTCTACATCTCTGTACTCAGTTATTTTAATACATTGCAATGTGATTATTCGTGTCTACTACCAGTAGTGTCGAGAGCGAATGCAATCCGGACCAGAAACCAACAATCGGTAGATTATTTTGGGTATTGGATCACGTGTTTGCATTGGGTTTGGCTCAGGATTTGGTTTATTTTTGTTAGACGCCGTCATCCAGGTTGAACTTGGTAGGTCTCCACCTCAGCTAAACCTCATCCCTGTCCAGGTCTAGCCTAGTCCCGCGGGAACCAGTCCCGGCGTGGGTTAATTCTCTGCCTGTGTAGGCGAGGGGCTGTCTGGGATCCTATGCTCCTCGTGGGATTTTATACTCAGCATAAAGGTATAAAAGGACAGCACCATGGACGTCTGGATCCTCACCTCTCTTGACTTCGGACTTGTCACTACTGTGCGCACTTGGTGATCAACTTGACACCGCCCACTGGCAATGAGCTAGAGTGCTGCTTCGCGACGTCCACCTCGGTGGCTGGTTACGGACTTGTGCTCGCAAAAGTGGGTTGTCGTTGTCGCTGTTTTCGCTCTGCTCTCTTCTGAAGTTGTAGATGTAGGTTAACGTCTGAGTGGTCGACTAACACCCTCACGGCGATGTCAGCACAAGTCCATTGTCGGTGGAGCTGTACCCGCCACTTGCCAAACAGTAGGTCGCCTCCCAATATCAGAGGTATACATGTTGTCTGACACTTCGGGGTAGATTGCGGGGTATTAAACCTCGGATCGCATGTCCTCCACGCAGGCAGCGGCCCTTTTGTGTCAACACCGACACCACCGAGCACAAACCAAACATCCACAGCGACCCGATGGGATGGCCTCGGGTTGCTGAAGCAGGGCTGGGGCACAACGACCGTAAGTGCATAACATCAGGCGCTCGTGATTTTGTATTGAGCTCGAATACCAGGCAACATCACCCATTAATGATGGTCGCTCAGCCCTTCGCGCTTACTCATGTTAAATCCTCTCAACAGGCAGCAGCTCGATGGGTTAGCTTCGAGCTGCTGATTCTGGTTAAACATTGCCAACCGAGTGTAAGCCTCATTTCGCCTTTGATGTACTTCGCACTGATGGTCGACCGTAGGAGTTTGATCACTTACAGAAAATTCACTGTGAGTACTTTTACCCCTAAACTAATCATGCGCCCGTATAGCATCCTATTGTCATCTTTTCATACATCTCGTTTGCCTCTATCTCTCCTATCCCTTTATATTTTCACTCCCCTCATCACCCCCCTCCCCGCTCCAATCGTCCTGCCTGTCCGAGGTCGACATCTCGCACACAACAGGTTGCTCCCACCTCACGATGTGGTCGAGTTGAAAGTCAGCCCGGGGTGACGTGCGATAGTCTGTCGACATGAGGCGTTTTTGCGCTCTGCACGAAGGACCCATGGCTGTTACGTTCATTCTCCCCTCTGTCACTTTCTGGGTGTCATGGCTATAGGAGACTTGACAGCCGTCCTCGAGCGCATTGGGCAGTTTTCTTTTTTCAAAAAAAAAAAAAAGGAATTGTATGATTAGTTTTTTTTTTCTTCAACCCATTTTTTTCCTGGGGAAGGGTCTCTTTGATCCTCGTGCTCCCTTGTCGTTGGGCCCTGGGCTTAAGACTTGCATCGCTAGATGCGAGTTGAACCAAAGCACGTGAATTCTTTTTTAGCTACAGAGACCTAGTCCATCAGTCTATTCGCCTTACTATATTGATGTCTTGATAAATAGACTGTAATCGCAGGTTCATACAGCTAGTTGCAAGATTTAAATACAATACTGAACTTCGCTTTGGTCCCACTTTCATCCTCCGCAATTTCATAGATGTTCAGATATCCTTGATTGAGCTAAGTACAGGTAAATTGAGCTAATTTCATGCATGCAAAACCCGGTTACAAGTTGGAAGTTATGAAAGAAAACAATCCGTCTCGCCTTGAGCTTGACCGCCCAGTGAAAGTTCTTAGGTAGTAACTAATCGGTACTCTTAATCATGTCACTCCGCGTTTATATTTGGATACCAGGAACCATTACCAGCTTGGCGAGAGGACACTTCCCCGTCTATCATACCCAAGATACAAATGTATCACCAAGGCCAAAGGACAAACGCAGTCTTCAACCCCATTCTAATAAGCTTTTAACCAGCCAAGAGTATGCGCGCGTAAGGGGAGCAACCAAACCCAAACTCAATACTTCACACCAAGAAACAACAACCCCCTCCTCGCAAACTCAACAACCTCCTCCAACTCCCTCCCATCCGCCGCACTCCACTTCACCTCCACCTCCTCCGGCACCTTCCCCGCCCTCAACGCACCCTCAAACGCCGACTTGCGCACATTCAATACTGCCATCCGTCGTGGGTCCGAATGACCCGTGAACACGATCAACGCGGTCTTGGATGGTAGGTTCGCGTAGATGGTTTGTAAATGCGTGTTGAGCTGTTGGAGTGTTTCGGCGAGGATTGCTGGTGTGGGTGGTTCGGGCGGTGGAGGCGGCGGAGCATCGGGGGTGGGTTTTGGTGTCGTCCCTAACATAGTACAAAAGAAACATCAGCGCCAATAATAAAATATATCCAATGACATGGCGCTTACATCCTTGAACGTTCGCAAGACTCATCAACCTCGCAAACACAAACTGATGCGAAGGCAACACATTCACCAACTCCTTCACAATCTCTTCATCACTCGTACACCCAACCGCCGAAGTCGCCTTACTCCCGTGCATAGCCGCCGGATTCCCATGATCCACAACAGCAGACTTAATACTCTCCGCAGGCCCACCCGCACGTCTTCTCGAACGCGCCATCCGTTCAAAAATCGACTCATAGTCCACCTTGAACTCGCCAAACCCAGGGCCACCTTCCATTTTTTTCTTGAAAAGATCTAAACAAGCACGGGCATCTTCTTCAGGGTCATGCCCACCCTCACCACGTGTTTGGATTTCCCTGCCGCACCATTTCTTCGTGAGCCACGCTAGACCAGGTTTAAGTGGCCTTCCGCGAGGGTGATGGTATATCACGGCTGTGTCAATACAAAGTGGGTGACAGATTTTGAGGGCTTTGAGATCAGATTCGAGGGAATGACCAAGGAGGATTGGGGTAGGTGCCGGGAGGGCGTCAATTGTGTTGGTGGAGAAGGGGTTGGCTACTGGGGGTGAGAGTAATCGAAGAATGTGGGCCTGAACTTGAGCGTGGGTCGTCGTCACGCCAGCTAACGCATCAGAGGTTATGCCAGACCACCTATCGGATTTTGTCTAAGAAATATTTGGCATAGCTAAAGAGATAACTGACGAACCGAGTGAGATAGTCTGTGATCGGTTTGGCAGGCTTGACTAATTGATCATAAACGACGAGGCCCGTATGATAATCGATGACGCAGACACGGGTCAATTCCTTGCCATCCTCAGTTAGACACTAGGACAGGTTTCAGCATGTGTAGAAGGTGACGAAAGACAACCCCCCTACCATCTCGCAGTCAATGGCAAAAACTCGCTGTTTGGGAGCTTTGAGCTTGTCCTCTGCCGATAGAGTCTTGGGCTGCGGCGTTTCTACCCATCCTGGTGGTTTCTGGAAGACATCGGCCATGTATGAAGGGATTGGATAATCGTTCTCGATCATTTGTTCGAGTGATAGAGTGAACTGCGAAGGTTCTCTGTCTCCTTTGAGTTCTGCTATAACGGCTGTTGAATGGGAGGAAACACGCCGAGTTGAAAGTTGACATACAGCTGAGCCTCTGCGCTATTCTCTTTTTCCTCTCCTCCCCACTCATTGGCCCATTAAAAAATGTACTTAGGACGCTGTGCATACGGGTCTGGTCCCCCGGAGCGCGCGTTGGACAGGCATGAGTGAAGGTATTTGCAATAAACGGAATGCTAGCAGCTGTAGAATCCGCGTTTTGTGATTTTGAGAGCAGAGGTATTGAAATGGGTAGGTTAGGATTCGCAGTCGCGACAGTGGGCAGTGGGGGCAACGCGAGTATGTCTGAAGTCAATCCTGGAACCAGAATAGCGACAACTTTTTGGACCAGCTGGGCATTCTGGAAGATCATGAGCATCAGACTTGCGGCGGTGAGTGAGAGAAGCATACATCTATGCGGAGCCAGTTGGGCGGTGGGGCGTCGGCCGCCAAGTGGAGGACGAGGTCCCGAATATCCTAGGGATAAGTGAGTGAGCGATACTTTTGCGCGCTCAGCACCGAACTTACATCTATGCTGACTGCATGGGATCTCTTGTTGATTTCGGCGTTGTGGTACATGAAGCGCGGCTGGGACATCTGGCAAGAAAGGGAGCGAGTAAGAGCATGGTAGACGGGCTACACTGGGCCCAGGCGCGCAATGTTATGGATGGCTAATCACAGAAACACACACACACATCACTCTTGCCAGCCTGCTTCTGCTTTTTCTTCTGCTTCCTCGTCTCAACCTTTGTCCACGCATCTGTGTCTTCCGTCGCCGCTTCGACTGATTCTGCTGGCTTGTGTTTCTTCAGTGCCGGCGACTCGCTGAGTGTCTGTCGCCGTTTCATGGTGGAATGACGAGGAGACTGATGGCGGTTGTTTGTTCGATGGGGGTTGCTTGTGGGCCCCGGATGAAAACTCTCTCCTGATCTCGTGAACTAGCGTTGAGGGTGGTTAGAGTCTTAACTCTACTAAAAGTCGATTATTATTCGATTCCAGTATATTTATATTCTTATCCCTCGATATCCTCGACTCAGCCCATATAACAGGTTCCGTCAGCGGGAGCATCTCATCCGCTGTTTATTTTTTCTGGTCTAAAGGCCTACCATCCGTTGATCAAGCCTACCGAAGTGTGGCACATGACGTTACACTACCTCATTATAGGATTATAGGATGTTCAAACCATACTACCCTCCCGTTGATTCAAGGTGGGACAAAGATGAAGGCAACCAGTGGTAATCTACAAACATGAGTTGTGGTCTGCCCGAGAGATTCATTCCATAAGATAATCTAACAATGAATTCTAAGCCCGACAGCCTGATGAAATAATTAATTAGCCAATTGGAACAAGTAAGAACTCAAAAACTTGTTGCACGATTCTTGTGGGAGTGTTTCGGGCTATCTCCACGGGTATTGAGATGAGACGAGACCAGCTGGCCGTCATGAAGAATGATCGACAAAAGCGAGACACCTAGCCTTTCCTCAGTTCCTGAAGAAATGTACGAGGTAGAAGGTGTTGTGCCCCAAGCTCTTTGCCAGCTTCCGGTGATGGCGCCTGGCTGCCTGCACCGAAAGCTCGAGAGACTCTTGGAACGATCCGCTGACGGTTGACTAGTACGTTGGATCTGGTTTTATTGTAATCACTTTTCAGATAGGCAAAGAAATTGCTGTTGAATTGTCCCATGCTTTAGTCTGTCGGACCAGTGGGTATTCCGGATGGATATTGATCAGAGGCGGGGTTACGCGACTCTGAGCTCCATAGAAAGACAGAAGTATAACCGCTGGCTAGAATCGAATGCAGATTGCCAGAAATAGAACAGGATGTTGAGGAGTGCCTCAATCGTCGAGGTTAATAGCCTTGCCAAACTTTGCATACAAGACGACCTTCAGCTCCCTCATCTGTGTCTCGCATGCCTCTACCTCCTCTGAAATTTCAGCAAAACGATCGTCCACTCCTTTCTGGTCGCGTTCAAGTCTTTTAAGTGCCTTTGGGAGCGGCATGTGCAGGAAACTCTCGCCAACTTTGTACCTGATTATACGGTGTAAGCCTCAACGAATGGCGGATACAGGTTTATGAGCAACGTACAGAACAGGTTCATCCTCATCGGCGAGTTCCAGCTCGGTTGATAGATCATCTAGGGCTTCTTTTTGCTGCTATAAAGTCTATCAATCAATAATCCGGGGAAGCTCGATCGACATCGGCTGCCACCTTGATGTCCTGAAGCTTTTCCTCTAATCCTCGAACACGGGTGTTCAGCCTGGAGAACGTGTTGATTTGCTGCTGATCCTCTAGTCCGAGTTCATACCAGGGGTACCGGTAAAGAAGTTGGATATTGCAACCTACCCCAGGTCACCTCTGCAGTGTCATCCTCTTCGTTTTGTTCTAGCTGATATTCGTGCGTTCAGAGAAATCCTAAACAGAGGCGAGGCACACGCACCATGCGCAAGTTGTTCATCTTGGCAACTTGTCTGAAATGACCGAGTTTGGCGTTGAGGGATTCGACCAGATTACGTGATCCAATGGACGGGTGCCCTCGTCTCTGGTTGGCAACGCAGGCTCGGCCAGGGACATGGACAATTGCCAATTTCCTGTCCGCTGTTCCATGGAGACCGATGGCTTGCAGCACACATTTCGCCGAGTCACTGAGTGTAGGAAACGCCGGGAGTTGCGCAGGTGGCCCCCATTAATACCACGTGACGCGGTAAATGAGGCATAAAGCACTGAAAGGGAGCCCGGGTGAACCACGCTCAACCTCTCACCAAACACGCTTGAGACTCTCGAGCACATCGAACACAACAGCGACGAACAACATTTCCTCCACTCCATCCTCAATGTCCTCAGACTATGAATACTCCGACGAGGACGGCGATTATTATGACGATGAGGATATGATAGACGGTACCCAGGACGATTGTGAGCACCACCTCCAGCCATTGACCGCCCCTTCTCGGCCTTACCCATTGTTCAGTGTCGGGCAACTCGGAAGATGACATGGATATGGACGTCTATGGGGGTGACGACTTCAAGGTGGCTCCCAAGGGCAAGCGCAAGTCCTACGAAGTGGAGTACGAGTCCTTGAGCCAAGCTGCCGTGGAGAGGCTCATGAAAGACGATGTCGAGTTCATATGCAGCATCTGCGGTGTCGATGTAGGTCCACGCGAAACCCCCTCAATTCTCGTCATTCTCAACCCTGTACGCAGGAAAGCATTGCAAGTTTGCTGCTGCGTCACATGAAATGGAACAAGGAGCGGCTGGTCGAGAAGTATATGGACAATCCAACATCAATGCTTGTTGCCGCGGGTATCACTGTTCCCGAACCTGCTGCTGCCTTGGCACCAACCCGCACACGATCATCCGACGGATCTTCAGCACGGCGCCCCACACGTGCCGCATCTAGACTACTGGCGCTCACAGGATCCAAGTCCCCAAGCAAGTCCCCTGTAACCTCTCCTACTCTCTCTTACCATATACCCAAAGCTTTCAAGCCTAAATCCGACGAACCCTTTGTCTGTCCCATCTGTTTTGACGACGCACCCGACCTCCGAACCCTCGCACTTGACTGCGAGCACACCTTCTGCTCAGGGTGCTGGAATGCATATCTCGTGTCCAAGATTCGAGATGAGAGCGAACACTCTGCCAAGTGTATGGCGGAGGGATGTGCACTTGTGTGTCCCGATCCCTTCATACGTTCGATTCTCGTGCCTGAGCCCGGTTCTCCGATAGGGGACGCGGCGCAGGAAGAGGACAACAGGAAGACTTGGTCACGCTTCCAGGAGCTTCTTGTGCGTCACTATGTCGCCTCAAATAAGAAACTCAAGTTTTGTCCCTACCCTGCGTGTACCAATACAGTCTCTTGTCCCTCTGCGGCGGACAAGTCCAGCCTCACCACTGTTGTTCCAACCGTATCATGTGGCGCCCGTGGCATCGGCGATCAAATGTCCCAGAGTCAGAGTGGTTGGGGACTAACAGGGAAGGAGCACAAATTCTGCTTCGGGTGCAACGTGGAGAGCGACCACCGTCCAGTTGTGTGCGGCGTTGCGAGGATGTGGTTGAAGAAGTGTCGCGATGATAGCGAGACTGCGAATTGGATCAAGAGCAATACAAAGGAATGTAGTCAATGCCAGAGCACTATCGAGAAGAACGGTGGATGCAAGTAAGTCTAGCCCGATTCAAGTTCCAGTAAAGCCTTTTTTTTTTTAACGCGCCTCCAAGCCATATGACCTGTAAAAAATGCAAACATGAGTTTTGTTGGGTTTGTATGGGTCCCTGGAGCGAGCACGGGACTGCGTGGTATTCCTGCAATCGATATGATGAAAAGGCGGGCGTGGAGGCCCGGGATGCTCAAAGTCGGAGTCGTGCCTCTCTTGAGCGCTACTTACACGTAAGTCTTTTCTTGACTTTGCTAAAGATATCCTGCTGACATTTTGGTAGTATTATAACCGATGGGCTAACCATGAACAATCTGCTAAACTTTCTTTGGATCTCTACGCCAAAACGGAGAAGAAGATGGAGGACATGCAGATTACTTCCTCGCTTACATGGATTGAAGTACGTATAGTAATAGCTCATACACAAGTATTCTTGCTAAGTGAACGCGCTACCAGGTGCAATTTATGAAAAAGGCAGTGGAGGAAGCGGAGCGATGCAGGATGACTCTCAAATGGACGTACGCTATGGCTTATTATCTTGGAAAGGGCAATGAGAAAGATCTCTTTGAGGATAATCAAAGGTAGATCGTGTTCTCTGGTGCACATGGCTTGTACCTGACTTGTCTCTTAGGGACCTGGAGAGAGCTGTCGAGGATCTATCTGAGCTTCTTGAGGGACCTATCGAGCCCGAGAACATCCCTACTCTACGGCAGAAAGTCACGGACAAGGCGGTATATGTGCAGAAGAGGAATGAGATCGTCTTAGAGGATACTGCAAAGGGCTTTTTAGAGGGAAGGTGGAAGTGGAATGTCACAGTGGAGGGCTTCGACGAGCCCGAGAAGGTCGATGTTTAAATTCTGATTTTCTACGTGCTATTTGGTCGTCCTCTTTTTTCCTCCCTTCATTCTCCTACCACACGTATATCATTCACCCACTTGCAACTAATGGACGCTTCTTTACTCTTCGGGTCTCCTGTCCGAACAGATCCGAACTCCGAGGAATGTAGAAAAATTTTCGCTTACCTAATGAACTGTGCACGGACCATGCAGGCGGGATATATAATCCCTGCCGGTCCCATCTGTTGCTCCTTAGAACATACTCGAACAGGATCTGTTTACAGAAACTGACCGAGTCTCGCATTTTTACAAATGCCGCATCCTTCATATCCACTCGATGACATCCGCACTCTCTCGTTCAACAGAGAACATGGCACCTGTGTTATGCACAGTTGTCTCGAGGACGTTTAGGCTTGTTTCTGTTCTTTGCGCTTGTTAAGAGTGTGAAGATGGGCTTGCCTGCGAGACGAGTGTCTGTCTGATGGATACCACTTTTACTTTTTATTTGTTTGATTACTGCGGTTGTATTGTGTCCTATGATTCTAATTGATTTGACTGTCTTTTGTTATCCTGCGTACAAACTGAGATGATCTTGTAAGCACCCTCTTTTAAGAGGAGAGCTTTGATGCTGCCTTAATGGTTGGTGTGTGGTGAAGTTGAGTGTGTTGCTGTGAAGAGCATCAGAGGGGTTGTAATGAACTTATGATAGATGGAATGTAGGATGATTCTCCCATACTAGTGTACTCGAGAGCGCTAATCCCTATAAAAAGTTGATAATTCCCTGAGTCGAGTGCTCCTGTGGCTTTTATCTTCCGGGTTGGGAAATATGTGCTGACTGATCATGATGTCGTCATGCATGATTCCGGTCTCAAGTCTTTATAAATATGATCTCTGTCTATCCATATTGCTTTCGCCTTTATTCACATCATCATCATGCCTCGTACCGCAGAGACAGCGAGCTTCAAGGTCTGTCAAGCGACTGATGCAATGGTGTAGAACTTGAAGATAATTTCGTTAGTTCAACCATACGATGCTTCGCGTCAAGGATCCCAAGGTATCGTTGGATTTCTACCAAGATGTGAGTATTATAATATTTATGCGATGGGGTATGGAAAACTGATATACGCTCTTAGATCATTGGGATGGAGCTTTATGACGGTAATTTCTAATCGCTTTACCATCGCGTTTATGGATTTACTCCCTCGATTCTCGCCGTAGTCAAAAAGTTCAGCGATTTTACGCTGTATTTCTTAGCGTTCAATCACGAAGGGCGTGAGTTGACCGCAGAAGATAAGGAGAAAAGTCGTTTCGCTCGCGAAGGTATTTAACGCTTTCGCAATGTCCACTCCGTACTTAATAAACCACAACACGATCTTCCCGCAGGCATTTTAGAATTAACGCACAACCATGGCACGGAGTCCGATCCCGATTTCAAAGGATACACCAGTGGCAATTCGGATCCCGGGCGTGGTTTTGGGCATATTGCGATTACTGTGAACGATGTTGAGGCGGCGTGCGAACGTTTTGAAAAGCTTGGTGTGAGATTTCAGAAGAAGCTTACGGACGGGAAGATGAGGAATATTGCTTTCATTCTGGACCCTGATGGGTGAGATATAAGGATTGTCGTGGGTGTTTTTTTTACTGTGAAGCTGATACATTTCAAATTTACAGGTACTGGATCGAGGTGCTACCCAATGCCTTCAAGCTATGAACAACAATGATAATCTGGCCTGCTATTATCATTATGTCAATAAATTTGATCGATGATTTCACTAGAATTCTAAGTGACCATGTGATTATGATTCTACAACGTGATCGCTCTTTTCTTATCCTTTGCTCTCATCCCTTATCCTTGGCCACTCGACTAGTCTGTTGGGTCCTGCTTTGTGTTCGGGTTGGATGGCACTCGGCTTATAGGACTCAGCAGTACAGTGGGTTGTAGCGAAATCACGGTCCATGCGAATTCCCCACAGGGCTCTAGGTTTTAGCACTTTCAACCTCATGATGCCTCTTCTTCTTCTTTCCCTCTGACCCAATCCCGCGCGCCCACGCCACGCTATATTCTTAGTCCAGAAGTCCACTACGCTGCACCACGCCGTCATGCAGCATTTCCACATAAATGGAACCCGACGCGCTGATGTTGGACCCCGCTGTCAAAGATGCCGTGGCCGTGCTTGACTCGCCTGCTTCTAACAAATTTATTGGTGACATCTGCTCTCGCGGACGTCATCAACCTTGCTAGCTTAAAGTGGACGCTCACAAACTCCAATGGAACGATCAAAATACCTTCTACTGGCCCACCGAACCAAGCCCACATCGACTTGTTGAACGCTGGAATAATTACGGAACCCTTGCTCGGGATAAACGGTCAGAAGCATCGAAATTTAATAACACCTGCTTCGCTGCGTCTAACGCATTTGTAGATTTTACTCAGCGTTGGGTTGTCGATGAGAATTGGACCTATACAGCGGATATCTCGCCATTCCTCAACAGCGATGCGCTTAGGAACTCCAAGAGGACATTGCTTGTTTTCTATGGGATTGATACTATCGCGAATATCGTACGAGTGTCGTGTCTCTTCACTCGAAGTAACTAGAGCTCAATTTCCTTCGTCTTTCTAGACGTTAGCCAATCAACCAGTTGCATGGGTCAACAATCAATTCCGCCAATACATTTTTGATGTCACCCACATACTAGCCTCCCAAAAGAACGCCCAGTTGACCGTTGCCTTTGAATCTGCATGGACCTACGGATTGAATGTCACACAAAGACCCGACGCAGAATTCTTCCCAAATGGCAACGGAGTGAGAACTAGTGACAGCGTGAGCGCTATCAATCACCATAATCCCTAATACTTACTCGAACTGGCCAGTACGAATATCCGGGCGTCCGCCAGTGGGTTAGGAAAATTGCTTCAGATTTTGGGTGGGACTGGGTATCTGCCTGTTTCAGTCAATTTATGATATATCTATCTGACGATACGTCAGGGGCCAGCTTTCGTACCCAGTGGTATATACAAGCCCGCTTATTTCGTGACCTTGAGTTCGCCGAACGGCAAGAAGGAGATGATAGGAACTCCACCGGTCTCCCCGGACAAAAGAGGTGTCAGTACTTCAAGCCCGGTTTTCATCGAGGAAAGCTCTGTCGATATCTACAAGCTTGGGCAGTCGTTCTCCGTACCCCCGAGAGAGGATGTAGATTGGGTCGTTAACGTGACGCTGGCTGTGCAGTCGTCGACGGACTTCCAATCTACCTCCCTGACTCTTGCTTTCCCCGAACTCAGAGTATCCAAAACCTTCTCTGTATCCCCAATTCGCGCTTCACCTCCCGGCAGCGGGGGCGGGCCAAGCTGGGTAAACGCAGTATGGAGGATACCCGACTCTGTCCCTAAGCGTTGGTATCCTCATAACCTTGGCACACCACAGCTGTACAATCTATCGGTTACACTCGATCTGAGATCTTCGGGGCATGTTGACAGCGTCTCATTCAACGCTCGTACCGGGTTTCGCACCATCCAGCTCGTCCAGGCACCATACACACAGGAAGAGGTTCAGAAGGGTATTACCCCTGGAGATAATTGGCATTTCAATATTAACGGCAAACCTTTCTATGCTCTTGGCACCAACATCATCCCCTTTGATCCCTTTTACGCAAGAACAACCACTGAACAAGTACGATGGGTGCTGGAAAGCGCCGTCAAGAGCGGACAGAATATGGTTTGTCCTACCTCCTTCAGCTCGTTGGATCTCATGTTAAAATGGCATTGTTAGTTGCGCATATGGGGAGGGGGCACTTATCAACCGTCCGATTCCGGCGTTGCTGGTGGTGTCTACGACTTTTACTCCCTCTGTGACGAAATGGGCATCTTAGCCTGGTCTGAGCTCATCTTCTCGGACTCGTTGTATCCAATCAATGACTTCTTGCTGGAGTCTATTGAACCTGAAGTACGGCAGAATGTAAGGCGTGTTAATATACATCCCAGCAATGCGCAATGGGCTGGTGGTAATGAGATTGAGGGCATTGTCACGGCAGCCGCTCGTGCGCTAGCGAATGGGACTCACTATCTGAACGAGGCATGTCATCGCCATCGCTACCGATTATCGCAACATACTAACTTTTGATTAGTATGTTACCTTATTCCGAGACTTCCTCCAACCCATTGTATCCTCGGAAACACGTTCTGTAAGCTTTGCCGGCTGCCTGGTCAGGTGTACGGGTGTTTCAACATTTTGCAGGTGCCCTACACCGATTGCTCTACCACTACTGGCGTTCTGAGCTTGGACCCGTACGAATTGCGACTGAGGAATGAAACGCCCGGCGAGATTTATGGCAATGGAGGTGCGCTATTTCCGGACTAATCCCTCTCATCTCACCTTACCTCCAACATAGAGCGTTATAACTATGATGCTTCCGTAGCATTTGACTACAAGACTTTTCCCGTCATACGGTGATTACTTTATCCCTCCTGCATTACATTCACTGATCAATCAGTTCAGTTTCATGAACGAATTCGGGTATGTTCATTATGTTCCCCCTCTTTAGACTGGCAACTTACCCTCTATACGTTCTAGCTTCCACTCAATGCCGTCCTTCTACACCTGGGAAGAAGTACTTACCTCTCCGGACGACTTCTCGTTTAATTCCTCCGTCGTAATGTCCCGAGACCACCACCCGCCTGCAGGTAGTCTCGCCTTCCCTAACCCCAACGCACCCGAAGGCCAACTTGAACTAACTCTTGCCGTCGAAACCTGGCTTCCACGTCCTGGCACATCCGACACCAACCAGACATTTACGCAATGGTGCTGGAGCACTCAGGTCTTCCATAACATGGCGATGGTAGCTCAGGTAGCTTGGTACCGTCACGGTGCAGGACAGGGCGAGAACAACCTTGGCGCACTCGTATGGCAGTTGAATGATATTTGGCAAGGTGTGAGTTGGTCGAGTGTTGAGTATTCTGGGAGGTGGAAGGTCCTGCAGTATGGACTTGCGGGCGTGTTTTCGCCTGTAACTATTTATCCATTCTGGACAGCCCAGAATGAGACGCTGGAAGTTTTGGTTATATCGGATCGTTGGGAGTCTGTCAAAGGAAGTGCGCAGCTGACGTGGTACGACTGGAAGGGTAATGCTCTCAGCTCCTCTCGACATGCATTTACGGTCCCGAGCCTCAATAATTCGCTCGTTCTTCAACAAACGGGTTTGGACACTATCCTACCCACTGGACACGACGCCACCGAGGTCTGGATGCTTTTGAACCTGACGGCAAGAGTGGATGATCGACTAGTCACTAACGAGCAATGGGTACATATTCCTTTTTTACTTTTAGATCACCCGAAGACTGATAATACTTCAAAAAAAGTTCACACCGACTTCCCTGGCCAACGCCAAACTCGTGGATCCAAGGATCTCCATAACGCGTTCAAACGACCTCACTTTCACCTTATCCGCCAAAGGCGGTGTCGCTCCTTGGACGTGGATAGACCATCCTGCGGGGACCATCGGTATCTTCGTCGACACCAAGACAGGATTACCAACCAATGGCTTCTACCTCGTTCCCGGAATCGATAGAACCCGTAAGCATGCTTTCCATCCTTGATTATCCCGAACGCCAGTTGATATAGATGATGATCTTAGTGCGTTTCGAAATGAACTCTGCGCTCTCTAGAGTTCAGAATCCCAAGCCTGATGATTTTATTGTCCGTTCTCTCTGGAACAATACCCATATATGATAAAACCCCCTTGGGATTAGGAATATGCCGATACGGGGGTTATGGTTCTGAATACAAATTACAAGCGCTGTTGACGGTTCTACGGAAACAGAGGTTAAATAGAGGGAAAAAAACAAGAAATAACGTAGCTAGTCATCATGATCATGACAAGTCGTTGCCCAATTGAAAATTCCCAAAACAGACGAAATACAAGATTAAAAACGAAAAAAAAGATGGTCCTATTTCCAGTATCCATGCAAGCGAATACTCAACCTACACCCTATTGGGCTGTTGTACAAGTCTGATGCCTCCATCCGGCAGAGGCTCATCATCCTCATCATCGATAGGTGATTTCTGCCACAGCGACACACTTTCCTCCCTATCATCCTCTCCATCCCCTTTAGGATACCGCTTCAGCGATCGACCACGTTCCATCTCTCTCGCCTTCTCCTTCTGCCGCTCCAGCTCCTCCTCATCCCACACCTCCTCGCTTCGGGCAGAATCAGTCACCGATGGGAAGGTCAGAAGTGTCCCTGTACTTTGTGAGTTCGCGAAAAGGTCACGCATATCTGTCCGTGATGATGGTGGCGAACGGAACCGTGCATACATCGTTGGTGGTGCACTCCGCACTTCGTTGCTGAGACTTCGCTCTAGGTGGTGTGGGATGATACTTGGCGGCGTATCATGACCTGGGGCAAGAGCTGCAGTAGTGGGGCTCTCAACCTCAGGACCATCAAGTTCTAGAAGCGTTCCCTCAGCAGCAAGGGGTGACTTTGGAAGAGGAGGAGGAGGATAACCAGTGAGAGCCGGACTCCCGAGAGCGGTGCGATGTTCATGTATGGCTTTGTTTGTTCCTTGGCCTGGACGGTTGTATTGGTGGACGACATCCTGGCTATCAAACTTGATAGTGGGGCGTTTGTTCACCTGTGACTGCAAAGATGCAGTCTCACCGTCCTTGGGCACAGGTGCATCATAGAGCTGGTGGCGTTTCAAGCCACCTAGCCCTTCATCCGATAATCTGACACCGTCCTCGGCCGTCAAAGGGAGTCCACTGGAGTAAGGCGCTGCGGCACCGAGTGGACGAGCGCGATAATTCGGCCCATGACTGTTGCTTTGGCTCATTCTCCGGACGCTCCTCGCACGAATGATACTGCCGATGGTACCAAATGAACCACGAAGTGTATCCATTCCAGGATCTTCCAAGCCGAGAGGGACCTTCTCGTCCATGGTCTCTGTTTGTGAACGAGCGGCCTGGAGCAGGATAGTAGAACGTCGATCCAGCTTGTTGAGTTTTGATGGATCAATTTTGGACATTTGGAGAATGGTGATCCCAACGCATATTACGAGGAATGCGAGGACGAGCGTCATGATCTGTGTCACTGATGCTTTGAGACCTTTGAACAAAACCTGGTAGACGGGAGTTGAGCACCCAGACGAGCTTTACAAAGGAACTACTGCCTTTAACTTACGACTGTGGTAACCATGGAACAAAACGTGACTAATGTTTATTAGAAAGAGGTTCGATGCTAAAGGAACCTTCACTCACATGAAACATAGTATGTAGGGGTCACTAGAAATTCGGTTGAGAATCAAGTCCAGTATGAACTGAGTAGCTTACCCATGGCTGTAAAATACATGTCAGATACATCAATAGGAGCAAATTAGCCATGCGTACCTGTATTAAAGAGAGCCAGGGCCATGTTGAGGTAGTAAACTTCCGTGACTGGCATAGGTCAGCATCCTGTAGGGAATAGGAAGGGTCACAACGTACTCAAGGTAATGATAACAAAACCAGCCAAGAAGTACATAAACCAATACTTGAACTGGAAGGCACATCGGCATCGGCCTATCAGATATTAACGTGGAAATATACCTGGTTGTCCCCCATG
Organism: Lepiota venenata; assembly: GCA_004296355.1. Classification (NCBI taxonomy): domain Eukaryota; kingdom Fungi; phylum Basidiomycota; class Agaricomycetes; order Agaricales; family Agaricaceae; genus Lepiota; species Lepiota venenata. The sequence continues at coordinate 244,664 of RCFS01000010.1, forward strand.
GCCGTCGTTACTATGGCCGCACCAAGGCCGGTAGTGACACTAACAGAAATACCACCGATCATGCTACAAACTGCAATGTACCACAACATATTCTTCTTTCCGTATCTATTGAGACGTAAGGCGATGGCGACACTAAGGAGGTCCGGTTTTCACTCACTTGGGTGCGAAGTAGAAGATGATAACCAGGGAAGCGGTAATAAGAGCCCCTCCGAACGCGAGGAAACCAGGAGCTAGGAAAAGCTTCTGGAACTCACGAATCTGCCCAACCGATTCTTCCTTTGGGCCTGCGTAAACGATGTTAGTGGTAACCAAACACTGGCAAAGGGTAACCAACCATTAAGCGCAATAATAGTCGATCCCAACTGGAGATCAATGTGAGCAAGACAGAATTTAGTGCAAAAAAGGACACTCACTATGCACAGGCCGCAACCCAGCCAGCCAAAGAATGTAAGTTTTTCGTTGAGGAATAATGAAGACAGAACCGCGCAGATAACAACGGATAACGCCCCCAGCGGTGTCTGCGAAGGCGGAGGTCAGGCAAATATACCGCCGGCTCCAGCCTACACTTACTACAACAATAGCCTCCACAAATGCATATGCTGGCAAACCTGAATTGAAATGCAAACATGTGACGAAATGGCAACGAACCAGCAAAGTTACATAGTTCACCCAGAATCATCACTGTATCATGGGTATCGGCTGTTGGTCAATCGGAGTGAGTTCCTGATACGCACTTGACATTCCTAGCCACCATAATGGCTGATGTCGGGTCTGTCAGAAGGACGGCCACCGGTAAAGGGTCCAGGACACTTGCCGACTTGAGATATGCTACACCCTCGCCAAGCTCCCCGCCCGCCTGCGAGCGAAGGAGACCCTTCTTCTTAAATACGAAACTTGAGCCTATTAGGACACCACTGGCGATAGCGAGAATAACCCCGACGACCTGGATTGCCATGTAAGTAAGCCTTGGTGGATGTGTTACTCCGGACGCGATAGCAGACCTTGAGGTTTGAGCCCACAGATATTGTGTGAGATACCGCCGAGGAGGAAGCAGCGGCGACCGCAGATGTCGCGGACGGCGCTATGGATGTTGAGGACATGAAGGGAATGAGATGGGATAGTCAGGGTGGAGAATTAACGGAAGTGGACCCAGTGGCTCCATTTCCGGCCAAGCCCGGGTCCGCCTTTTTATAGAAGATCCCCGGCGCATGGGCCGAAATCATTGTTCTCCATCAAATCCATCGCTGCTCTCGAGATTCTCGCCCAGCAACGTAGTGACGGCGCTATCAGATCAATGGATGTACTGTGAATGCGCCGGGCGAAGTGCGGAGAAGAACGGACACAGCGAATCATTGGACTCCCCGGACTCGGTAATAAATAGCAATGCGGTGCTCTGGGCCTCTCGGCGTCACTCCAAATGTCGTGCAGCATCGCCATGTATCGCACGTGACTTTCGTTAATTTAGCCCATTGTTTCCTCCGTCATCCCCTTCACCCTGCTACCACCAGCCACCCAACGATGTCTCCAGCCAGGCAAGGCTCTGGGATGGGCTGCCCGCTCACATGTCCATTACTTTGCCATCTGATGGTATTATCGGTTCAATGATCCCCACTGCTCGTGCGTTTTGAACTCGTCAGACCCCGCCCTAACTTGACTAACTCTTGCGCATGATTAACAGCATATTTATGCAGGTGGTCGACCCCTACACTGTCCCAGTTGGACTCTCCCAAAATTCGGGATACTGAGCAATTATAATCTGGGATCGATACCGCTCCTCTTTCGGTCTCCAAGGCAAGGCTTGTTGTCTTAAGCAAGTCCTACAGGTATCCAGACTTAGGACGACAAGATCATGCCAGGTTCTCTTTCAATGGACCTCGGAAATTCGCCCGAGTCTTCAATCACTGTCGGAATCACACTTGCATCGTCGGGGCATTCCTTATACCGGCACAAAAAAAAATATCAGACGCACAGGCCTGTCAGAACTTGTGTAGCACTGATGCCCGTGCTAGGGCTGATGTCACGTTACTGCATTTAGTCACGCGGCGGGACGCGTGGGCGGAGTCTGTACTGATTCAAACTCCGTACCAAACGCGTTTAGTGTGAATCAACGCGTGCATCCACGTGACGCACCGCCCTTATCACCCTGACCCCCATGTCGCCCACTCTTCACCATCTTGCAGAGCTCTCCCATCTCGCAAGACTCTCCAACCCCATGGCCGATGTTACTCTACCCTCGCTCTCATCATGGCCAGACCCGCATCTCCCCCAACAATCCATCGCCTCACCCGCCCGTTCGTCTTCTCCCCCAATGACACCCAAGACACCCGGGCATACCTACGATTATGCGCGCATCAGCTCAAGTCCTCGCATAGTAGCCGGCGCGGACTTTCGCGCTGCTAACACCCACCACCACGATTTGCATAGCACCTGGCACCGGCTTCCAGCTTCTTATATGCACCTTAAACCTCGGCCCTGCCCCACCGTTCCTTTCGCGTCACAATCACACTCCGTGAGGCAAGAGCACTACAGCGCAGTCTCTGCCCTCCACGCGTCAGAATTGTATATGTGCGCTGAAACGGATTTCGAAGATAGTCCGCCTGATCTCCTGGTCCACACAACATCACATCACCCTCCCTCTACTTTCTTCAGTTTGGAAGATGAAGAGGAAGAACAGGGGCCTGGTTTCTCATTCAGTGAGCTTGGAATTCATACACCGTGTTACCGTACATCCGCAGAGCGAGGTCGATGGAAGACTGACCCTATGCCCTACCAAACATTGTCGGCGCCTCCGACTCGAAAATCCGTCCCTGCGACCGAATCGGCTATTGGAGTGCTAGCCGTCTCGCGACCCATTTCGGAGCCGGCCCCGTCTATTCCGAACTCCGTTATCCATTTGCTCCCCGTTGAAGTCGATAAACAAAGCGATACGTCGGTGCCCGAGGTAACCTCCGCACCATCTCCGGTCATACTACCGTCTCTACCGACCTCCCCAATACCTGGATCAATGGAAACACTTCCTCCTTTAACGAGTGATAGGGATAGCAGCATGGAAGCTGATGAAATTTTGACACCGTCGTCTCCCCTGCCGCCCTCCTCTCCACCTTTTTCACCAGTATCCTCACTCGCCCTCCTTCCTGCTAGGTCGTTATCGCCGAATCTTTCTATTGCCTCATCACCCTTCATTGCCCCATCGTCTCCGCTATCACCAATCTCATCAGAAATGGAAGACGAAGAAGCTTGTTACACGGCTTTCAATGTGGCGGGACAGAATGATGCTCAAGAGAATTTGACTCAGGACGGAGTATCCGACACCCCAGTAAGTGTCTGTTCATCTGTTGGCCTGCCGGGGCTCATGGCTTCTCATGATATCAGAAGCCGGACGTGACTCCCACACCCCATGACCACTTGGCATGTGTGTCAGCGGAATCTACCATTATCGAACTCGATCTCCCCCAATCAGAGGCTACGGCTCAATCATCTGTACAATCTCCGCCCTCGGGATCCCCAAGGACTACCCACCTCCCTTCAACGGATATGGTTACAACTCCCATTAGTGCGATTTTGTCCCCACGTTGCACCACTATCACACCCTTCGACGAGAGTATCGCTGGTAATTCTGGAGAATCCTCGCGAACCACAGGACCAGTACCCAAGGATACCTTGCCGCAGCGACGTTCAGTGAGTAAAGAGCCATGGAAAGGGAACCTGGATAGGACCAAAGAAAACATTGAGCCTATCAAGGGGGGACAGTCAACAAACCCCACTTCTCCCGATAGCTCCTTGGCTTCCAAGAAACGTAGCAAAAACAAGTCAACCGATGGTCCTGCCCGGAAACGGGCAAAGGTAGTCGACGGCTCCTCTCGAAACGCCTATAGTTCCTCCCCGTCATCCTCCCAGGGAAAAGCAAAGATTGACACCAAAAACCCACGCAGTGACCCGGCCCCCCCGGAAGTTCCGACCCCAACGTCCAAGGAGCACATGAAAGATATTTCCGATCATTCCGCACCGTCATCACGAGCCTCCTCAGTGTCAGTGCCACCTCGACTGCTTCATTCTGACGACAAACGAGATCCAAATGGAATAGCCCTAGAGGATGCAGAAATCTGCGGGATGATGATTGAAGGCATGGCTACGTCAAGAGCATCGTCATTGACTATCGCTTCAATCTATAAAATTGTGATGCAGAACAGGCCCTCGATGAAGGTGGAGCGAAGTGAACAAGAATGGTATGCGGTGTTCGACCGCGTGTTGCACAATGGCACAATGGGGCAAGGAAGTGGAGTATTTGGAAAAGTTGATAGTAGCTATAAGGTATCTCCGATTGTTGACCCTGATTCTTCATGCTTAAACGATCATTCAAGGACAATCATGATCGCTCAGTGGAAGCGCGCTGGTTCTATGTTCCAGAAATGGACTGCGACCAAGAGCGTGCCAGTCTCATACGTAGTATGATGCCACGGCCAGGGAAACGAACCGAAACAAAAAAGTATAAGCAATATTACTATCAACCACTCGACAAAATCTCTCGTTGGGATCCCGAAGACGACCTATGATTGCATCCTATTTGAGACCGTGCTTTCGTCTGACCCTGTTCGTGTCTATCCCTCTGCGTTATACTATCATCAGACATTTGAAGTCGTCAATGATTCCCCCCTTTACAATTGTAGCTTTTTCACGTTATCATTATTCATTTCCATTTTATTGACATATCCAATTCCAATCGCAGTATAATCAATAACATAAGTTACCTTTGAAGACATGACAAAGCCTAAACGCTCTCACCCCATAGTAGTCAGGTGATCACACCCACACTGTCCGCTAATGCCCATTCCATTCCCATTATCAATTTATCATAGCCCCGGAAGGTCAGCTCTGAGAGCAACGGATGTATTCTTGGTCCGGCCGAAACAGGAAATTACAATTACCAAGCGTTTACTTGAATTTCTGTTGGGAAGCTGTGTTGCGACAACGAGCGCGGTGCGGTGCCTGGATGCGCCCGAACTTGTGGGCACACGCGCCTCTGGAGCGAAGGCCTTGGAGAATGTCCCAGATGTCTACTAGACTTAACTGCTTAGCTCTTCGTCGCCCAACTCACAAGTTCAGCTTCTTGCGACAAAATGTTGAATCCTCACATCAAACACTCGGATATCTCCTGGGAACAGGTTCAAGGTTTAGCGCTACCCTCCTTGGCGCAATATATTGGTTTCGCAATCGTAATTGACCGAGACGTCGAGCGCAACGGGACGCAGCCACAGCACGCCGTACATAAGTACCGCAATATCCTCTGCCCTCAAGTAACCCTCGCTCTCCTTAATGTCCCCCCACATCGCGACTACCATGAGTTCCTCGTTCTTCTGCCAAAATTACTCGATATGCGACGTTTTTAACGAGATAGCGATGACGACAGTCGTGGGGATTTTTGGAGCCGCATTCTACGGTGGAACGCTTACGCTTAGTATACTCTGCATGTTCCTGCTATCCTCGTCATCTTCATCAAGTGGGGGAGTGGAATCGAAAAAGACACGATGGCTCTTACAGGCATACATTGTTGCCTTGATATTTGCCAATACTGCCTTCCTGGCGATATATTTCATTAGAGATCAAATTCTAATAGCTTTTCTTTCGATGCCGAGCTTAAAGCAAGCGGAGGTGGTGAAGAAGTTGATGATGGCCTACGACATTGTTCCGGTGCTCATTGGTAACTTGACAGGCGGGCTCTTGGTAAGCTTTATTTTTTCACGCATTCTATCTGCCGAACTTCTTTTTAACATACAATTCCAAGGTATGGCGGTGTTACAAGGTCCAACGAGCTTTGGGAAATAGGAAATCCAAAGCGCAGACCTTCTTTTGGATTTTTCCAATGTTCCTTTGGATAGTTTTGCTAGGTATTTTCACAATATAACTACCTCCGAAACTAATAATCCTCAACGAAACAAAGTGACAGGAGTCGCGGCAGGCGCAATGTCTTTCAAACCTCGACTCGCGAACTTGCAAAAAGCACTCCAAGCTACAGCGTTGGCATCCATCATCCTTCTCGATCTCTTCGCGACATCCTTTATCACTGTCCGCCTACTTCTACACAGACGTATGGTGATAGCGTGTTTTGGTAATGCTGCAACTGGACGGCATCTTCGTATTGTGGGGATTCTGATACAATCGGCTGCTATGAATATTCCTGTGTCGGTAGTGGCAGCGGTTGCGGTTGCGAATGACTGGTTTTTGGGGACGGTGCTTGTGCTCATTGTTGTCACATGCCAGGTATCTAATTCATTCCAGATTGAAGTCGTATGATGATGATTCTAATGTATTTTCTTTGGGTTCATAGTCGTTTGCATCTGTTCTGATTATTCATCAAGTAACGGTGGGCAGGGCAATTGGGGAACGCCAAAGCAGTCTCATCATTGCAAGAAACAGCATACTACCTACCAATACCCAACCGAAAGCGCGCGATAATCGTTAATCCCTTTGCTTCGGGGTGCATGACGATGTTACAACCGTAAACGGTGACGGGCACATATTATATGATAGAGATACAAGTCAACATCGGGGAACTTGTATCCTCATGGATCAGCAGCTTCACCGCTTCGTAGGGCTTCCTGTCGTACTTCAGCAGGGTAGCTATGACGCAGAGAAATATTACAACTTTACCTAGTACGGTGGCAAATAGCTCTAGACCCAGTACCCACTCGAGGACTTTACCCCCCACATTGTAGCAACTGTCGAATGAAGTCTATATATCCGATATTGTTGATGAGTATTGGGTTATTTTGGTTGATATTACCTGGAATCATCTGGCCTCATAAATGAAATCCCACTAAAAATAGGTTATGTTCCTTGATCTCTGCCCAACCCCATGTTGAACGCTGAACGTTCGAACACCTGGCCCTGGACGTCACCCATACAGGGAAATTTGAACGCTCTCGCCTAGAGTCACCTGGTAGTAATTGCGCCCATACGTGTATAGGGGCTACTGTCTGCTAATGCTGTTGTGGAATCCATTTCCCATTATCATAACCCTGGAAGGTCAGCTTTGAGCAACAGATATACTATCGGCCTGGTCGGAACAGGGTACCACCGAGCGTTTGCTTGAGTTCCTGTTGAGAAGCTGCTGTGTGGCGATAACGGGTGCACTGCGGTGCCTGGACACACTACTTGTGTGCACTACACCCTACCTCTGGAGCGAAGGTCTTAGAGGGTGTCCCAGATGTCTGCGGGGCATCTGAGCTCTCAATTCGCCTCAGCCTCTTACGACGGAATACTGAATCCTCAAATAAAGAACTCGGATATCTCTCCGGAACACCACAGGGTTTAGAGCTACCCCTCTTTACGAAAAGGGACGTAACATACTGGTTCCGTAATCTGAGCTGGCAGTCACGTCGAGCGCAAAGGCAACGGGAGCGTAGCCACAGCCTGCAGTATATAAGCAAGTCCCGCTATATCCTTTCTGGCCTCAAGTGACGCTCGCCCTTTTTTAACGCTCCTCACATCGCAACTACATGGATTCCCCGTCTTTCTGTCAGCTTTACATGCTATGCGACATCATTCACGAGATAATGATCACAGCAGTCGTAGGGATTGTTGGAGCCGCATTCTACGGTGGAACGATTACCCTTGGGATACTCTGCGCATCCCTCCTATCATCATCATCAAATGGGGAAGTTGAATTGAAAAGGACACGATGGCTCTTGCAGGCATACATTGCTGCCTTGGTATTCGCCAATACTGCCTTTCTGGTGATATATTTCATTAGAGGTCTATTTCCGGCGATTTTCCTTTCAATGCCGTTTGAAAAGCAAGTAGAGATAATGGATAATATGATGATTGCTTACGACATTATTCCGGTGATTATTGGTAACTTGACAAGCGGGCTCCTGGTAAGCTTTACGTCTTTACGCATTTGATTTGTCGTACTTCTCTTGAACACACAATTTCCAGGTATGGCGATGTTACAAAGTCCAGCGAGCTTTGGGCAATAGGAAATCTAAAGCACAGGCTCTGTTCTGGGTTTTTCCAATGTTCCTCTGGATAATTTTGCTAGGTATTTTCACAGATAACTGCCTCCAAAATTAAGAAATAACACTCAACGAAACAAAGTGACAGGAACTATCGGAGGTGCTCTGGCTACCAGAAGTCAGGATTCGGACTTGGAAGCAGCACTCCAAACGATGGCATTGACGTCCATCATCCTTCTTGACTTCTTCGCAACATTCTTTATTACTGTCCGCTTGCTTCTCCACAGACGTGTTGTGAGAGGGTCCCTTGGTGATGCTGCAACTACACGGCATCTTCGTATTGTAGGGATCCTGATACAATCAGCTGCTATGAATATTCCTGTATCGATAGTGGCAACGGTTGGGGTTGCGAATAACTGGACGGTGGGGGCGGTTCTTGTCCTCGTTGTTGTTACATGCCAGGTATTTAATTCGTTCCCGAAAAAAAAGCCATATGATAATGATTCTAATGTTTTACTTTTTGAATTTATAGTCGTTTGCCTCTGTTCTAATTATCCATCAAGTTGCAATGGGCAGGGCGATTGGGGAGCGCCAAGGGAACAACATTACTGCAAGAAACCACATCTTACCTACCAATATCCAATCGAAAGTACACGATAATCGTTAATCCTTTTGCTCTGGGGTGCATGATGATGGCACAGCTGCAAATGGCAGGCGCATATTATATGATAAGGATGCAAATCAACACTAGGGAGCCTGGATAATCATGGTTCAGCAACTTCACTGCTTCGTAGGATTTTGTGTAGTACTTCAGCGGGAGCTATGGCGCAGAGAAATATATGACAACTCTATTTAGTATGGCGGCATGTAGCTCTAGACCCTGTACCCACCAAGGACCCCACGCCTCATTTTTACAACTGTCGGATGAGGTCCACAGATCCAGCGGTGTTGATGAGGATTGGGTTGTTTTGGTTGACGCCTCGAATCACCAAGTCTCATAATGAAACCCTCTCACTAAAAATAGGTTATGTTTCCTGTCGGTACCGACCCTAAAAGGTCACCATACAGGGGAAATTTCTCAGGCATGAGTCGAAGGTGGAACTTGGTGGAGCACGTATATGTGACCCCCAATGATGGTAACAATCTCACAAATAGTGACCATCAATGACAAGTGACGACAAGCTGCTTCCCATGAGTCATAGGAGCTATAGTTCAAGTCATCACAATATTCTCGGTACCCCGCAAACCCAATCTAGTTGCTTTGAGGCCGGATAGAATGACAATTCTCGCTCAACTTTCAGGTAGCTTGGAATAACCAAAAAAGAAAACACTAGCACTTCAGTCTAACCAGGGCTTCTATTATTAGAGCTCAGTATCAGGATACAACTCGGTTGATGATAGAAAAAGAGAATAGGATACATCAGAATATGATTGATGCCCTCCGTCCCCTATATTAATACGCTGGCGATATTTTATCCCAGCCGAAGCCTAATCTTCACCCCACAAGTTACAGCTCCATTCACAACCCCCAAGAGCACGCAAACATGGGATCCCCTTCATTCTGCCAGCTCTTCTCGATATGTGCATACCTTCATGAAATGATGGTATTGACGATTGCAGGACTTATTGGGGCTGCATTCTATGGTGGTTCACTTGCACTTGGCATACTTTCCATAACGCTTTTGTCATCGAACGGAAGGGTGGGATTGAAACGACAACGATTTCTACAAATATATATTGGTATCCTATTGTTGATCAATACTGTCTTTGTGGCAGTGTTTTTCACTGCGAGTGATATTCTGGCTATTATTCCTTCAACCCCTTTCGAGAAACAACTGGAAATAGATAACAACCTTATGGTTGTCTATGTGCTAATCCCCGTGTTTATTGGTGCCCTGACGGATGGGCTGCTTGTAAGCGATTTAATCATGTTTTACACTGATATTAAAATATTCTAATGCTTATTTCAAGGTATGGCGATGTTACATGGTGCAGAGAGCTCTGGAAAGTAGGAAGTCCCGCCTTCAAGCAGTTTTTTGGGCCTTCCCTACATGCCTCTGGACCGTAACAGTAGGTATGTTGACAAGCTTAATATTTCTGAGAATGGCAACACTCAATAGGGAAAAGTGGCAGGATTAATCGGAGGCTCTATAAGTAACTCGTCTCGACTTGTCCGCCCACAAAAAACACTTGAGCTCATGGCGCTTGGATCTAACATCATTCTTAATTCCTTTGCAACACTCTACATTACCGTTCGCCTGCTTCAACACAGACGTATGATGAAAGCATGCCTTGGCAGTGACGCTACAACTCAACATCATCTTCGTATTGTGGGTATTTTACTGCAATCTGCCGCCATGAACATACCCGTTACACTCGCAGTGGCTATTTGGGTGGCAAGGGAACAGATAATTGGGAAAGTCGTTTTATTTATTGCCGCTACATGCCAGGTATTCAACCCGCTCCACAGCAGTCATATGGTAATAGTACTGATTTTGAACCAATATTTAACAGTCGTTTTCGTCGGTGTTGATTATCCATCAGGTTGCGGTTGGCAGGGCCATCGGCGAACGCTGGCAAGGCAACACCAATACAGCTTAGTGAGCATGTGGCCATCGCTCGTCATATACGCCCGCTTCTCTTCGAGTAGTTAGTCATCACGTTCCTTGGCTTTGACAACGGCCTGGCACGAATCACCAAACCGTTAAAACCTCTCAACTTGTCACTCCAGCCTGTATTTGGTCTTTTTGTAGTTTCGAAGTTCTGATCTCGGGCCGAAACCCGGAGATTACTACTGTGTATATCAGGAGACTGTTGAGTTCTTTTTTATATTATTAATACCAATCGTACACGATTCTACACGACTGTACCATGCGAACCCACGGCCGAAACGCAGCGGGCAGTTTTCATTGCCGATGTGTCAAGCTGACACACTTCCGAAAGTAGTAACCCGTGACAATATACACTACAGTACATAGGTGCAGTGCTTCATCAATGCCGTCCTCAAAGCTGTTCACTCCGGCAATTGTTACCTTTCAAATTGTTCAAAACACCTATAATCCGAAGGTACAAGTAGCTTTCAAGTTCAATACGAGGCGGTGCAGATAATGACGCCCATACCTCGGTTGCTGTCAAGGACATCGGTGTGGCGTGTGGCGATGGGTCGATACAGCTCGTAGATTTAAACCAACATGAGGCCAACCGTGGTCTACAATTCTCGCCCATGTGTTTGATAATGAATCTAGGGAGCAGGCAGGCTCTCTCCTTTACGGATGGGCAGATCCTGTCACCACTTTACATTCCCGGCGTTCCGACCAGAGCTCGCTTTTCAGAACTGGAGGCGTCCCGAAGAGAATCCGCAGCACTAGCCAAGACGTGATCGGTATCTTCTAGGACTATAAATCGTATAAACATGGTGACACCCTTCCGACCTTCCAGCTGAACCGACGCTTCTTGTCGCGTCCCCAACCCCCTCACAAAGCCACCTGTGGCCCGGCAGCGCCCAAATGAATGCGCCATCATTCTGCCAGCTGTATGAGCTATGTTCCTTCTTCCACCAAATCATGTTGTGGGCGGTTGGAGGAATCATCGGAGCCACATTCTATGGTGGATTGCTAACGCTTGGCATTTTTTGCATGTCCCTGCTCTCATCTAGTGAGAAAGTGGGATCGACACGGCGGCGATTTCTACAAACATATATCATCGCACTATTATTGGCTAACTCTGCCTTTGTGGTAGTGTATTTCATTACGAGCCAAGTTCCGACGATCTTCCTCTCAACCCCACTCGAAAAACAAAAGAAATTGATCGCAACTCTGATAATTGTTTACGACCTCGTCCCAGTGCTTATCATTGGTCTGACAGATGGGCTACTTGTAAGCAACTCACTTTCAAGCGTATAGCACCTCCAACCCCCGCACTCATTCAATGCCCCTTTCAAGGTATGGCGGTGTTACATGGTCCAGAGAGCTCTGGGGAATAGAAAATCCTATCTGCAAATGTTCTTCTGGGCCTTTCCGTTGTGCCTCTGGATCATAATCATAGGTACGCCAACGGCTTGAATATCTCTGGAGTCGGCAATATTCAGCGAGAAAAAGTGACAGGATCTATCGGGGATGCGATAGGTAGTACCCCTCGACTTTGGAACTCACAAAACGCACTCCAAGCTACGACATTGGCGTCCAACATCCTTCTCGATTTCTTTGCGACTTCATATATCACCATTCGCTTGCTCCTTCACAGGCGCGTCGTGAAAATGTGTCTTGGCGATGCTGCGACCGTACAGCATCTCCGTATCGTGGGGATCCTGATACAGTCTGCTGCAGTAAATATTCCTGCAGCTACAGTGGCCGCGGTTGGGGTTGCAAAGGATCAGTTTTTTGGAGCGGTTGTTGTGTTTGTTGTTGTTATATGCCAGGTAATGCATGAATAACTTGCACGACAACTGTTTACGCCTAGTTCTGATCCATTAATTTGGTAGTCGTTTGCTTCGGTGCTGATCATTCATCAAGTTGCAGTGGGTAGGACGATTGGTGAACAAGAGAGCAGCTCAATCACTACAATTATATCAATATCTGATTAAGACTGAAATTAGACATCGGCAAGGATGATCAGAGGCCGCATGCGCTGCTTCGAAAATGGTTCTCTCCGAATGTGTGGGAATTGATATGAGACATATCGGTCGACCATAGGCTTTAGCCTATAAGGATCTTCGGGCCATAGACGTAATTATAGTGCAGGGATACGGGCACTCGTAGAACTTGAATACAAATTATCATAGTGTAACCAATGATCTCTCTCCCTCGTAGTTTCTATCACTTGATATCTTTTACTGTAGCTAACTAATGCGCTCCTTACTCCCATTAAACTACCTTTTAAACCACCACATAATGGCTAGGGTACCAAGCCGATACCAACCTTGAGCTTTTTGGCTTTAGTTTAATAGCAGGATTCTGCCAGTGTTGTCGTAGCGCAAGGCGAAAAATCTGTTCAGATGATGGGTTATTCAACTAAATGTATACATCGCAGAACTCCTTGAAACATATGAAGCACTCGAATTGTTCGCGAAGACCAGGGTACATTGCCACTTGACGAGGGGCGACTTGACTTGAAGAAAAGGGGACGCATATTAGGCTATAAATAGGAAGGAGATCATCGTCGCCGCCAGGCATTCAACCTATTCCACAGCGGTTATATGAGTTCCGATTTTGGAACAATGTTGAATAGTTGGGTTCGTCTGTGCTGATTCCACTGAGTTGCAGTTGGCAGGACAATCTCTTCGACAGTCCTCACGCATGCCGCTTTCTTCCATTGTTTTTTTAATATAGTTCATGCCAGAAACTGTTGAAAGGACTCGCTACAAGGCGAACATGGTGATATCGAGGGGGGGAACGAAACAAGTATGCACGCTGTAGAAAAACAGGAATATAGACGAATGACTGTCAGGCAATGAGGACACACAATATGTTTGGATTTCCAGCAACAGCGCCCCATAGCGTCGTGGAAGCCAACAGGTTGTTCTCAGCGTCCCAGCGCTGAGCTGGCATACTGATGGAAAAAGCCGGCTGTCAAAGAAATGGATAGCCCCGTTGGCGTAGACACATATGCGACTTGTTGTGGCATGTGAGTGTCAGAATGCTGTGGATTAGAGCCTCGGAATCCGGATTGTTGAGCCTCCAGTGTTCCGGGTAGAGCGGTACAGCTAATAGCGCCACTGATCAATTAAGAATTAAGGTGATCAGTGTAGCAATGTACCAACGTCAACCACCGTTGCAGCCTGTGTGATGTGCAGTTGGGTCAACACAGAACCCGGTGAGGTCCATTGCAGCCTATAATCCTTGTCGATAATTTGATAGTGAGTCTGAGGGGCAAGCCAGCATCTTCTCTACGGATGGTTAGGTCTCGTCAATTTACTATAGTTCTATCTTGGTTAGGGTTCACCGCACCCCGCAAGAAGAAGCATTCCAAAAAAGGAGTCCGCAGCGCCAGCCAAGAAGTGACTGATTGATATCCTCTTATATAATATCGTATATTTCATATAAGTATGGTGATGTCCCCTTGACCCAGGCCGACGCACACCCTTCGACCCCCTCATAAAGCCGCCCGTGCTCGGGTAGCATCCAAATATGAGTGGTCCGTCGCTCTGCCAGCTGTATGGGTTATGTTCCTTCTTCCACCAAATCATGTTATGGGCGGTTGCAGGAACCATCGGCGCCTCATTCTACGGTGGAATGCTTACCCTTGGTATTTTGTGCATGTCATTGCTTTCATCATCGAACAGGAAAATGGGATTGAAACAGCGGCGATTTCTACAAACATACATCATTACACTACTACTGGTCAATACTGCCTTCGTGTTGGTGTTTTTCATTGCGGGCGAAGTTCCAATGGTCTTCCTCTCAACCCCCGTTGAAGAACAAGAGAAGTTGGGGATTACTTTAATGATTGGTTACGATCTGCTTCCAGTGTTTATTGTTGGTCTCACGGATGGGCTCCTTGTAAGTGATTTAATTCCGAGTATAGGCGCTTGAAATGGTTCGCATTTAACGCCCATTTCGAGGTGTGGCGCTGTTACATGGTCCAAAAAGCTCTAGGAGATGGAGAATCTTACCTGCAAATGTTCTTCTGGGTTTTCCCAATGTTTCTCTGGATAATAATCATAGGTACGTCTGCAAGTTAGATATCTCTGGAGTAGGAGATACCCACTGAGATTCAGTGACGGGATCTATTGGAGGCGCAATGGCCTCTACCCCTCGACTCTCGGGTTTACAAAAAGCCGTTCAGGCTACGGCACTGGCATCCAACATTCTTCTCGCCTTCTTTGCGACTTTCTTCATCACCGTTCGCTTGCTTCTTCACAGACGCGTAGTGAAAACATGCTTTGGCGATGCTGCAGCTGCGCAACATCTTCGTATTGTGGGAATCCTGATACAGTCTGCTGCCGTAAATATCCCTGCAACTACAGTGGCCGCAGTCGGTGTTGCAAACGAGTGGGGTTTTGGGACGGTTGTTGTTTTCATTGTCATCACATGTCAGGTAATATATAGGTTCATCCTGCACGACAGTGACTCGTTTAGTTCTGATAATTTGGGTTGACAGTCATTTGCTTCTGTGCTGATTATCCATCAAGTCGTAGTGGGCAGGGCAATTGGCCAACAGCAAAGCAACATCATCACCACAGTTATGTCGTGAACCCGAAACTGAACACCCACGGGGATGATCATCGTCTGTACTTGCTCCTTCGAAGCGGTTCTCTTCGAACGCATGCCGGGATGGAACGAGATGCAATACATTGGTCGGCTACAGGTCTTCAGCCTATAAGGATCTTTGGGCCGCATACATAGTACATGTAGTCAATATCAATACTGAGCCTTCAAGCTTCAGGCTTTGGCTCTAATAGCAGAAATTCACCCCCGTCATATTACAAGGCGAAATACAAGATCCTCATTCTTTCCCCCCACGAGCAGCTCTAAATCTGATATCAACTTCGTGGGCGCCAGCTACACAGCCAGGGATAGTCATTGATGCAGCAGTTCTCTTCTGTGGCGCCGTTTGGCGGCATCCGCAGCGCCGTCGTGTCACTTGTTAATGATCAGACCCTGGTCTCGTAAGGTCTTACCCCGGCCGCTCCCCCCCTCGGCATTCTCCTCTCAAAGTGACAGCTGCGGTAGCAGCACCAAAAACAGCAAGATATTCTAATGCTATTTTTGTACCTTACAGTGTTCTTATCAACTCCTATGTAAGTACGCCATATCTTCTGACGCCCCTGAGGAACCACATCTCGCCAGCTCCCATGGGATTTTATTATCAATCTCAGGAATTCATAGCACCTGCGTGAGATTCTTGTTTCTCATAAAAGGGCTCGCGTGCATATTGAAGTCCTGAGCATGACACTATCTTCGGCATGTGGCTCACTCTTCTCTTAACTACTGTGCTTGCTGCTGCCCAACAATGCGGGGCGGCAATCGTAGAATCCCTTAACGACATTCGATCCACAGATTTTGACTTTGTAGTCATTGGAGGTGGGCCCGCCTATCATTACCCACGATTTGAGGTCTGACATGACCGTTTATCTAGGGGGAACAGCTGGAAGTGTCGTGGCAAACCGACTCACCGAAAACCCAAAGATAAATGTACTTGTATTAGAAGCAGGCGGATCGTAAGTGAGACTCGTTCTCATCTGTCGAGTTCTCAAATATATATGATCCAATAGTCCTGACGGTGCACTCAACATTTCCATACCTCTGTTCTGTACTCTGGCTACACCACGAACACCCGACGATTGGAATTACACCACCACCCCCCAACCTGGTCTCAACAATCGGTCCATTCCTTATCCACGCGGTTATGTCCTCGGTGGAAGCAGCTCTGTCAGTGAGTATTCCCACTTCGGGTAAATAAACTAATGCCAACAGAGATAGACTTTTTGCTCTACTCGAGGGGTACTTTCGAAGATTGGGATCGGTATGCTCAGATTACCAGGGACCCTGGTTGGTCATGGAACAACATGCAGATGTATTTTCGTAAGGTTCGTTCGCACCTGTCATCATTGATTAAAACTACATCATTCAGCTACAAGATTATCAGAACGAGAGGTGGACTGCGCCTGCAGACCACCATGACACAACTGGTCAATTCAATCCTGCAGTTCATGGTTTCAATGGTATCAACTCCGTTAGCCTTCCTGGGTTTCCCCAAGCCCTCGATCAACGAGTTATCCAAGCTGCACATCATTCGCACGAAGAAGAGTTCTTTTTCAACTTGGATTATAATTCTGGAAGACATCTTGGGATTAGTGAACTTCTTTTTTTACGCTATTAGCTAATCTTTTGTGTAAACCTTCGCAACCCGCAGGTTACCCACAGCTCACCGTCAGAAACGGTGAAAGGAGCAGTTCCGAAACATCGTATTTGGGACCTCAGTTCATCGGTAGGGATAATCTACATGTCCTGCTGCACGCACAAGTAGCGAGGGTCGCGGGAACAAGAGACATCGGGAGTCGACCAATATTTGACACAGTCGAGTTTGCTGATGGTATAGGAGGTAAAGTTGATCTAAAATTCAGTTGGCTAAGCTCCTAATCGACCTCCTCATAACAGGGCCCATAAAGCAAGTCAAGGCCAAGAAGGAAATTATACTTTCTGGAGGGACGGTCGGAAGTCCGCAGGTCCTTCTGAATTCTGGCATCGGTGATAAAGATTCTCTTCAAAAAATTGGTATCAAGCCCGTGCACCATCTACCATCTGTAGGGAGGAACTTGACAGATCAAGTCCAGATTTCGAGCCATTGGTCAGTGAATGCTACAGACTCAGAAACATTGGACGTCATATACGAGAATGTCACGGTACAAAACGAAATGCTTCAGCTTTGGCAGGAGAAACGCGCTGGGCCGCTAGTGGACAGCGTTTTCAGCGCGGTAGCATCGCTCCGGGTATCTAGCGAAGCAGATGTCTTCAAGAAATTTCCGAACCAGGATCCATCACCAGGCCCAAATACTGCGCACATTGAGCTTCTACCCATGGTGTGTTGTTGAGTTCTAAAAGATACTGAGTGAAGGCTAAAACGAGCCATTGAATTTGCTGAACCTAGAATGGCATTTTGAGGCCGCCTTTCCCAACCGCAGGTCATTTCTTGACAATTGCCGCTGGTCTCTTTCAACCTACTTCCCGTAAGCTACCTTTGCTGTTCAAGCCAAATGGTAAACATGTCACACATCCTAATGCAGTGACTTACAGGAGGCTCAATTACTCTGCGATCCAACAATCCTTTCGATTCTCCCCTCATCAACCCTAATTATTTCGGAAATGCCTTTGACGTCGCACTGCTCAGGGAAGGTGTCAAACTCGCCCGTAAACTCCTTACCCTACCGGACTTCGATGGTTATATTATCTCCAACTTGGATAACGCCACAACTGACAATGAGATTGACCAATTCATGAGAAACAACCTTGCAGGGTTTTCGCATCCGGCGGGTACTTGTTCTATGTCGCCCAAAGGAGCAAGCTATGGTGTTTTAGATCCTGATTTGAGGTTGAAGGGTGCAGAAGGCTTGAGGGTCGTCGATCTTTCTGTGTTGGTGAGTAAACCTTGATTTTGTTTTGTGTCGTCGTTATGCATGACACCCCCCGAACCCTTTTTTCAGCCTTTCACTCCTGCAGCACATACACAAGCCGCAGCCTACGCCGTTGGGGAAAGAGCGTCAGATATGATTAAGGCTCTTTGGGGAATCTGAAAACTCAATATATGTAGCTGGTCCACTTGGCCACGAGATTGAATTGGGGCACCTGGAATTTTGCGTGAAGTGGGAATGGTTAAGTGTGGTCGAGCGTGATGAACGTGAGACCTGAATATAAGACACTGCCAAGTGTAGGTTGAAAGCTATTGGTTTTTCACGACTCTTGTCTCAGGCAAAATTTTGGCCGTGAGTCTGCAATAGGTAATATAGTCAAATGTCCCATTGAGTATGAAGCTAGTGGGGGTGAGGTTATGAATCTGGTGAATATTGATGGCAGCCCTGTTGGGATAACAAATACGCGCCGACAATCCGCCGATACGTTGCTGGGCAACGTGCTTGGACCATAAACACCCACATGGTCGACGAGGTTACGTTTTATTAATTCATGGGACCTACGTTGGCTTTGCGGATGTTTCACCTTCCCGGTTTTTCTCTATTCTATGGACAGGACAATTAAACTAATATTATTATGTCTTCTATCATATAAGTAGAATAACTAGCCACTCCACATCCTCAGTTCTCGCGCATACGAGTTTCTGAGGCTGTGAGTATTATACCTTAGTTATTCCTTTTTACGTTTACTCACAAACCGCTTGTAGAACGCATACTCGTATTTCTACAAGCCCAGGCCAGATCTAGCAGCTTTCATCCGAACAGAGCCTCGTTTCGGGAGAAGGAAGTTGTCACGCCAGGTTTGAGTGTAATGTGCACCTTGTGGGTCCAGGTAGGCGTTGAGCGTGGTGAGCATGTTCACTGGTGAATGCCCAGCAAGCATGACATTAAGCATAAAAATGAGGCCAAAAATCCATCGGCCCTCACAGTGAGCGTGAAATAGGAGATCAAATTTCAAACTTAAGTTCTGATCCATCAATTGGCTCAATTATATCAATATTAGATTAAAACTGAAATTGGACATCGACAAGGATTATCACCAACCGCATGTGCCACTTCGAAAGTGGTTTTCTTCGAATGTGTGGGAATCAGGATGAACGAGATGAGGCGTACGGGTCAATTACCGGCTTTAGCCTATAAGGATCTTCAGGTCGTAGACATAATTATAGTGTAAGCATGGCTACTCGTAGAATACAAATTATCATATAATCAATGATCTTTCTCCCTCATAGTTTCTATCACTTGATATCTTTCATTTTATAGCTAATTATTACGTATTTTATCCCCTTGCAGCCACTGTCAATCAGTCACAGAGTAGGTGGCTATTGCGCCAAGCCCCTGAGCTTTTAGCTTTGGTTTAATAGTAGGACTTCCGCTGTTGTCATAGGACAAGATGAAATGTCCGTTCAGATGGATCATTCAACTCAGTGCATGTATTGCAGAACCCCTGGCCATACATGAATCCACCAGATTGTTTGCAAAGACCAGGGTACGTTGCTACTTGATGAGGGGCGACATGACTTAAAGACATATCCAGATATACTAGATCGGAAGGAGAACATTGCCACTGCCAGATATTCAACCTATTCCACAGCGGTTATATGGGATGTGATTTTGAACTGATATTGAACAGTCGGTTTCTTCGACAGTTCGCATGTATGTGCACTTTCTTCCTTTGTTTTTTTTCGTAACTCGTACCAAAAACTCTCGAAGGGCCCCGCTACAAGGTGAACATGGTGGTATTGGGGAAAAATACACAAGGTATATACACGTAGAAGAACCAAAAATATAGACAAAGTACTGTCAAGCAATGAGGACACACTTGAACAGGTTTGGATTTCCAGCATCAACGCCCCATGGCGCTGCGCTGACATACTGATGGAAACAGCGGTCTGCCAAGAAATAGATGGTTCTGCTAGCACAGACACAGACACATATGGGACTTGCACGATGGAATCAAAGCACTTCCAGGTGTTCCGGATAGAGCGGCACAGTCAATAGTGCCATGCCTCCATTAAGAATCAAGGTGATCGGTGTGGCAGTGGACCGATGTCAACCACCATCGCAGCCTGTATAATTGGGTCAACACAAAACTCAGTGAGGTCCACTGCAATCTACAGTCCTTGTCAATAATTTGATAGTGAATGTAAGGGGCAAGCCAGTATCTGCTCTTCGGATGGCCAGATCCTGTCAATTCACCATAGTCCTATTTTGATTAGAGTTCACTGGCACCCACAAGTAGAAGCATTCCAAAAAAAGAGTCTACACCGCCAGTCAAGAGGTCACTGATTGATATCATCTTTAGGATCATATATTTCATATAAGTATGGTGATGTCCCCTTGGCCCTAGGCCGACGCCCACTCTTCGAAGTTCGACCCCCTCACAAAGCCACCCGTGCTCTGGTAGCATCCAAATATGCCGAGTGGTCCATCACTCTGCCAGCTGTATGGATTATGTCCCCTCTTCCACAAAGTCATGTTATGGACGGCTGCAGGAACTATCGGAGCCGCATTCTACGGTGGAATGCTTACGCTTGGTATTTTTTGCATGTCATTGCTCTCATCATCAAATAGGAAAGTAGGATTGAAACGGCGGCGATTTCTACAAACATACATCATCACACTACTACTGGCCAATACTGCCTTCGTGTTGTTGTCTTTCATTGTGGGCGAAGTTTGGATGGTCTTCCTCTCAACGCCAGTTGAAGAACAAGCGAAGTTGGCGAATACTCTGATGATTGGCTACGACCTACTTCCAGTGCTTATTGTTGGTCTGACGGATGGACTTCTTGTAAGTGATTCAATCCCAAGTATATGATACCTCGAACCCCTGCACCCATTTGATGCCCCTTTCAAGGTATGGCGGTGTTACATGGTCCAGAGAGCTCTGGGAGACAGAGAATCCTACCTGCAAAGGTTCTTCTGGGGTTTTCCCATGTTCCTCTGGATAATAATAATAGGTACATCCACAACTTAAATATCTCTGGAGTTGAAGATACTCATGGAGACAAAGTGACAGGAACCATTGGAAGCGCAACGGTTGCCCACCCTCTACTCTGGAACCTATAAAAAGTGGTTCAAGCTACGGCACTAGTATCCAACATTCTTCTCGCCTTCTTTTCGACTTTCTTCATCACCGTTCGCTTGCTTCTTCACAGGCGTGTAGTAAAAGCATGCTTTGGTGCTGCTGCAACCGTGCAACATCTTCATATTGTGGGAATTCTGCTACAGTCTGCCGCCGTGAACATCCCTGCAACTACAGCGGCCGCAGTCGGTGTCGCAAACGAGTGGGATTTTGGGACGGTTTCCGTGCTCGTTGTCATTACATGTCAGGTAAAATATGGGTTCATCTCTCATGACAACGACTCGTTTAGCTCTGATACTTTGGGTTGACAGTCATTTGCTTCTGTGCTCATTATTCATCAAGTCATAGTGGGTAGGGCAATTGATGACCAGCAAAGCAACATCATCACCACCACCACAGCTACATGGGCGGGTCCCGACCAAAACTGAACCGAACATCCACGAGGATGATCATCGACTGCGTTTACTCCTTCGAAGCGGTTTTCTCCGACCGCATATCAGGATGGAACGAGACGAGATTTATTGGTAGATTACAAGTTTTTAGCCTGTAGGGATCTTCAGGACGCATACATACTTAGCACATGATTAGGGCATGAAGTCAATATCGACCCTGAGCCTTGATGTTTTGGCTCTAATAGCAGGGATTCACCTCCGTCATAGTACAAGGGTAAGTATACCCCCACAAGCAGCTCTACGTCTGAAATCAACTTTGCGAGCACCACCTACATAACTATGGATAGCCATGACATAGTAATTCTCACCTGATATTGCCGCGGCCCTTCTGTGGCACCGTCTCCATGCCAGCTGTTAATGATCCGACTCGGGTCTCGTAAGGTCTTACTCCGACCGCCCCCTTTCAGTATTCTTTCCTCAAAGTGACAGCTGTTGTAGCACCAAAAACAGCAATACATTCTAATGCTACATAAAAGAGCCCGCACGTACATTGAAGTCCTGAGTATGATATTGTCTTTGGCATGTGGCTCATTCTTCTCTTAACTATTGCGCTCGCTGCTGCTGCCCAACAATGCGGGGCGATAATTGCAAAATCATTCAATGACATTCGATCGGTAGATTTTGACCTTGTGGTCATTCAAGGGGGTGGGCCCGCCTGTCATCGCCCACGATTTGAAATTTGACATGGCCGTTTGCTCTAGGAGGAACTGCCGGAGGTGCTGTAGCAAACCGACTCAACGAAAACCCAAAGATAAATGTCCTTGTATTAGAAGCAGGCGGATCGTAAGTGCCACTCATTCTCATCTGTCAAGTTCTCAAATATATATGGCCCCATAGGCCTGATGGTGTACTCAACATCTCCGTACCTCTATTCTGTACTCTAGCTGCACCACGAACACCCTACGACCGGAATTACACTACCACTTCTCAACCCGGTCTCAATGATCTATCCATCCCTTATCCGCGCGGCTATGTCCTTGGTGGAAGCAGTTCTATCAGTGAGTATCCATACCCCCGGTACAAACTCGCGCCAACAAAGATAGACTATTTGCTCTACTCGAGGGGTCCTTCCGAAGATTGAGACTGGTATGCTCAGGTGACTAAGGATCCCAGTTGGTCGTGGAACAACATGCAGAAGTATTTCCGCAAGGTTCGTTCGCGCTTGTCATCATTTGATCAGACCCACATTATTTAACTACGAAATTATCAGAACGAGAGATGGACTGCACCTGCAGACCACCACGACACAACTGGTCAATTCAATCCCGCAGTTCATGGTTTTAATGGTATCAATTCCGTTAGCCTTTCCAGGTTTCCCCAAGCCCTCGATCAGCGATTTATTCAAGCTGCACATCATTCGCGGGAAAAAGAGTTCTTTTTCAACTTGGATTATAACTCTGGAAGACACCTTGGGATTAGTAAGTTTCTTTCTTTCTTTTTCACGCTGTTAGTTAATCTTTTGTATAGATCCTTGCGATCCGCAGGTTACCCATAGTTCACCATCAAAAACGGTGAAAGGAGCAGTTCCGAAACATCGTATTTGGGACCTCAGTTCATCGGTCGGGATAATCTACACGTCCTGCTGCACGCACAAGTAGCGAGGGTGGTAGGGACAAGTAATAGCGGGAGTAGACCAGTATTCGACACAATCGAGTTTGCCGATGGCCTAGGAGGTAAAGTTGACCTAAAATTTAGTTGGCTTGCGACCTCCTCATGACAGGTCCCATAAGGCAAGTCAAAGCCAAGAAAGAGATTATACTTTCCGGAGGGACAGTCGGAAGTCCGCAGGTTCTCCTAAACTCTGGCATCGGTGATAAAGGCACTCTTCAAGAAATCGGTGTCAAAACCGTATACCATCTGCCACCTGTAGGGAAGAACTTGACAGACCAAGTCCAGATTTCAAGCCATTGGTCAGTGAATGCTACAGACTCAGAGACACTGGACGTCATATACGGGGATGCTACGGTGCGAAACGAAGTGCTTCAGCTTTGGCAGGAGAAACGTGCTGGTCCGCTAGTTGATAGTATTGTCAACGCGGTGGTATCGCTTCGGGTACCTAGCTAAGTGGACATTTTCAAGGAATTCCCGAACCAGGTTCTGTCACCAGGCCCAAATACTGCGCATATTGAGCTTTTACTCCTGGTGAATTGTTGAGTCTTGAAATCAAGGCTAAGCTGGACCACTGAATTTGCTGAACCTAGAATGGTATTTTGAGACCACCATTCCCAAATACAGGTCATTTCTTGACAATCGCTACCGGTCTCTTTCAACCTACTTCCCGTACGTTGCCTTGATTGCTCAACTAAAGGCCATAATAACATCGCTCATCTCGATGCAATAACTCACAGGCGGTTCAATCACTCTGCGATCCAACAATCCCTTCGATCCCCCCCTTATCAATCCCAATTATTTTGGAAACGGCTTTGACGCCGCACTGCTCAGGGAAGGTGTCAAACTCGCCCGTAAACTCCTCACTCTACCCGAATTCAATGGTTACATCATTTCCAACCTGGACAACGCCACGACCAACAATGAGATTGACCAATTCATGAGAAACAACTTTGCAGGGTTTTCGCATCCTACTGGCACTTGTTCTATGTCGCCTAAAGGAGCGAACTATGGTGTATTAGATCCTGATTTGAGATTGAAGGATGCTGAAGGGCTGAGAGTCGTTGATCTTTCTGTGCTAGTGAGTAAAGCTTGACTTGCTATGTCATTGTTACGCATGACACCTCCGGACCCTTTCAGCCTTTCACTCCTGCAGCACATACACAAGCTGCAGCCTACGCCGTTGCGGAAAGAGCATCAGATATGATAAAGGCTCTTTGGGGGATTTAAAAACTCAACATGTCTGTACACTTGTATACCTGACCACGAGAATGAATTAAGTTGGTATTACCAGTATAGTGGAAGCGGGTAATTGTGACCTACCCTCCAACCGTCCTCATGCCTCCCGTCTTATCTATTTTGGTGTCACCACTATGATATTGATTCGCGAATTTGCCAAAAGACTGAATTTATTATATCTATTTTAAATTAGGGCTACTTATTCAGATCTGTCCCGAGGGCGCAAGGTTGTGGCCGCCAGGTACCGCAGGCGCCGGTGGTGGATTCTCAATTGGCTTCATAGCGGGGAACAACAACACTTCCTTGATATCTAAACAGAGAGACAAACAAATCATCAGCAACGAGTCCGGACGATAATGAGGGCATGCGGTTAATGGGCGCTTACTCGATGAGTCAGTCAAGAACATCACCAGACGATCGATTCCGATACCCCAACCACCAGTCGGTGGAAGGCCGTGTTCAAGCGCATCGATATATGTCTCATCGATCCCTTGCGCTTCCTCATCACCCTGCTCCTTTTGCCGTACCTATTCGACATAAATGATGAGTGCATGCCAAGTGAAGCCTACATAGTGTACTTCACCTGTTCCTCAAATCTCAACCTCTGCTCGAATGGATCGTTCAACTCGGTATATGCGTTGCAGAACTCCTTGCCACACATGAAACCTTCAAACCGTTCGCAAAGGCCAGGGCGCGAACGATGCCACTTGGCGAGGGGTGACATGACTTGCGGATGGCCAGCTAGAGAAGGGAGTGGTAAGCATCGGGGTATAAGAGGATGATATATTCCTTACTGATGAAAGCAGGCGAAACACACAGCGGCTCGATATACTCGCCCACGAGCTATTACGAACTCGCGGTGAGTAAGAATTCAGTTATAGGAGAGTGTATCCCTACCTTGTCGAGCATACGGGCATTGGTACGAGGTTCACTGCATTCAACGTTATGCTACCCGTTTCAAATGTCAGAGTGGACGCAAGTCAGCAACGAGTGTATAACAAGTCACGAACATTGGTAAGAACTTCCTTAAGCCACTTGTTCGTCTCTTCAGTGTGGAGCTGATCACCAGGAGGGAACTTGACGCCCAACTTTTCCTCAAGTGTCGTGATCATATCATAGCGCTTCCAAGGTCGCTTGAAGTCGAGGTGGAACTCCCTGGCACCGGGTTGGCCCTTGTTCCCATCGGGATGATAGATCAACTTGGTCGATCCGCCAGTCAGGTACTTGACGAGACCCTCTAATAGCCCTTCTGTGATTTCCATAAGATCGTCGGCATCGGCATAGGCCATATAGAACTCGCAAATAGTAAACTCGGGGTTATGCGTTAGATCAATTCCTTCATTTCTGAAGACGCGGCCGATTTCGTAGACACGGTCGAGTCCACCCACGACGAGTTCCTTGAGGTAGAGCTCAGGGGCAATGCGCAGGTACAGGTCAAGGTTAAGGTCATTGTGGTGTGTGACGAATGGCTTGGCAGTGGCACCGCCAGCGAGGAGAGATGTGATGGGCGTTTCTACTTCCAAGAACCCAAGGTTATCAAAGAAGCGACGAATGTAGTTGATGATTTTGGAACGAGAGATGAAAAGGCTGCGAGTGTTTTCGCTGACAATGAGGTCGAGGTAGCGCTTGCGGTAACGGGTTTCTTGGTCCTTGAGGCCGAAGTGGCCAGATGGTAGTTGGTGCAAGTTCGGAGCGAGGAGGACCATGGAAGATGGTGATATGCTGAGTTCTCCCTTCTTAGTCCGTGAGGGTGTGCCGACAACACCGACAATGTCTCCACGACGGAAAATGTCGTGCGTAGTAATGAATTTTTCAGAGTCCTCGGCGTCTCTATAAGAGTGTCAGTAAGGACAGGATGAAAGAAGTAGACGCCCGAACTGACTGCTGAGTTGCCATGATCTGGACCTTCTTGCCTTCTCCGTGCAAGTCATAAAACTTGAGCTTCGCACCACTGGCGCGAATATTGTGTATCCGTCCGGCAAGGCTGACCTGGACATTTTCTAGCTTGCTGCCAGGAGGAATGACGCCCTCCTGTCCGTAGCCTTCAACGTAATCGGAAATAGACATAGTGACATGGAACTTGTGAGGGTAGGGGTTGGGATCTTGCGTTTGCTTGAGGTTGAGTATCTGACGGGAGCGGAGTTCGTAATATTGCTGTGGCCAAGAAGCAACTCATGAAGATCAATCGAACTACGCGTATGAGAGATAGCAGGCGTACATTGGGATTGAGGTCGTCCTCGGCTGGTGCCTGCTGAGGTACAGCGGCTTGAGGGGGAGCAGCAGCAGCCCTGGCCTTCTCCTTGTGACGCTGCTTTTCGCGGCGCTTGAGTTCCCTGAGCGTCGCGTCGGATCGATCATGAGACCTCGAAAAAGAGTGGAGGGTCACTGAAGTACTGACTGCTTGGAGACCATCTCCCCGGTCACTGGGTCCTTGTGGGTGCCAGCTTGTTGCTCTGCGGACATTGCTCTGAATATGAGGTGATGTGCAGGATGAGGTTTTGGAGGCCTGAGGAGATGGCGGGCGGATGAAAAGATAAGCCTTCTCATCCAATTTTTGAAATGCTAGGATATCGATGGCAAGTTTCGAGTCACGCGTCCCTGTCAATATTTTCGCACGGTGCTTTGGCTCTTGCCCCTCCTATTGATGCAGTGCTCCCCGACATCCCCCCGGACTCGTTCTAATCACGGTGCACGGAGCACGGAGGTCACCTGGGAACACAGGAACACATCACAAAGCTATCCATTTGCCGGCCGCTCAACAAATGTCTGGCCGACGACTGCGCTGCGACCCTCAAGGACCGCTCACCGTTCCTAGGTCGGGGTGAGGTGGTCTCCCACACATTGCCCTTTTGCAAACCCCTTCCAACCTCCGATGACCTGTGAAGCCGTATACAAGGAGCCCCGCGATACCCTCTGCCTCCCATACGAACTGGAGCGGAAGATATTCGATTTAGCGGCACAGACATGTCCTGGGTCTGCTCCTAAACTGGCGTTGGTCTCAAGCTACGTTCGAGAATGGTATGCCCTTTCCCTTTGCGCTATAACCTTCCCAAAATTAACATTTGCTTAAACTGGAAGGATGGAGGCCTTTATTTACGGAATCCTTGTACTTGACCTGCCATTCAACTCTATCCAACTCTTCCTACGCACGTTCTATACTCGACCACACACCTTTTTTGCAACCACCGTCAAACGCCTCTATATCACCAGCGTCCTATCCGTCGACGATGCCCAGAAGATCATCTCCGCCTGTGCTGGCGCACGTACAGTCGCATGCTGGACTGATGCCATGCCCACCTTTGAAGGACTCTACCGCTTCCTCCCCTCACACACTCTCCAACGACTCTCTATAAAGATAGAAACGATCTGGAGATACACACCCGGACACACTACACATCGTTTTCTCCCGAAACACTTTCCCCATCTCACCCATCTTGAGATTGTCAACCCACCGGGACAGAACGTTAGTGCCACATTTGACGGAGAAGGTATCTACAGCCTCCCTTCGCTCACTCACCTTGCAATTGGGGATCTATGGCAGCCGGATCACCTCTATATGATCAAAGAGATAAACACGATTCTACAAAACTGTCCAAATCTGCAGCTGTTGGCGATCATGACCCCCGATGTCAATTTCGTCTCTCAACTACAAGCCGAAATGACTTATAACGATCCACGACTCATAGTCCTACCAAATTTTCATTGGCCCGGTACGATAAAGGAGTTCTGGGCTGCAGTCAGACGTGGAGAATCTGATGTCTGGGATAATGCTGAAAATCTGTGCAAAGCGCGTGTTAGTACAAAGGCACCCCGTCCTATCCCTTCCTCGAGTCTACGTAGCCAAATGCATTAGTCCGTGTCGCCGGTACTCGTAAGCGTTTATAAATAGAGCATCGTTGCTAAATATACATTCAACTTTGCGCGTCCAGTTGATTTACTCCCGAGAACTTCCGAAAACTGATCCATCGAGCGCCAGGCTGCCCGTCCGCCAGACAAAATAAAATATACACGGTATCTCATTCTCCAAGTGACCTTTACGTCGCTCTCTATACTTCGCAGTAATATATCTAATGATCTATGCCCAGTATATCAAATACTAAATGGCGGAAGAATAGAAGGTGGTGCAGCACGCATGATAGCAAAACGTACATGACATGTAACCAAGCAGAAAGTAATATAATCCCAGAATAAACCCCAGAATAAGCAAGACATGAGTAGAGGACATTAAGCCGGGGAAGTCGTCGCCGGGGGCCCGGGCTTGGGAGTGATAATGAACGGGACCTGTGATGGTGGCCGATCTGGAACATTGTGATATCGCTCCCGTTCCAGTATCCATTTATTGATCTCCGAGGCCTTCTGGACACCCTCTTCAATAACCTCAACAAGCCATGCCGACGATGACTTTTCAGCACTCGCAATCGGCTTCTGCAACAACCTCTCTTGTAACAGCCGTTCCCATTCCACCCGAGAAGGCGCGCGTTCCATAATATCGTCAATCCAACGAGTGGCCAGGCCTTGAGTAGGCTGACAATCCGGGCTAATAGCAACTAATGCAGAAAGCATCGCTCGGCGCCCAGTAAAGGTGACTGACAGCTTTTCAAGTCCAATGTGGTTCGATTTCAACCAGATATTAACGGAATGGGATGTACCAAACAGGAATGTAGAGGTGCAGGCGCAAACTATAAGCGCCGCTGAGATGAAGATGGCATCCCAGTCCTGGAGCGCGCTAACAGCAAGGACAATGCCCCACTGACCTGCGATCAGAACACGAAGGAGGAGCCTTAGCAGCTTGCGGTTTTTAAACGGATTCCGGCTGGAGTTGTTACGTGCGGGAAGGAGTGGCTTGTTCAATAGGGCGTTGACCAATCTGCTGTCGCCAACGTAGACCGTCCATTCAACCTCATTGAGATGGTTGGCGGTTAAAATCGAGCGCCGTAGGTACCGCTGGGTCGGCCCAACTGGTTCAACTAACAGAGGGCGCGGATGATGACCGAAAGCGTGATGCACGCAAAAGCCTGTGGCTGGAAGGATAAGCAAGTATGCAAGAGCGAGGGGCATCGCACATATCACGCTGATGGCGACCGTAGCTCCCCATACAGCGCACCCAACCCACAAGGCTACCAGCCACTCTATGCTCGGCGGCGGCTGCGGAAGGCTCTCTCCTGCTTCCTCAACTCCATGCATGTCGCGATAGACGTGGACAACTTCCAAGCGCTGGAACCTGTGTGAGGTTATAACACTAGGTTGCAATGCCCTATGCAGGGGTGCAGCTTCGACGCAGGCCCGCACTGTAAA
This sequence comes from Lepiota venenata, assembly GCA_004296355.1. Classification (NCBI taxonomy): domain Eukaryota; kingdom Fungi; phylum Basidiomycota; class Agaricomycetes; order Agaricales; family Agaricaceae; genus Lepiota; species Lepiota venenata. Next base: position 274,421 of record RCFS01000010.1, read on the forward strand.
GCTGTTGATGCACGCATAGACATTTCCGTACCGCATATCAATACATTGTAATAGGGGGGTACGGGTGCCCATATCGAGAAGACAACCGCTTGAATTCTTGTCTTCTTCAGTGCGACAACGCTCGAGCATAAGGCGGGCACCAGCGGGAGTGACGGGCCAGTTCCACATGATGCCAAAGCCTGAAAGCTCATAGCAGTGTAGTTTTGTTTTGACGTCGATGAGTTCGATTAGGCTCGAGAGAGGGAGGATTCCAGCGAGGTTGGACTGAGGAGTGCCATTTGGAAGTTGGGGAAGTTTTAAAATCTGGCGCATGACCGTCGACCGAAAGAGGGCCTGCGCTTATATATTCTAGGCATGGTGCAGGTCCGCCTGCTTGCTCAGGGCGATATTCACGTTATCGAAAACGAGGTATGTAGTCCAAATCGAGGGTTACAATACAATACAAAACATCCAGGAAAAACATGCCACTCTCAGACTACAAAGACTCAATCATACGTTTATTGGCGCATGTTCTTCCACCAAAACCTTTACAGCCGAGCACAAAGCCCCCAGCGCTTTATTCCACCACCCGGATCTCCTCGTGATGATGGCCGGTGTCCCACATCTCGGCAACAGACTATACCCGGGGTCAAGGTAGCCACAATTGATTTAATCCAATATCCTCCGCCAGTGCAAATAACGGTTCACCTCTAAGCTATGATCCAATCACGGTGGGGAGGAGGTATTGGGTTGTAATCGAAGCAACATCTGAACTAATACGAAACTTTGTGCGAGATGGCTTCAAGAATGCACCCGCACATGTCAAGTTCAAATACTTAGGTCTAGGGTTATTTATTGGCGCTTCAGGCCACGCGCTATTTTGACGCACATCTTTACAGCCTTATGGGTATGCACATTGCCGGCGCCTATCTTTACCTTCCATCCACCATGCCGCATTTCAGTCGAGCACACAACTTCTCGGTAACAAAGTCAATATTTGTTGATAAATCTATCCAAAATATCACCCAAGGCGGAACAGCTCGTCAGTCCTTCATGGTTTCCATTAGTACCATCGCTAAACCCAAAGCCGACAACAGGCCTGAAGCCCCTCCTCGATGCTTCCATGCCAGACGCATTCCATGATTCATCCGCCCGCGATCCTCCTCCAAAATGTCATCCAGGCACCCGTTGCGAGTATATCAACACGATCACAGAATGGGGGCTCGACAGCGATAAGCGTGCCGGTCGCATCCTGTGGATGAAAGGCCCTGCCGGCGTCGGGAAATCCGCAGTGGCACAATCCTGTGCTGAGGCCTTTGGCAAAAAGCTGGGCGCAGCATTCTTTTTTTCTGAATTCAACAACAGACGAGACCCCAACTGCCTTTTCCCCTCCATTTCATACCAACTCGCTGTCAGACTGGATGCATATGGTGACATCGTCGACCACAAAACACACCGCGACCCAACTCTTGTTCACAAAGCACCAAGGCACCAATTCCAGGAGCTCATTGTCGCCCCACTTCAAGAACTAGCTGGTCGAGGAGATGATGTTGGCGAGTTGGTGATTATTATTGATGGCCTAGACGAGTGCAATGGACACGATGCACAGTGTAACATTATCAATATCATTGCAGAATCTGTACGAGACGAGACCACGCCGCTCGTCTGGGCATTCTTCAGCCGTCCAGAGGCTCACATCACGACTACATTTACTTCCCCATTCGTCTCTCCACTGTCATTCCATATGGACCTCCCTATATCGGATCGGACGGATGTCGAAATCGCGATATATTTGACAGATGAGTTGGGGAAGATACGACAGGAATATGGTCTACCAGCATCGTGGCCCTCTGAGCAAGATATTAGGACACTTGTTCAGCGGTCAGCTGGGTTATTCATCTATGCAGCCGCGGTTGTCCGGTTCGTCGGTGATCGTAATTCACCTAGTCCCGAAGATCAACTACGATCTGTACTCGCACTACGTCGTCCTGTCTTGGGCAAATGGAAGCATCCATTATCGGAGCTGGATAGCTTCTATACATTGATCATGCGACGTATATCACTGGACGTACTCCCAACTACTCAGAAGATTCTGCTTGCCACAACTTTATTCCTCGGCACTGAGATACGTGCCAACGCCAATCTACTAGGCTTAACTGAATCGCAGTTTCGGACTGCCTGTCGCGGTCTTCGCTCTGTCCTGGAATTCGGTGAATTGGAAATCAGCTTCTACCATGCATCGTTCATGGAATTCTTGCAAGATCCAGAAAGATCGGGTGAGCTCTGCCTAAAGTCAGACTGTGCAGTGGCCCTGCGCAAGGAATTGCTCGACAAATTGAACAGGACACTTGCCGCCAGCAGTTCTAGTAAGCAAATTATTCCAAGATTCCATTGTTGTGAAACAACTAAAGCTTGCTTATATTAACTAGCTGATGACGTTGATATACCGATAACTTACCCTGATTATAACAGATGGCGCGCATACTGTGACTTAGTCCCATCACTCTTTAGACTCTGCCAAACTATTCCCCTGGACGCTCTGACACTTGTTGGCTTGAGTAAACTTGACTACGCAAAAATTAACCAATTATTTCCTGGCTTTGCGATGGGAACACAAGATCTACAGGCTGCCATACTCATGAAGAAGGTATCTTTTTCTCGATATGGCTCTATTGACCCCATGTTGATATATTTTAAAGGTACCTGAAGAGTTCCAGCGAAAAATCATCTACCCGTATTCCTATCCCTTTCTTTTTCGTTCTGGCCAACTTCACAGGACAGCATACACAAAGGGTCAACCATACACTCCAGATCAGGGAAATACCCAAGCTCTGCTTCGGGCATATGCAGAGGATCAACCATACGTTCTAGGGCAGGGAAACAACAAAGCTCTGTGCTGGCAGAGTTCAAGTGGTGATTCGTTCATTGGCCCGTATCCCCATCTCGGTAGAGTAGCAATATTCATGCTGTTCTTGAAGCATAAGATTACGGTACATTCAAACTGGATCTGATGTGTTGGATGACCCTCGTTAATTTGTATCCCAGGAGCGACGCGGGGCTGATGTGAATGCATCAGACGCCCCGGAGACTAAACCTTGAGCCGACATCCACAACCTCCTGTTGAGCCTTTACCCCTCAGGCCCTCAGCGCGCACAGACCCTTTGGCAGGGGTGTCGCATTGATTTATCTTTGTACTCTGTAGTTATTCATGTTCCCGGCCGTAAATTTACGGATGCAACCCCCCAATTATCGAGTTGAGCGCGAGTGGTGCCATCCATAATGAGACGAAATAGCCCATTGAGCTGTCCCTTTTATTCTTGTTTTGGCGTGATGCATCTATCTTGCATTTGTGGCTTCTATTGCCTCGTGACCGATCCTTGGAGATATGGTCCAGCGATCAACGAGGGATCCTCAAAGTTGTTATTTCAAGTCAGTCGTATGAGTGTGCGTAAATTCACTAACAAGCCTGGAGGAAGGAAATCTTCACATGTCTGTAGCGGGCTGAGCCAAGAGATTTCGCGAGTCAGGGGAAATGCCCAATTTTGTGAGAGAGTCCAGAGTCTGTTCGACGGCCCGAAGGAGGGCAGGGTCGCCTTTCCCTTTTAAATATTCTCCTGTGCGCAGGAAAGGTTCACCTGTTCCCAGTCCTTTTAGGTACCCTCTGAAAAGTAGAGAGAAGCAAGGTAGGTGCCTCACTGGGTGCCCATTGTAGCGAGTGATCAATACTTGTGTTATAACGTAAAACATCACCCCTAGATATACAACCAAAGCACACTCGATACTTAAAATTCATTGGCACACCTACAATCACCATCCGCAACGGGACACACTCCGCGTGATCGTTGTCCCTCTCCAAAAAGCCATTCCATCAGGGGTGAGGTGTGGCCACCATGCCTATAAATCTGGCAAAGAACAATTGCATTGTCGATTATATGTATCTACATTACACGATCAGTGATAACACCCGTTACACATTACAACCACCTCACCTTTCTGAGGCGAATCGACCAGCTCGATCTCCCTCGCAGCATCCGGGACGATGCTAAGCACCAACAAGCACACAGAACACCTCGGGAACAACCGAAAAACTCACCCTCCACTTTGCCTGTTCTGTCAACCCAAGTTCCTCTTCTGGCGCGACGGGCTTGTTACAGTAATCACACCTGATCAACACTTGTTTGCGTACCAGCTCCATGTGTGGAATGTCTCCGTTCTGCATCGCCTCTGTCAATATCTGTCCCCTCTCAATATCAAACAACACTCGAGGGTGATGTAATTTGAATCCATCCAACATATCTCTATACGTATCGAGCCATCGAATCACCCACGAGTCCCGGATTCTATGCGGACAAACATAGGATCCTAGTATCGCTGCGGTCTGTGCATCGCCTGTGCTGTCAACATAGGCCCATAGAATATCCATACCGAGGTGAGTCAGACCCGTAACGATAAGTCCCTCGATATCGCCTTTGGCGACGGTGTTTTTGATGACATGTCGAAGGTAGGTACTGAGAGGTTTGTCCTCGAGGAATTGAAGGGCAATGGCGAGGTGCTCCCTTAGTGGGATACTCTCTTCCTTCAGCACGTCTGCCCAGTCGCGCACAGCGAGATACGTCAAAATAGCACAGAAGTAGGGGTCTTTCATATCTTTAATCAGGCGTTCGCAGTGTTCGCGCCAATCATGATTCCGTAATGGCGTCGAGTTCATTCCATGAGGTATCAAACCGCAATAGTACCCGACATCACTTTGTGCGACATGTCTGAGTGGTTCTGAGCGACTCATCTTGTGTGCAGATTTAGAAGCATTGACAGTCGGTTTCCACGCTGATTTTTCGCCAGTCTTCGCGCTTTCGATAGCCGATAAGGCTGTCTGGAAGCTGCCATACAGATCATCATTTGGAAAGAAACTCTTTCCTGATCCGCTCCTCTCATGACTTGGACCGCTGAAGCCCGGGAGGGACCGGTCGACAGCAATAGGCGTATTGTCCATCTGCGAACACAAAAGCGGTAGACAGTCCCAGATACCCAGTATACCCTGGTTGGGCAAAATCATAACCGTGCACACAAGCCACAGGTGTACACAAAAGTTGTTGAGAGCCCGGAGACGTTTATCAGAGGTCTGTAAGGTCGAGAGCTGCGATTCAGACTTACGGACCACCCACAGCCACAAGTCCGATAGCCCTTGGAAGTGGATATCTTGGGGGGCTATACTGTTCACGAGTAACCCACATGTTTTGTGGAGGCTGAAACAATGAGCGGAAGACCTAAGGATCCCAGAATCAAAAACAACACTGACATGATTCAAGCCGTATCTAAGCACGGCCCTTCGACGCATGAACGTCGAGATATCATATATCATCCTCTAAATTCTAATGCCCTGACCAAATCTCTGTTTTCCTCCCTCGAGCCCTGCCTCCGCTTCGCTCTATCTGATTCTTCAAGTCTTTGACCAATCAAACCGCCATCGCTGCTCATAGGCTGACTCCTGTCTGACCGGGCTTCGGGAGCAACGCCGCTGGTCACTCCACTCAGGAGATACTTCTGCAAGGCCGCCGGACTATACGTTAGCCCCTTCTGTGGCCCGGTTGCAGCTAGCCCAGTGGGAGCAGCAGGCGTTGTACTGTTCAGAGCAGGAAACCTATCTTCATCGCTCCGTCCAAGAGCACAGGGGGTACAATAGGCGGGGGCACAAGAGATTGTGATTTCACAGCACGGCCACAGCTGAGAGAACCACCCCTGACCACGAATGGAATGTGCATGTGATTGCGAACCTCGCTCGCGTTATCAACTCGATATTCGCAAGTGACCCCTGTGATGCAATGTTGCTATCACGCGGACCCGGCACCGCGATAGTTGTTATTATCGCCTCAGATATCGTGTATCTTATTTGAAGCCGAGGTTTTTATCATACTTCTGGTCCTCGCCCGGGGAAGAGAACAGAGGACGAAGAGCTGTGCAAGTGCCAGGTGTGCAACGTGTGCCCATGACAGTCACAGCATGGCACGAGAAAACGCGGCGGTGAGGGACAAACCAGGTGCGGCACAAGACAAGACGCTTCAGGCACGGCGCCTTTCTGCGCCTCTTCGCCTCTCCACCCACCATGTCGCATTTTGGTCAAGCACACAATTTCTCTGTAATCAATTCAAAATTTATTGATAATTCTATCCACAACATCAACCACGGTGGAACAACTCGTAAGTCTTTCTCGGCTTGCGCAAGTAGTACCATCGCTAAAGTCAAAAGCCGACGACAGGCCTGAAACCCCTCCTCGATGCTTCCATGCCAGACGCATTCCATGATTCATCCGCCCGCGATCCTCCTCCAAAATGCCATCCAGGCACTCGCCGCGAATATATCAACACAATCACAGAATGGGGGCTCGAAAGTAACAAGCGCGCTGGTCGCATCTTGTGGATGAAAGGCCCTGCTGGCGTCGGGAAATCGGCATTGGCCCAAACCTGTGCTGAGGCCTTTGGCAAAAAGCTTGGCGCTGCATTCTTTTTCTCCGAATTCAACAACAGACGAGACCCCAACCGACTTTTCCCCTCCATTTCGTACCAACTCGCTGTCAAACTGGATGCATATGGTGATATCGTCGACCACAAAACACGCCGTGATCCGACTCTTGTTCACAAAGCGCCAAGACACCAATTCCAGGAGCTGATCGTCACCCCACTTCAAGAACTAGCTGTTCGAGGAGATGATGTTGGCGAGTTGGTGATTATTATTGATGGCCTAGACGAGTGCAATGGACACGATGCACAGTGTAACATTATCAATATCATTGCGGAATCTGTACGGGACCAAACTATGCCGCTTGTCTGGGCATTCTTCAGCCGTCCAGAGGCTCACATCACGACTACATTTACTTCCCCACTCGTCTCTCCACTGTCATTCCGTATGGAGCTCCCTATATCGGATCGGACTGATGCCGAAATCGCAATATATTTGACAGATGAGTTGGGGAGGGTACGACAGGAATATGGTCTACCAGCGTCGTGGCCCTCTGAGCAAGACATTAGGACACTTGTTCGGCGGTCGGCAGGGCTATTCATTTATGCAGCTGCGGTTGTCCGTTTCGTCGGTGATCGTAATTCAACTAGTCCTGAAGATCAACTACGATCAGTACTCACATTACGTCGTTCCGTCTTGGGCAAATGGAAGCATCCATTATCGGAGCTGGATAGCTTCTATACATTGATCATGCGACGTATATCACTGGACATACTCCCAACTACTCAGAAGATTCTGCTTGCCACAACTTTGTACCCAGGCACTGAGATACGTGCCAACGCCAATCTACTAGGCTTGACTGAATCACAGTTCCGGACTGCCTGTCGCGGTCTTCGCTCTGTCCTGGAACTCGATGAATTGGAAATCAGCTTCTATCATGCATCATTCATGGAATTCTTGCAAGATCCGGAAAGATCGGGTGAGCTCTGCCTAAATTTAGACTGTGCAGTGGCCCTGCGCAAGGAATTGCTCAACAAATTGAGCAGGGTACTTGCCGTCAGCAGTTCTAGTAAGCAAATTATTCCAAGATTCCATTGTTGTGAAACAACTAAAGCTTGCTCATATCAAATAGAGGATGATGTTGATATACCGATAACTTGGCCCGATTATGATGGCCAATGGGACGCATACTGTGACCTAGTCCCTTCACTTTTTAGACTCTGCCAAACCATTCCCCTGGACACTCAAACACTTGTTGGCCTGAGTCAACTTGACTACGCAAAAATTAACCAGTTATATCCTGGCTTTATGATGAGAGCAGAAGATCTGCAAGCTGACGTACTCATGAAGAAGGTATCTTTTTCTCAATATGGTTCTATTGGCCCCATGTTGATATATCTCAAAGGTAGCTGATGAGTTCCGGCGACAAATCATCTACCCATATCCCTATCCCTTTCTTTTTCGCTCTGGTCAACTTCACAGAACGGCATACACAAAGGGTCCATCATACGCTCCAGAACAGGGAAATGCCCAAGCTCTACTTCGGGTATATACGGAGGGCCAACCATATATTTTAGGGCAGGGAAACAACAAAGCTCTGTGTTGGCAGAGTTCAAATGGTAGGTCGTACATTGGCCCGTATCCCCATCTCCGTCGAGTAGAAATATTCATGCTGTTCTTGAAACACAAGATGACGGTACGTTCAAAGTGGATCTAATGTGTTGGATGACTGGTTGATTTGTATCCCAGGAGCGACGCAGGACTGATATAAATGCATCAGACACCTCAGAGACTAGACCTTAAGCCGACATCCACAACCTTCTGTTGGGCCTTTGCCCCTCAGGCTCTCAGCGCGCACAGAGCCTTTGGCAGGGGTGTCGCACTGATTTATCTTTGTACTCCGTAGTTATTCATGTCCCTGGCCGTAAATCTACGAATGCGACCCCCCAATTATGTATCGATTTGAGCACGAGTGGTGCCATCCATAATGAGACGAAATAGTCCACTGAGCTCTCCCTTTTATTCTTGTTTTGGCGTGATGCATCTATCTTGCATTTGTGACTTCTATTGCCCTGTGACCGATCCTTGGAGATATGGTCCAGCGATCAACGAGGGATCCTCAAAGTTGTTATTTCAAGTCAGTCGTATGAGTGTGCGTAAATTCACTAACAAGCCTGGAGGAAGGAAATCTTCACATGTCTGTAGCGGGCTGAGCCAAGAGATTTCGCGAGTCAGGGGAAATGCCCAATTTTGTGAGAGAGTCCAGAGTCTGTTCGACGGCCCGAAGGAGGGCAGGGTCGCCTTTCCCTTTTAAATATTCTCCTGTGCGCAGGAAAGGTTCACCTGTTCCCAGTCCTTTTAGGTACCCTCTGAAAAGTAGAGAGAAGCAAGGTAGGTGCCTCACTGGGTGTCCATCGTAGCAAGTGGTCAATACAATACTTGTGTTATAACGTAAAACATCACCCCTAGATATACAACCAAAGCACACTAGATGCTTAAAATTCATTGGCACACCTACAATCACCATCCGCAACGGGACACACTCCGCGTGATCGTTGTCCCTCTCCAAAAAGCCATTCCATCAGGTGTGAGGTGTGGCCACCATGCCCACAAGTCTGGCAAAGAACAATTGCATCGTCGATTGTATCTACATCACGCGATCAGTGATAATACCCGTTACAAATCTCAACCACCTCACCTTTCTGAGGCGAATCGACCAGTTCGATCTCCCTCGCAGCATCAGGAACAATACTAAGTGTCAACAGGCACACAGGACACCTCGGTAACAATCGCTGGCAGTTCGAACAAGTTGTGGGCTATGCACGCGCGTCTTCAGGTTGTCATGCTTCCAATAAACGCAGGATCATAAGCTCACCCTCCACTTTGCCTGTTCTGTCAACCCAAGTTCCTCTTCCGGTGCGACGGGCTTGTTACAGTAATTACACCTGATCAACACCCGCTTTGGTACCAGCTCCATGTGCGGGATGTCTCCGTTCTGCATCGCCTCCGTTAATATCTGTCCCCTCTCAATATCAAACAACACTCGAGGGTGATGTAATTTGAATCCATCCAACATATCTCTATACGTATCGAGCCATCGAATCACCTGCGAGTCCCGGATTCTATGCGGACAAACATAGGATCCTAGTATCGCTGCGGTCTGTGCATTGTCTGTGCTGTCAACATAGGCCCGTAGAATATCACTAGGGACCTGTCAGAATCGGTACTGGGTACCGAGGGTACAACAGAATAACAAAAATAATTAAATTCGTTTATATATTCGGTACCCATCACGTGTTTTAGAACAGAACCTGAAACAATTAAGCATTCTATTCACAATGCAGATTGAATTGAAAGATTTAGATTCGGTACCCATGGCCGAAACAGATTTTGTTCATTGTCTCTGCACAGACAACCGATTTTGTACACTAATCAGGATCTATTCTACAATCTGTACAAGGTATAGATCACATTAAGAAATCAAGTTCGGTACAAGGTACAGATTGAGCGGCCCATGAGTGGGCATGGGAGTGGCCCACTAGGCAACCATTTCCCCTCCTGAGCCATATTGTTCCAGTCCTTGTTATAATGCTCAGGATACAATTAAGACAATTTAGAGAACACTCATACCTCAATTATCTGGCGAAGAGTGTAGGATCTCCTCTACCGCCTTCGGAATCCACTCCTCCATAACCAAAATTGTGGCAAGATCTCCCAAGAGTAGGTCCAGGTTGTGGTGTGCTCGAGATTGCGGTAGGCATGCACACAGCAGTCAAGTATATTCAGTTCCTGATAGTCTGGTGCAGCATATCATATATAAGATTAAAGATTGAATATAAGGAAATATGTCACCTTCGCGTGTGTGAGCATCAGCTTCACCATACAGGCAGCAATTGCAATTGCACCTGCGCCTCGATCGGCTTCCTTCTGCACTCTAGATCCCCTCTCCTCGTCCACCCCCAGCTCTTTTCCGTTTGCGTGAGGTCTAGTTTGGTGAGAAGAGGGTCAATGTGGGTGGGAAAAGGATGTGCTGCAAACTTATGCAATGGATTGTGACACTCACAACGGGAGCTGGGCCCATAGACCCAAAAAAGATAGGGAGTGGATGTTCTGGTGTGGGAGAAGTGGCGGCTGAGCAGAGGTGGTCAGAGTAGGGAAGGTTGAGGATAGTGTCGTTGGTGTAGTATGTGAGATTGAAGGCTCACTTGAAGAGTTGGCGTTTTCTTGTCGGGTTTGGAGACGGACAACAGTGATGAGTTTTACAGGAATGAATCCGTTTCACCACTGGGTGACACTCGCTTTGCCCGTTGTGTTATGGGTGCTAATCTACCTAGTGAGCCTTGGTGCGGAGCAGGCATGGATAGATATGCGTAAATGGGAGGCATCGGCCTTTGCAGTTGTCGCATCTGGTTGCTGAGGGGCAGGTTGGCGTAGGTTTACACTGATGAAAATCAACAATGACACGTCGCAAGTACAAGTTCAGTGTCACTTGAGTCGTAGGCATGAACGCAGGTGCCCTGCCATTGTTATTTAGATGTCAGTTGGTCTGTGGGACTGCAGGGAGCTTGTTTGGACATGATAATGAGGAGTGACATCCTTTCATCCATACCTCTCGCGACTTCCTCCATGTCCAATACTTCAGGATTGCCTAAGACTCTGCTCATCCTTAATCACACCTCCTCCGAATGCCCACTGTCCGAATGCAATGTCGATGGGCCCCCCCCAGTGGACGCCATTTTTACGGGTGAAATACTATTGGAAACAAACAGTAATAACCTAAGCCCCAGTGAAATAGGGGGCGCTGCCAGGTGCACATACCTATTTGCTGGCTGTTTTGAGTCCTACTAACGTCCTCTGAGCGCTCAAAGGTTGGCAGATGGAGGCCAGCCTGTGGACCTGGAACTTATTAACTGCTGGTTGGCGGCGATCTCGACACCACCCCAAGCCCTCACATTACCCGTCAACCACCTCACAGCTCATATTATTGCAGGAGAATCCGCATTGCTCGCCACCGGCGAAGAGAATTTGAGCAGAGCGAGCGTCGTCACGTTAGAAACTCTTGGTAGGTATGTGAAACTCAATTCGTTGACTTACCACTGTTCAGTTCATCACTGATGCTCTCCAGTACCCTTGCAGCTACCCGGCCCAACTACATTGAGAAGGTTTATCAATGGCTGGCCACGGTCCATGCGCCAGTTGTTGCTCGACAGGCCGATGACGAGTTGTCTGACTGCTTGTTCAATTGTGATATCGATGAGGCATTTTCTTTTCAAAACGAGGGCTGAGGGGGTTAGCTTGCTATCTAGCCCGTTCCTTAAATTTTTTTAGCTGTAGTTTTTCTCGCTAATACCTTTGAGCCGGTATGATACTAAGCATCTCCAAAAATAACATAATGTTCTCGTCCTCTCTCTCCAGCTTGGCTTCCATCTCGCTGTTCACCTAGTCCTCGGTCTGGATGTTAGAATTGTCAACTTCTTTTGAGAACTGCAAAGGATATGCCCAATATGTATTCCATACATTGTCTAGAATATCACAGTAGGCAGCTATAAATGACCATCAGGGCGTCATTGTTTGCTTGATCTTGATCCGAAAATTTGACGTTTGGGTGGTCAGTAATTGCTACCCCCGGTGATCAAGAGGGTATGGTAGAGTTTCAGGGAGTCGTGGACGCAACGGTAAGTCATAATTTTCCAACAAGGTACAATCACCTGGCATTGGGGTTTCCAAAATAATCTTGGGCGACAAGTCGCCAAAGATTTACCTTTTGCTAGATTAATTATCTATTGAACCTGGCAAACTGAAGGACTTACTACATTGTTGACGGTTGACACGTTCAGCCCTGGGTATGTTATGAGCACCTGTTGTATTCAAGCTATTGCGCTGAGTTTGGGGTTGTACGAGCTCGGTAGGAGAAACGATCTTGAACAGGGATTTGGCGTAGGGATAGCTCGAGATATCGATACCCTGTCCGAGAGGTGTTGAGGTCATGTTCCGAGGAATGGAACAAAGTTCGTCAAGCTGCTTCCATTAGCTTTCTTTGTTTGTCATTATTCGCAGTGGGAGATCTTCATTGAAGATCTGGTAGATGACGGAGGCTTGAGTCACGGATTGGCACTGGCTGCAGTTTAGAAGGGGGTTGTACACTGCACAAACATGAGCATACTCAGGTCTTGTTGTCTCTTGATGCCAAGTCCGCCAAGCTTCTTTGAAGTGTCGAAGTGATGGAAGGGTGAAATGGCTCGAGTCAGAGTCGAGAGCAGCCAGGAAGAGGAAATCTTGAGACAAAAACAGAGTGTTCAACTGCACAATCATATGCTCCGAGTTTGGAAGAGGCATCAAAGAGAGGCCACCCATCCATGTGAGAACATTTACAAATGTCGCAAATGATGAATCCGTATCAGGTTCTAGTATCTTCAGAATGTCGAGAAGAGGAAGAATTAGAGACAGAGGCTGTTGTTTGATGCCCACACGAGAAAGTGTATTGTAATTTGATAGGTTTCCAGAAGCAAATTGCTTAATGGCCTCGAGTGCAACACCACGTGGCAGCATTTGAACTTGGTATGCAGATGCGTGGGCACCGCTAATGGTTCTCCAGATGGGGAATGATCCAAAATCAGAATGGCGGACGAAGTATTTCTTTTCCCAAAAACATAAGTCTCTCGTGATCCAGAACACAAACTGAAGGTGCAATTCAGCATCCAGGGCATTGAGGAGGGCATCTATACTCTGGTCAAATCTTTTGAACAACATGAACACCATGCCCTCTGCGTCAATGGAGGATGTGTTGATGTGAGACTGTACTTCAGCGGAAATTTTGGATGTATTGACTGGGGTAAATCTCATTGAATGAGACGATTTGATAGCCATGTATCTAGTGGAAAATTGGCCATTGCTTTGCGGTTGTTAATGGAAAGATAAAAGCCTGGCTTGAGTATGGGTGCGAGAGGATATGTTGCAATCGCAGAAGAGGGTATCTTGAGATGAGGGAATGCTTTCTGAAACTGTTCAATCCATTTGCAAGTATCAACGCTCGCGTCTTCCAGTGTCAGTGAAACCAGGATGCGATCACTTAGGACTCCTATGTTTGCACTTGTCATTTGTTTGACATTTAATTGTTTGAATGAGAGAAGTTGTTGGGTAAGTAATTTGCAGTGTACAAGGTAGGGGTTCAAACAACGAGGAATGAAACAAAGTCCGTCACCCCAGACTGCCACTTTAGAATCATCACCTGTCAAGAAATTAGGCTGCAGTGCAATCTGGGTGAACAATCACGGTATACTCACATATATCCTTATTTCATTTGTGCCCGCACCCAAATACATATTCCAGACGAAAACGGCGTCCAAGTAGGGCCATATTCTTGGATAATCCGATACACTACTAGACGGACAATAGTGTCATGATTGAGTGTGGAAAATAGTAAGCACTTGGTAAACATTACTCACACATATCCTTGCTCCATTCGTGCTGGCACCCAAATGCATATCCCAGACGAAAACGGCATTCCCGGGCGCAACGAGTAGGACTATGTGCCTGGATAATCCAATACACATCCTTTCTCCTCCTTGAATACGAGACAGTAATGCTTGGATAATCCGATACACTACTGGATGTGCGATAGTGACATGGCTGAGAGTGGACAAGTTACAAGTAACTAGTAAACATGACAAAGCCTTTCAGGCAAATGGCGTCAAACAAGGCCAACTGCTCAGGCCAAACACCAAACAAGACCAACCACTCAGGCCAAACAAAGACCAACCGCTCAGGTCAAACACCAAACACGAGCACCCGCTCTGCCCTCACTGTATACTCTTCCCCATCCGTTGTGCACTGGAATATCCAGGCACATGGTTGTTTTCCTAGTGGGCTGTTGCTGGTTTAACTGTGCAGTCGACCATCGTCAATTCATAACCTCTCTCTTCCCAAGCCAGTTTGCCTCATCGAATCAGAAGCCTACTTGGATAAGCTGGTACAAGCACTATGTACATAGAGAGCAAATCGGGAGAAAGGAGAACCATTGTCTCTAAATAATTCGGAGGGCCCATCTGCCTGGATCGAGGTGGATTGCTTCCACTAGCTCATTATTTAGCCCACTCCCTAATTTTTTTGAGCTGTAGTTTTTCGCGCTAATGTCTTCGGGCCAGTATATAATATAAAGGGCCTTCCGATGTTCACCGTGAGCCAGTGCATTATTGGAGCGAGCAGTGCCAAACCTCGTGGTATCAAAGACACATCTGTCCAGCATGAAGAACAAGTAGGGCGCCCATTTTTTCGTGAGTGTAAGTCCAACCCATGTTTTGCAAGGTGAGAATGAAGTATATAATGCAGCAACAGATAGATGATCCAGAAATTGAAATTGTAAGGAGCCCAGACTTTGGGCCTACAGACAGTTACGTGTTACAGCTTGTGTATGATATCAGAACCATGAACCTACAGTCAAGGCAAGGTACTGGATAACCATGGTAATAAAGAAGCATAACAAAACTTGCCATGACCTGAGTGATTGAATGAATTGAAAGCCATGGAGTGGCTTGTTGCTGTTAGTTTTAGGTTCCTGTGATATAATGTTAATGATTTGTTTGGCTGAGTTTTCAGATAATTCAAACCTTTGTGCTCCAGAGTTTAATCTCAAAGATCGACTCCCTCTCATCGCTGGTGGCAGAGGCAATGAGACATTGGTCTTCGCTTGTATGTGCCTATGGGGCGTTTTAAGCATTGTGATGCAGTGTGAGGCATAGTCAGACACTCACGTCAACAACTTGAACTGAAGTTCCTACTAAAGCAGACGTGAGCAGTTGGAACTTAAATATTAAAGCTATAACTGACTGAGCCCATGCCAGAGAGAGGGAAGGGGCGAAGCACTCTGCTGATCAAAAAGGCGGATGCAGCCATCATCGCTCCCAACAGCAATCAAGGAGCCTCCAATTGCTGATGCCAAGAGTAGTGGGACATTTCTCTGTACAGCATGCCAAAGGGTTCTCACTGGTTTCACTGACAGCAGATTGTAGATATCAACCCCATTTTCCAAGTTCAAAACTAAGATTGTCCGTTTGTCAGCACTCAGAACGGCACATCCACTTATAATGCAAATTATGAGAAAACTGAGCTCAGTGTCGCTGATATGTCAGTGCTCACATTTTTGTAGCAAGAATATAATGTTCGGATAGTCTCCATGTACTGAGCTGATATATAAGTCTATTTGCACATGGTGAGGTTGATCAGCATATGGGAGATCATAAGGCCACACACATTTCGCGTGATTGCAGGAATCCCACAAGGACTTTTTTACCAGAGTCTATGAATTCGATGGAATGGGTGATGGCATCTCTGTGTGGTGTGATGAACAGCTGAGAAAGATAACCTGAGGAGTTAAAATTAGGATGGGGTGGAGCGGGGAGCAATATAAGTTACCTTGAGGGTCGATGTCCCAGATAATAAGCCGACCACTGCCTACACTCGCTAAACAAAAGTTGTTGGGATCAAACACAAAGTCCTGGACCGCATCTCCATGTACTAGGTAGCTCTGAACATGCGCTATTACGCCGAAAATCGACACATTGCTAAAATAAGCCATTATACCCCTATATACCCATGGCTCAGCAATAGCTACGATGTAATTATCTCGATATACCCATAACACCCCTACAATGACCCTAACCCGACTGGTATGTCATGTAAGGTCCTCTATGAGGCTACAAGACACCCCAGAAGTCAGCCAGTGGCTACTAAATAGCTACTGTATGGCTTCGAGAGTGGACAAAGAGTACAACAGGTGGCATCGCAGTTGTACACACTCAGAGATGCACCAGGTATCGAGAACGTTGTCAGTAGAACTCCCTAATCACGAGGGAAGGGCTCACAGCCATATAATGGCCATCGAGATGACCTGAGAAGACTGAGGGCCCCTAACTCGACTATCTCGAAGGGAACACATGTAGCAGTCTAGCGCTGATTGAAACCTTCGAGAAGATTGTGTGGCCGGCATCGAGACACTTGGTAGGCGAACTTTCGAGACACCTCGATCAGTGCTGAACAGTATCCCTCACCCGAATAAATGGCATACAATGTACTGAGAAACAATGTACTGGTTGCTAAATTAAGCAAGGGGCAGGGATGATGTTCTATCAAGAAAAGGGGAGACTGCGGCTATTGCCCAAGAGACACAGACAGAAGGCGTTGGCCGAGGAATTACACCCGAAGCCACGTCAGCTTGTCTGATCACGATCCTACAATCGGGAAGACTGCCGATCATCCGCGGGATTGACAGAAACAAACGAGGAGTGGAACGGTCAGAAATCTAGTAAACTATGGACGCGTAAGCCTATCAGGCAACCCCAAGGGGATAGCTATGACAATACAATACGCGCAATGGCATCTCAATGACCGATCGAGTACCTTGAAAGGCTTTGCAGGGTCCAATAGCGGATCAAAGGACAAATGATGGAGTTGTTGGACTATCTCAGACTATCCGCACGACGCGTAAGCAATGCGTGGCCAGTTCAAGATACTAGAAGGGTATAGGAACAGTGTACCAGAATGCTGGGTTGGGAGGAGACCAATAGGGTAGACGCGCGGAGGAGGAAGGCATGCGTATACGGGTAGAGGACCTTCCCGGGCGTGTTGAAACAGCCGCAAACTGTCGCAATGACCCACGGAATGACACCAACAGCGTCTCAATGACTCGAAACGGGTCTATAACAGGCAGCCAGGACCAATACCGGGTGGAAAAGCATTATTATGCGGGGGAATATCAGACCGATTGTGTATACTAGCATTACTCTCTCTAATATTTCCTTATTTTACTCGGGCTGTTTCCTAGCTACCAAAAACATATAAATACAGCGTGGAGGAGAGGTGAAAGGCAAGCACTCGCTGCCCTAGCTTCGAGACCACGAGATTGGGAATTAACAATTTCATATCTTGTGTTATTGTGTGCATTAAGGCAAACTAAGTGAGAGCTTCGGTCATAGACCACTCAGAAAACAGTAGAGACGAACTGTGATCGTCGAGAGAATTGTTGAGACCATTGTTTGAGTCCGAGGGACTTCTAGAGAGAGATATTGAGGCTCAGGGGTAGTTTAGATTCCCCTTAGGCCTAGAGACACAGAGAGATAGAGACTCAGTGGGGTAGTGCAGATTCCCCCAAGGTTTCGAGATCAGAGATATTGAGAACAGAGGCTGTAGTTGCAAGAGGAGACTTGTGCTACTACCACAGAGACCATCCCCAAAGTACACTTGGTGCCCTTGGGTATATTTTCGAGAAAACCCATTATATATTCCTATTCCCCCAAAACCCCTTTATAAAGTTGAATCCCTCTCTTCGAGAACTGTCTCCGACGCCCCAGAATTGCATTTCGAGGTACTGGTTGATATAGGTAGTGGTTATCCGAGCCACACATTACATACCTACCCCACCAATACCATCACAGCGCGTACTCCCCTCTATCAATATTCCGATAAACATGAACTGACCCATCGGCGCAGCCAAAGATGATGTAAAATAGTGAGCTGTCTGTTGCAAGCAGAGCCCATGTGGCACTACAAATAGCACCATGTTCTGGAATATGGACAAGCCATTCGGGTATTGGGGGTGTTACCCGGGTATCCCAGATAATCACTTTGCAATCATCACCTACTGCAAGGTTAGATTGTGTAGCCAGTCGATTAAAAAACAAATACCTCCACTCAAGAGTAGAGACCCCATCGCTTCTTGTCCTCTTACCACCACCATCGATTCGCTTGCGCGGTCTTTTGTGCTGGTCTTTGAGAAAACAATGAGCAGTTCCATTTCTGAAACCATGTCTCCAACTCCGGTGAACCCCAACACCAGCATCATTAGCGGCTTCACCGACTATACCAGCTCATCGCCCATCACGACGGCGAACACTCAAACCTTCCCCTTTGCCTCTTCGGCTGGGGACTTCGGTCTCCCCTCTCGCACGGCTTCCAGAGCCTCACACTCCAGTCATTGAGTCTGTGCCAGACCCGATGACAGCGACGAAGAATTTTCCGATTCCGGGGAATCCTCACACACTATGGAGGCCCTCAACCCTACCAAATGCCTCCGAGACGTCGTACCCACTTCGTGCGACATAAACCCCCCACCCCAACCAGAAATACCCCCCGCCAACTGGTCCGACAGACCAGCAGACGAAGAACTCCCGGCCCTATCGCCGTATGAGCGGATTACTGCCGATGCTGTCGAGGCAGATGAAACCATGAAGGTTGTGAGGGACTGGCTCCAATCCCTCTCACACTCCGAGCTGGTCGACAATGACCACCCCATTGTTGTCCCCTACCTGTTCGATACGCTCAACACGATCCTCGCCTCACCCAAGTTGGCCAACATGGTTCGCTCCAGAGGCAACTTTAGCCTTGCCGAATGGCTCCAACATGTTATCAACGCAGGTATGCACCATCCCGTACCTGTACCGACTCCCTCCCTTCCTCCCTCTTCTCCCCCTCCAACTCTGGGCCCAGCTGCCCCGGCTGCACCGTCAGCTCTCCTCCCCCCCTCCTCACCCCCTCCTGCCCACATCCCAGATGTCGACATGAGGCCCCCCTCGCCATCGCCTGCCCAAATTAATAAAGGTAAGCGCGTTACTAAACACGGGTCAAAGGGACCTGATCCGGGGTTTACCCCTGTTCAGGGCAGTCAGAAGTCTACTTCTGTCCCTCGCCCAATGATCGGCTCCGGTACTGCCCTGGCCCATGCTTCCGGACCCTCCCCATTGGCGGGATCTGAACCCTTCAAGACTGTGGTTCCCCCTTCCCCCCTGGCCATCAACATGAAGACCAAACCGAACAGATGCTCCGCTGCCCCCTCCCCCACCCCTGGCCGTACATGGGCCAACGTGGCCGCCACCAAACCCAATTCCCCCTCCTCTGGCTGGACCGGCTGCCTAATTGCACTATCACATGCATTCCCTGACACCTCCACTGACGAACTGGAGCGCATGGCACGTGCCAAGGGCGTCTCCCCGCCCTCCGCCCCCCCCAAGAACGCGCCCGGTTCCGCCCTCGCCAAGCCACGCACTAAGTTTGCCTCCACCACCAAAGGGCCGACACGCCGGGAGGTCATCCTCGCTCTCCCCACCCCTCCCCCCAACGTCCTGGACCTCCCTGGAATTGTTGACTCCGCCAATCGAGGACTCGCTGCGTCCTCCTCCACCTGCCGCGTCCTGTCCATTTCCCGAGATAAGACTGCCGCCCGCCTTCTCTGCCGTGACGTCCCATCTAACGAAGACGTACACACCATCTGCCAATGGGCGTCCAAAATGGTGGACGGGGGCATCACTGCAGCGGGCAAGGCCCGCTCCAAGTCCTACCTCAAGATCCTTGACGTCCCCTGCCCCGACGGCCCCACCTCCTACCCCGAGGTCAGGCGCCTCGTCTGTGAGGCTCTCTCTCGCTCCCCCCTTGCTCCCCACTTCCAGCTCGTTTCTCCCCCCTGCCCCTCACGCAACAACCGCGGCACTGACACTGCCACTGTCTGGTTCGAAATATGGGACTCCCAGAAGGGCACCGCCGCCGATGAGGTGGCTAACCGCTCTGTGCCTATTCTGGGCAACGTCTGCCGCATCCGGAAGGCCACTGCCCGCCCCGGTGTCCCTCTCTGCTCCAGATGTTGGACCTGGGGCCACACTGTCCATGTCTGCAGACACTTCAACATCGCTTGCCCCATCTGCGGCGGCCCTCACAAAGAGGAGAACTACCGCTCTCATGCCACCTGCTGCCAGGGCAGACCCAAAGCCAACCCCCCCGTGCCGGCCACCCCCCGCGACCAACCCTGCCCCCACGGTGCCAAATGCAAGAACTGCGATGGCCCTCACCCCGCTAACAGCGAAAAGTGTCCTTTCTGGCACCACCGCTTCGAACCCAAGTGGATCGAAGGCCGCATCAACCGCCAAGCCCTCCTGAGGGAAACCATCCGCGCCGAACAGCGCCGTGCCTGTGCTGAAGCCGCAGCCGCCTCCGCTGCCCCTCCCAATGTCTGTACATGATTTATCAGACACTGTCCCCTTGCCCTTCCCCAACGCACCTTTCACCCGTCCCTTCCTCCGTTCTCCTACTCCTGAACTGGTCGTGCCCCCCTCCACTTCCCCCTTTCCCTTCCCGGAGCGCCCTACTGGTAGGACGCCTTCGGCCAACTCTCTCTCGATAGTCTCTCAAAACGTGGCCCGCAATTATTCTCTGCTTGATACTCTTCTGATTACTCTGTCTGCTCTGGCTGTGGACCTGATCTTCATACAAGAACCCCCGTGGAAAATTATCAGGTATGTCCTTTCTGCTACTAACAAAAAGGGCGCCCCCGTCATTGGCAGCCCCCTCCACCCCGACTGGGACTGCCTTGTCTCACCTGGTGACAAGAATGATCCTGACTCTCCCTCTCGCCCCCGGTTGATGGTGTTTGTTCACAAATCACTACGCCCCCTCCGCCCCTCCCTCCGCCGTGACATTGCCCCTCACCAGGACATCTCGTGGCTGTCCCTCTTCTTCCCCACTGGCCCAGTACACTTAGTAGGGATTTACAATGACGTGCAGGACTCTGCTCTGTCATTCCTAACCAACACACTATCCCTGTCCTCCCACTCCTGCCTCTGCTTGGTCGGGGACTTTAACATCAGGTCAAGTGAATGGGACCCTTCATACCCCGCACACCCTGCCAGAGCCTCACGCCTCCTCAACGTAGCTGAGACATTGTCCCTACTAAGAGCCCAACCGGTATCTCCCCAACCCACCTTCTATCCCAGAGATTGAAACAAGTCCTCGACAGTCATCGACCTGGCCTTCTTCCACAACGGCTTGCCCCTCTTGGAATACCACATCCTACCTAACCTCCAACTACCCTCGGACCACGCCCCCTTGGCCTTCACACTCCCTATCCCTTCCAAAATCCCCTTTGTCCATAAAACCGTGATAAAGATCGACTCCGAGGAGGAAACCTCCTTCCTCGACGCAGTCTCACACGGTCTGGGCTCCCTCCCCTCCACACACCCCCTCTCCTCTCCAACTGAAGTGGAAGCATTCGCGGCCTCGCTCATGGCTGTAGTATCTGCCGCATGGGCCACCAACTCCAAAGCATCCCTGGTCTGCCACCGCTCAAAGCCGTGGTGGAACAAGGACTGTACCTCCCTTCTAGACTCATACCGCTCGGCCCCCTCCAAGGAGTCCTGGGGCTCCTTCCGCTCTAGCTGCCGCCTGGCCAAACGAACTTACTACGACGCCCTGTCCAAAGACATAGCGGCCACAAACAAGAGGCCCTGGGACTTGATGTCCTGGGTGGGCCCCCGCTCCCTGCCCGCTATCGATGCCGTAGTTGACCCCCGAACCTCCAAACCTTGCGTCACCCAAAAAGAACTCTTTGATGCGCTGGGCTCCCACTTCTTCAATGCCAAGGACCGCACAACGGACCTCTCAGGCCTTGACTACCTTCCCAAGCAAACCACACACGAGTAGACTCCCTTCACCCCACCTGAACTTGACGAGGCCCTTGCTGGCACCTCTAACCGCTCTGCTGCTGGTCCTGACCACCTCACATGGCGCCACCTCAAAAAACTGGCATCCCGCCCCTCTTGCCACTCAGCCCTTCTAGCCCTTGCCAACGCCTGTGTCGAACATGGCCACTGGCCTTCCTACTTCAAGGATTCAACCACGGTTGTTATCCCTAAACCCCCTAAACCCTCCCACACCAAACTGGGCGACTTCCGTCCCATCACACTCCTTAACACCATGGGCAAACTCTTCGAGAAAATGCTGGCCACTCGACTCCAATTTGCGGCTGTCCGCCATGCACTCGTACACCCCCGCCAACTGGGTGGGATTGCCAGTCGTTCTACCGAGGACGCCGGCCTCTACCTTTCCCACCTTGTTCGCGCTGGATGGGCTAAAGGCCTTGTCACCGGTGTCATCGCTTTTGATGTTGCCCAGTTCTTCCCATCCCTCCACCACTCCACCCTTGTAGCCATCCTCCGCCACCAGGGTTTCCCCCCTCAAATTCTCTCTTTTTTCGAATCCTACCTTGTTGGCCGCACCACCTCCCTGTCCTGGGGAGCCAACATTGTCTCTGATCCCATGGACTGCTCGGTCGGGGTAGTTCAAGGATCAGCCCTTTCCCCAGTACTATCCTCCCTCTTCTTAGCCCCGGTCCTATACATCGCGGAACACCTGTTCTCCCTTGATCCCCTCCTCAGAAATGTTGATTTTCTATCTTATGTCGATGACGGCCTCCTAGTATCTAGAGGTAAACAGTGGACGGACATGACTCCCCCATTGATTAAAGCATACGGAATAGTCTTCCGGCTTCTATCTGACTTTGGTCTGGTCCTTGAACACTCCAAGACCGAATCATTTTTCTTCTCGCGACGACACAACGAAGTGTTCCCCTCACTAGACCTAGGCTATGCTCCCTTCACCGACAGCACCCTTCTCACCCCCTCTCCCACGTGGCGCTACCTGGGCTTCTGGTTTGACCCCCGCCTCTCCTTCAAAGACCATGTTGCATTCTATGCCAACAAGTCCTTCTCTCTCCTGGGCGCTATGCGCCTACTAGGCAACTCGTCCCGAGGACTAACCCCCTCTCACAAACGCCTCCTCTACCGTTCCTGTGTTATCCCCTTAATGACATATGGATCCTCTCTTTGGTTCCACGATGCAGCCCGCATCAAGGGACTTCTCAAACAGCTCAAGGCCTCGCAACGGCGTGCTGCCTTGTGGATCACGGGGGCCTTCCGCACCTCCCCATCCCAAGGAGTCGAAGCCATCGCAGGCCTTCTGCCCATCCACCTTCACCTCAGGAAGCTCCAAACCCGGAGCGCTATGCGGATAGCCTCCCTCCCTCACACCCACGGGATTAACTCCCTTCTCACCAACGCCTCCACTACCGAGCGACACCCCCTCTCCCTCCCCTTCCTTACCACCCAACAAAAACGGATCTCTGGCTCAGCTCTAGTCTTCATGGATGCTGCACTCCCCTCTATCGTGGGCGACCCCATCCTCCGTTCACACCCCCTGGCCGAACCCGGCTCTCGCATCCTAGACCGGTTCTCAGGCCACTTCACCTTCCTCAATCCCCCCTCCCCTTGCTCCAGAAAAGACCTCTCTGCCTGGCGCAGCTCTGTTCTCGACTCTGCCCTCTCTAGGGCTCTATTCTCTTCTACCGTACTTGTAATTGGTATTGACTCCTCCTCCCCTCCCCCCCGCCTGCCTGGTTTCTCTTCTCGAGTCTCCTATGTTGCTTCTGTGAACAATGTTATTGTACGCTCGGACTCTACTGATGCCGGTTCCCTCACAGGTGCCGATTCTGAACGCTTGGCCTTTTCCTTTGCTCTCTCTTCGTTACTTCCTCTATTTAGTAATAGCATCTCCTCCCTTTTTTTCCTTACTGACTCTCCTTCAGCAGTGCGGGCTGCACTCTCTCCCTCCCCCTCCTCCGGTCAGCATACCTCCCTCCAGGTTGCTTCTCTCCTGGTCCCGTGGTTCCAGATGTCGGAATCACATACAATCACCATCGCACACTCGCTCTCCAAATGGAGACTCTCCGTGCAAGGGTCAGCTCATGCTCTCGCTTCCGCAAAACCACATCCACCTTTCTCGACGTCGTCCCCTGTCTGGGCATCGTCTATCCGGAAGCTAAGCACAAAGCATATCATCCGAGAATGGCAACTTGCCTCCTCCCCCCCATCCGCCCTAGGCTCACAATTTATGCCCCTCGCACACTGTGGCGAACCTATCCGCCCCTCTTACTTCAGGGATGGCTCCTTCATATCCTCGATAGCAAAAAAGCCCCCCTCACTCACCGCCCGCTTGACGCGCTGCATTCTTAACCACGCACCCACAGGCGAATATCGTTCATGGTTCTTCCCCAACGAACCAACCTCCTGCCCTTGCGGCTTCCCCTTCCAATGGCGAGACCATATACTATGGTCCTGCCCTCTCTACACTCACCACTGGACTTGGACACAGGACAGTGGCGCAAACTATTACACAGACCTGGACGACCTCATCACCTTCCTCCAGAACAACCCCAAGGCCTTCTCTTTTCCCCCTGACCCAGGGGGCACTGCTGACCGACACTTTTCCCAACCCCCCCTACCTAACTAGCCCGCCCGCTGGTATGTACTATCTCCTCCCTCCCTCCTTCTAGTCCCCTAGTTAGTCCTTCTCTCTCCACGGGCACTTGAAGCCCTCACTCAGTACATCGGACGATGTTGGACCCCTTCGGGGTCCATCTGTTGAACTCTCATATGTAGTAGCTACCTCTCTTGTAGTAGATAGCTACCGCGGACTGCTACCACGCACCGCGTTATAAATTGTTGATTAAAAAAAAAAAAAAAAAAAAAAGAGTAGAGACCCATCACTATTGAACTTGAGCACATTTATTGCCATGGTATGACAATAGGGCTTGTAACGAGAGAGAGTATTCGTGAGGAAGAACTAATAATAGTCGTCAGTCAGACATGTAGAACATCATCCTTGAGCAAGATATCGAACCTGTGGCACTGGAGAAATCATTAGAGAAATAGATGCAGGACACAGGAGGTCGGCTTAGTTATACCTAAATTATACTATTGTTTCTCCCTTCCTGCTCGGGGACAAGGTTAGTGTTTGTTATTGTTGTGACACCTGCTCAACAAGGTGTCACAGAACAATAAACGACATTACAGAGGGCCACCCAGATACATTGTACTCATCATATATATAAGTATAGTGTTGGTGCGAGAAATATTACACACGTACCATGACCGGAAATTTCAGAACACTACAGACTCTTTTTCCTGAACCAACACCTCCAAAAACTCACACCTGCCTGAGGACTGTCTATTCAATCAGACTAGGGGATGACATTAGGGGACCTGGGATTACAGGAGAATTTGGGGCTAAGCCAAAGGGAGAGCTGGGGCGTCCTGGCAGGGGAGGGTATAGATTACGACAAGTGCTTGCTTGGGATGAGACAACATACAAGGCTATTCAGGTAGATTTGGTTTGTTGTATCTTGAAGTACCCTGATATGCAGTGATATCCGGTAGACCTGTGTTCGTAAAGCAGTATATGCTCATCTAGAGCCTGGTGAGCCCTTCATCAAACAGAGCCCAGAGAAAATTAAGATAATATGCCAAGAAGTACATGGCCCTAAATTGCCTTATTAACAATCTAATCATGTTGATAGGTAAATAATCAATATCCAATCTTGAATAAGTACCATGATAGCTGGGCAACAATTGATTTTATACACAGTTCACTTCGCAACTGTCGACGTAATAGATAAATGAGTGTATACATTATGAATTCATTGGAATCTGTTGTGTGGTGTGAGAGTATTAGTGCAAGAAGGACACAGTACACACCAGTTCAGGGAGGGGCTTCGCAGGTGCGAACTCCATATAGATCCTCTGTCCCTCAGTAAGCCCGCGCCACCAGACTTTGTTGTAGTAGTTCTCGGGAAGTTGGGCAGGTACCCCTTTCAGGTAGTTGTCAGGATTGAGACTACCCACTAAGGTTTCACGGTGGCAGAAATAGCTAGCATTTCCAATAGTTTTGACTTTGCCATCCCCTGTATGGTCAACGAAATCAAATATCTTTGTGATTGCTGGGTTTCGCCAACTTGCCCTAATACGCCGGACTTCTTTGGAATGAAGACCATATGCTTCAACCTTGGTCTCATCACTGCTCATTCCCCCTTCTCCCAGATCTTTAATGAGTGAGCCAACATGATCCCAGAAGACTGGATTATCTTTCCTATGATTCACGGCTACATCCTTCCTAATATGATACAACTTGCAAAAAATCAGGCCATAAAATACTGCTAAAGCCAAATCCACACTTACCCCTCTTCTTCGCCCAAGGATCCGGTCACACTTTTTAGTTTGATTAAGTTGAATTTCCACCCTGCATGTCTTTTGATCGGGAGTTTCAGGGGAGCCTGCGGGTGGGGGCTGATCTTCAAGGAAGGCAATCCTGGTACGTTTCAGACGTTGTTCCAGTGCTTGTACTAGTGCTGGTAACGTAGTCTTCACTAGGTTGACATGAAGGAGGTCAAATGGAGTAGATGTGAGCCTAGCTTTGCTATTGCGTCTGGGTGACCTGTCTGCCGGTGCTTCCGCTGAAAGATTTTCAATGGTATTGCTAATATGAGACTGAAGCTTCAAGGCAAGCAGTGCAAGTAAATCACTGTTCCACCGACATTTGGAGCTATTCGACAACACACTGAACCAGTCGAATCGTGGCTCATCGGCCCTGGGACTAGGACAGCCCGTTTTCTTAGCCTGATAATCCTCCAGGTCAGTACTAGATGGAGGGGGGGGGATGGCGTTATGAGGGGAACACCACAGCTTCTTCTCCTTGACATAAGCCGAACTTACTTTCTGAACAGAACGTGACCATTAGTCGGTATGTGATGAAAATTAGTAATAATTGCTCACATTAAGCTGGTGATCTGCTGGTGTTTGTTGCGAATCTTCACCAGTAAGGTCCTGTCCGTTGGATCCATCCATAGGAATATCAGAATTTGGAGGACTGACGGGATTTCGCCTCGTTCGTGGTCTCCTCATGTGGCATATAGGAGGAGAACCTGAAGAATTCTGTTGAAGCTGATGCTCAACTCGCTCCTGTACCTGCTGTTCAATTTGTTGGGAAAGGCGCTCCTGCACCTGCTGTTCAATTTGTCGGGAAAGGCTCTCCGAGACCTGGCGGGCAATAGAGGACAACATTGCCAGAGTTTGGCTTGCCTACAGGCGCATTAATGCCAACACTTGTGAACACTGAAGTCCACTTACTGACAAAGTCACAGCGGTTGGATTACCCTGCTGGCCGAGAGCAGATACCTGTAATTCAAGTTAATTGAAGAAAGTTCAAGAGGACTGACATGCTCACAATTAATGCCACTAAAGGACAGAAGATAGTCGGATTTTCGATAATAGTCTAGGAAACTCGTGAGATTGCACACACTAGGGTCATGATCTGAACTGACCTGGAGCTCAGCTGGAATTGAAGCAGCCTAAATCCTAGTGACTAAATCAAACACTCGGGTAAACACAAAGGCATACCTGTTGAGTGGAATTATTAGCCAGGTTCATGTCTATGTCGAGATCACCCCCAGTTGACATCACACCATCGCCTGTGGCAGTACTATGGCCATATATCAATAGAGAGATAAGTTGAAAGTAGACATTACTTGCCTTGCCTCAGTGTCAGGCTCAGCCTGGGGATGTGGATAAGGGTAAATAGGGACGTTGGCGTTCAAATTCGGTTGCATTATGGGCGTGGTGAGTCTCTGAGTTTGTATGTCCATTTTAAAGGCCAACCCATTATTGTGAGGAGAGGGATTCGACTAACAATTGGTTCCAATAGCGGCAAAATAAATTGCTGCTATAATAGGCAAGGCAAAAATGTTAACACAAGAACAAAGCATAACAAAAACGGTACAATGACCACGGTTGTTACAGGCAACCAAGAAGTGGTTAAAAGCCTTTGGGAGTAGAGGGTACGTCAACAAATACCCCAATATCACTCTAACCTCAATCTCCAGCAGAATGCAGCTGAAATCAACTGTGAGTTAGCATTCCTAATGCCATAATGTTAGTTAACCAAAGGCGAACATTTTCAGCTAGTACACACCCTGGACTGTCACATGTGTGCCATAAATACCCTCAAATTCAGTCCTGACTGCTCGAAGCTCTTGAGTGGGGGTAGGTGGTTGGTGGTTGGTGGTTCCTGGTGATAATCAGCTCAGATATTCTCAGCGGACGATGCAACACTTGCCATATGGGACGTCAAGAGGGGTGATTGTCAAAAGATCCAAGTTCCTTTACATGGCGGGATCTGCGCCGCGATATGGACACCTTTGAGCCCAGATGATGTATCAGCAACTTTCGTATTCGGATGTGCAGATGGAACATTATTTTTGTGCCGAAGGGAACCCTCGCCTTTCAAGGTAAGTAAGAGGAAGCTTACCAGATGGAAAACATTCTGATACTTGCCTAGTATAAAATCTGCAGTAGTCAAGAAACTTTCGGTGCTCAAATCGAGGAGCTCGCATTTGATCCCCATCATCGTCACATTGCATCAGTCTCGCAGGGAGGCATTAAAGTATACAAAATACGTGACCAAGGTATGACACAACTTGAGCTACCAAGACAACACATTCACTTTAGACTAGATAAGCTTATTGAAATCACAAAGGAACAGTTTGAGGAGGAGTATTTACCTTGGGGGCTTGCGTTTCTCAACAATGGCAACAAATTGCTGGTGTGTTTCCTTGAGTCGCATGAGATGTAAGATGACCAATTCCCACCTCGCTTGTGTTACTTATCGCATACATAATCCAGTTGCTCTTTTAAAGTAAACCCCTGGTCCAAAGGGTGGTCAACAAAACTCGGGTCACGCATGTAAGAATACAGTACCATACAATGAGAATATGATTGACTATCTATTCTAGTGGCTATGTGGCTATAGCTCCTAATGGCGAGACATTGGTTGTCATGACTTTGGAGAAAGAAGTGAATCTATACGCGCTGCCGCCTGCCAAGATGCCTGTGCAAGTTCCAATTCAATCCTTCATTCGCAATGTTGAAGAAGGCATACCTTTCCTGGTGTCCTTCACACTGGATAATCGAGGTATCGTCATTGGGAGCGACAACGGATGTCCCCAGGTTCTGAGCAGGGGGGAGGAATTCAAACCTCACGACCTTCTGCACTGGCTGAATGCCAAGACCAGGTTTCTACAGGTCAAGCAACACAAACTCATAAGTCAGAAGCTTGTGCAAGTCGTCACGGTTAGTAAAGACCTACCTCTAATTATATTGTCTGTCATTAATATGTACATAGGCACACCAGCACGGAAATAAATACCTCATCGCGACCGGAACATCTGGCAATGAGGGGACAGAAATGGCACAGGTGAAGATCTGGTCAATCAGTACAAAGGTTGGTACACGCTGAATCCTGAGGAAAATCTCTGTAAGATAACATATCCTAGATATCCGGCCAGAAAAGAATTAGAAATGCGGTGCAAGCACCTCATTCAGGACTGGGTACTTCCCAAATAGTCCTGATAGTGATTTCGATCCTCTTCCTGCAAGCAATTTTCAGCTGTTTTAGGGTAGAGTTTCTGTGGTCCTACTCCTATATGATAATCGTTAAGGTTTGGAGACCAGTAGAAAGCCTTAAAAATGTACCTAGTAGTAGACCAGTGGCTGTAAAACGCAGGACTTTCTGGCGTTCAGTGGATGATCTATAGTGATAGTTCACTTTGCTTGTATATACCATCTCAACACATTCACTATCGCCAATTCGCATTTAAAAGACCTGAAAAACATTTGTCAAAAAAGGAAGAAATGTGTACCCCCATATCTGCTACAACCCCCAACGACCCCAAGACCTTGCACGAATCCTCCACCACATCTTGCTCCGGCCGAGAAGAGCAATGTGCCTGGATAATCCAATACACAAACCCTGTGTGAATATCTTGAAGGACGGCAGTGTTTGGATAATCCAAAACACTACGTATGCGACGGATGGCCTGATGGGTAGATGCCAATAGGAGAAGAGAAGGATCATCCCACTCGTGACTTGATCAACATCAAACCCACTCATGTGAGCCACATGTGACTATGTCACGTCTAGCCATGGCGCAACCCACTCATGAGGGTTGAGTTTTAATTTACATGTTTCCCGCGTTTGCAGTCTCTTTTAAAAGTGTACTGGAATATCCGGGCATGAATTCCACATATATTACTTGTTTTAATTACGACACCCAAGCCTTCAGCATTAAAGTTGCTGAGATTTTTGGGATTTACGCCGGCTATGATTGCTTACAAGGTGCTGCTACTACCCGCAAGTAGTCGTCATGTAAGAGCAATTGAATGTCCTCCTCATCCAAAAACCCTGGTGTATACTCGTAAAAGGGCCGAAATGTCCTAGGAGATATGATCTATACATCAATTAGCATATATACTGGCACAAGAAATGTACCATTTTACCTGCACCTTCCCCCGCAACGCAAACGCATTTTGGATGTGTTCCAGGTATAGGCCGCCATTCGACGCCAGGTCAAACGTCATTTCTGCGATAGGATCCCAATCCTTTGGTGTCTGAAACAGCCGAACTTGGACTGAGACCGCCTCCTGTGCCATTGCCTCTTCCCTTGATTAGTAAAAATCAGAAGCGCAAACAAGACAACATGGACATATAAAATGAACAGCATCGGAGCTTCTGGGGTATCCTGCACAAAATGATCTAAATCATTGATACTATTTCCCTGAGACCTTTTGTCAATGAGAATAGGACGGATACATTCAATATCAAATGACTCACTCATACACCTGATTTGTGAGTGGTTTGTCCATTACAATCTCCGGAGCAGAAATAACAGCTGTACCACCCCCAGCCTCAACAGGTGGACTGTTGGTCCTAGCTATTGACCCCCGTGATATCTGGTGAGCGTACTACAAAAACACTAAGCAACAGACAAGGACAGAAGCGACATGCAGCATACCTGTTGAAGTGCGTGTATATAGTCTGCCTTTACCGTTCGATTATGTGCCCTCTTTCCTGAAGACGAGACTGTTAGCCTATGTCTATTGCATAGTTCTTCTAACATCAATTTGGTGCAGCAGCGTAGAGCAGACTCGCTAATAACACCCTTCTGGAGGGAGGCGTCGAACTTGTCCATCTTCGTGAGTAAATTTTTGTAAGTGGAGCTCCCCAGAACACTTATAGCAAAGCCATTGTCCCCGACGAACAAAAGTGAGATAAATTCCGTAGATTGCTTATGAGTGGGGTACGGAGGAAATAAACTAAAGGAGTGGGATCGGCTTACGTGTGAAAGATCCAGATCCAAAACAATCACTTGCTCAGGAAAGGGGAAGCTCAAAGGAGCGGGGGGCTGTTTGTATGTGACATTTACTTTGAAAGGAGTCACCATTCAAGGCTATTTATTTGAGATCCGGAGATTCATTCTATGCTAGAATGAGTACAATAATGATTAGCCCTCTGGGTATCAGATATCATGTCGGAGACAGACCTATTGTTTAACCTTGAGACACCGGCAGATTCTGCTCAGACATTGGACGGCTTCTGAGGTCGGAGAGGCCAAAGGCACCGGAAGAACACACCTAAAGATCCAGTCAATGTGCACAAAGGTCAGCGCGCATCCAGCGGCAATGTTTGCGCAAGGACGCACCAGATTGAAACAGCTATACCATGGTGGCCATTCGTGCAGGGCAATGTGTTTGGATAATCCAATGCACAAAATCATACACTTACGAAGGTAGTAATAGTGTTTGGACAATCCAACACACTATCATCATGGCTGAGGCCGGAGAGGCTCAAGGCACCAGAATAGCACACCTAGAGATCTGGTAAATGAGCACAAGGGTCAGCGTGCGTCTAGCAGCAACTTTTGTACAAGGACACACTATATCGAAACATGACCAAGCTAGACCAGTGACTCTTCGTGCAGGGCGATGTGTTTGGATAATCCGACACACAAAACCATACAGTTACAATAGTGTTTGGACAATCCAATACACCATCCCCATGTATCCAAAAGGTGGCCTGGTCGATGATTGGTGAAGGAAAGAACAAACTTCAAAGGCAGCGTTCAAGGTATACTCGGCAGGTCACGTGTGTCATCATGTTTCCCATTCAAGTCACAGACTCATAGTGAACTCATCGCATCTTGCCACATTCTCTCACTTGCCTTTGCATGACAACTGAGTTGTGTCCTGGAATATCCAGACACATTTTCACATACACTATTCGACTGTTGCTTGGTTTAACCACGCAGTTAGCCATGGATCCTTTGTCTGGCAGAGTTCATGTTGTTAGTGGGGATATATACTACTCACTGAACTGCACTCGCGATTTTATGCTTCCAGACACTGGAGAGGATCTACAACTGCTTTTTAAAACTGACAGGTCTGTTTTTTCCGATTTACTGCAACCTCGGTGGTGGACACCATACACAGAGTGGGTCGCCTTCATACCCTGTCCACCAATTTTGTTCACGGGGCTCCTCTTTGAGGTTCTGGGTTACATTCCTTGTTGCATTATGTTTGATGAAAAACACAGATATATACTTCCCCAGCATCTTGCAAACCAGTGGTTGGCTGTGGATGAGCTCTTGTCCAAAGTAATGAAAGAGCTGGCCTCGAAACATTCGCTTCAGTTTTATCACCCGTATCCAGCATACTATTTCCAGTACCATAAAGGCCATAAATCACAGGAACGTGCCTACTCCCAAGTCATTCTGGGTCGTGATTGGTTTGCTGTCTGGATTGGTCTGCTTTACTGGATGATCTGCAAAATCCCTGACCCCGATCACTGCGAGGGTATTACTCCTCCTCTTTGGTATGTCCGCACTGTCCAGCTCCGGGTCGGACAAGCGATTTTCGACAGCTTGCAAACTGCACCCATGCTTCACAAGGCTTGGTCAATTGACTGTATTGGTTGTGTCCTACCCTTTCCCACTGATCCCTCTCAACCCCAAGTCTCATGGTTCTTATCTTGTGGTGTCCCCGTTTGGTATCGTTGGGGTGCGTTAGAGGTGGACGCCCTTTGCAAAGACCCTCACTTCCCTCTCAAATCTCCTCCCAAGTGGCTACTCCAGCAAGCAACCACTTGGATTTCGCGTCAGCCCACCTTTGAGTCCCAAGACAGTACTCTCTCTGTCGATCTGCCACCCCCCTTCACCCGACAGCAATCTCCTGAAAACGGGTCCCAAAACAGTGGCCATGATCCGTCATCCCCTATCACCCTACCGCAGTCTCCCGAACAAATACTTCAAGACTTCTTCCAGCAACGGGATGCTGCAAACGCTAGGCTGAAGGAGCGAGAGACATTTATTGACCACCAAAGACGTGAGAACCGCGAGTGTAATCCGCCCACCCACTCCGCCCCTGTTTATATATGGGACTGGAGCCATGATACTCCGCCATCATATACTCGGACCCTAGTTCACAAGGACAACCGTTTTACAATACTCCAGGATTTTAGTTCCCAGCAGAAGCAATATGACCCATTCATGAACAAGTGGAATTGCACAGACAAACTGGGTCCTGACGATGACTCGTCAACGTGGGGAGGAGATGATTACACAATGGACTTTGATGAAGGCTGGAACGTTGACACCAATAATCTGGAGATGACCTTTCTTATGAACAATGACCCAACAGTTCCCATCCCTGTAGTAGCAATGGCCACGTCCGACTATGACACACAGCTGCTCAATATATTGTATATCCACTTTGGATTCACGCCACCATTGCCTCTGCCTGAGCACACTAGTAATGAATATAGTGCAACAGAGTGCAAGCACCTGTTGTCGATCACAGGCATTTCCGGGGTAACGAAGGATTACCCTTCTTTACGTGAAGTTATTCCATTGCTGGCTGTGCAGTTTTTGCAACACTTCTGGTGGGCCCCACTTGTAGAACCCACAGCGGACCACTGGGACCTCCACCCTTTGAATTGCCTCTCTATTATAACATCTTCTCGACTCGATGCGGTACAAATCGTCACAACTTCGAAAGGAACAACTTTCTACATGTTTGATTTTGGTGACCGTTCGACAGCACCATGGAAGCTTGCTGTTGAAAAGGCATCAGTGGTGATGTCAATTTGCCGAATGGATCAAAATCTCCAGGACAAAGAAATTGCTCTGAAACTGCTAGAGAATGGGATTCCATTTCGAACTTTGCGTTTGGGAGATGATATGCAACGGTTCCCCCAAGAAAAGCCAATGCCTGTATCCATCCCTCTTCATATTGCTACAGAAACATTCTCAGTTGTGGACTTTGAGTTTTATCAATGTCAGTCAGCTGCACTCCTCAAACAACATTATTACGCCGAAAATCGAAGCATTGCTAAAATAAGCCATTATACCCCTATATACCCATGGCTCAGCAATAGCTACGATGTAATTGTCTCGATATACCCATAACACCCCTACAATGACCCTAACCCGACTGGTATGTCATGTAAGGACCTCTATGAGGCTACAAGACACCCCAGGAGTCAGCCAGTGGCTACTAAATAGCTACTGTATAGCTTCGAGAGTGGACAAAGAGTACAACAGGTGGCATCGCAGTTGTACACACTCAGAGATGCACCAGGTATCGAGAACGTTGTCAGTAGAACTCCCTGATCACGAGGGAAGAGCTCACAGCCATATAATGGCCATCGAGATGACCTGAGAAGACTGAGGGCCCCTAGCTCAACTATCTCAAAGGGAACACATGTAGCAGCCTAGCGCTGATTGAAACCTTCGAGAAGATTGTGTGGCCGGCATCGAGACACTTGGTAGACGGATTTTCGAGATACCTTGATTAGTAATGAACAGTGTCCCTCACCCAAATAAATGGCATACAATGTACTAAGAGACAATGTACCGACTGCTATATTAAGGGCAGGGATGATGGGAGACTGCGGCTATTGTCCAAGAGACACAGACAGAAGGTGTCGGCCGAGGAATTACACCCGAAGCCGTGTCAGCTTGTCTGATCACGATCCTACGATTGGGAAGACTGCCGATCGTCCGCGGGATTGACAGAAACAAATGAGGAGTGGAATGGTCAGAAATCTAGTAAACTATGGACGTGTAAGCCTATCAGACAACCCCAAGGGGATAGCTATGACAATACAATACGCGCAATGGCATCTCAATGACCGATCGAGTACCTTGAAAGGCTTTGCAGGGTCCAATAGCGGATCAAAGGACAAATGATGGAGTCATTGGACTATCTCGGACTATCCGCACGACGCGTAAGCACCGCGCGGCCAGTTCAAGATACTAGAAGGGTATAGGAACAGTGTACCAGAATGCTGGGTCGGGAGGAGACCAATAGGGTAGACGTGCGGAGGAGGAAGGCATGCGTCACCAGATGCTGTCAGAGTAATGCAACAATAACTGTAATTAGAGGGGAACAATGATGCAAGAATGCTCTAATTACCGTACTATCCCTTCCCCCTGTAGCTCATGCATCAATCACTGGGCAATATTACTATATTCACGATGCATCATCCCCGCACTCCCATAAATCATGCATCAGCATCACTCAGCGATTCCGAATTTCCGACAGTCAGTTTTCCTTTCCTGTTCCTGGGTGATACATTATTTCTGCACTCCTGTATCCTCTCATTCCTGACACACTCTTTAGTATTATACATGTATACCATTTGGTGGTGTTCTGAGACAGATAGCTGCAGCACGTTGTAAGGTATTCATGAAAATACGAACCCCCAGATGGGCCCGAGAGGGGGGCACAGTAGTCATTTTTCTTTCCCATTCCATAGTGATGCATCACCCCTGCGCTCCGGCAGTTCATGCATTGACCTCAATAGTTGTTTTTATCTCCAAATCCATAGTGATGCATCACCCTGCACTCCGGTAGTTCGTGCATCACTCAGTGATTCCAACAGTCAGTTTTCCATTCCTGTTCCTGGGTGGTGCATTACTTCTGCACTCCCATAGCTCATGCATCGACCTCGATAGTCGTTTTTCTTTCACATTCCGTAGTGATGCATCACCCCCGCGCTCCTGTAGCTCATGCATCACTTGGCGACTCCAATAGTCGTTTCTCTTTCCCACTCCAAAGTGATGCATCACTCAACGATTCCAGTAGTCTGTTATTGTTTCCCCTTTCCGCTGCGGCGCTGTCTGAGTGATGCATTATCCCTGCGCTCCCATAGCTCATGCATCACTCAGCGGCTCCAATAGTCATTCCCCCTTCCTGTTCCTGGGTGATGCATTTTCTGCACTCCTGTAGCTCATGCATCGGCCTCGATAGTTGTTCTTCTTTCACATTCCGTAGTAATGCATCACCTCCGCGCTCCCATAGCTCATGCATCACTCAGTGACTTCGATAATCGTTTCTCTTTCCCACCCCAAAGTGATGCATTACTCTTGCGCTCCCGTAGTTCATGCATCATTCAGCGATTCCAATAGTCAATGTTCCGTTCCTGTCCCTGGGTGATGCATTACTTTTGCGCTCCTGTAGTCCATGCATCACCCAGCAAATTTGATAATTCCTTGTTCCTCCCCCCTACCTGAGTGATGTCTATAACATGTGATGAATCAATAAATATAGTTCAGGTAACATTATTATACATAGGTAGCGGTATGTTCATGCCAATTCTCAATCACAATATGAATGATAAGATCAGTCTGATGATTGTGCACTACTTACACGTGAGCAAAGACAGGGTTGGTGCACGGCAGACAGGGCGACTCACCGCTTGGAGCTCTCACTGGCACCAGCATCCCCCTCGCTAGCACGCTTTGTCCCCTTTTTCCCCCCTTGTAGCATTTGCTCAAGAACGTTGCGAACATCAACTACCACTCTATCCCACGATGCGCGAGAGTCTTGTTCCCATGTTCTCGTACTCAATGCTGCCCGGCCCCACCAAACGAGGAGTGTCATAATACAGACTAATCCGTTTGGACCGCCCTTCTTGAGAGGTGCCCAGACGCTTGTGTTGGCTGTATTACCAGGGGGATCATATACTGGCGCAGGGATTTCCTCTGTTGTCCTGCAGAATTCGGGCTGGATGGAATGCCACCATTTGGAAGTGGCAAGCCCAAAATCTCTTGCACTTTCGATGACCGGGGTTTGTTGGTAGTTGCGGGCCCTGTTGCGACCTTTAGTTGTCCATTTAGCCCATTCCTCGGGTCTTCCATTTGAAGGTAGATGTCCCTGCCACTAGATCTCAGTGCTAACCCATCAGCAGCAATTTGTGACAAACTTACCTTGCTTTTTGCCAGCCCGAGGCTCATTTCCAGAGTTTTCCAGGCGTTCACGCATGCTTGCCAATCCGTACCCAAATCGCATACCTCAAGATGGCATATAGTGTCTCTCAACCATTGAGGTACCTCTTCCGGGTTGTTGACTGCACCTTGAACTACCGCCTTTTTACCAATGTTAGTGCCAATCTCATTCATTTGATCCATGCGTTTCAATGGCATGCGGGCTCTCCCTGAGCGCTTGGAAGTGTTTGTCACATTATTGAGTTGACTTTGATTGGTTGCATTCCTCCCTACATTACCTACCTGTGCTGAGCCTTTGTTTGGAGCAGATACTTCCTCCATGCACTCCTGATCAGCCTCGGTTGGTTTGTCTGCCAGGTTGCTAGAAGGTAACGGACAGTCACTGGGAGGAGAGACCCCCTGCGAATCCTTGTTATGTTCGTTATCTACAGGCTCTTGACAGCTGGGCTCGATTATGGCTGTCATGGCCTCTGGCATTGTGGCTGCCTCAGCTGCAGGCACAAGGTCCAGGTTTGCATCCATGTTGCCTCCGGGAGTTGGTATCCCACCTGCTGACATAAAGGGTGGACGGTTGGTAGGAGCATTTTCTGTTGGAGCGGGAAATAACCAGGCTGATTCTGTAGCAGGGTTAACCGCCAGCCATGAGTTTGATCCAGCACGACCGAAATTGCCACCGTTTGCATTGGCACCAAGATTTTGCTGAGGGCTTTCATAGGTTAACATTTGCAGAGGTGTTATCTGGTCACCAAATTCGTATAATCTCCAGTCGATGTTGCTACCCCAACTAGACGGATAAAATGGAGATAAAAAATCGGAGTGTGATGGGTCCGAGTGTGGAAGCCACAAGCCAGATGGATTATCTAATATCACCAGGAAAAATAATTCACCACTAAGCTGGTTTAGAAACACAAGGAACGTACTATTCAAGTTTCCGAGGCCCGCGTTAATTGGCATTTGTGGAAGGATACCTGTGACAATCGCGATAAGCTGGTCTTGACTCAAAATATAATGCAATACTAACTTGTAGCTGCATTGCTAGTCCCTGTTTGCGACCTGGAATCCAATTGGTGAACAACTTCCCTGGGCGCTAGCACGTGTAATGCATCAGACATGACATTGGTCAAGTATATACTGGGGGAGGACATACCGTTCCTCGTACCATCCTTTCCTCCCCCGGCGGTCCCGGCTGCGTTCACCGTCCCGTTCAACTCACTCCCAATGACGGCCGTGCCAGGATCATCAGAATTACATGCATCTCCGCTCATGATTGTGTCTTGTCCGGAAGAATGCGTTTTTTCGTCGCCCTCGTCTTCATTACCCTCCCCGTCATTGCTATTGTTACCGTCGTCCTCGCCATTACCATTGTTGTGATTGTCGTGATTGTCGCCATTGCCACTATCCGCACTACCTTCGCCATTCTTGCCAATTTCACCGCCCTCGTCATCAAGCAATGCTCTGGTCTGACGTACAGCTAGGGCTAGAAAGGTAGTTGTCAGTTTGTGATGTGTTGCATAGTTTATCCAGCTCACGATACACATCTTCAAGGAAATTTCTGTAGGGACCCATAATAACTTGATCAAAATCCAACGTGCTTCCAAAGGTAGCATCAGAACCATTCACACCTACATGATAGCTTCACCCTCGTCAGTCTATTTTGTCCTAGATAAAAGAATAACTCACTTTCCGACATCAATATCCCCATTGAATGTGGGATTCGGGCCACCCATTATCACGGAAAACGACCAGCCTGTCTTCACACTTAGATTTTGCAGGAATTCACCGAGAGCCGAGGGTAAATCGTTAAGCGCCCTGTGATCTCTTAGCTACGTCCCAATCCGGATATTCCTTGTATAACTCACTGAGCGTACTCTGCCGGGGTGTGTTCACCTTGGGGAGTTTCAGCCTTCTCATTGGCCAAGGCCTCCAGCGTATCTCTCACTACTTTCTGCGTTTCCTCGTCTTCTGCTTCCCACATGGAATGTGAGAGCGTTCTCCAGGCAAGCAGTTTTTCGGTTGGTGTGACTGCTCCAGCAGCTTGGTACACATCTTGACGGCGCGATTGAACACGATCCTTGAAAAGGATGGCATAAAGCTCGTGTGGGTGATAGGCGCGTTTGCATGGCCACAGTTCCTTATTTCTTATCTTCTTTGTTTTAGTGAATTGTTTTTGAGCACCATTTGGGCTGTTGGGGTTGACGCGCCAACGAAACCATGCTTTAATTTGCTGAAAGCTCATCAGTCGCCACTCATATGCAGGAACTTTAATTAACTCACCCTATCGCGTTTTTCCTTAGCAGTCTTTAGCTGTGCGGTCTCGGCAGGTGTGAGTGACCCATATTCATTGGGGCTTTTATTTGCAAACACAATCGCTTCTTCAGGCCATTTCTGATACCACTGTGGCATAAATGTTGACCAGAACGAATGGTAATTTTTTTTTACTTGGTGTTTAATAAAATCCGCAGAATGGCTTTCAAGAAATTCCCTTTGTGGGAGTGTCGTCCATGAAGACCCTGTCATCTGTATAACGCATCACAAGGTGAGCATTAGAACAGCGTCATATAACAAAAACATACTCCTGTCGCTATCAGTTTCGGGGACAAATGAAATCACGAAAAAACGTCTGTCGAGCTTACGAACGCAACTTAAGCTTTTTCCCACCTGATTGCTTTTTACAGGTTATGGAACCGTGTACGGTGACTATATTACTCGAAAAATAAGCTTAATTGTGGAACTAGCAAAGTGGTGTGTCATCTATTCCTATAGTGATGCATTACCCTTATCTAAATAGTTAGCGCTGCAGCAATGTATCACCTATGCCTAACCGTGATTACGGCTCCAGTGATGCATCACTCAGAGCGTGGGTGATGCATCACCTTTTTCTCGTATATAACCCCCCCTGACAGCCCAGTGTCGATAACCACTCTTCCTTTATCACCATGACCACATCTCGCAACACTGTCAGAGCCGAGGGTAGCGCCTCAACATTGCCCCTGCCTCTGACAGTGGATACACATCTCACCACCGATCAAGTACTCGCCGGCCTTGCCCTCGCGGCCGGAGGAAGTAAGTTTCCCAACAAAACCCCTTAGCATGGACTGATGCTACATGACCCACACAGCATTCACATTAAACGTTGCCCCAATGTCGGGATCAGGTAATGCGACAATTGATGTAATTCTCTCACAACCAGGCTAGAATAATCGTATTACAGCTTCTTTATTGACGATTACTGCGGTCTCGGCCCAAAGCCATGCCACAGCCCAAACTTGCGGATCTGGCACCACTGTCACACCCACCGCCGTCGCACCCACCGCTGTTGCACTTACTGCTGCACCCTCCACTGCACCCAATACCCCCAATCTGTTTTACAATTCTGATGATGAAAGCATTGTTATAACCACGTCTCCGCAAAGGGAGTCATTGGAGGGAATTCCTGTTCATGGCAGTTTGTCCATGTATTATGGGACTGTTCCAGAGCTTACAGTTACTTTAGAGGCCCCTGAGTACAGCCGTTGGTATGTAGTCACTGTTGGGCGCGATGTCGGTCTGTACTCCACAGTGTAGGTTCGCTTTCTTGCTCCGATTGATTTAGACTTACCCTAAATAGTGGCAAAGCCTCTGCACAAGTCCTTGGATTCAGCGGTGGGTGTTATGCTCGCTATTCCGACCGCAACGCGGCTGCCAGAGCCTACAAAGCTGCCATCACCGCGGGCTCAGTCAGGCAGCTCGGCAAATAGATCGTGGTGGAATTTCTTGTACTCAATGCTTTGTGATCTGCTCTTGTACTACCGCCTGTCGTAACTTCTTCTTGCCCATTCGAATATCGTAATATCATGATGCTTGTTCGCCCATCTGTTATGCTCGCTATTCTGACCGCAACGCGGCTGCCAGAGCCTACAAAGCCGCCGTTGCCACGGGCTCAGTCAGGCAGCTCGGCAAATAGATCGCATCCGTGGTGGAATTTCTTGTACTCAATGCTTTATGATCTGCTCTTGTACTACCACCTGTCGTGACTTCTTGCCCATCGAATCTCGTAATATCATGATTTGTTCACCCATCTCGTAAATCACAGGAAGTTGATTGTCATGCAGCCCAGGTTAGCTGGCATGAGTCTGACACATGTTAATGATACATGACAGTAGACCAAAAATAATATCATTGTGACGAAGTGCACGGCATTTACCATGCAAACAACGGAGGACTGAGGATGGCCTGATGGGGACAGGAGGATATCTTTGCAAATGCATGGACCCAGTGGTCCGGCGGGCAGGAGTATCATAGTATCAAGTATCTATGTCACCCGGAGAAGTCAATATACCCAGAATGCGAAAGGCCAATACAAGACAACTAAAAAAACAAGGAAAAAATATCATATGATAGCCAGATCTCGAAACTCACCACTTGTGTATGAGAACCAAGGGATAGGTACTAGCGAAATGTCCTAGGGGTTGTATTCACTATATGTAGCTAGGAGGGTGTATCAAAGTCTGATCATCCATTGTTGCGGTCTAATACTACTAGTACTACTAAGGAATTATTATTGCAGCATCAGATTCATGGCAGCATGGGTGTTTCTACTAGTGGCTATCTACTTCATCTCTTTAAGTCGTAGCACTTCCCAAACTTGAGCACATTCTATCCCTGTGTTATTATCTAAATACGCACTCATATATGACCGAAAATGAGTCGCTACGCCACGTTTAGACATATGATGCTGAATCCAGCAGCTCAGTAGCCATTTATTCGTTAAGTGATTGGCTGCTGATGGCTAATAAGCTCTCATGCAGCATTGACTTCAACAGTTCAGTAGCCATTTATTTACTCTGCGATTGGTTGCTGCTGATTATTAAGCTCTTGGTTAAACATGTAGTCAACAGTTGGGAGACATCTATTTGCTAACTAGTGTGGATATAACTGTGCCCAGCGTTCAGCATAGACAACTTGGAACTTATTGTTAGCTAAGAATAATGCCTGTATATCATCTCGCAATGCTGCAATACGCCGAGCCTGCCACTGCCATAAGAGCCTCCCCATCGTCCGGTCATCGGGGTTCAAACCGGCCTGGACAAGGGTTTTTGAAAGCTGTTCCCACCTCTGTAGCCACATTGTATGCTCTAATCGTAGAGCGTTCGCGAATAAATCCTGAGGTTGACTTTTGTAGAGCTCGAGGTGAGCCGTTTCATATTTGTATTGTTCGTGCAAATGTTTTCCATGCAACACATTGCATAGTCGTCGTGGATCTTTATGCATGATCTTGTGCAAGGCCGGCGCATATGGAGGATGCATATTCCACCATTGTAGGTGGTTGTCTGAATATTCTGTATCTTCAAACCATCCGCTGTCCTTAACGGAATCAGCAAATATGTGGGAGGTTGGAAGCGGCAGCTCTGCCAACTCGTTGACTTTGTCTGGTATTGGTGGTAAAGCTGGAGGAGTAGCTTCGTCGTTTTTTTGCTGCTGTTGCAAGTATGCACGATGATTCTCACACGAACGCTGGAACTTGCCACTGAAATCCGAGATGAAATCTGTCAGTATATCAGAGGTCAAAGCCAGAAACATACCTTGGCATTGCAGCTCGCTCCTTTCGACGATGGTGACGGCCTTGTTGCCTTTCTGCATCAGTCAGATATTTGGCACATCGGCCCATGCGGAAGGTAGAATGAGTAAGTAGGCTTAGCGGACCATTCATGCATCACTGATCCGACTGAGTAATTTCTAATGCATCAAGCTGAGTGATGCATTAACTTCGGTGGATTAATAGTAGGCTTAAGAAAATATCTACTCCCAAACACTTCTACTATACTGCTTTCGATGGGCTACACCACCTATTCGTCGAAAAAGAAAAAGTTTAACATTAATTTCACTGCAACATCTGCCTCTCAAAGGACAAAGGCTCAGCCCGCTGAGGATAGCCATCGAAGCCTTCGCTTTGATGACATAGGAAATGGCGAAGTTCGCATATCACAAACATTCATCCCAGCGGTGCTGACACCACTAGAAAAAGTCACTGCCATTGAATCAGAATCGGAGCCAACGATAGGGTATTGCGATGAAGAAGTTGTCGAACCAGCTTATCTGGACCACCTCGCTAGTTTGGAATTAGATGACACGCAGCCAATGAAGCAAATCAGAAAGCGCACCACGCGAGTGAGTCAACTGTTTGCTTACTGTCCTTAGATTTAACGGTCGATCGATCAGGAAGAGACTTTGAGAGAGCGAGAAGTGGAATGTGATGCGCACCTTGAAGACTTACTTTTAA
Source organism: Lepiota venenata (assembly GCA_004296355.1). NCBI lineage: Eukaryota > Fungi > Basidiomycota > Agaricomycetes > Agaricales > Agaricaceae > Lepiota > Lepiota venenata. The sequence goes on from RCFS01000010.1 coordinate 317,875, forward strand.
ATGAAGGATGAGGTTTCGATGCACCAGATGATTGCGAAAACTGTGCTGCACTTGGCCAAGCCACATACATGTGTCTCGATTGCTTTGGAAGCGAACTGTTGTGCAAAGATTGCATAGTCTCCACACATAAACGAAGCCCTTTACATCGAGCAAGAGTTCGTGGTACTCCATATGGCTGATACATAAGCTAACTGCAACTTACTACAACAGAAGTGGAATGGGTCATACTTTGAAAAGATTTCTCTGAAGAAACTAGGCGTTCGAATCCAACTTGGCCATAGGTTTGGCAACAAATGCCAACACCCAGAGGCCACAAAATGTGATGAATTTGTGATCATTGACCACCATGGGATTCACAAAGTTGGCCTGGATTTTTGCGCATGCGGTATTACATCTCACTCGCATGTGAAGCAACTTCGGTTGGCCCGTTTGTACCTGGCAACCTTGGTTGATCCACAATGCGCCTTCACATTCCATCTCTTAGAAAGCTTTGAGCTCTTATCATATGAGTCTAAAGTGTCATCCTTCGAGTTTTATCAATCATTGGCGCGAAAAACAGATAACACTGGCCTCAATCCACCGAAGGTTAGTTACTCATCCTAAACAATCAAGATTTACAGTTCATTGATACTACTGACTCTTAGGATCGCTACCCAGCATTTTTGTTGGCGGTCCGGGAATGGCGGCACCTCAAGATGATGAAACGTGGGGGGCAGGGTCACGATCCTAGAGGTTTGGTAGCAACTGAAGCAGGTGAATGCACAGTATTATGCCCTGCATGTCCTCAACCAGGCAGAAATATGCCTGAGGGTTGGGCCGAAGTACCGGAGGATCAACGGTGTGGTACTTTATCTTATTCTCGACCTCAACTAATAATATCACAGATTTCTTCATGTGCTCTTTGTTGCTCTCGATGCTAACTTTCGTCTCAAGAGAAAAAATATATCAAGCCAAGCTGTAGATCCAGGTTTGTGCAAAGGATATGCGTATTTTGTCGAAGAAACAAAATACAAGAACCATATAGAGAATTTCCACGCAGAGATAGAACCTGTAAGTTGTGTTTCTCTCCCCTTTCATATTAAACTCATATTCTATGCTAGAAAAGTACATGCTCAAGACATGAAGCAGTAAATCTTTCAGAATCTAGACCAAGTCGTGGTCATGCAGCTACTGGTGTTGGAACTGTGGTATGCTCTAGACATGACATGATGCGACCTACATCTGTGGGCGACTTGCAGAAAGGAGAACGGTGCGCTCCGTCAGTAATAAAACATTTCTTCCCAATTCAATGTTTACCAGGTATTGTAACATGGATTATATCTTTCATTCAAGCCTACACGACTCAGAATTGCGGACTGTGGTGATATCGTATGATATTGCCTGTCAATGGTCTCTCAATCTTTGTAAACGGATAGCCGGCCTTGATCCAGATTTTTTCCTATTCAAACCCTTTGTCAATACGCAGTTCCTGGTCCCAAAGTTCCACCTCCCTGCACATATCAAGCCTTGTCAGACCACTTATGCATTTAACTATGCAAAAGGGGTCGGTAGAACAGATGGTGAAGCTCCAGAGCGGCGCTGGGCAGAGTCCAATGCACTCAGCCCAAGCACTAGAGAGATGGGGCCTGGGTCACAAAGGGACACATTAGATGTAAACTTTGGAGCATTTAATTGGCGAAAAATTATAGGCCTAGGTAAGTAGTATTCAGATATGTAGGCTTGTCTCACAATTTTCTCTAGGTCCCTCCCTACACCGTAAGCTTAAGGCCGCTGCAATGGATATGGTCAATTATGGGCTCGCTCATAAGCAGCTGGAGGCTTCACTTGCCCAGGACACTACTGATAAGTGGAGAGCTGAGGTAGAAACTTGGGAGCAAGATAAGAACTCGCCTAACCCATTCAACATCGAGATCACAAGTCAGTCCAGTATGATACACCAAAACTATTTATCTTATTTGAATTCGCAGCACCATCTTTCGCATCAGTGTGCCGAGAGCTATTGGAAGCGGAAGCGCGAGACATTGCATTAGGGCGTGATTTTGCTTTGGATGATAAGATATCACCATCAAGTCTGTTATCTAGAGGCTTAGAGTTAGAGGCCGAACAGTAAGTCTCACTTTGACAACCTATGATTACTTGACCAATGTGAACAGACGAGCTCTCAAGGCAAAAGCCGCGAAATTATGGCAGCATTCCCAGGACCGCCAGCATACGAAACTACAACTGAGCAGTAATGCATTACAATGCAAAATTGAGGCATGGGAAAAAGTCCAATTACTCTACATGCCGTCGGTTTCTGTCTTACTGCATGGGGAGGACCATTCTTCGAGCAGCAGTACCAAACCTCACGAGGTAACCCTCTGGCTGCCATCGTATATTCAAAATAAGGTCCCGTTCGACCTTCATCTCGCAGAGCTAGAATGGAAGCTAAGGCTTGCCCAAGCATATGATGCTTTAGATTCTCTTAGGCACAGTTTGCGGGTCCGATCTCACTTGTACCAATTCAAGGACAGGTGGGCTCGTGGCCAAGGAGCGAACACACGAGCACTGAATGCCATCAGTACCGTGCAAGGTAGAATTGACATCTCGAAGGAGGATTACAGGGCCGCATTTCGTGCATTGGAATCACTGGGTACATTGTTGCAGAAGACAGACTGGCAGCAGAAACTCTTTTGGCTAGAAGATTGTGACATTTGGGAGTTTTCTGAAGGAGTAGAAGGTTCTTCTGAAGGTCGGAGGAAAGTATCATGGATATGGCAGACAATTGGTGTTGCTGGGATGGGGAGTGACATAGGGCTTCTGGACAGTAAGTTCTCGCATGTCCACAGTTTCGTTGTAATTGATTATACCAAAAGCTTTGCATGTTGAATGGTGCAAATCGCGTGCTAGAGCTGCTCGTTTCAGAGAGGAGGTAGACCTTGTCTTGGAAGAGATGAACCATGTGATTAGATTCTTGCAGTGGCAAGCCAAGGAGTGGCGGACTCGAGCTCATTTGAAAGACTGGTTAGACATATCAATCTCACCAGCACGAGCAGAGGGTTTAAGGGCTTATGCTCTTCGTCAAGCCGTACAAAGGGATGAGATGGGGGCCCGCTTGCAGGAACTCTGGAAGGACTTCCCTGCTTATGTTCATCACATGAAATCACTCCTCAATTCTTCATTTGTGGAGTCAGACACTTTGGCCACACAAAACATAGCCGCAGCTTCCGGCTCCATGCTCAAAGCCTTATCTACTAAGCTTGATTTGGCACGGAGTGCAATGGCCGTCATGTTGAAAAGGAACAGGGCTACCAAATTCAGAGGGAGCAAGTTTCGAGTATCGCGGTCATCTTAGGTACAGTGTCATGTAGCGAGCAAGAATATATACCATAGATACAACATACCGCAGGGCTGACTATCTTACGAACCCCGAAATTGTGGTAACACAAAATATTAATTATCATGGCTTGTCATGCTACAGCCAATAGGTGGGACTGCCGAGTGATGCATGAATAGTCGAGGGGGTAATCAATGGATGGGGGAAGACCACAGTGTGCGATGCATTAAATTGACAGGTGGGGTCATTGAATGATGCATGAATGAACAGAAAGGCCAACCAGCAGGTCGGGTTGCCAAGTGATGCATGAATAAACGAGGGACAGACCAACAGGCAGGGCCGTTGAGTGGTGCATTAAATTGAAGGAGGGAATAGCGGTGAAAGGGTGATGCATAAGAGTATGGTAAGAGGGGGAAGACCACTGTGTGTAATGCATAATATTAAAAATAGAATGAGGTAGTGACAGTGAGCAAGTGATGCATAAGAGTATGGTAAGAGGGGGGAAGACCACCGTGGGTGATGCATGATATTAAAAATCAAATGAGGGAATGACAATGGGCAAGTAATGCATCAGTTGAGGAAAGTGATGAGTGATGCATAGGAGTACAGTAAGAGAGGGGGAAGGCCACCGTGTGTAATGCATGATATTGGAAATTGAATGAGGGAATGACAATGGGCAAGTAATGCATCGATTGAGGGAGGTGACGACACTGACAAGTGATGCATCAGAGTACGGTAAGAGAGGGGGAAGGCTGCCATGTGTAATGCATGACATTGAAAATCGAATGAGGGAATGATGGTGAGCAAATGATGCATGAGAGTATGATAAGAGGGGGGTTTAATGGGAGGTGAGAAGCGATGCACAAGAGTACGGTAAGAGGGGAGAAAGAGGAGAATACTGTATTACCTTCGGGTGATGTATTATTTAACAAGAGTACGGTAAGAGGGGGGAATGGGCAGAATTCGGGGCAGAATTCGGGTGATGCATCATTTAACAAGAGTATGGTAAGAGGGGGGAAAGAGCAGAGCAGGCAAGTGATGCATTACTTAACAAGAGTACGGTAAAGAGCAGAATACTGTATCACCCTCGGGTGATGCATTATTTAACAAGAGTACGGTAAGAGGGGGGAATGGGTGGAATTTGGGGCAGAATTCGGGTGATGCATCATTTCACAAGAGTATGGTAAGAGGGGGGAAAGAGCAGATCAGGCAAGTGATGCATTATTTAACAAGAGTACGGTAAGAGGGGGGAATGGGCAGAATTCGGGGCAGAATTTGGGTGATGCATCATTTCACAAGAGTACAGTAAGAGGGGGGAAAGAGCAGATCAGGCAGGTGATGCATTATTTGCCTACTAATAACGGTGGGCGGCAACTACAGCATTTATTGCATCGGTATTGCGCTCTAATTAGAATGGTTTTATGCATTATTCTGCCAACATCGGCTGGCATATGAACCATGACATTTTAAAGCAAATTACTGATGCATAACAGACTTTGTCGGCTTGCTGTTACTGGTTTGTAATCCACATTTCATGTCTGCAAGGGATCTCATTCAATATAGGTATCGAACTTCTCCTGATCCTTACCAAGCTCTATCAAGTCCTGAAGCGAATTAAACTTACTGGAAACACATTCTGGGAGAGGGTTGCACATGTAAAAAAGTTCTCACCCGTCATTTACGTGTTTTATCGTGACGGAACACTATTTGTCATTCCGTGAGTACAGTCCTCAACAGCAGCCCGTCAATGTTAGCAACTGATTGTGTCACTCTCTAGAATTTTTGGTCAGTGGGATACTATTCCAACCTGAGCATCTATCCACTTGCACTAATCCGAGCTTAAGTTATATCCACAATGTCAGCGTTATCTGGGTTGCTGGCCTACACTGGTGTTAGTGCACCAGATTTTGACACTACAGATTGGACGCCGTGAGCAATCTGCTATTAGTACAGATGATGAGAAACTTCATGATTTTACCAGGTGGTTGGCTCTGGCGTACTGTGCCTGCGTGAGCACTGCGGTTTGAGCGAAATATACAGCTAGCTGATCGGTCTACAGGGAACGCGCCTGATTCTGGATCTCCGTGAAACAAATTGCAAGATCACGGAATCACTGGTCTCGCAACAGATATCGACCTTGCGGTTCCACGACAGTGCACCCACTACGACAAACATGGATAATGACGACCACCTCGGGTAGCTTCTAAAATCATATTGGACAGGATAAATTTCAGCTCTGTCGCGCTATTACGCCGAAAATCGAAGCATTGCTAAAATAAGCCATTATACCCCTATATACCCATGGCTCAGCAATAGCTACGATGTAATCATCTCGATATACCCATAACACCCCTACAATGACCCTAACCCGACTGGTATGTCATGTAAGGACCTCTATGAGGCTACAAGACACCCCAGGAGCCAGTCAGTGGCTACTAAATAGCTATGGTATGGCTTCGAGAGTGCACAAAGGGTACAACAGGCGACATCGCGGTTGTACACACTCAGAGATGCACCAAGTATCGAGAACATTGTCAATAAAACCCCCTGATCATGAGGGAAGGCTCACAAACCATATAATGGCCATCGAGATGACCTGAGAAGACTGAGGGCCCCTAACTCGACTATCTCGAAGGGGACACAGATAGCAGTCTAGCACTGACTAAAACCTTCGAGAGGATCGTGTGACAGTCATCGAGAAACTGGGTAGACGGATTTTCGAGATACCTCGATTAGTAATGCACAGTGTCCTGCACCCGACTAAGTGGCAGACAATGTACCAAGAGACAATGTACCAACTGCTATATTAAGGGCAGGGACGGTGTCCTATCGAGAAGAGGGAGACTATGGCTATGGCCCGATGGGCACAGACAGAAGGCGGCGGTCGAGGAATTATACCCGAAGCCGCGTCAGCTTGTCTGATCACGATAAGACGATCGGAAGGACCGCCGATTGTCAGGAGGACTGATAGAGACGAATGAGGAGTGGAACGAATAGAAAACCTATTAAGCTATGGACGCGTAAGCCTATCAGGCAACCCCAAGGAGATAGCTATGGCAATACAATACATGCAATAGCATCTCGATGACCGATCGAGTACCTTGAAAGGCCTTGCAGGGTCCAGTAGCGGATCAAAGGACAAATGATGGAGTAGTTGGACTACCTCGGACTATCCGCACGATGCATAAGCAACGCGCGGCCAGTTCAAGATACTAGAAGGGTATATTAACCGTGTACCAAAATGCCGGGTCGGGAGGAGGCCAATAGGGTAGACGCGTGGAGGTGAAAGGCATACGCATATGGATAGAGAGCCTCTCCGGGCGTGCTGAAACAGCCGCAGGCCGTCGCGATGACCCACGAAATGACGCCAGCAGCGTCTCGATGACTCGAAATGAGTCTACAACAGGTAGCCAGGACCAATACCGGGTGGAAAAGCGTTATTACGCAGGGGAATATCGGACCGATTGTGTACACTAGCATTACTCTCTCTATTATTTCCTTATTTACTCGGGCTGTTTCCTAGCTACCAAAAACACATAAATACAGCGTGGAGGAGAGGTGAAAGGCAAGCACTCGCTGCCCTAGCTTCGAGACCACGAGATTTGGGAATTAACGATTTCATTATCTTGTGCTATTGTGTGCATTAAGGCAAATTAAGTGAGAGCTTCGGTCCTAGACCACCCAGAAGACAGTAGAGATGAACTGTGATCGTCAAGAGAGCTTGTTGAGACTATTGTTTGAGTCCGGGAGATTCACAGAGAGATATTGAGGCTCAGGGGTAGTTTAGATTCCCCTTAGGCCTAGAGACACAGAGAGAGACTTAGTGGGGTAGTGCAGATTCCCCCAGGTTTCGAGATTAGAGATATTGAGAGCCAGAGACAGTAGCTACAAGTGGAGACTTGTCACTACTACCCCAGAAACCACCCACAGAGTACACTTGGTGCCCTTGGGTATATTTTCGAGAAAACCCATTTTATATTCCGATTCCCCCAAAATCCTCTTTATAAAGTTGAATCCCTCTCTTCGAGAACTGTCTCCGACACCCCAGAATCGCATTTCGAGGTATTGGTTGACTTAGGTAGTGGTATTCCGAGCCACACATTACACACCTACCCCACCCATACCATCACAGCGCTATTGAGGTGATTCTCTGTACTGTTGTGGCTCTGTTATGCGTATATTGATTATGATAGAGTATCTCAAGTATTTATTGAACGGACATATGGTTTTTCTGTTTTCTTGTCATTTGTGAGTAGCATGTAGGAAACGTGATACCGATAAACCAGGATATACCGAATGGGAGGCTAGACGGTCACTGGACTTTGACAAAATAACATATGATTTGTGCACCTGGACAGCACAAACAAATGAAGCACTCTGCTGTCTCTCTCTGGTCCTCCGTTTTATCCCTGTACTCACAGCATTATCCTCACCAGGGAAATACGGTGTGGACATAGATTTGGCTGCGCCCGAGGTCAAGATGCATCTAATTTGACCAGGGGTAACACCTCATCGAAGGGATGTAACTGCTTGGAATAAGAGAATGATCCCGGAAGACGATGGAGCTCTTGAACCCTCATGAGTTTGGATCCACTTAAGTGATAAAGAAAGGTCTGGAGATTTGAAGATATAATGGAAGTCCAGCTGAATATCGTTGACCAGATTGATAAGATTGCGGGCAAGGTTCTCTGTTTCAGGACAAGGAGTTCCTGCAATAAAACGAACCTACTTGCGTACGATGTCTATAGATAGCTTAGAAATGAATATCCTGAGACCACGTCAACGGGAAATGAGGTCCTTGACAAGGGGTCGTGACAAATCAGAGCCAGACAATAATGACACACCAAGGAATGGACAAGTAATCCGAACTTTAGGGCCAACGAGACCTGTGGGCGCTTGCAAGGAACCATCGTGGGCGGGAACGAATTGTTGATGTGCCAGGCGGTTGAAAATAAGTACCTTGGGGACTGACGATGAATATTTGAGCTTGGGTTGTATTGAGTTGGTGAGGTAATGTTACAAGTAACTTCACCATATAAACAATGTGTTGTATGGGTTTCTTGGTCACACGGGTGCTTCCTGGCTCCCAGGCTCAGACGATGGCTGCTAGGCATGGTGATGCCCTCAAAACCACCGAGACTAAAAACAACACTTCCTATGGCACACACTGTCAGCCATCCCTGATCAACCCCCCAGATAAATTCGTGGCAATCGAACGTACTTGATCGGGACCATCTTTACCACACCATAGGGTGTAGGGTTCTCAGAGCGGCACTCCCAGGTCCTTGGCCATTGCAGTTCTGCTTCTTTCATAGCCTATTTCGTGGGATTCTACAGTCCTAACGTCCTCAACGCTAAAACCCTCCTTGTCTACACAAGTGCTTCCATAGATCCCAGGGTCATCCCTCGCCTTCCGCAGGGATGATCTTGGACTCCCACACAGATAGCAATGGAGGATTAAGCAGGGACTCATCAAGCTCATGCTCATGGACAGACTCATGTTGGACTTAGAATGGTGAATGAAATACAGGGCGGCCTCATGCCTCAAGCATGGACGGTTGAAGCCTGGGTCAGGAAATGTATGACTGAGCTACGTTCAAGAGTGAGTTCAGGAGAATTGCATACCATCAAGTAAATAAGGTTCCTTTCCCTGAGGTGAGAAACTGAATCTGTTAAAGGAAATTTGGTGTCATTGAGATATAGGCGACAACCAGCACTGTCTCCTCTTGTGCTGTCTTTGAATCAATCCAGAAATCACCTACATAGTTGCCATCAAGGCCTAGCTTATATCAAGTTGAACCGGCGAGGTAAAGCTGCAAGCAACTTCACTATATAACTGATGAGATGTGTGATTTTTCGGCACCGCTAGGTGATCACAAAGGTACTTCCAGGCTTCCGGGCTGGAGTAACAGCTGCTCGGTATAATGATGCTCCTAAATTCATCGAAACCAAACAACGCTTTCCATGGCACACGCCACCAACTAATATCAACCTTCTCTGATCATATCCCGTATTTTGATAAGCTCACGGCAATCACCTGGCAAAATATGAGACAAACGGTGAGATATTGGGCTAGCAAAAAACAGCTGAGCAAGAAATGTGATTCTTGAGGTCCAACTCAAGGCCACACTACTACTATAAATGCAATGTCTTAGCTGTATATGATACATGGCTTCAACATTCTTATATTATGAATTAGAAGTCCTCCAATAAGGTGACATTCTGCACATTATAATAGTGTACATAGACGTCGATTACACAGAGGGCCCCAACATTTGATTTATGGATCGTCCATCAAATTCTATCAATGATTGATGAATGTCAAACACTAATGCCTGATAAACCAAAACAACCAAAACACTCCGAATTTCCTGTTGTACACCTTAAGAAGTATGAGCTCAACCAAACAGGCCATTTCTCAACACAAGACTCTTGTAGATGGCGTGGTAGTTTCAAAGTGTTTCTATTCAATTTTTATGTCCATGATCATGTTTTATCACACTGCCTTTCTGTGCACTATTTTGGAGAGCATGTCATTGTAGTGATGACCAGTACCCCCAAATCCAACATCTGCTCATCACTCCTGGCGAGAATTTACGCAAAAGAGTAATACCCATCCAAAGACACACGTCCCTTGAAAGAAACTCCCACAGCTCCATAGAAAGAGGTGACAAGATCCCAAGCGATGATTGATGATTCTTTAGTCATACAATATAAGCCCCAGGCTCAGGCTTAACCAGACGCAGCTGAGGTGTGCAAGTGACACCCATCAACACCCACTCACACTGCGCTGAGTATGTTCGACTTTGGAATCACAGTAGATGACGTTGCAGCAGATATACGAAGCCTTCATATCACCGGCTATGTCTACTGTATGTACAATTCTCCCTATAATCGCAGTTGGACAGAGATACTGATACGACGATGCCGTAGTTCCTGTGATCACTTTGCTCATTTACGACACCCTCTTTTTATTGCCGCAAGAGGTGAATACATCTTCGCATTATCCGTACTAACAACTCACTTCCTTACAGGTCAAGCACATACACCGGTGTTTGCTAATCAGTCGGATCTACATGTGAATAATAGCTAATTCTCTAATAGGGGATCATGGACGATGGTCCAAATTGTCTACTGATACGCGCCTTTGCGTTTGTACATGTGATGTAAGTATCTCAATTTCGATGTGTTCGGTATTAGAAAGTGCTGATAAATTTAGACTTGAGACTTATTGTAGGCATCCTATTCACTTTACTTATTAGTCCGTTCATGGTGTGCCATTGTAGGCAATATGACAAACTTTCTTTCCTCCTCTGTGAGTCAATATGGTGAATAGTCTCCCTCTTATAGTCCCTAACAACCCATGTGCATTAGGTGTAAGCAGTGTGCCCTATTTTCTTCAGAAATATATATCACAATCTCTTCAGGTGTGGGGTTATATTTTTGGTTTTAGCATTGTAAGTGACTCCACACGGTCTGGGCTGGCATAGAGCGGCTGGGACTAATTGCCATAGGTCAATAGATGTAATTCTCCCTACACTGATGAAAACATTACTTGTCCTAAGGATACGTGCACTATGGAACTATAACCCCAAAGGTAGCATCTCTTGCACGCAACACCTGATTAAAATACCCACTCACGACGTTATCAATGACAGTCACAATCATTCTCATCCTCATGATCACCAGTATGTTAAATCACCTGAAGTTCCATGTCGACTAATTCCACTCATGACCATGTATAATGTACATAGTTGAAATCCTCGTATGTTCAGTTACTGCCGTAATGACCCAGCTGGGTTACTGACGATGACAACCAGAGCGGCTTAATGGCTCTTGTTGTTGAGGCAGCTTTTATCGTACCTCACTATGACAACGCATTCCCATTATATGGTTGTTGGTTCCACATGCCGGATTCCCAAGGCTTCCTGATCCAGCGTATCAAAGTAACCACAGCGTCAGCATATGAGTCATGACATTTTAAAGCAAATTACTGATGCACAACAGGCTTTGTCGGCTTGCTGTTACTGGTTTGTAATCCACATTTCATGTCTGCAAGGGATCTCATTCAATATAGGTATTGAACTTCTCCTGATCCTTACCAAGCTCTATCAAGTCCTGAAACGAATTAAACTTACTGGAAATACATTCTGGGAGAGGGTTACACATGTGAAAAAGTTCTCGCCTGTCATTTATGTGTTTTATCGTGACAGAACACTATTTGTCATTCCGTGAGTAGTCCTCAACAACAGCTCGTCAATGTTAGCAACTGATTGTGTCACTTTCTAGAATTTTTGGTCAGTGGGATACCATTCCGATTTGAGCATCCTATCCACGTGCACTAATCCCAGCTTAAGTTATATCCACAATGTCGGCGTTATCTGGGTTGCTGGCCTACTCTGGTGTTGGTGCTCCAGATTTTGACACCACAGATTGGACACCGTGAGTGATCTGGGACTCATTACAGACGATGAGAACCTTCATGATTTTGCCAGGTGGTTAGCTCTGGCATATTGTGTCTGCGTGAGGACCGTAGCTTGAGCAAAGCACCCATCTAGCTAATTGGTTTACAGGGAACGCGCCTGATTCTGGATCTCCGTGAAGCGAATTGCAAGATCACGGAATCACTGGTCTCGCAACAGGTATCGACCTTGCAGTTCCACAACCAAGCATCCAATATGTCAAACGTGGATAATGATGACCATTGACCACCTTGGGTAACACCTAAAATCATGTTGAGGAGGATAAATTTCAACCCTGTCACACTATTCAGGTTATGATTCTCTCTATTGTTGTGGCCTCACGGGCCACTAGAATTTAGCGTGATGCTGAGCGTGGCTAAGCGTGATCAAGCGTGAGTGAGCACAATCAAGCGTGATCAAGCGTGATCGAGCGCTACCGCCAAAAACTGAATACAAGTTGGGCGCCAGTTAGTATGTAATGAATATAAAATGTCGTAAGGAAAGTACGACCAAGCGTGAATCAACCATGAAGCGTGGCTAAGCGTGATGAAGCGTGGCTAAGCATGATACAAGCGTGAAATTGAGCAAGTTTCAATGGTCACATCTTATCTCTTAGATGTACTTCTGTCGAGATCAACACATTCATACCATAGTTTATACTGATTTTTTTATGTAATTAGGGTATGATTTATGCATTCATGCAGATACCAATATTTCGCAGCTACCTAATGCCTAGATCATGTTATCAAGCCATTGGCAAACTGATTAGATTACATTGTAATGGGCGTTAAATAAGCTGTCAAGCGTGATTGGACCCTTCACGCTTGCCACGCTAGCGTGAGGGCATCACGCTAAAAACACGTCGCCCGTGGCCTCACTATGTTTGCATTGATCATGATTAGTATCGGATGGACATATGGTTTTTCTGCTTTCTTGTTATTTGTGAGTAGCATCTGGAAAGTGTAATGCCAAGAAACCAGTATATTCTGGATGGAGGGTCGGGCAGCGGTCTTTCGGCCACTGGACGTCGATAAAAGAATATTTGATTTGTGCGCTTGCACGCCATGAACAAGTGAGGCACTCTGCGGTCTCTCTTCTGTTTCATCCCTGCAATCACAACATTATCCTTGCCAGGAAAATACGACTTAGGACATAGATTTGGCTGCACCCGACGTCAAATATGAACCAAGGTTGAATAAATCTTTCGTGATCATCAGACTCCCAAAAAAATTTTTCATTGCAATTGTGAGTGTACCAGCCCTTCGGAGGTTGTTCCATTCTCTCGGCCTTCCAACGGACATCTTTTTCCATTGAATTCATGTTGAATAAGCAATTCGAGCCATCGGGTATGACCCGTATCGTTACGACCGGGTACAACAAATCTGGAGTGGCCAAATCGACCAACGCCACGTAAAACGTGCACTCGAAAATATCATTATTGTACATATGGAATAGTAATCTATACATATTAACTAGGTAGTCTAATAAGAATATTAATTCATGGTTTCAGCCAGTGGAGGAATCCTCGCAGAGATCCAAGTATGAAACCTATGATAATACCGACTAGCAGGTTCCAGCTTGAGGAGCCTGAAGGTGGGGTCTAAGCAGCGAGCGCAAAGATTTCAATCTCGTCTGGTGCAGACAATGGAAGAAATTAGAGGAGAGAACTCAGGACCGGCTATCACTCTAATATAGTATTAAGGTTCTGTTGCGACAAAGCGGCGGAACCCTGCCGCAAGGAAGTGCACAAGAATACAGGTATAGGAGAGTTCGGTCATTCAGCCCATTTACAATTCCTGACTCATCCTTAAATGATGAAGTATGCCCGCTCCTCAAAATCGCTGAAGCAAATACTGTTGAATTCGCACAATATGCTGTCGGTGTCCGGCGTGATCAGCCTAGATCGCTGAGTTGGGGTAAGAGGAGGAAGTTACATCAGTAGGTGAACTAAGCCTTTAAAAGCAGCCGAGTCTTGTGTTTGTTGTGGGTCTGATCGCTGTAGTGCTTTTGAGTATTCCAAAACGATGCCCTTCGAGGACCTGATCGTTAGTTTTGCCAAGCTCAATAAACTCCATATTTCAGAAAACATACTCATCGCAGCAATCCATTTTCCGGAGGAACGATAGCACCTTTCGATGGCCGTGTGCGGGAAATTTGACGTAGTGAAGTCCCACAGCAGGCACCTTGTCCGACCCTAGCAGCGCATATGAGGGCAGCTTGAGTGCATCACTGTAGGTTAGTACCCACTCTCGCCTCTAGATGACTTGTTGGAGGGATGCTAATTGGGCGTCGGCGACATCTCGATTTCATATTTCTTTGATAACGTCGCGAACCTTGTTATGTGGGCTCCTGTTCCAAACCCTCACCGAGTTGCTTGGATAATGTTTCAAGAGCAACATCTTCCTCCCCACTCGAATACCGTGCGTGTATAAAGGTTGGCGGAAACGTCTGATTTAACCATGGCAGCACATCATCGAAGGAATCCGACTGCTTGGAACAAAAGATCCGAAGATTTGAAAATGCGAGCGCAGTCCGGCTGAGTATCGTTGACCCGATTGATAAGGTTACGGGCGAGGTTCTCTGTTCCAGGGAAAGGTGATTCTGCGGTAAACAAGCCCGTTCGCGTACAATGTTCATAGATAGCTGGGAGATGAGGATTCTGAGACCACGTAAATGAGAAACGAGGTCCTTGACAAGGGGTTGTGATAAATTAGGGACAGCCTACCACTGCGTGCCAGGGAATAAGCAAGCAATCCGAGTTTCAGAGTCAATGAGACCAGGGTATGATGCTCTCCAAGAGTGTGATGTGGCATGGATCGAGAGCGAGCCCAGTGATGCATTTATAATCGGCCGTAGACGAAAGATGAGGGGCTTGAGTGTTGGCACCACCGAGCGCCCGAAGCTTGTCGCCAATATCCTGTGAGGGAGAGTAGTGAGTTGGTGTCATCTTTGCCGATTGGGTAACGTTACCTTCGAGAATCCAGCATACACAGCTTGAGGCTATAAGGTAACGACGCAATTGGCCCAGTGACCATAGATGGTGTCGGTAAGGTATTGGAACAGTTGGGTGATTTGAGGACCAACTTGAACAGGGGGCGGTCAAACTGCTGTTCATAGCAGGATAATGAGAGCGGTGGCCGAATCATACAAGGACAGATTCATTCCAATGATAGGTCAGATAGAAAGACTGAGGGTGTATCACATAACATTGAATGGGATATTTTTCCAGTACATACACCTCATCGCTCAAATTCACTTCTGTACTGGGTATGCAGCCATGTGTCAAACGCACACTCCGTCCGATCTGTTTTGACAAGAACTTCGAGAAGATTCGCGCGAGCTTGGGGGATGTTCGTCTTGAAGAAAATCCGGTTCCATTGAATGAGCGCACTACAACACCACATGAATTCGTTGAAAGCGCTTTGGACAAGAATCGGACACATACTGATCACCGGAATGCCGGACGGCCCTGACCTCCCCACCGTTGGTGAACAGTGGACCGGTTTGTGTGAAATTTCTTGTCGTGCTCAGCGATATTGAAGAGGTTGATGACCAGAGCGAGTTCGTGGTGAGATAAAGTGATTGAAGGGTAACCACCTAGTTTCGCTGATAGTGCCTCAATAGGTTCTGCCGCAGGGAAAGGGGTGTGGAAGATCCGCCACTCACGTTTCCTATATCGTCCCCCAAAATGACAGGTATCGATGATTGCCTTGTTTACCTGATATCGTCCATACGGCTTGCATCGCGTGCGGTGCATGGCTGAAGTCGCGGCCTGGACTTTGTTCTCGGAGATTCTGACCCCAGCTGATATTTTTCAAGAATAGCGAAACGTTCAGCCCCTCAAGCACGAAATTCCTGAGGAGACCCGAAATTTCATTGGGTGAAACGATCGTCTTGCTAATGTCGCTTGGGCGAGTGCGCAAGGGAGACCTAATGTCTGTGCCATTGAGACGTCTTCCCCGCTCGGTGCGGGAGAGGAAGGTGAGATCCTGACAGAATATGAGGGCTACCAGTGATGTTAGGGAGCAAGCCAGGTCCACATCACGCGCTTCACCTCGGTCACTTGTAACGAGGCGCGACATGTGACCGGTGACCTCTCACAGTGGCAATTCGATACCTCACAGGAACGCATATCCTCTCTATCCACTTCACACATAGGTCTATTAGGGCGTAAAATCCTTGGAGCGGCCTTGGTCATTGCAGTCCCCCTACCTCTCCCTTCATAGCCCTTGTTTTCGATCCAGAATTCTCAGAGGAGCTACATCGTAATACAAATGTAGACAAAAATGGTATAAAACTACACCTTGTATTTTGTGGGATTCTACAATTTCAGCATCCTTGATACCAAAGCCCTGCTCGTCTGCATAAGCGTCTACACGCTGCTATGGCTCCCAGATTTTTCCACAGGGACAATCCCATATTTGGACATAAATAGCAATGGGGGATTTGGCAGGGACTTGTCGAGCCTACGCTGGTGAATCTGCACCAGGCTTGATGAGGACGGCGAGAAAAATACACGCTGATCTCACCCATATCGTGGGCGGATGGCCCACTGGCGAGCCTGGGCCAGGAAACGTACGCCCGAGTGGCTTCCAGAGCTCAGGAGAATCGTGTACCGTTGGATGAGGTTCATTGAGCCCCTGCGTTTTTGTGATTCTTCCTTGCCGCATCTTTTTGCGGGGCCTCATGTCTGATGTCTTCATGGTGTAGATGATATATTTATAAATGCACCGTCATTTTAACAGCTCTACCGTGAGTAGGTGGCAACCGATAAGCATCATGTTGATTTGCGGACCACGGTACATCACAGATTGAGGCAACGAGGCCAATAGGTATCTAGTGGAATCCCCTTAAATCAGAAGTTGGCATAAAATAGTTTCGACTGGGGCTAAGTAGTCATACAGGTACTTCCCGGCTTGGGTGATGGTTGCTCGGCATGATGATGCCCCAAAATCCATCGAGACCAAAACAGCACTTTCCACGGAAAATAAGATATCTGACTAGCAAAAACTCGCTGAGGAGGAAGTTTGATTTATGAGATCCGACTTGAGGCCATAGGCATACCACAATAAATGGTATATCCTAGCTGTATAGGATATGCGGCTTCAATACTCTTACATTATGAATCAGCAGTCCCGCAGTAAGGTTATGAAATGACATTCTGCACATCACAGCGATCTACATGGACATCATTTACGCAGAAGGCCCCAACCTGTCTTTAATCAATCCATGAAATGTCCATCAAATTCTACCAATGATGAACATTAATGAGCTCAACCAAACAGGCCATCCTCAACAGAGGACTACAGTGAATGGTGAAGTATGTTCAAGCATTTCTCCTCAATTGTTATGTCCATGGTTACGTTTTATCACACTGCCTTTCTATGCAAACTTTGGGGGGTGCATCATTGTGGTGATGACCGATGGGCCCCCAAACTCAACATCTGTTCATCATTCCTGCTGAAATGCAAAAGACCAATGCTTATCAAAAGGCCTATGTTCCCTAAAAGAAAACCACACCCAGTGAAAGGGACAATGAGATCCCGGACAATGATCAATGATTCTTTAACCATACAATATATAAGTCACAAGTTCAGGCTTAGCCAAACGCAACTAAGAGGCGCAAGCTACACCCATCAACATTCACTCACCACTGCACTTAGTATGTCTGACTTCGGAATTACAGTGAATGATGTTGCGATGGATATACGAAGCCTTCGTATTGCAGGCTATGTCTACTGTATGGACAATCCCCACTATACTCGTAATTGGGCGGAGATACTGATATCGTGGTACCATAGTTCCTGTGATCACTTTGCTCATTTACGATACCCTCTTCTTATTGCCGCAGGAGGTGAATACATCTTTGTATTATCTATACTGACAATTCACTTCATTACAGGTCGAGCACATACACCGGTGCTTGCTGATCAGTTGGACCTGTATGTGAATAATAGCTAATTCTCTGATAGAGGATCATGGACAATGGTTCGAATTGTCTATAACCTAATACGTGCTTTCGCATTTTTAATTGTGATGTAAGTACCTCAATTTCAACGTGTCTTGTCTTCGAAGTGCTAATAAAGTTAGGCTCGAGACTTATTGTAGGTGTCCTGCTCATTTCATTTTTAATCTGTTCATGGTGTGCCACTGTAGGCAACATGACAAACTTTCTTTCCTCCTCCGTGAGTTAATATCGTGAATGGCCCGCCTCTCATAATTCCTAATAACGCGTATTCACTAGGTGTAAGTGTGTGTAGTGCCCTAATATATCTTCAGAAATACCTATCACATGCTTTGTAGGTGTGGGGCTTTAATTGTGACTTTGTCATTGTGAGTGGCTCCAACAGTCTCGGTTGGTATGGAGTGATTGGGATTAACTGTCGTAGTTTAACAGATGTAATTCTCCCTGCACTGATAAAAACATTACTTGTCTTGAGGATACGTGGACTGTGGAACTACAACTCCAAAGGTGGCGTCTCTCACACCAAATTAAAACACCCACTCACGATGCCATCAACGACAGTCACAATCATTCTTGTCCTCATGATTGCGGGTATGTTAAATCGCCTGAAGTTTTAACCAAATTATTTCACTCACAATCATGTAGTTGAGCTCCTTGTACGTTCAGCTGCTACCATGACAAACGGGGTTACTGATTTATGACAACCAGAGTGGCTTGATGGCGCTTATTATTGAGGCAGTTTTTCTTTTGCCTCACGTTTACAATGCACACCTGTTACATGGTTGTTGGTATGACATACCAGATTCCCAAGCCTTCCTGGTCCAGCGTATCAGAATGACCACAGCGTTAGCAAATGAGCCATGACATTCTAATGCAAAAATACTAATGCGCAGCAGACTTAGTCGACTTGTTGTCACTGGTTTGTAATCCATATTTCATCTACAAAGGGTCTCATCCAGCCTAGGTGTCGAATTTCTCCTAATCCTTACCAAGCTCTATCGAGTTCTGAAGCAAGTTAAACTTACTGGAAACACATTCTGGGAGAGGGTTATACACGTGAAAAAGTTCTCGCCTGTCATTTATGTGTTTTATCGTGATGGAACACTATTTGTCATTCCGTGAGTACAGTCCTCGGCAACACCCCTCCAATGGTAACGACAGATTGTATCACACTTTCCAGGATTTTTGGTCAGTGGGGTAATCTGATTTGAACATCCTATCCACATATACTAACCTGAATTTAAGTTATATCCACGATTGCGGCAATGTCTGGGTTGTTGATCTTTTATACTGCTAGTCCTAGTGCACCAGTCCTTAGCGCCATAGACTGGACGTCGTGAGTGATATTTTATTTCATAGATGATGAGAAAATTTATAATTCACCAGATGGTTGGCCCTTGTGTATTGCGCCTGCGTGAGCAGTATAGATTGAGTAAAACATACAACTAGCTGATTGGCTTACAGGGAACACGTTTGGTTCTGGATGTCCGTGAGGCAAATTGCAGGATCACGGAATCACTGGTCTCACAACAGATGTCAACCTTGCGGTTCCACAACCAAACGCCGACCACGACAAACATGGATAATGATGGGTCGATGGCCACCTTGGGTAGCTCCTAAAACTATGTTGAGCAGGATAATTACCTTGTCATGCTATTCAGGCTATTCTCTTTACTGTTGTGGCCCCGCCGTATTCGCATTGGCCATGATAAGTATTGAATGGACATATTTCTTTTCTGCTTTCTTGTTATTTGTGGGTAGCATCTGGGGATCGTGATACCAATAAACCAGGATTTTCCGGATGGGGGGTCGGGTAGCAGTCTTTCGGTCACTGGACTTCAACAAAAGATTTTTTTTTATAGACCTGCATTCCATGAATAAGTGAGGCACTCTGTCGTCTCTCTCTCGCCTTCCGTTCCATCTCCGCAATCACAACATTATTATCCTCGCCAGGGAAATACGACAGAGGACATACAGTTGGCTGCATCCGAGGTCAAGCATGAACCAGTTGAATAAACCCTTCGCGGTCATCAGACTCCTGAAACATTTTCATCGCAAATGTGGGTGTCCCCAGCCCTTCGGAAGTTGTTCCAGTCTCTCAGCCTTCTAAAGGATATCTTTTACCATCGACTTCGTGTTGAATGAGCAATTCAAGCCATCATGTATGTCCCATACCATTAAAAACTGGGTACGACAGCTCTGGAGTGGCCAAATCGACCAACACCATGCAAAGTGCGCGCTCGAAATATCATCATTGTACATACGGGGTACTAATCTGTACATATTAACTCAGTAGTATAATAAAAATATTCATTCATGGCTTCAACCAGTGGAGGAATCCCTGCAGGGATTCGAGCATGAAGCCTATGATAATACCGACTAATATATTCCAACCTGAGAAGCCTAAACCTAGGGTCTGAGCAGTGGGCGCAAAGGTTTCAATCTCGTCTGGTGTGGGTGATAGAAGAGATTAGAGGAGAGATCCCAGGACCGGCCGCCACCCTAACATAGGGTTAAGGTTCTGTTGCGACAAAGTGGCAGAACCCCTGTCGCAAGGAAGTGCACAAAAATCTAGGTATAGGAGAGGCATCATCCAATCATCTAGCCCGTTTACAATTCTGACTCATGCTCAAATGACGGTATTTCCGGGTGGATAGAATCCAGCAGCGCCCAGCAACGAAGACAAGTGACCTTAGTAGGACCAATACCAAGAAAGCGTCAGGATGTGAGTAGCCACAAATTTTTTCCCACTCACACGCGTGAGGGGTACTTGTAGAGATGCCCAACTAATACCTTTGCAAGGGTCCAGGACCTGACCCTTGGATAAGGCTGTCGCAAGCTGAGAACTGTAATCATCAGCGAAACTTTTGAAACTACAGCACCACACCACACCTGGGTAACGTGAAACGCCATGAGTGCATCAAACCCCAATCATTCAGTGGTATCTGACCTCGTGCCCAATCCTCGATATCGTTGAAGGAAATAGTGGTGGATCCGCGTAATACGCCGTCGGTGTCGAACATGATCGGCCTGGATCGCTGAGTTGGGGTGAGAGGAGGAAGCTATGTCAGTAGATGAACTAAGCACTTAATAGTAGCTGGGTCTTGTATTCGTCCTGAATCTGATCGACGCAGTGCTTCCGGGTGTTCCGAACTGATGTCTTTCGAGGGCCTGATCGTTAGTTTCGCCAAGCTCAATGAACTACATATTTCAGAAAACATACTCATCGCAGCAACCCATTTTCCGGAGGAAAGATAGCACATTTCGATGGTCATGTGCGAAAAAATTGACAGAGTAGAATCCCATGGCAGGTACCTCGCTCTACCCTAGCAGCACATACTTACGAGAGTGACTTGAGTTCACCACTGTAGGTTGGTATCCACTCCCACTCCTGGATGACTCGTCGGAGGGATGCTAACTGGGTGTCGGCGACATCTCGATTTCCTATTTCCTTGATGACGTCGCGAACCTTGTTATATGGGCTCCCATTCCGAATCTTCACTGAGTGATTTGACCGGGGGCAGCACATCATCGAAGTGATTCGACTGCTTAGAATGAAGAAGCGACTCCGACAATCGACGGGGCTCTTAAGGCCTTCATGAGCTGGGATCCTTTTAAATGATAGAGGAAGATCCGGAGATTTGAAAATGCGACCGCAATCCAGCTGGGTATCGTCAACCAGATTAATAAGGTTGCGGGCGAGGCTCTCTGTTCCAGGACAGGGTATTCCTGTAATAGAACGGGCCCGTTCGCGTACAATGTTATGGATAGCTGGGAGATGGTGATTCTGAGCCCATGTAAATGAGAAACGAGGTCCTTGACAAGGGGCTGTGACAAATCAAGGACAGACCACGGTGCGCCAGGGAATAGGCAAGCAATCCGAGCTTCAGGGCCAATGAGACCAGGGTGTCACGCTCTCAGAGTGATGTGGCGTCGACCAACTGATGGAGCGGGAACGGGCCCAGCAATGCATTTATCATTGGTCGTAGACAAAAGATGAGAGGACGATGGTTTGAGTCTCGGCATCACCAAGCGCCCGAAGCTTGTCGCCAGTATCCTGCAAGGGAGAGTGAGTCGGTGTTATCCTTGCTGAATAGGTAGCGTTACCTCCAAGAACCCAACATCCACAAATTGAAGGGATAAGGTAACGACGCCATTGGCCCAGGGACCACAGATGATGTCGGGAGGGTATTGGGGCGGTTGGGTGGTTTGAGGACCAGCTTGGACGGGGGCGGCCAAACTGCTGTTTATAGTGGGATAATGAGAGTGGTGGTCGAGTCATACCAGGATGGATTCATTCCAATAATGGGTTGGGTAGAAACACTGGGGGTGTATCATATAGCATCAAATAAGATATTTTTCCAGTACACGTGTTCACCCAGATTCACTTCTGTCTGGGTATGCATATTCCCTATCCGATCTATTCTGACAAGAACTTCGAGAAGATTCGCGCAAGCTTGGGGCATGTATGTCCTAAAGAAATTCAGGTTCTATTCAATGAGCGCACTACAACAGGACGTGAATTCGTTGAGAGCGCCTTGGGCAAAAATCAGACACATACCGATCATCGGAATGCCAGGCGACCTCAACCTCTCCACCATTAGTGAACAGTCAACCAGTTCGTGCGAAATTTCCTGCCATGCTCAGAGGCATCACCGAGGTCGACGACCAGAGCGAGTTTGTGGCGCGATAAAGTGACTGAAGGGCAACCACCTAGTTTTGCTAATAGTGCCTTGACAGATTCTAGCTCGGGAAAAAGGGCAATGAGGATCCGCCACTCACGTTTCTTAGATCGTCCCCCAGGGTGACAGGTATCAACGACTGCCTTGTGTACCCGATATCGTCCGTATGGCTCACATCGCGTGCAGTAGAATGACTGAAGTTGCGACCTGAACTTTGTTGCAATTGGTGTCGACCTCGTAGATGACAACCGAGCTGAAATTTTGCAAGAATAGTGAGCGAAACGTTTAGCCCCTCAAGTGCGAAATTCCTGCAGAAACCCGAAATTTCATTGGGCGAAATGAGGTTCTTGCTGATGTCACTTGGGCAAGCCAGGTCCGCATCCACCGCTCACGTAGTCTCCCGCAGTCAAACTCACGTATGTCTTTCCTTTTTTGTGTTTTACGACGACACACATATATGAGTCTGATTTCATTCGCGCCCCCTTAACCGTAGGTCGGCATTTCGTCCACCAGAATCACCATATAAGGCAATTCTGATGTAAGCAGCGTTGATCCCCCATCAAGGCGTGAAGACTTGCAGTGCGACGCACTTGGTGATCTCACTGCTCATCTATCAACACATCCACTTCGGTCAGGATGCAAGGCGACTTGTGCTCGAAATTCCGCCGCTCACGCACTCACCAGCACCTCTGGCCACAGGTGACGAGACGCGACATGTGACGTCCAAAAATGGCAATTTGATACCTCACATCTTTCAGGAACGTACATGGGTACATGCTCTGATCGAGTCCAGCTCTGTCCACTTTACAGATAGGTTTATTAGGGCATAACATTCTCGGAGCGGCCTTGGCCGTTGCAGTCCCCCACCTTTCCCTTCATAGCCCTTGTTTTCCATTCAAATTATTCAGAGAAGCTGCCTCGTAATTACAATGTAGACAGAAAACGGTATAAAGCGACACCTTTTATTTTGTGAGATTCTATATAAGAATTCTGGACCCTTAACACCAAAACCCTGCTCATCTGCATGAGCGCCTCTACAGCCGCTACGAATCCCAGAGTCGTCCCCCAACTTCCACAGCGACGATCCTGTATTTGGACATGAATAGCAGTAAGGGGTTTGGCAAGGGCTTGTCGAGCCTACGCTGGTAAATTTGCACCAGACTTGGTGGGGGCAGCGGGTGAAATACAGGCTGGTCTCACACCCAAGTTGTGGGCAGATGGTCTACTGGCAAGCCTGGGCCAGTAAATATACAACTGAGTTGGCTCTCAAACTTCGGGAGAATTGTGTACCGTCGGATGGGTTTGCCGAAGTAAATCTGGCGTCATAGCCGTAAAGATGATAGCTAGGAAATCTTAGAGCGTTTAGCAATAGCCAAATTGAGCCCCTGCATTCGTAATTCTTCTTTGCTGCATCCGTTTCAGGACCTTATGTCTGATATCTTTATGATGGTGGAAGTGGATATTATATTTATAAATGCACCGTCGTCCCAACAGCTCCACCGTAATTAGGTGACAACCCACATGGGCCGTGAACCGTGGTACATCACAGAAAATTATGCCAACTTCTGATTTGAGGGGATTTCACCTGATATCTATTGGCCTCGTTGCCTCCATCTGGGTCAAAATAGTTTTGACCGGGACTGGGTAGTCACACAGGCACTTACTAGCTTCCAGGCTCAGGTGACGGTTGCTCGGCATGACGATGCCCCAAATCCTTCAAAACCAAAACAGCACTTTCCACGGTACACATGCCAGTCTTCCCTGATTATAGCTTGCATTTGGGATAAACTCACGGCAATCACCCGGCAAAATGTGAGATGAAAAAGTGAGATATCTGGATAGCAAAAACTCGCTGAGGAGGAAGTTTGATTTATAAGGTCCGACTCAAGGCCACAGGCTTACTACAGCAAATGTTCTTAGCTGTATATGATATGTGGCTTCAATGCTCTTACATCAGAACCAGCAGTCCTGCAGTAAGGTCATGAAACAATATCCCGCACATCGCAGTGGTTTACATAGATGTCAATTACACAGAGGGCCTCAACCTGTCCCTGATCCATGGAATGCCCATCAAATTCTACCAATGATGAACATTGAATGTTGAACTCTGGTGTCTGACAGTCTGATGAACCAAAATACTCTGATTTTCCTGTTGTGTTACTGTGTATCTTGAGAAGTATGAGCTCAACTAAACAGGCCATTCTCAACAGAGGACTACAGTAAATAGTGTGGTGTTTTCAAGCATTTCTCCTCAATGTTTATGTTCATGATTATGTTTTATCACACTGCCTTTCTATGCAGTATTTTGGGGGGGGGGTGTTATTATGGTGGTGACAAATACCCCAAATTCAACATCTGTTCATCATCCCTGTTGAGGTGTTATTGTAAAAGAGCAATGCCCATCATGAGGTACATGTCCCCTAAAAGAAAACCCCTACTCATGGAAAGAGGTGATGAGATCCCAGGCAATGATCAATGATCCTTCAACCATATAACATAAGTCTCAATTTCAGACTTAGCCAGACACAGCAGAGGGGCACAAGTGACACCCATCAACATCCACTCACCACTACACTGAGCATGTCTTACTCTGCTACAGTGGATGACATTGTGGCAGATATACAAAGCCTTCATATCACAAGTTACACTGTCTACTGTATGTATAATGCTCACTATAATGATAGTTGGGCAGAGACACTAACATGGTAATGCTACAGGTCCTGTGATTACTCTGCTTATTTATGATACCCTTTATTTACTGCCACAAGAGGTGAGCACATCTTTGCAGTTTCTAACTAGTAGCTCACTTCATTGTAGGTTGTGCACATACACCGGTACTCAATTCATCAGATCTATATGGAAATAAGTAACTAATTCTCTGACAGAGGATCATGGACAATAGTCCGGATTGTTTATAACCTGTTATGTGCTTTTGCATTTTTATATGTTATGTAAGTACTTCAATTTTGATGCATTTGGTCTTAGAAAGTGCTGATCAGGTTAGATTTGAGGCCTACTGTAGGTGTCCTATTCATTTTATTTGTCAACTCATTCACAATTCACAACATATTACTTTAGGTAACATGACAAACTTTCTCTCCTCCTCTGTGAGTTAATATAGTAAATGGCCTGCCTCTCATAGTCCCTAACATTCCATGTTCATTAGGTGTAAGTGTGTGTAGTGCTCCACTAGAAATCTTCAGACTTTGAAATACCTATCACAATCTCTTTAGGTGTAGGGCTTCATTTTTTACTTTGGCATTGTAAGTGACTCCATATGGTCCAAGCTAGCATGAATTAGTTGGAATTAACTGTCATAGATCAGTGGATGTAATCCTCCCTGCACTGATGAAAACATTACTTGTCTTGAGGATACATGCCCTGTGGAACCACAACCCCAAAGGTAGCATTTCTTACACTTAATTAAAACACCCACTCACAATGCCATCAACAACAGTCACAATCATTCTTGTCCTCATGATTGCCAGTATGTTAAATCACCTGAAGTTCCAACCAATTAACTTCACTTATAGCCATGCAGTTGAGCTCCTCGTATGTTTGGTTGCTGCTATGACAAGTCATGATATAATAGGGTTACTGATTTATGATAACCAGGGTGGCTTAGTGAGCCCTATAACTGATGCAGTGTTTGTTTTGCCTTATGTTTACAATGCTGCCCCATTACATGGTTGTTGGATGGCCTTGACATATTCCCAAGGCTTCTTAATCCAGCGTATCAGAGTCACCACAGCATCAGCATAATATGAGCCATGACATTCTAAAGCAAAAATACTGATACACAACAGACTTTGTCGACTTGCTGTCACCAGTTTGTAATCCACATTTCATGTCTACAAAGGATCTCACTCAGTCTAGGTGTCGAACTTCTCCTAATCCTTGTGAAGCTCTATCAAGTCCTGAAGCAAATTAAACTTACTGGAAACACATTCTGGGAGAGGGTTGTACATGTGAGGAAGTTCTCGCCCATCATTTACGTGTTTTATCGTGATGGAACACTATTTGTCATTCCGTAAGTACAGTCCTCGGTGACAGTTCTTCAATGGTAATGACAAGTTGTATCACGCTTTCCAGGATTTTTGGTTAGTGGGCCAGCCTAATTTAGCATCCTACCCATATATACTAACCTGAATTTAAGCTATATCCACAATGTCGGTGGTGTCTGGGTTGCTGGCCGCTGCAGATACTGGTGCACCGGCTTTTAACTACATAGACTGGACGCCGTGAGTGACCTTTTATTTTATGGATGATGAGAAAATTCATAATTTACCAGGTGGTTGGCTCTTGCATATTGTGCCTGTGTGAGCAGTGTAGTTTGAGTAAAACATACACCTGATTGATTGGTTTATAGGGAACGCGCTTGATTCTGGATGTCCGTGAAGCGAATTGCAAGATCACGGAATCACTGGTTTCGCAACAGATATCAACCTTGCGGTTCCACAACCAAGCATCCACCACGACAAACATGGATAGTGATGACCACCTTGGGTAGCTCCTAAAACCATGTTGGACAGGATAAATTCCTTGTTGTGCTGTTCAGGCTATTCCCTTTACCGTTGTGGCTCGGCTAAGCCTATGTTTGTATTGACCATGATTAGTACCGAATGGACATATGGTTTTTCTGCTTTCTTGTTCTTGGTGGGTAGCATCTGGAAATTGTGATACAGATAAACCAGGATATTCCGGGTGGGGGGTTGGATAGCAGTCTTTTGGCCACTGGACTTTGACAAAAGAATATTGATTTGCGCACCTGCGCGCTATGAACAAGTGAGACACTCTGCTGTCTCTCTCTAGTCTTCCGTTTCATCCCTGCAATCACAACATTATCCTCGCCAGGGAAATACCAGTTAGGTCATAGAATTGGCTGGACCCGAAGTCAAGCATGAACCGAGGTTGAATAAACCCTGAGCGATCATCAGACTCCCAAGACGTCCCCATCGCAAATGTGAGTGTATCAGACCTTTGGAAGTCGCTCCAGTCTCTCAGTCGACCAAAGAACGCCATTTTCCATCGACTTCATGTTGAATAAGCAATTCGAGCCATCGGGTATGACCTGTACCATCGAGACTGGGTACGGCGGCTCTGGAGTGGCCAAATTGATCGGGTATCGATAATTTACCGCTACCGCTACCGCACCCTCGCGCTACGGTGTCGCACCTTACCAAAACATCCTCGCTACAGTATCGCTACACAGTCGCTACATAACTGCTATCATGGCCATTCTACACCTTCATCATACACTATCTGTGTATTTTCTCAATAACCTGCTCATTAGTACTGGTACTACGGCAGTGGCCAACGGCAGGCAGCAATCAGGTTTGTTTTTAACACTTAGTTACCCTACAAATATCAATATAGAGCCTCGGCTCTGAGTTAATTAGTGGTTCAGTTGAATATTTGGTTCGGAACAACACAAACCTCAATCATATTTGTGATCCCACCACACTACTGCCATGTATCTGCTACTGTGCTACTATAGTGCCGCCACATACCCACTGTGTACTCACTGTGCACCCACTGTGCGCCCACCACTACCCACTGTGTACCCGGTACGCACCCGCTACATACCCGCTACACACCTGCTACGTGCCCACTACATGCCCACTACGTGCCGGTACATACCCGCTACGCAGGTGCCACACAGGCGCTACACCCCTGCTACACCCCTGCTACACCCCTGCTACACAAAGGTGAAGAAGTGGATTTCTATTATTTTCCTCCCTGATCCTAACTCAAATATTGCAACAGAAGTAGGATTCATCATGTACCACTCTGAGCTTCTAATAGGGGAGAAAGACTTTTATAATACTGAAGTACAACTGGGTTTGTCATTGGGTGCAAAGTCTGATTAAATGTAGACACGTCGTTCATATTTGTATTTTAGAGACCTATGAGACTAATTGAGGCACGTTAGACTTCAATTTGACACCTTAAAGGTGACCCTAATGAAGTGGCAATGTAGCGGCAGTGTAGCGGTAGGGTGCGGCAGTGTATCGGTAGCATACGGTAGCGTAGCGGGTGGTGCGGTAGCGGTAGCGGTAAATTCTGGAACCCCCAAATTGATCGACACCACGTAAAGTGCGCACTCGAAGATGTTATCATTGTACATGCGAAATGGTAATCTGTACACATTAACTATGTAGTCTAGTAAGGATATTTATTCATGGTTTCAACCAGTGGAGGAATCCCCGCAGAGATCCGAGTATGCAGCATATGATAATACCGACCCGTAGATTCCGACCGGAGAAGCCCAAACCTGTGTTATGAACGGCGGATGCGTAGGTTTCAATCTTGTCTGGGAGATTAGGTCTCACTACCGGCCATCACGCTAACATAGGGTTAAGGTTCTGTTTGTGACAGAGCGCCGGAACCCTGTCGTAAGGAAGTGCACAAGAATATAGGTATAGGAGAGGCATCGTTTGGTCGTCCAGCCTGTTTACAATTTCTGACTCGTCCTTCAATGACGGTATTTCCGGGTGGATGGAATCCAACAACTCCCAACGACGAAGACAAGCGACCGTGGTAGGACCAATACCAAAAAGGCATCAGGATTTAAGGAGTAGCTACAAGTACTCTTCTCACTCACGCGCGCGGGGGATACTTGTAGAGATGCCCAGCTAGTCAGGAGATGCCCCTTGCAGGGGTCCAGGACCTGATCCTCGGATAGGATCGTCACAAGCTGAGAATCGTAATCGTCAGCAAAACTCCTAAAACGGCAGCACCGCGCCCTACCTCGGTAGCGTGAAACACCGTGAGTTGCACCAAACCCCAACCATCCAGTGGTATCTGGCCTCACTGCCTCTTCCCTATACCGTTAGCGGAATCCCCTTGAAATCATCTTTGGTGAACATGCCATCAGCCGGGTATGCCCACTCCTCGATATCGTTGGAGCAAATACTGTTGAATCCGCGTAATATGCCGTCGGGATACCGACTCGGTGTCGGGTACGATCAGCCTAAATCGCTGAGTTCGGGTAAAAGGGGGAAGCCACACCAGTAGGTGAACTAAGCCTTTAAAAGTAGCCGGGTCTTGTATTCGTCCTGAATCTGATCGGCATAGTGCTTCTGGGTGTTCCAAAACGGTGCCCTTCAAGGGCCTGATTGTTAGTTTTGCCAAGCTCAATGAACAACATATTTCAGAAAACATACCCATCGCAGCAACCCATTTTCCGGAGGAACGATAACACCTTTCGATGGCCGCGTGCGAACAAATTGATGTAGTGGGATCCTACGGCAGGTATCTTTTCCGGCCCTAAGAGCACATACGAGGGTGACTTGAGTTTACCACTGTGGGTTTGTACCCTCTCCCGCACCTAGACGAATTGTCGCAGGGGTGCTAATCGGCGTCCGTGGCATCTCTGTTTCCTTGATGACGTTGCGAAGCTTGTTATATGGGCTCCCAGTCAGAATCTTCACCGAATTGATTAGATGATATTTTAAGAGCAACATCTCCCTCCTCATTCAAATACCGTGCGTAAATGCTGAGGGCTGACGGAAACATCTGATTTGACCGGGGGCAGCACCGTACCGGAGATCCGGCTGCTCAGAATAGGGGAAACGATCCAGACAATCAACGGGTTTGTTGGGATCTTCACGAGCTATGATTCGTTTAAGTAATAGAAAAATATTTGGAGATTTGAAAATGCGACCGCAGTCTGGCTGTATACCATTGACGAGATGGATAAGGTTGCGGCCCTCGCAGGCAAAGTTCTCTGTTACAGGACAAGGATGTTCTGCAATAGATCAAGTCCGTTTGCATACAGTGTTCGTGGATAGCTGGAATGAGGATTCTAAGACCACGTAAATGAGAAACGGGGTCCTTGATAAGGGGCTGTGACAAATCAGGGACAGACCACTGCGCGCCAGGGAATAGGCAAGCAATCCGAGCTTCAGGGTCAATAAGACCAGGTGTCACGTTCTCCGAGAGAGTGATGCGGTTTCGACCAACTAATAGCACGAGAGCGAGCCCAGTGATGCATTTATAAGTCAGCCGTAGACAAAGGGTGAGAGGGTAGTTTGAAATCCGCATCACCGGGCGCCCGACGTTTGTCGCCGGTATCCTGCGAGGGAGAGTAGTGAATCGGCGGCATCCTGGCTGAATGGGTAGCGTTACCTTCAAGAATCCAACACGCAACTTGAAGGGATAAGGTAACGACGCAATTGGCCCAGTGTCCACAGATAACGTCAATAAGGTATCGAGGCGATTGAGTGATTTGAAGACCGGCTTGGACGAGCGGCACTCAAACTGATGTTCATAGTGGGATAATGAGAGCAATGGCAGAGTCACACGAGGATGGATTCATTCCAATAATGGGTCGGATAGAAAGACTGAGCGTGTATCGCATAACATCGAATGGGATATTTTTCAGTACATACACGTAATCACCCAAATACACTTCTGTCTGCGTATGCGGCCATGCGTCAAACACATTCCCTATCCCATCTATTTGGACAAGAACTTTGAGAGGATTCGCGTAAGCTTGGGGCATGTACGTCTTGAAAAAAAAAAAGGGTTCCATTCAATGAGCGCACTACAATACGACGTGAATTCGTTGAAAGAATCTTGGACAAGAATTAGGCACATACTGATCATCGGAATGCTAAACGATCTCAACCTCTTCACCATTATTGAACAGTCCACCAGTTCGTGCGAAATTTCCTGCCGTGCTCAGAGGCATCGCAGAGGTCGA
Source organism: Lepiota venenata (assembly GCA_004296355.1). NCBI lineage: Eukaryota > Fungi > Basidiomycota > Agaricomycetes > Agaricales > Agaricaceae > Lepiota > Lepiota venenata. Next base: position 349,007 of record RCFS01000010.1, read on the forward strand.
CGACCAGAGCGACTTTGTCGCGCGATAAAGTGGTTGAAGGGTAACACCTATTTAGACCGTCCCCTAGGATGGCAGGTATGTATCGACGATTGCCTTGTGTACCTGATATTGTCCATATGGCTAGCATCGCGTGCAGTAGAATGACTGAAGTTGCGACCTGGACTATGTTGCAGTTGGTGTCAACCTCGTATATGCCGACCGAGCTGACGTTTTGCAAGAATAGCGAGCGAAATGTTTAGCCCCTCAAGTGCGAAATTCCTGCGGAGATCCGAAATTTCATTGGGTGAAATGATCTTTTTGCTGATGTCGCTTTGGCAAGTGCACAAGAGAAACATAATGTCTGTGCCATTGACGTGTTTTCCCCACTCAGCGCAGGGGAGGAGGTCGAGATCCCGACAGAATACAAGGGTTCTCGATGACGACGTTGACGAGCAAGCCAGGTCCATATCACTTGTGACAAGACGCGACATGTGACGTCCCAAAATGGCAATTTGATACCTCGCGTCCCTCAGGAACGTACATGCTCTGATCGAGTCCAGCTCTGTCCACTTCACAGATAGGTTTTTATGAGGGCATAATATTCTCGGAATGGCCTTGGTCGTTTCAGTCCCCCCATTTTTCCCTTCATGGCCCTTGTTTTCCGTTCAGATTTTCCAGAGAGACTGCATTGTAATTAAAATATCGACAAAAAAGATAAAGCTACACCTTGTATTCTGTGGGATTCTGTGATTTCAGCATCCTTGGCACCAAAACCCTGCCCGTCTGCATGAGTGCTCTCACGGCTGCGATGGATCCCAGAATCAACCTTAACTCTCACAGGACAATCCCGCGTTTGGACATGAATAGCAATGAGGGATTTGACAGGGACTTGTCGAGCCTACACTGGTGAATCTGCACCAGACGATGAGGATGGTGGGTAAAACACAGGCTGGTCTCACACCCAAACTGTTGATGGAGGGTCCATTGGCAAGCCTGGGCCAGGCAATGTATGACCGAGTTGGCTTCCCGAGTTCAGGAGAACTGTATACCATCAGATGAGATTTGCTGAAGTAAATTTGGTGTCTTAGCCATAAAGACGATAACTAGATAATCTTAGAATGTTCAGCAGTGGCTAAATTGAGCCCCACATCTGTAATTCTTCCTTGCTGCATCTTTTTGCAGGACCTCATGTCTGATGTCTTCATGATGGTGGAAGTAGGTATTACATTTATAAATGCGCCGCCATCTCAACAGCTCCGCCCTGAGTAAGTAACAACCACGGGCTTGATGTTGGGTCATGGATCATGGTACATCAGAAAGTTATGCTAACTTCTGATTTAAGGGGATTTTACCTGATATCTATTGACATCATTGCCTCGATCTGGGTCAAAGCCGTTTTGACCGGGGCTGAATAAACACACAGGTACCTCCTGGTTTCCAGGCAAGAGTGACGGCTGCTCAGTATGATGATACCTCCAAATCCATCGAGAGCAAAACGGCACTTTCCATGGTACACCCGCCAGCCTTCCCTGATTGTGTGACCTGCACTTGGATAAACTCATGGCACTCGCCCAGAAAAATGTGAGATGAAAAAGTGAGATATCCGGCTGCAAAAACGTGCTGAGGAGGTTTGATTTATAAAGACCGACTCAAGGCCATAGGCTTACAATGGTAAATGGTATTTCTTAGCTGTATATGATATACGGCTTCAACACCCTTATATCATGAACCAGCAGTTCTGCAGTGATGCCAAGAAAGCGGCGTTACGCACATCACAGTGGTTCACATGGACATCAAATCCAGAGGGCCTCAACCGACCTCTGATCGACGAAATATCCATCAAGTTCGACTAATGATGAACATTGAATAATGAGTGTTGAGCCCTGATATTTGATGAACTAGAATACTCCGAGTTTCTTGCTGTGCATATTTAGAAGTATGAGCTGAGAGCTCAATCAAGCAGGCCATTTCTCAACAGAATACTATAGTAAATGGTGCAATGTTTTCAAGCATTTCTCTTTGATTTTTATGTCCACGGTTATGCTTTATCACACTGCCTTTCTATGCAGTATTTTTGGGGTGTATCATTATAGTGACGACCAACACCACAAATTCAACATCTGTTTATCATTCCTGCTGAGATGTTATTGCAACAGAGCAATGCCCATTCAAAGATACATATCCCCTAAAAAAAAACCCCACTCATAGAAAGAGGTGACAAGATCCCAGGTAATGATTGATAATCTGCAACCATACAATATAAATCCAAAGGTCAGGCTAAGCTAGACATAGCTGAAGCAACAGGTAGCATCCATCAACATCCACTCAGCACCACACCGAGCATGTCCGACTTCAAAATTACATCGAACGACATTATGACGGACACACAAAATCTTCATATCAAAGGTTATGTCTACTGTATGTACAATGTTCACTATAATTGACAATTGTAGTTGGGCAGAGATACTGATTCAATGATGCTACAGTTCCTGTGATCACTTTGCTCATTTATGACACCCTCTTTTTATTGCCGCAGGAGGTGAATACATCTTTGCATTATCCATACTAGCAACTCACTTCCTTATAGGTCAAGCACATACACCGGTGTTTGCCAATCAATCGGATCTACATGTGAATAATAGCTAATTCTCTGATAGAGGATCATGGACGGTGGTCCGAATTGTCTACAACCTGATACGCACCTTTGCGTTTGTACATGTGATGTGAGTATCTCAATTTCGATGTGTTCGGTATTAAAAAGTGCTAATAAATTTAGACTTGAGACTTATTGTAGGCATCCTATTCACTTCATTTATCAATCCGTTCATGGTGTGCCACTGTAGGCAACATGACAAACTTTCTTTCCTCCTCTGTGAGTCAATATGGTGAATAGCCTCCCTCTCATAGTCCCTAATAACCCATGTTCATTAGGCGTAAGCGTAGTGCCCTATTTTCCCCAGAAATACATATCACAATCTCTTCAGGTGTGGGGTTATATTTTTGGTTTTAACATTGTAAGTGGCTCCACGCAGGGCCGGCATAGAGCAGCCGGGACTAATTGCCATAGGTCGATAGATGTAATTCTCCCTACACTGATGAAAACGTTACTTGTCCTAAGGATACGTGCACTATGGAACTATAACCCCAAAGGTAGCATCTCTTGCACGCAACACCTGATTAAAATACCCACTCATGACGTTATCAATGACAGTCACAATCATTCTCATCCTCATGATCACCAGTATGTTAAATCGCCTGAAGTTCCATGTCGACTAATTCCACTCATGACCATGTATGATGTACATAGTTGAAATCCTCGTATGTTCAGTTACTGCCGTAATGAGCTGGGTTACTGATTATGACAACCAGAGCGGCTTAATGGCTCTTGTTATTGAGGCAGCTTTTATCGTACCTCACTATGACAACGCATTCCCATTACATGGTTGTTGGTTTGACATGCCGGATTCCCAAGGCTTCCTGATCCAGTGTATCAGAGTGCCCACAGCGTCAGCATATAAGTCATGACATTTTAAAGCAAACTACTGATGCACAACAGGCTTTGTTGACTTGCTGTTACGTGTTTGTAATCCACGTTTCATGTCTACAAGGGATCTCATTCAATATAGGTATCGAACTTCTCCTGATCCTTACCAAGCTCTATCAAGTCCTGAAGCAAATTAAACTTACTGGAAACACATTCTGGGAGAGGGTTGCACATGTGAAAAAGTTCTCGCCTATCATTTACGTGTTTTATCGTGACGGAACACTATTCGTCATTCCGTGAGTACAGTTCTCGACAACAGCCCATCAATGCTAGCAACTGACTGTCACTCTCTAGAATTGTTGGTCAGTGTGGTAGTTTGATTTAAACATCCTATCCACATATACTAACCTGCATTTAAGTTGTATCCACAATATTGACAATGTCTGGGTTGTTGACCAATGGTAGGATTGGTGCATCAGCTTTTGGCATCCTAGACTGGACGCCGTGAGTGAGCTTGTATCTCACAGATCGTGAGAAACTTCATAATTTACCAGGTGGTTGGCTCTTGTGTATTGCGCCTGCGTGAGCAGTGTAGCTTGAGTAAAACATACACCTAGCTGATTGGCTTACAGGGAACGCGCTTGATTCTGGATGTCCGCGAGGCGAGTTGCAAGATTGTGGAACCGCTGGTCTCACAACCGATCTCAACCTTGCGGTTCCACAACCAAGCACCTACCGTGATAAACATGGATAATGATGACCAGCTTGGGTAACATCTAAAGCCATGCTAAACAGGATGCTAAATTTCACCCTATTCATGCTATTCAGGTCATTCCTTCTACTGTGGTGGCTTTGCTGTGTTTGAGCCTTGTATTGATTATAATGAAGTACCTTGAAAATTGCAACAGACTCATCGTATTCACACCTATCTACATAGACGGCCATATGAGGGTTGGGAATGGACCCATATAAGCGGAGTTATTTACAAGTGCGATATATCGCGTCGACGGTGGTGAGCAAGCTACGATAGTAGCTCACAAAGGGGTTCTCAGAAATTCCACTATCAAGAGCAGAAGTCCGACCACGTCCAGAGTCGCACGAATGATTTTGGTACCTAGCGTGCTTTGGTCCATGGGGGCCGGGATAATTAAAGCTTATAGAAAATTGCCTATGCTGCATCCTCGTGATTTAGTCCTTCCGCGCGGGATACGGCTAATGGGCTGGCATCACCACAGGATGCAATGGGATTATCGTCGCTGCGCAGGTGATCACTGTCGTTGTCCATCATGTAGAGACTATCGTCGGTTATATTGCGACTTATGCGAGGGCTTGACTATAAAACTAAGATACGGAAAGCGGGACAGCTTAGTGAGGCCGACTGACCAACAATAATCGAGCCAAATCGAGGGAGGAAAATATATTCTCTGTCGATGAATTGTCAATGAGTACAGAGTACTGAGGCGTGGTTCTCCCTAGTCTCCCTTAGTCAGACTCCTGATTATGTCTTTTCGCGGTGTGTGATGAGATGGGTATGCATGTGATTCTCGGTGTATTTTGAGCAGCGGAGGCGTGATTGCGAAGAGAATTCGCGAGGAGAGTGATATGTCAACTCCGGCATTCGAACCATGATGTACATGAGCTGTAGTGAGCCACTACCACCGCTATATGCTCTGTATATTTTTCTCATACCTGACATATCATGCGTCAGGAGTGATCAGATAAACCTTTGATGTGTTATCGATCTGAGAACATGGCCCACCTGAGAGGTATTGCCCTTTGCCGCCTCGGATCTAAAAATCGAGAGAGACCATCCTTTATCTAAGGGGATCACTGCCACCGGAGTTGAACCAATATCTGATTGCTTCCCTGACCCTGGACCACATTGGCTGGGTCGAGACCCACTTGATGCTGCCAACTGATCTTTAAGTATATCTCGCCTGATAAATGTACGATTGTTCAGCATCGCCATGAACGAGTTACTATATCTGTAAGAATAATTCATCAGCTTTACAAAGCACATTTTAAGTATGCACGTTCAGGGACGAACAGTTTCCCTAAGACATAGCCCCTGTGAGATGTATTAGTGCTTTTTCCGAGAATGTATCCTGTACGAAACTTACGGGGCGAGGAAATAACTCCCTTTCTGAAGACAAGTTATTGCTTTGTTTAAATTACTTAGCGAACTGTATAGCTTACCGGAGGCGCAATCTCGGGCAAGACAGTAGTTAATAAAACCCCGATTGCCACGGCAGCTACAAATACAGGATAAAGAGAAATATTAAAAGCCAAGTCAGATTTGCGCTTGACCTCCACTAGAAATCCTGATCTTACGTACCACTGGCCACGTTGGTTTCGACAGTCAAACGTACGATCTTCGTTAAAACGCTATTCCGTTCATTGCTATTCTGCCAGTTCCTTGATTTCAGAAGCTGTTGGAACCAATTCAATAGATTTTTGTTATGATATTCCTAGATAACACTGACCAGCCACGTCATAGTCCCAGCAATGATTGTATCTCCTAGAGCGCTAAATACGGCCCATATCTGGGCCCCGAGATGTTACTGACATGATCGGATAACTTGCATGATATATAAGTTTGGATACGTACAATTTGGAACACAGTGAACTGCGGCTGCCACTTGGTTATCGTCCCAATTTCTTGATGCTAATGTATCACGTCAAATAAGACATTGGAGTAGCTTAAATATATCAAAAACTTACCACTATCCCAATCCCCAGGCCACCCACTTAACGAGGATATAGTATAGCGCAGGTAGATAGATCACGAGTCGAATAGACGATATATATAAGATGGATCACTAGGATCCAGTAAGCAAAACTATAAAGACAGAGAACGTAACGAGGTAACCGACTCACCTAGGATCCAGTAAGCAAAACTGGGGTCCTAGGTGGTTGGGCCTCTAACTAAATACAACACGACGTATGTACGAGTATTTACTATATAATGTAGCGTCGATCGTCGTTGCTATCTGAAAATAAAAAGGTCCATACTTGTACCTACAGTGGCCATGGAGAAGAATGTAAGGTAGAATAATAACGGAAATAATAGGCATCGAGCTGTACAGCTCGGAACTTCGACACTCCCACTCAGCGAGATGTCAGTTGGGGGGTAAAACCCCAAGGCGAGCACGGAACTTCACGAAGGATTCACGAGGAAGAGCCTTAGTGAAGATATCCGCGAGCATGTCCTTCGTAGACACGTAGTGTAACTCCACCTCCTTATTCTCCACGCGTTCGCGAATAAAATGGTATCGTATGTCGATATGTTTAGCGCGAGAGTGGGCAACGGGATTGCTGGCGAGGGCGATGCATCCCTGGTTGTCGGCATGAATGACGGTCGCGGTAACCTGGGGAAAATCTATTTCCTTCAGCAGAGTGCGAAGCCAAATGGCTTCCTTCGTCGCGTGCGCGGCAGCAACATATTCGGCCTCAACGGACGAAGTTGCAACTGTGGCCTGCTTCTTCGAGGACCAGGAGACAGAACTCCCACACACGTCAAAGACAAAACCACCGACCGACCTGCGGTCATCACGGTCCTGGGCCCAATCCGAATCCGTCCAGCCAACAAGATCGAACGCGCCTTCTCCTCGTCGTCCCAAAACCAGGCTGTAATCAGCCGTACCTTTGAGGTATCGAAGAATGCGTTTGGCGGCTTCAAGATGGGCGATACCAGGGTTGCCACCGAACTGGGCAACTAGGCCTACTGCGAATTGTATATCGGGGCGCGTCTGGGTGGCGAATAGGAGAGAGCCGACGAGGGAAAGGTAGTGTATACCACCAGCATATTCAGCATATGCGCGAATCTCCTCATCGGAAGTGGGGGAAAGGGATCGGGTGAGGTCGTGTTTGACAGGAAGGGGAGTAGAGACCGGGTTGGAGTGCTGCATGCCAAAGCGTTCGAGCATTTGGTGGATGTACGCAGCCTGGTTGAGATAAATGAGTTTATTCACGCGGTCTCGAACGACCGCGATACCGAGCATGTACTTTAGCTCACCGAGGTCTGTAATGTCGAACTCGTTGCCGAAAGCTGATTTGAACGAGATGACTTTGAAGCCACCTGGTCCAGCAACAGCCATGTCATCGACATAAACGAGTATGAGAAGAGCGATCTGGCCATTCTCCCGCTTGAAATACAGACAGTCGTCAGCGAACGCTCGCGAAAATCCCAACTTCACCAGAGCTTCGTGCAACTTCTTCTTCCACTGTCTCCCAGACTGACGCAGACCATAAATCGGCTTCTTCAACCTCCAATAGCGTGCGCCCGTCCCAAACTTCCCAACACCCTCCGGAACCTTCATAAAAATCTCCTCATCCAAATCTCCTTGCAAATACGCACCCACAACGTCTACCTGATGGATGTCGAAGTCGAGATATGCGGCATAAGCGAGAAAGATCCGGAGAGTCGTGAATTTCGCAACGGAGGAAAAGGTTTCGGTGAAATCCTCGCCAGGGACCTGTGAGAAGCCCTTAGCAACAATCCGAGCCTTATACTTGACTAATTCTCCGCGCTCGTTTGTTTTCTCTCGATAAACGATCCGACTTCCAACGGCCTTCTTTCCAACCGGCAACTCATCAACCTCCTCAAAAACATCCCGCGCCTTAAGTTGACAGTACTCGGATTTGATTGCACCCTCCCACTGCTTCACAGCAGGGGACTCGAGGACTTCACGATACGATGTCGGCTCATTGCGCACGGCTATGAGAGCAATGTGGGCGCCACCATCAAGGGTCTCCACATTGTGGACAGCAAAGTGCCCAAAACGCTCAGGGGCACGGCGGGTACGCGAGGACTTGCGGGGAGCGGGGGGAGGATCAACGCTCCCACTGGAGACAAGGCGGGTGGGGGTAGATGGGCGCTCGACGGGAGGAATAGGATCAACGGGACCAGTCGAAGTGACAGGAGGATCCCGAGAAATCGACACACCTGACTCAGAAACCATAACGCCCGCATCCCTTTGCACAGCCTCATCTACCAACGCGTCAACACCTTCACCCGATGCCACATCGCCAACTTCAACAATCGCTAGCTCGCTGGGGGCATTATCCTCGAAGAAACGGACATCGCGAGATGCAATAAGTTTGCCGCTTTCGAGGTCTTCAAGACGGTAGCCCTTGGCTTCATCAGTCCACCACCCCAGCATCCTGACCTTCACCGCCCGGGATTCCAACTTCCCCTTGCGCACCTGCTTGGGAACATGGGCCCACCCAAGGGAGCCGAAAACGCGGAGATGCGAAATGTTTGGCTTGCGACCGGTCCAGGCCTCGTAGGGGACAACACCACCAAGGCCGGAAGTTAAGGTGAGCGTCCGTATGTGGACAGCATACAAGAACGCCTCACCCCAGTACCGTAGGTCAACTTTTGCAGTCCAAAGCATGCAGCGGACCATCTCGAAAAAGACAGCAATCGCGCGCTCGGCCAGACCGTTCTGCTCGGGGGTATAAGGTACAGTCGTCTCGTGAATTACGCCATTCCGCCGACAAAAAACATCCATGGCTGAATTAACAAATTCAGATCCATTGTCACTGCGCAAACGACGAATCTTGACACCCGACTGGCGTTCCAACATAGCAACCACGTCCCTCACAGCGGCACCCGCTTCCTCCTTATCCCTCAGCAATCTCCCAACCGGGTAACGACAGCTGACCTCAACAACGACAAGGGCATACAAATAGCCATCCCATGTGGGAACGGACATCGGGCCTGTAAGATCCATCACAACAAGTTCCATCTTCGAGTATTGACTCGAGCTTGTGTAGGGCATAGGCACGCGGTGGGACTTGCCATTAGCGCAACCATTGCATAGACGGTCGAAATCCCGAGGAGCTTTAACATCTAGACCGTTAACCGCCCGCTTGCGAAGCATGGCGTCAATAATAGAGGGGCTCAAGTGCCCCATTCGGCGATGCCAGAGGCGCATGGAGGAATCACCAGCCAGGTAAGCGACATCGCTCACGGTGTCCGCGCACTCAATGTGATATAAAGTGCCGGTAGGTCCAGCAAGTACCGCTCGAAATAGGTCCTTCCCATCTGACGAAACCACTAAACCGCGGTCGCAGCTCCGTACTAAAGCTCCCTCTCGCTGAAGAGCACCAAGGGACACAAGGTTCGCACCCAAATGGGGAATGTGGAGGACGTTGTGCAGGGTGACATTGAGGTAATCGTTTCCCAGTACGACCCTGAATAAAACTGATCCGCGACCCTCAACTCGCACTTTGTTAAGGCCGCCTACGGTGACAAATTCGTTGGACACAGCTTGGTATGAGGAGAAACGCATGCGATCCATGAACATGTGGGCTGTCGCACCACAGTCAAGGATAATCTCGGTTGGCGCGATGGGGGCAGAACTGGCCATCCACATTTTTCCAACTTCGCGATCGTCAGAGGGGATCGGATCATCGATGGCCAAATTTGCAGAGTCGCTAGGCTTAGCTGTACGTTTGCCCTTCTGCTTGTCAGGACAGTCAGGGCTCCAGTGCCCTTTCTTGTGGCAATTATGGCACTCGTCGGTAGGCTTTACATTCCTCAACCGCTTAGCTTTCCTCGACTCCTTCCCCCTCGAACTATTAGGGCCGCGATAATTTGACGATTTGGCGACAAGGGCAAGCTGATCAGGCTTGACCTTAGTTGGATCTTGTGCGCGTTCGCGCTCGATGCGATGATGCGTCGTGATCAACTCGGCTTTGACTTTGTCGAGGGTGAGATTCTTGCCCTGGCTTAGGAGAGTCTGTTTGATGACGTCCCAAACGCCGGAACAGGGAAGGGAGAGGAGAATGGTGTGAATGAGGATGGTATCTTCAAGCTTCTCGCCGGCTTCAACAATACGACGACGCCGGGATAGAAAGGATGCGATATGCTCGGTCATGGGAGTACGTTCGTCCCATTTCATGGTAAAGAGCTCCTGATAGGAGAAATGAATACTGACGTCGCGGCACTGATCAACATAGAATTTCCGGAGGTTGTCCCACAGCATCTTAGAAGAGCTGGCCTCCTCGATATGTTCGCGCTCGCTGAACTCGATAGCGCTTCGCATCAACCCCATGGCCGCGGCATCGGCCTTCATCCATGCGAGATATTCCTTCTTCGACTGTGCCCAATCTTTGTAGTCGACATGAGCCGAGGTGACTGGTTTCTGGTCGGCACCAATAGGGGGATCATCGCTGGGTTTCGGGGGACAGTCCTCTAGTCCGTTGACATGGAACCAGAGTTGGCGCGCTTGAAGCACGGCCTTCATATTATCAGACCACGCATAGTAGTTCTTGCCATCGAGCTTGGCAAAGTGTAGAGTTGTCGATGACTCGGAGTAGGAATCGCTGGCGGGGCCCATAACCTAACGAGGATATAGTATAGCGCAGGTAGATAGATCACGAGTCGAATAGACGATATATATAAGATGGATCACTAGGATCCAGTAAGCAAAACTATAAAGACAGAGAACGTAACGAGGTAACCGACTCACCTAGGATCCAGTAAGCAAAACTGGGGTCCTAGGTGGTTGGGCCTCTAACTAAATACAACACGACGTATGTACGAGTATTTACTATATAATGTAGCGTCGATCGTCGTTGCTATCTGAAAATAAAAAGGTCCATACTTGTACCTACAGTGGCCATGGAGAAGAATGTAAGGTAGAATAATAACGGAAATAATAGGCATCGAGCTGTACAGCTCGGAACTTCGACACCACTGCCTGAGCGATCGCACACTGTAGCTGTGAATTAGCTGGCTACGAGGATGCGACTGATGAGTCCTACTAAGCAGATAACGCCTGTGATTGTCCTCCATTTGCTTAAATGGTACACACGCCAAGCGTAAAAGCCTTGCACCACAAGAGCAATGACAGCGCTCATCATTGGAGAGTCGAAATTCGCCAAGAAGAACTCGGAAAGTTTGTCCGTATCCCCGAAGCCATAGACGAACCAGTGAAATCCATCCGCAGCCGTAAATACCGTCTGTACCATTTCGACGATGAAGACAAAGTGGACTGCGGAGAGAGGAACATGGGTGATTGGTGGGACCCTTTCGTTAGGATCATTAAACCCACCTGACAACTTGAGGAAGCGGCGGTCATCAGAGAAATTTAGATAGTAGAGGTCTGATGTGATCATTTATGGGTCAGCAGCTGTAGGCAATGCAAAACGCCAAAAGACCCACAATACTGCAGGGTGAGAATCCCAAATAGCCACCAGTTGAGAAGAATACCGAGAAACTATAATAAAATTTTAGCCTCGGAAGGTTAAGATATGACCCCGAGTCATACCGGTGGTCCAGCTCTGCAGGAAACAGACCATCTAAGTAACAGCTGAGAAGAAAAAGTATAATAGTCGCTCACATTGGGCCCATGTCCTTCGGAATTGGCGGTAGCCCCTGCTTAAATTGAGAGCTCATGCTACGAAGAATCTGATGTTAATACAGTGGGCACTGGAAGACTGGCTGGGTCGAGCAAAGACATTACGACCCACTACCAAGCCGCAGCTTTATAGCCATCTGCTCTGAGGAGCAAGACAATGACACCATGACACGATGGCGCCAATTACCATCAATTACAAGGATGAATAGGGTGTGCTGTGCATTATCATCGACCACTGCCGGCCGCGGATGCTCCGAGCATTTATCCTTACCACTTTTTAATTCAATACAGTGGGCGGGAAGCGAATAACAGTAGCATCACAGCTGACTCCGTCGCTAGCTCGTCAGTGGCAACGTCGACTGGATGCTGCATGAGCTTAGTGTGAGAAGCGGCACAGTCAAGTGACTCTAATTTATCAACGACTCGGTTTAGGTTTCTGATAAGTATCTCCACATTGGCTTTTTGTTCCATCAACTCACAAGACATTTTGGCTTCAGCGGTTACCGATACCATCTTCCTAAGGCTATACTTTGCCAACCCCAGTGACGATAGATGTTCAATTAATTATCTACAAGTACTTCAGCGGTAGTTCTGGGTACGAGACGCAAAAGAGGCTACAGGCACTTAGAGTGGCCTCATGAAACCCCGTTTGAAGGAGTCGATCGAAGGTCTCGTGAGATTCCGCCTGGTTAATGGGTAGATGCTTTGTCGAGTTCATGTTGAGTAGTGCCGTGCGTATGTATGTACCTATATTGAATGATGAATAGATAGCAAGTTCATCGATGTTTATAAAAGTGAAAAATTCATCGGTGCCTACTAATCTAACAGGTAATTATCGCTGCCGTGGTACGCTTCTACAGAGAAAACAGTTATAATGCATGAGGTGACGGCTACATACAATATCACTATAATACAGCTGAAGACACAGAACTTAGGTTAACGGTAAAGTAGCAATAAGGTCCGATGGGTACCGCTCTCCAAGAACCTGCCTGAGTAGGTTCGTAATACGCTCACGATCCTCACCAATCCTTCTCATTTCCTCAACCCATCGCGCTTCCCGATCCTCAAAAATATGCCGGAATGCACCGAGACTGCTCACAGCGGCTTCCAGCGCACGCTTAAGCTCTTCTTCTCGAGACTCACTACCATCCGAGCCTTCACCCGAGGAGCTTGATGTAGCCAAAAATCTATCAACTAAGGATGATTTTGTATGTGATCGGGTTTTGCGCCGATGAGCAGCGATACGCTTGAAACCAATTCTCAGTGGAGTCATATCAGGCGTATTGGTCTGTAGGGCTTGTCTCTTTACGGAGCGCGAACGAACAGTGTACAACTTGGTCGAATGCGACGGTGCTGCCAGTAATACCATAGTTGCATCAGTATGTCTATCCAAATTTTGGAACTGTTTGTTTTATCAGCACCAGTAGCATTTGTTAACCGAACCTGAACACTTACAGCTTGCAAAAGCGCTTCCCAACCAATCTCCCATCGCCTACGTCGCTTCGTCACATTGTTGACATAGGATGGGTGGTATTCCAATTCCAAGAGGTCATCTTCGTCCGGCTCCTCGTCCTCATCAACCCACTCTCCGTCTCCGTCCTCCTCTTCGACGTGGGCCCGATCGACACCATTGCTCCAGCTATTACGATTCGCGGTCGAGTATTGTTCTTCTCCTGCCGTTTCTTCACCTGATGACGACGGCTCAGGACTAGTATCGCGTGGCTGTGTACTCTCAACCCGTGGGGGCGGCTTGCGAGATGTTGCCTCGTGGCTAAGCTTACTGACATTCGCCTTCTTTTGGAACAAAGGCGCAGGAGGTAGCGATATGGGCTCATGGCTGGGACTGGATTGCATGCTTCTCAGATCAAACGCGCGGCCAAGCGTGCGCTTCGCGTGTAGGTTGGCCCAGGGGTTATAAGCACCCTGGAAAGGAGTGCTCGAAGGCGAGAACGTAGAATCCGACATGTTGCCCAAGTTATTCTGGGCGTAAATTTGCCATTGCCTGGCGAGTTGTTCCTGAATCACGGCTGGATCATGCGGATCGATGACAGGAGGTCGAGTAGTCTGGGGGGGAATGAAATTCCGGCGAACATGAGTGAAGGGGTACGGGTAAGGTGAGCCCACGGGGGCAATAGGGCTTGGTGCAGCAAAATTCTTCCCGTTTCGGGCGTAGGCTGCTGTGATCAGCGGCGAGGGTGAAGGAGCGGCAGTTTGACTATGAGGGGTAGGCGGGATGGGTGCGTCCGGTCGAGAGCGCTCCGCATAATGATCATCGTGGTATAGAGGTAGGGAAGGGTCAACATAGGTAGCAAAGTCTTCAGGATAGCCGAGATAATGACGGCTGTAGGAGCTTGACTCGTCGGCATAATATTGAGCCTGAGTTTGATGATGAGTTTGATCTATATAGGGCTTCCGATGTTGTATGTATTGTTGAGGTCGTTGAATAGCGGATGAGTGCGTTGAGCTCGGGGTAAGGACTTGTGGAGTCGGCTGATAAATAGTCTGATCGATCCCCTGGAGCCCTAGCTGATCCATGGATCCATTACGTCTTGTCACCCGTACAGGGCCACGAGCTCCAGTGGGTGCAGACTGTATATACTTTTCTGAATTCTGATCAGGAAGACCGACGCTAGGAGACCTGGGTGTGTTGGCTCCTTCCGCTTCGGATTCTTCTTGATCGGTCTGATATCGCTGTTCACCATCCCTCCGACCTCTATTTTCCACCTGACCAGAGTCGAAGCGCTGCGTATTGCCTTCAGGATGGAGGTCGGAAGAGGGTGCTGGAGAAGAGGCGCGAAGTTGTTTCTCAAGGTGGTCGATACCCTTCCAGGCGTCCCGAAGACCGGCATCATTCTTTACGGAAATCCCCGGATCATCCTCGGGCTCCTCCTGTACAGGAAGCGACCGGTCAGAGGTGCGAGCCTGGGTGACTTGAAGTGGAGGGGTCTGACTAGCCAGCGAATACTGCGGGCGCGACTCGGCTGTCGCAACGTTCACAGAACGCCTATGCACCGGAGGGGAATCACGTGTAGAGTAGGCGGTGTAAGTTTCCCCTGATGACCCTAAGGGAGATACTCGCGCTGGGGACATCCGACGCTCTGGAGTAGCGCCTTGGGCTTGCGTGAAGGCAGGAGCCGAAGGAGAGTTGGGTTGACGATCACGTACTTGGGGGCTCTCTCGCGCGGGGATCGAATCCCTCTGCCATCGCTGATCCAGCTCTTTCGGGCTTGCCCGTTCCACTGCACGGATTCTTTCGAGACTGAGGTCTTTTGGGGGTGTGGTAGAATCGTTGCGCGGATAAATTCCAAAGGGAGATGGTGTGCCTTGCGACTGTGACTGCTGGAGGTCAGCACGCTCGATCTCGGCCAGCAGCTCCGGGGTGACCTGATAGTCATCGTCCAAGGTCTGGTACCGGGTCAATGAAGATGGTAATTGGGTGCGATTGAGTGTATGGGAGTAGTGGGGGTGCATATTATTTTGGTTCTGCAAGAGCTGCGAAAGCGGTGGGGACGCCCGATGTTCGCTAGGAGAGCCATTTTGAGGTGGCGTTGCATGCAACCTTTGGGCTGCCGAGGCATTCGAGATCGTAGGACTCGCCTGTAGTGAAGGCTGGGTATGCTGTGTCACACCGGCCTGACCGTACATCTGCGTAACGGACGGCACAAGGGGTGCAGACTGTGCTTTGGCAACTCGAGGTCTTTCGCGTAGCGAGGGTGATCGTGAAGATTCGCGAGGTTGAAGGTTCTGGGCCAGCCCTACGCAGTAAAAGGTGAGTCATCTGGCGGGATCATGTTTTGTCCCACAGCTATGTAGGCAAGTTTATCGTACCACAGATGGCACGCGATCCAATAACAGGAAGGAGGTAATGTCTAACAAAGAAGTTTCACAGCCAAAGAAAGGTAATCACCTGGGTTTAACTGATGTGCTTGAGGTGGTCTTCGAGTGCGCTGTTGAGAGTGGCTCGCCATGAAAGGACGGTGCGAGGATGCGATGGCGTGATAATCCGCTGAGTACAAGAGATGACGGATAGAGAACAAGAACAGGGGTACGTCGGAGGAAGGGCGTTGAAGGTCGATAAAAGTGCGTTTCCAACGTGGACGACGGTCAGTTAAACACAATGGGCGTACGCAATGAGGTTAGAGCCTGGTTTGGAAGTCTGCCTCGAGGCAAGTGCGCCAGGAGAAATTGGCGCCGGACCGGTATTGTGGATCGTTGATGCAGAGAACATTTCTTGTTGACTTGCTCAAATACGCTAGCTCTTTGTCTCTTGCTAGTAACGAGAAAAAGAGAGTACAATGAGAGCTGAATATTATTGTCCAGGCGTTGAACAAGGATTTTTATGGCTTCCACGCACAGAAGATATTTCGCAGGCCCAGGTCCCAGGCACCAACAGAAAAGGAAGGCGTCCAAGCATCCCATACCATAAAGGTCTGGTCCCTAGAACCTGTTGGCCAACAATAGCTTGCGGATGCAATAGTCGTCTGGTCTTCAAGTGAAACTACCTGGGGTCAGGACCTGTATGTGTGCTGACTCACCTCAAGGGTTGGCAATTGCCTAAACCTTGGCAAGTAGCCAAATACAGGCTCGTTGCACTATCGGTAACTCATTCACTGGGTCATTCGAAGAGTCGAGGTCTCAAGGAAGGAAGCGCTCGACTGGGTCGTCGCACCCTCAGGCTAAACGAACTTGAACGGCTTCTGGCATCACACTCCTTAGACCAGTCCCAGGAATGTTCAGATCAATTATATAGGGCATCATTATCTGTGTGTTAGCCCCCTTACAGGTGCCACCACCAAATCTCGTCAACGTCTTTTAATCCCCGTATGTGCTAAAGTACAGCTGGGGAATTCAAACTATCTCTAACGGTTGAGATCAAACCCATGTGAGCCTGAGGCGCGATACACAGCTCGCGAGATTGCACAGTGCTGAGGCACATGCTTACTATAACCCTCAATTGTACATATATATAGACCAATCGCAGAACTGTATGATGTCCTGCTGTATCCCTACACCAAAGCGGTCACCACCGGTGGTCTGCGTGATCATGCTTACTGTATACAGTGCAACCCGCCCCTGCAACATTTCTAGTAGCCACATCGAGGTTCCGAGCCATCGCTTTCGAGAAGGAGCGTAGCCTAATATCAAATGGAATAATATTAGCTGGCCCTCAGACAGCGGCTAATATTCGCGTATGCAAGTGCCATTCTCTTCCCACTACCAGCTACCATAAAAGGAGTGCGCAGCCTACAAAAGTTTTAGTTTGGACTGGGTAACCTTGAGTCTTGTACTAACCATAACATAACACTCTCAAGCTCTGAATACGGATTTCTGATTTTAACAACGTCGACAGGAGAGGTAATGACCAAAACGGGAAACATCACTTTTGACCCACATTTCAAGAGGAAGGCCGGATGGCGCTGACTGATGGGCTACTGGGTGGGTTACTTCCATATCCTCGGGTTTCCCAATATTCAAGCCAGAGGTTCTGATGGCCTTTGTCGGGCGTCGGTTGTGGAGTCTTCGTCCGCTCGACATCAAAAGAAGGCTTACAAGCCGAATTGTTTGTCGACCGTGGGAAAATATGCACGCGCAGTCCTAGATAACCTTTCCTAGAGTTCAACCACGAAACTTAACACATTGTCTAGGGCGAGATGGAGAAGCCGAATGCCATATGAGTGGCAAAAAAAGAACTGCAGCTGCGTAATTCTCTCTCTCAGCGCTCATGGTCGCTCCGAATCCCTTTCATCACCCCAATGATGTCGGATCCGTGATATGTGCATTATGATATATCGGCGGTAACCTTCTATATCAATGCGTAAGGGAATTCGTTTGGTGACCCAGAATGGCTGGGTCTTCGTACAGATTAGATATCCGAAGATCAACTGGAGGTTCTCATTCGGTCCAGATGTGATGGACTACCTGATTCCCTACCTATAAATTATGGGCCCCTCAGACCCACCGGCTGCAAACCCCTCTCTTATTTGATCACGCTCATAACATCGACCAAACATGCCCCTCGTCGAATTGAAAGACGTTATCGACCAATCCTTCAACTATATCGTTGTCGGTGAGTCCTCCGCCATTATTAGCAAATACTCGAATACTCAAGCCGCGTCGATCGGCAGGTGGCGGAGTGAGCATGGTTCTGACTTTAATCAAAGCATGCGACTGATCTCCATTAGACGGCTGGCCTTACATTAGCCGCCCGCTTGACCGAAGACCCGAGTACTTCCGTACTGGTGCTCGAGGCCGGCGAAGAAAATCTTCATGACCCTCTTGTCTGTACGTGATTCGCCAGCTTTGCCTAGGAAAACATGCTAACTGAGCGCACCGATCCCGATAGTACGAACTGGCCAATATGGGATGCAGTTTGGCAAGCCTGAATACGACTGGTGTATGAAAACTGTAATCAGATTCTTGTTCTTCCAGTGGACCTGTGCTCAACGCGAATACAGACTCCTCAGGAACACGGTAACAAGGTCCAGTTTCCGTGGGCACGGTAAGCTTTTATTCCAAAGATGGGCTGATGTCATCTAAAGCTATGATTTACAGTGGGAGAATCCTTGGAGGTAGTTCGGCGATTAACTTCACATCATGGAATAAACCTTCCAAAGACGACATCAACGGTGGAGCCTTTATTTGGTTGATACTACCCCTTACTCATCGTCCTCGATTTCAGCATGGGAATCTTTAGGCAACGAAGGATGGAACTGGAATACATTTGATAAATACGTTCAACGTGCTACCACGTGAGTGGTATGAGTACCTTTCCAGATCAAAGGTTGAAGCAGGGTCATTGCTTCAACAGTTATACCCCCCCTGATCTCTCTGAAGAGGAGCATCTTAGGAGAGGTACGAAACCCGAAGTTAGGAAGCTCTGGGATAAAAAAATTGGAAATGGTGAGTGTGACATACCGTCCATGCTATAAGTTTTTGAAGTATTTATCCTCTAAAGGGCCCTTGCAGCTTACACATCCCCCGCTCCGACTTGACATTGATGTGAAGATCGAACAAGTACGTTGACCCAAGGACCCCTCGACACAGGCTGTTGTATTAATGACGTCATTCAAAGACATTCCACAACCTAGGCATCCCTTCCGCGCCAGCTCCCGTGCGTTTTTTATTTTCACAAACCTCATAAATATTCTTCTTATCTGCTCAATCTTGATTCTAGTTAGACGGTGATGTACATATTCGCTTGCCCTTACCTTAAATGCTTTCTCACATTTGAGCCAGCCAAATGGCACATTCGCCGGGCCCACAACTGTTGACCCGAAAACGATGCTTCCGTTCATATGCAGCTACCGTATGACCAATCAACATCACGCATCGTAGGCTTGCTAATTATTAAAATAAAAGGCATACTGGGCGCCCAATTCTTCACGACCCAACTTCAAACTACTTACAGGGGCCCTCGGCCATCGCGTAATATCTGAAAATGTTGGCGGTCAACTCGTAGTCACTGGCGTTGAGTTTTCCCACAAGACCTCGGAAGATAAGACCTATGTCGTCAATGCGTCAAAAGAGGTCGTTTTGACCGCCGGGTATGCAGAATTTCCCCTCGCTCATGCTATGCCTATGTTAATGATATTTATCAAAATAAAAGCGCCCTCAAGACACCGCAGATTTTGGAACTCTCTGGAATTGGCAATCCGAGCATTTTGAATAAGATCAACGTTCCCGTGAAGCTCGCGCTTGAAGGAGTCGGAGAGAACGTTCAAGAGCACATCTGGGCAGGCGTTACGTTTGGTAAGTATTTATCCTCTTCAGCTTGTCCTCCTGGAGAAATTGGACTTCTAAAACCGAATTAACAGAAATCAAGGACGGTGTCCCTGATGAGACCTACGATATCCTCCGTATCCCAGAGCAGGCCACGAGACACTTGGAACTCTTGTGTGTACTTCTCCTTGGTTGCGCCTGCCGGCCTGCGACTTATTTCTGGTACAGCTCCCAAATGAAAGGCATATATACCATGGGCATTACCAATCTGGTTTTCGCTCCGCTTAACAATTTTTCTGATAATGCTGAGGAGATCATCACAAACGTTCGCCGCGAATTAGAGGCCGATTTTGCCGCTGGAAAGTACCCACCAGTCGTCGTAGAGCAATACAAAATCCTTCTCAGTAAACTGGAGAAGAAACTTCCCTTATGCGAGTTAATTGCTTTCCCTGGCTTCCTCTCATTCCCGAGTACGTCCCGAGATGGTTTACGATCTGAGCTCTTGCTCACTTCTGATTGCTGCAGATCCTCCCGCTCCCGGAAAGAAATACTTTACACTTGTTGCAGCTTTGAACCAGATGTTCTCCAGGGGTACAATTGTATGTTATTTCAACTAGGACATATCTATCGCCAGCTGATGCATCTACCTAGCATGCGGGAAGTTCTGATCCAAAGGCAGACCCCGTCTTGGACCCTCATTATTTCGAGCGAGATGTCGGTGCGTACATCCCTGAACTAATACCCATTCCGAAGCTCAAAAGGACTCCAGATCCTCAAGATGTTTGTTGAAGTGGTCAAATTCTGCAGGAAAGTAGCCCAAACTTCTCCATTCAAAGATTATCTTGGTCAGTGAATCTGTGCCTCTCCTCAACCCCGAGCGTTCAACATGGTCACATTCACAGGAGAGACGCCCGTCGAGCTGAATCCCGGCCCCAATGCTCAAACAGACGAACAGATCGCTGGTGAGTTTATCATTTCCCCGAAAGGAGTTGCATCCCTCCTAACGCTATTGTTTAGATCACCTGAGGAGCTGGACCGCTACGACTTTCCGTGAGTACTTATCGCAGATAAGCCCTTTCGACCCGTATTGACCCTACATTTCAGATACCATTGGCTCTGCCTCTATGCTTCCCAAGGAGAAGAATGGCGTCGTTGATACCAAGCTAAAGGTAACTCTAACCATCCCCACTCAACTGACAACTCGTGCTCAATGTACTCATTCAGGTCTATGGCACCAAGAACCTCCGCATTGCCGACCTCTCCATTGTTCCTCTTCACGTAGGATCCCATAGCCAGTGTAAGTTACAAACCGTATACTTCGATCTTTCACTCACATACAGCCACAGTTGCTGCTTATGGTATTGGCGAGAGAGGTATGATCCCTTGTTGCGACCGAGTTTGACACCCACGCTCACGGATTTTTTTTCAGCCGCTGATATTATCAAGGGACTGGCGTAAGGGGCGTATTGTTTAGGGCTTAACGGAGTATTCGGTTACCAAATTATCAAACTTTGCTGTGTAGGGTGTCCTCCTGTATGAATTATCAGGCTTTTTCAGTGCTCTATCTGTCATATTCGTGATCTGCGTGATGATTACAGCTCGTCGACCACATGGGCTCCAAAGGTACGCGAGCGGAGATTTTTCAGCCACTGTTTGATGGCCTCATTGACAGGTTCCGGGTTCTCAAGGTGGACCCAGTGAGCCCCTTCGACATACTTCGTGATGGGGGTCAGTGACCGACGCATCCGACGCAAAGTGCTCACGAAATGTAAAACGATCATACCTTGACCATGAGGTTGGGGAGAAAATGATCGCTGTTGAGCATATCCATCGCTAGCTTCCAGTCAGCAACTGGGTCCTGGCATGGTTACAGTTACCACAACGTCATTCTTTAATTATCATATCACGAACCTCAGTGGGCAATATTGAGAGAACAGGTTGCGGCAGTGTCAGGTTGCCTTGCCCATCGTCAAACGCCCAGGACTGGTACCGATTCTGGACAGGGGACAGTTATTTAGCGATAATCTGAAGTAAAAATAGCTTAACCCTTAACCTCCTCCGTGTAAAATCCCAGGGCTGCAAAGATCGTTAGAATAGTTGGAATGGCTCAATGTACACGGTTTCTCACTAACTGTAGAGAAACCCTTGCCGGGAAAATAATTCAACCAGATAGTTCTCTTCTTCTCTACTGAAGAACGGAATCGGAGGGATCTTTCATTGATAAGCTCCTAATTTCAGCTCCTGGGAGAGAGATCTGAAGCCCGAACATACCTCCTGGACAGCTCCCCAACTTCTCAGAAAAGACTCATTACTTGTCAGGAAGTCCGCTGGTGGAGGACTCGCAACAGTTCTCATGGTTGCCCTCAGGGTCCTTCTGATATCTTGATTCAATTCATTTGCAGCCTCTTCCGTTTGCCCATCAAAAAAACCTTGATAGGCGAGTCTGGGAAACGCAGGCACCAGTTCTTTGACGGAGACGTATGGCCCGGCCGAGGGAATGTACTGAAGCGCGCTTAGTGATGGGTAAAGAATGAATAAAAATGGGGAAAGATGCTCACAGGGACGACTAGTCCTATCACGCCAATAAAAATATCAGGACGCATGCGTGCAGCTTGATAACAGGTCTGAGAGCCCCAAGTCATGTCTAAATGCATTAGCTGGTGATCAGATAAAGCTTAATTTATCGATAAGCAAATTACAAACCCCATACAAATGGCGGCAGAAACATGTGCATCGTCGAGAATGCAAGGTCAAATCATGTACGAGGTCGCCCATCGTATGGGAAGATTTGAAGTCCTCTGGGTGTGAAGAATATCCAAACCCACGCAGGTCTGGGACCACCAGATGATATTCATCCTATTTACCCATGATCGGCGAGGATGCTGTGAGTTATGGAAGGGTGCCACTTACCTGGAGAGCTTCTATCTGCTTAGACCAAGTGCTCCACATAGCGGGCCAGCCGTGGACCAGAAGAATGGTATTCAATGATCTGCCTTGGTTCACCTCAACGTAACCTGTCCAATCACTCAGCAATCCTGGTCACACAAACGCTACAAGGTCATGTGAATGTACTTAGATTGAGCTTGACCTCCTCTGGGAAGGGCGCGCGCCTGAGAGCGACACATTCCGCGGTTTTCTTTGAATATTGGTATGGGTTGAAGGCGATGACTCGAGTGATTGACCAGACTATCACTCCGAAGCGAAGAAGGAAGGAGTATATGCGGCTATTTCGCCAGATAGGTGGAGCCTGAGTCATGAATCTTGAAGATAATGAAGGAAAGTCCGAAGCAGTGCAAGTTCCGAGTATTGTTGCACTTACTGCTAGAGGTCGGTACTATGAAGTGTCTAGTTCCTGGGTTCTTTCTTTGTAACAACCTACCCCGGGCGCTTATCACGTGATTAAATATCAGCAGGGGCATTCGACAAAGTGAATTCTGATTGGAATTATTGTTATGAGTATTGATAAATCGATGTGGTGGAAGAGGCAGGCTATGCCACGAGAGAATTGTCAAGCAAGGAAAGCGATATTAAAGCAATACGTTCACAATCCCCGGAACGGCGTCCGCAAGTTCGCAGGACGAGCAAGATAGTAAAAATGAAAGCAAGCAGCGGAAGGTAGTGCGAGTGTTCATGCAGGAGTTCATGGAGGTCCAGACCCTTGAGGAAATGGATGTGGTAATACAAGTATAGGGCCGTTGGCGGTTGCGACGAACGGACCTGACGTCGGGGGTACAGTGCTATTAGCAGCGACTGGCTGCTGCGCGGCTTGAGTGGCAGCGTTAGGGCCGGCTTCTCTTTGGCGTTGCCGTCGTACTCCGTGAAACGTGCGTTTATTTCGCTGAGTCGCGCAGAATGACAGTAGATCGGCCATTGCAGAGTGGACGTGTACTTTGCTTTGTTTATCTGCAATTCTAAAAGAATATAAATTTGAGCAGGTCAGGGTCTTTAAAATGAAGGGGAGGAAGACCAACCGATCCATCATTTCTGCTGCGATATCCGGTGCCCGGAAGAAGGGCATTAGTTCAATGACCTTTACGTATATTCTGCGAAGAATTTGGGCACAGCTCTTAGCCATGAGCACGTTCCGGGTAAACTCATACCAAGCACTGAAGCGAAACGCCAGTTGGGGCCTGAATTCCTCTCGAAGGTCATCAAGGTCTGGGTCCGGTTTGTCGGGATCGGTGAGGGCAAGAAACTGCGTGCCATCCATAGGCGGCGGAAGCGGTCCAACTGGGAACATCATCATTGCCGCAAAGGCCATCGGGTTAAGAGGTTCCGAAGTACTTGTTAAGCAGTGGTCAACCCACCACCCGATACGAACAGCTCGATTAGGGGAACTAGGTGGAATCTTGAGGATCTCTGCTAGGTCCTGCTTGTTGGTTTCTGCTGCTAGGTGGCAGAAGGTAGAGCGAATAGCGGCGTGAATATTTTCCACAGATTCAGCAAGCTCTCTTTCAACGTATTTGAGAGCTTGTCGGCGATCAGGAGATTCAGCGAGGACAGCCACGGCGTGAAGAAGAACTGGGAAGTCGATTGGAAGCAGGTAATGATGATAAGTTTCCAAGAGATTGGTTATCCTACGGTGCTGGTGATAGGTCGAAAAAATAGTGAGAGCTGCCTTGAGAGCGTCGGCGCTATTTCCCGCAACATCAGATAGTATCTGAAACAACTGGTTGAGGGTGTAAGGGGAGGTGGTTCCGCTGACCATAGAAATCGAGTAGAAGAGTTCGAGATCAGGGGTTGTTCGAAAGATATCTATGAGTCGATTCTTGACGATTCTCAGCAGTGTTTTTTGCTTCTGACTCATTACGTCCGACCAATACTTGGCGTGAAGGCGACAGCGGCAAATTTCATCTCCGTTGCAATTGTTTTCAAATTCATCATCCGTACCCTCGCCTTCGCAGCGACACAGCACATCCTCATCATCCTCATCCTCTTCTGAGCAGCAGCCTTCATCATCATCCGACGGTGAAACTAAAGCATGTTAATCTAAAGTCGAATCAAAGGAGGAGGTCTCACTCCGTTTTCCACCGTGCAACATTTTTTCGAGGCCCTGCCAGCCCAAGAGCTCCTCAATATCTAGCATCATTTCCTTCACAAAATCTTGAGAATGGTTCTCTTCTACCAGCATCGTCAAGAACAGGTCGCGCCAGATCCACAGGACCACCCGGTCAAGGTTCTGAGGTCCAAGGAAAGAAAAATACTTCACAGGTCCGCTTTTGATTGTCCCGAAGGGCAACTGCAACATGCATGTTATTATACAAGCACTTGCAGCTGGGTATGCATCATATCAGAGATAGAAGATGCAACAAGCCAAGGACTCACTCTCCCACCCCAGGCACGTCTCCGAGCGACAGCACGCTTCTCAGGCAGTAGATGAGGCATTTATGAGCTTGAAGATAATTGGCTTTATGTTCATAGACTACATCCCATATCTTGTTCATCCACGATGAGAGGCTGTGAACCACCTCCTCTAAAATCTCTTCACGGTGGCTCCTCTCTTCGCAGAACGCGATCTTGTCGTCTTTTTCGAGCACCCTGACTAAGACCTGCATTTCGCGCTTCTTCTGCTCGAGATCAAGTTCAGGCACATGGTGGTGGCGCGCTTGAGTTCGTTTTAAGGCTCTGATGATCTTATTCGCCTTGTGCTGGGGGAGGGTGTCGAGGAGTGGGGCGAGGTGGTCTTCGACAAACGCACATTGCGATTCTTGGGGAAGTGAGCGGAATATCTGGGTTAAACTACACCCTGCAGGGTAAGACAATAATGATTGGAAGTGTGGAAAAAAAAAAAACGTACAGCCGGCTAGGGGCCATATGGGGCTCAGAAGACAAGCCAGCAGGTGACAGGGCGGAAGCGACGCCTGAAATAGGGTGCAAAAGGTAACGTGACACGGCTCCTCGAGTCCTCAAAAGACAATGTCTGGACTGGGAACATTGCTACTTAACAAGGTTCTCCCCTTGCTAGTCACTGGATCGTGGATCCCAGATATATTCTAAGTCAAATACAATATGACCAAGAACGAGTCCCGCGCACTAATTCCGAAGGAGAAGATAAGCTGGGTCTCATTGATCTTGTTCACGTTGGACTCAAAAAAATGATGTATTATTTTCCCCTGCCATTACAATCCAGTTCTAATCGATTGCGACATCGCTTATTTAACAGGGTCATTTTGAGTGCATACGAAGGAAAAATAATATTTCCAGGACTCGCGAGGTACACCAGGTTCATCCCGACCCAAAATGGCAGACAAAGGGAGTCAGTTTGGTAAAAGCCTGATAAGGCTTTACCTGAGCGGCAGATAATTCTGAGCCAGAACAACGGATAGGTCGAGTTTGCTAAGTATGATCCTATGACCGCATTGATGAGAAGCTGATATCGCGTAAGATGCCACTGGGAGTTGTCCTGAGGAATCGCACTCAACGGTCCTGCCTGCTATACCTGAGGACCCAATCCCGAAGGTAACAGAGAGCTGGATAAACATAGATTCCACTGACCGGTCACTGGTGCTTGCAGCCGGCGCTGGACTACCTTGTGATTCAGCGGAACCAAGTATGGATGTCATTGATGATCAATCGATCACATAAGGATCTTCGGTGGTTCCTTGACCTGAGAAATCTCCTCACTTTCAAGAACCATGAAGCTACTCTCCCTCAACGAAGGTGATCAGTCAAGTCTCGGGATTAATCATCAACCCCGGGAATTAATCTCCCTCCAGAGTCGAAATGTAGCATCGCGGCGACTTTGTCCTGCCGCTGCACCGCAAGAGCTATGGACCGAGCAGATTTACGACACAGCCTACGACGCGGGCAACACCGCCGACTACACCAGTAGCCACCGGCTTTGACAGTACATAGTTGATGGCGTTATTCTGTCTGGCATATTATTGATGGGGCGATCATGGTGCTCTGGCTGACAATCCGAGTGGCCACACCATCAATGTTGTACAGATCAGGCAACTGTCGATGAATACACCTATTCAAGGCGCGGCGCCAGACCCACTCTGTATGAACGTGCCTACTATGGACTACCGTCGATCTCATGAATGTCATAACCAGTATCATTGAGGACTCATAATGCGTCAGGGCCGCTACAAGGACGTTTGACTGCGCGCGCCTGGTAGGAGACAGAATTGCTTATAAATAGATTGTGCTCAATGATGTCAAACTTGAGTCTTGCTGAGCGATAAGCGCAAACGCACCGCGGGTAACGAGAAATTTGTCAGTCCAATCGCTCGCTGACATCAGTCACAGTCTTGGCGCGGAGCCCCCTTGGAGCAGATGCTGTTCGGGTTCGTCAAGGCATCATTTATTGGCTAAGGAATTTGAAGGGCCGAACCATGACCACTCTTACTCAGTGCGGGGACTGATTACAGCTGATTCGGTCTTTTATCACACGTGGGTTTCGGTGATGCGGGCACAACCCACCTAGCCGAGAATACCAACGGATAAAACTTTTGGAAGTTGTGCCTCGCTCCACGAGGTCCTCCGGGATGTGGAACAGGTTGGAGGATTCAGTGCTAGGCGAGCTCACTCCGCTTACACGTTTTGATCGCTTTCGGGCCCCAGGGGACCGTGACTTGGCGCGGCACGGGCGCTGACGCATGTGCGTCCTTCCAAAAGGAAATTTTGCGCAGGAGTTGATTCTGATAAGCGAAGTACACAAAGCCGCTCTGCTACAGAAGATATCAAAACATATGTGAAACAAAGAAATCAGATGCGACGACATAAAACCATTCTTTTTCGTGGTAACGACGATAGACTGTATCTATGTCGGGCTCTCATGACATTGGGACTGGTAGCAGAACGTTCGGGAGCGCTCAGATATTCCGTCTAGCAAGTTCGCAAGATTTTGACAAGTTAGACTTTGCACATACATATCCATTAAAGCAAATAACTTCCAGTACAAGAGGGTTCACCCTTCTCTGTATCTACTAATGTCAAACCAAGCTGTCTCGCCTGTCAAATCATAATATGCTAAGCTGATTGGAGTCAGAAAACTCCTGTTCACAATACAGCTATATCTATTCTGGCGGTTTACTGGCTCGGAGTCCGGCATCGAAGGCATCGATAGCTATAAGCTGAAGCATTGATTTGGTACATTGTACGCATCAAAGAAGACTGAAATTGGCCTTCCCGACAAAGAGCTCAAGATAGAGTCGGATTTCTCACGGGCCTGAGGGTGACAACTTCCATCTCGTTTTCGGGTTCGATTGCCAACTCCCCAAATCCCACGTCTCGGCAATCTAAAGATCATCTATCTATAAACGGCCATGGTGAGATCCGTGACCGACGCTTCTGAACGTATCACAGCATGAACATATGAGCCTCTATTTCAAGTAACACTGCTTGGACTTTGAGTCTTTGACCTGTCTGATAAATCTGGCGGCGCGTCACACAGTTTCTGCGGAGAGCTCATCGGTTAGCCGCACACTTACGTCTCTCAGGCACATCCAACGCCCAAGTGATAAAACATTTTCCAACTTCCCCGCATGACTTCGCTTCTGAAACTTCGATGTGCTTTTGAATCATTTAATCAAGTATTGATACTTATTTTAGTCCTGACGCCTGGACATCCTGGACTTTGATCAAGTCACTGTATGTAATGTGCAATGTGATAGCTTGATCTTGTCCAGCTAAAGACACCATGGAGCATGTTGAAAGCTGCTTCTGAAGGATTCCGTGTTGCCCAGGAGGAGCCCCTGAAAATAGCTCGGATTTTAGGATTTGGCTAATCTTGGTTGAGTATTTCCCATAATGTCCGACCCCAATTCGGGGACAGCAGAAAGAAACCATCACATGAACCGTATGTCTATATCGAATCACCAATCAGCACCTCAAGAAACCATGGAGAAGGTGGATAGAAATCAGTCCAGGAATCCCTTCAAGATGAAGAGAGACAGCTTACGGTTGTGGGTATAGTAGCGATAAACAGTCCGAAGCTTCGTAAGGCGATAGGTGTTTGTGTCCAGCAGCATCCTATGCTTGTCACAAAAGCGCCGTGCCTCCAATGACGTTGATATTCTATCATATATCTAAACCTCCTGTCTATATTTTTTTGCCACTAACCCGGCCCATAAGGATCTAGTCTCTCGATAATTTCGCAGATGATCTTTGAGGAGAATTGCAAGCACCACCAAGCTTATGAGCTCTAGTCGAAGTGAATAATAAATAATACAGCACTCATGCAGTACACTATCTGGTACATGCAGGAGGACTTTCCTAATTAATAGGTGCACAAACCAGTGGTTCGAAGTATTAACACAAGTCCCCAGGAAAGAATGTTGAACGAAAGGAACGAATAGCGAGTACCCAAAAGACCCCTTTAAACTTCTTCATACACTGAACGCTCAACGGTATATGCGACCTTCTTATTGGGTCCGTAATTGGGAGGAATCGGCCTCGTGGGGGTGAAGCCGGGGGTGAAGCTGACCATGGATATATCACCTCCGCCTCCGGTGACACTTTGCCCCCTGGGTCTCGGAAGGCGATTGAAACTCGATGAACCTGTTGATGTGTCTTGGCCAACACCTTCTGCTCTTCTTTGGAGACGTTGGTTAAGCAACACCATGAACGAGTTGCTATATCTACGGAGAAGTTAGGGCTGAAATGAATGAATCCAAGGCTTAAGCTCACAATTTTCCGAGGAGATAGCCGCTGTATGGCAAGGTAAATATTGAGGATAGTAGCCAAAAGGAAGCAGACGTACCCAGTAATGTAGACGTTAGTAAACTGCAAACCCGTGTGTTAGTAACGATTGGCGGTGCAACTCGGGAGCACCTGCGACTCACAGGTGGGGCAAGTGATGGAACATTGAATATTACGACCACTTGAATGGCTACAGCGGCTGGTTTCGCGAGATGTGTAAGCGAATGATCCACACCGGGAGTAATGAATATTACCAGTAAGTGCATTGGTCTCAACTGTAAGTGTGAGGATCCGTATAACTGCCGCTCCTGTCGTCTTGCGGAACCGGCCCTGGTTCATCTTGAGCAGCAGGTAAGTCATAGATCCTGCTATGAGAACGTCGGTAATAGCGCTAGCGAATAGCCAAATCTAAAAGACGGAGATGAGCAAGGGGTGATCGACGTGGGAATCAGCGAGACCTGACCATGATCGGGGTGCGGTAACTGGGGTTTAGTTTGAGAATACTTCCAACAGAAATGACCTAGAAATCCTGTTACAAGGGAAATGAGAGGGCAGAGACCTGTGCAGATACGAACATGTCCACCGAGAACAATGCCATTAATGCCTGCAAGTAGGGCGACCTATATCATGACCGGATTTAGGACGCTGAGAAGTGGTAGCCAGAAGATTAACTCACCAAGGCCACGAAAATAGGGAATACTCTCCATTTACTTAGGCGCCATATTCTCCAGCAGTACACGAGCTGTGCCATCAGGGCAATGACTCCATCCAAAAACGGTGCGTCGATACCCGCAAGGTTGAGGTCGTAGAGGTGCGCATATTCCCCAAAGTGCCGCACAAACCAGAAATAGGCATCGTCCATCGTCATGATAGATTGGGCTGTGTCCAGGATAAAGAGAACATGAACTACGATCTTCAGCCCCAGCTTATCATTCTTCGAGTTCGTGCAGTAATACACTTTTTCTACGATCAGAAATGACAAAGACAGTCAAGTTGGATATTGCTCACAGTACTGCATAACAAGAATTCCATATAGCCACCAATTTAGGACAATGCTCACGAGCTAGGGGTTTGAACACATAAGAATAAGTCGAACGACCTTTAAGAGGTTGGCACACCGGAGGTCCAGTACTGTCATAACAGAATATAGGTTAATCATATTTCTGCTAGGGTCGATTCAGTGAGGACTTACAGCAAATCGAGCCTGGCGGGCAATTGAAAACCAGGAGGAAGACCGGTGTCCGTAGCATTACTCATTGGTTCAGGGCTAAGGAGGAAATGACGAGCGCTTTACTTGCTTGGAACCAGGTAACTGAATCATCGGCAGAAGGCCAGACCGACTTTATAGGTGTTATCCACTAAAGATTAGCTTCGCACGCAACCGAACACCATGGGGTTACGCCGAGTGTGCTATGCAAATAGATACGTCTGAAGAGACATGGTTCGGACACACTGTACCTAATCGAGATCGCTGTCACCATACCATAAACGTATGGGTCGACCATTGGTTGGGTACAACAATGATGGCGGTTAAAATCCGTAGTTACAATGATGGTGGACAAGCTTATAATAGTACATTGACTTTTTGCTACATAGGTGTATAAGCAGCTTCGAAATGCAATGATATTTCGCACCGAAAATGATGTCGGTTGAGGTTGCACGACCCCAAGCGGATTGATGCTCACAGGACAAGTCGCCCTGTTCATACGACCGAGACATTGGGATCCGCGACTCAGACTCAACTCAATACTCCGCCACTTGACATCTTGTATCTTCTCACACCCATGTGGGTAACACAGGGGCTAGAGCACGAAGCGCAGCGCAGGATGGCTTATTTGGAAGTGAATAAGCATGATTTACACGGCACAGTGTTCAATCCAATCGACTTCGTGAGCGAAGAAACCAAACAAGAGAATGATACGCTGGGGAGCAACAGGCTGTGATTGGTCACTAGCGTGGGTTCTGTCTTCAAACTCTGGGTACCTTCATGACCCACCTTGAAGAACCGACAACCTTCAGGAATTGTGATGTCGGTCTAATCGCGGGCGGGTCCCGACACCAGTCGCAGAGAAGGTTTGGAGGGTGTTGATGCATGCTTGTGATGGGAGTGATGAGAGGGGCCGGAGCTGGAGTCCGAGTATCAACGAGGAGCCCTCCGCGCCACATCTTTCGCCCGCGGGGATAGCTTCTGATGCAATGCATAGGCTATCAGAGGCTATCTCTTGCCCTAATCTGTTGTTTTTTCAAGGGATAAAAACCCTGAGGTGGGGGCCCACTCATAACATTCCACACCGTACAAGAACTTTGATCTACGTCGACGATGAACACCCAGGAATTGCATCAGCTACGCACTATTCTCAACAATGCACTCGATAATCTAGAGGACATTGCATCCCGGGAGTCTCCCAACGGGCTGTGGCCATCTTTGGACAACCCGATTGGATCAAGCCAGGACTGGGAAGAACCTCACAGGAACCCAGAGGTTCAGAAGCTCTCGAATGTTGTTGTTGCGGCGGCGTATCAGATTATTAATGTCGTGAGGGAACCTTTCCTCTCCCTTGTCGACATAGCAGCTGGTGTATGAATTTACGTTTTCATATGTCCTATCTGTCCTGACTGTTGTTAAGTCTCTTTTAACAGCTGCTCTTAATACCGCTAACGAGCTCAATATTGCTGAGATTATTCGTGAGTATGGATCGGATGGCGCTCATGTATCAGAGATAGCGGAGAGGTGTGAAGCCCATCCAGAGAAGCTAGGTTAGCAGTTCTTTTCATCACATGCCCAGTGTACACTCCGCTGATCCACCCTCCCAAGATCGCTGCCTGAGATTTCTTGCCACACATCATATCTTCCGCGAAGTCAATCCAAGTGTCTTCGTTCATAACCGAATTTCCTCCCTATTGGACACGGGAATCCCTCACCGAAAATTGCTCGATGAGTGTGTATGCGTTCCCGTGCCTGCAAAGAGTTGACTCATCGATTGAATGGCAGCCAGCTAAATAAGTTCACCACATACACAAAGAATGGTGACATCTCCGGCTACGTCGGTCACTTGTAGGCCTCACTCTCTTTCACTAATTTATACCTCTCACGACATTACCGTGGTCAGTGCCGATGATGTCACCAGAGCGTCGTTGTACCATCTTGACGATGTAAGAACGAAAACAAATGCGGTTTCCCGTACACCATTCCAGAAGGCGTACAATACAGATGGTAATTTGTTTGCTTGGATGCATGATCCAGCGAACAAGTATGTCTTTACCAGGCATAGTGCATGCATCCGAGCGACCGTCAGGTGGGACGCACCTGAAGCTCTCCTGGGTGGTTCGTATTCAATCCTACAGTCTCTTGAGGCATTGTGCCAAATAATTTACGCAGGCTTCGATTGGGGATCCCTTGCCTCAGGCAGTGTCGTCGTGGATGTCGGTGGGGGAACTGGGAGACCTGCTCTCGTGCTAGCCAAGGCTTTCCCTCATTTAAAGATTGTTATCCAAGACAGAGAACCCGTTGTTCAAAGGGGCTTGGAAGTGAGTTTTATGCCGCTTCCTTGACGGCGCAACATGACGATGGCCAAAGTACTGGAAGGACAATTACGGCGCAGCTCTGACGGAGGGTCGAGTTTCGTTTGCAGGTATGGATAAGCACTTCCAGTTATTGGAAACCCTTGTATCTTCACACAGCTACAACCCCTAGCTCATGACTTCTTCCAACCGCAACCTGTTTCGGGTGCACAGGTCTATTTTGCACGAGTAGTTTTCCATGATTGGGATGACGACCATGTCATCAAAATTCTCAAGAACCTTCGTGCGGCGGCTTCTCCTGAATCTCGTCTTGTAGTGGCCGATTATATCACGCCCTTCGCATCTCGGAGCGCACTGCCACAGTCGCAGTTGATCAGAGCAGATTCATCTGCGTCCGAGGCGCCCGTTCCTCTGTTGGCTAACTTTGGCAAGTCGAGTGCGAATACGTATTATATGGATATGACCGTGAGTCTCGTCGCTGCAATCAATTGACCGCAGTACCTGACTCGGAAACAATAGATGCAGCTTCTTCTCAATGGAAAGGAAAGAACATTGCCGCAACATGTCCACGTTATTGAGGAGGCAGGGTGGAGAGTTGTGGAAGTTCGCCCAGCTAATAACTCTAACTTTGGTTGCATCGTCGCGGAACCTCTGTGATTACCAGAGTTCGGTTCGGAATATAAAGCTGTAATTACTTAGTTTTGAACCGTCAAGCAGCAGCTTGATGTTCGTCCACATGTATACCTAGGAAAGGCTACGCAGCCCACAGCTTATTTACGTAAAGATAATTTGAACGGCGGATGAATGAAGGGGGATCACTCTGGATCATTCCGCTGACCATTCTGCCCTAATTCTTTTCCTCAGCACAACGAATCAGTACGAATGAGGACGAGTAACGTCACAGGCCTTTTGTGCCTCCTTACCCAGTACAACGGATGTATGCAACGCAATGCTCGAGAGTGGCGATGCAGTCACCGGCCAAGCTCGACCCGTTCCTCCTAACTCTCCCTTCGTCCTTTATGCTGACTGGACTGACGAACACTGACGAACACAATGGTACCACCCCTCGGATGGGCTGAACACTCCTTTCTTACCTCTGCCCTTTCTGTCGGCCATAACGCGGTCAAGAATATTCTATTTCGTATCTCATCACTCTTGCTCCAGTTCACTGTCCTGAAAACTCTCGCATACATAGCATGTCGGCTCTCTGCCTACACGTCATTCCTAATGCTCGCGGAAGACATTATCCAGAAGTACTACTTCCTCTGGGCACACGGGATAGATCGACAAACGTGGATTGTCGTTGCATTTATCATCCTTTTCCCCGCCGCCGGACTATACGATACGTGGCTCTGGACGCTCGATGTCCCAGGCTACATTATCAAGTCAAATTTGGTCAGCGCACAGACTTTTTCGCGCCAGCTCCTTCCCAACCCCGCCTATATTCTCACCATCCCAGGAAACGCGAGAGAAGTCGATGTCGATACCCCTTTATCGGCCAATCTTTACGCAGCAGGGGCAAATATTACGCTGATCGATACGCCGCTCCCTCTTGCTAGAGAGGTAGTCCCCCCACTTCGAAACTTATCTGAATTCAACCAACCTCGACTCTGGTTGGACGATGAAGGTTGGTCAGTGGGTTCTGATCTCACTTGGATCTCATTTGCTGGTGAGATGTCGTGTGCTCCGACCACGAGTCCGAAACAGAGGAAGCAGTTATGGGCATGCCGAGTTAACAACACCAATGCGTACACCCTCTTCGAGCGGAGTGTAGGGGAGCCGAAGATATGGTGGGACAACACCGATGGTGATGACCAATATGATAGTATTGTTCCCCTGCCCAAGGAGAATGTCTGGCATTCTCTTGGACCATACGGAGCCTCCGCCGTCATGAAACAAATCTTCACTGTCACCAAAGGCCAGCGGCGACATACATTATTGGAGACCGTGTGGAAGGTCACGATGACGACCTACCCCCCAACCCAATTCCAAGATCATGAGGTTTTGGACTTGGTACGCCGGCTGTGGAACAATGACCCGGACCAGGTGGTCAACCCGGAGATAAAAGGCATCGTAGATCAGGTGATGCTAGCGCAGCTGCAGGGGAATAGCTTATCCATCGGGATGTTGAGTCAACAAGAGTTCGCCATATACGCATCTGCCGTCGAATTTATGACAGCCTTGAACCCGATGAACATATCCCATCAAATTTTCTCCGCCTTTCGGATTAGGATGTCTAACATCACCCTCCTTCGCTCGGAAACGCTTCCTCCGAACACCATTCAGCCAGTCACTCCCCTGTCCAGTCTCATATGCCAACGTGGCAACGGGCGGCCGCATCCGTGACACCACGTGTGCTCGCCGTATCATGATGGAGGCTAAACCTACCGACACCCCCTTCAAGGGTCAGATCGACTCTTCGACAATCGTTATTTTGACCGACATTCTCGGCAAGGGTAACACAAACACGAGCGAAAGCGCATTAGACCCTAAGGGTGTGAACTGGCTCCTCAAGAATGACCATCGTCTGGATGGGCTCATGGCCTCTAGAGCTCTCATCCTTGGAGGCAACAATGACGTAGTTCAACTGGGACATCAGAAACTATTGGCCGCCATCTCCTACCTTCAGCTTACCCTTATGCTTATCCCCATGGTTTTAGCAGTATTTGCCTTCCTTTTGATGTCAGGCAACACCATGAACTACTACAAGAATTCCTTTCTTGCTGCCGTATGTGCCACAACTCATGTCAGTGACAATTCGTGTCGGCAGATAGGATATCTCAAGAAGCCCCCCCTCATCAAGCTAAAGAAAATCAGGCGGCATATTGTCATTGGAACGCCAGATGGGGGGACGTTGGCTAATATTGCGCAGGATCAAGTTGTCGCATATTCGATGATTACAGAGCCACTCAACCTCCCGCCACCTGCCACTTCAAAGGGGGCGAAGGATGTCGATGAGCAGGAAATACTGCCAATGCTAAGCCCCTTGCGAAAAAGCATGACCATTTCAAGGACTTGATTTACTTTGGATATTGACTATATTACATATTTATTACATTTCGGCCTGTACGATTGTGACGAATATTACGACTCTGGACTTGATGGAATCCAGTTCATAGAACAAACTCCACTAGTCCCATTTCTCCGGTTTCCCATAGTTTTACATATCGTAACCCAGCGGCATCCCCAAGCTGAATAAAATCATCCAACGTTCGTTCGTGGCTATTCAAGATTGTCATCATATTTACATCCATGGTATATTGGCGAATGCGGCCGTCTCCGTAATTTGGCAACAGTGGCTCGGGAGCTTGAGTAAAATTTGCCTCATTCGCTGGGAGTCGGCAGGCGGGCTGGACGATGAATTCGTCTGTAGAACGCAAATTGAAAACGTTCAGCTCGAAGCTGGAATGACATTACTCACGAACGAGAACCCGACTTTGTGTGCTCATTGCATTCCGAACACTCTTCAGGATCTTGACGCAATCTTCATCATTCCAATCATGCCTATAGGTAATGTGGATCTATTGATCCATCAATGCATGCATAGATCAAGTTCACTCACAATATATTTTTTACCTATCCAGATTTTTCGAGATCATGAGTCTCCGACAGCGGTAGAATAGTAACTCACAAAATAAATATCGCATTTTTCCCTCGGAGATTCTTTGAAGAAATCCAGGGGAAGGAATTCGATCCTACCAGTCGTCATAGCTTCGGGGCAACGATCAGGCCAGACTTTGCCCTTGGCTAGGTCCAGCTGTTCTGGACGGTCCTGCAGAACCAGGTGCAACGTTGGATAGCGTTCTGCAAGCTGTATGGAGATGTTTCCAACTCCACCACCAACATCACATATGACAGACCCGCTCTTCAAGTCGCCCCAGGGGAAGTCTACAGCAATTTCTTGGTAAGAATGAAAGGATCAGATAACCGAAGTGAACAATACCGTAAATAACGGCGTCAGCTTCGATTGAGGCGCCCCATCCCATCATGCCAGGCCCGAAACGCTCAGCTCGCCTCAGTTGATCAGGAGTTGACTGAAGGATACCTATTAACGAACGCGACAATATCAAGATATAAGACCATGCATACCCCTGAGTAGTAGTCAAAGAGGGTGCCGTTGATTCGAAAATACTTGGAAAAAGCAGAGTCTTGAGGCAAAGAGGAACAACCCAAACCGGGAGTACCGAGCGTGTCACTGAGAATGGATGCGGCTTTGAAGCATTCGTCTGTCCTGTACAAAACCGTGATGCATGAATCCTTGTGTAGAATAAAGCTAAAAATTAGCCTTACATATGCAATCCAAAACTGGACAAGGGATTAGATGATACCAGTTGACTGCTCAAATAGTTGTTGGCGAAGGTGTCCTTATTGACTATATTGAAGTGAGAAATACACCATATTCGAGGGTAAAGTCAAGTGACTACCTTCCTGGAATATGTTTTTGGTCGCAAGGAGACGCAATATACGGCCAAGTTTCCCCGGATCAAGTCCTGTTCGATTCCCCAGTTCGGCAATGGGTAGGCCTGACGAGTTCTCTTGAAGAATATCTGGGATCTTGTTGGATAAAACAACCTGAAGGCAAGCCGGCTCAAAAAACTGCATATTCAGGTGAGTCAAGACACAACTCTGAACCCGGTGCTTTCGAATACCGACCGCCATGAATTTCTGTTCGAAAAGGATTGATCTTATCAGTGGCTTCATTTCTATCGAACAAAACACTACCCACATTTACAAGAGTATCACTCGGTCTGGCTACGAGTGCACAAAGCTGGGCGCAAGCCGCCTCGATAGTATAGATGGCGGCGCGCAGCTCCGGGTCTATCGGCTCCTTTGTATTTCCCTTGGTCCCAACATCCAGCGACAGGGGTTCAGTGGGGTGCCTCGCGGCAACACGGGCTGCATCTGCGATGAGGCCGACAAGTATTGTGAGCTGGCTACTGATGTTTGCAGGGGAATCCATATCAATGCGGGAAAACGCCCGTTCGAGCGGAAAACCAGGTATAAATGATCAAATCTAGCGCCTTCACAGTCCCTCACTGGCTAGCCCAATTGGATAGATCAGGATAGATCCGTTATGCACCCTTTTCATCAGAGGTATCTCCGGTCCACGCTTGGTTAATTCGGACCCTAAGTCACCGGCCCGAACTAGTTGCGATGTCACCTCGTGACTGGATGATGATTCATCCCGCATAGTTCGAGTCGACACACATCAAGGGAAATCAGCGAATGCTTTGGTGCACTACCGGCTGCCAAGGTCATTCAAACACAATTTCCACACAATTTTCACTGACAATGCTTGGAAGTCCATCACTTGCTCTCCTCAAAATTCTTGTCGTTGACGTATGTTTAGTTTGCTTCTGTCAATCCAATTTTTCGGAAGGTTCCGAATAGACACTAGAGCATTTTCTTCAGCCCACTTTTATTTCGTCTCCCACCTAAGTTTATCAACACCCCAGTCCCAGGGCTCCTGGACAATCACAGACTCCAATGGCCAAGGCCTACTATAAAGGTCCATAATTTGGTGACATAGTTTGTCTTTATATCATCGCTAGTAGAAGGTAGCTCACCCTTTAAGGTCACCCTCCATTCTTCCCATCGTGGCGTCAGTCCTGTGGCAGATGGCTCGACTGGGCACTTCTCAACCCCTTCCGGCGAGATTAATATTGGCGTCTATACACTAAACGCCGTCAGTGATCCGGCGAGCCTTAGAAAATAACCAATCACCCCGAGGACACAACACATGTGCCTTAGTTTGAAAGCAGTATATCTTCTAGCTCACCATTTTAGCGAATATTTTTCTCATTAATTGACGTGGAGACTGGCTCGCTTCTGCATTTTTGACATATGGTCTCTGAAGAAGCAGGTAGAAAACATATAAGTACAAGCACAAAGATTACCTCCCTTCCTGGCTATTAATCGAATGGCAAGCCTGGACATCGAACGTCGCTAGCACTGCATCTCACTTGTATGTTTTCCGGTTCCCGACCTCACATGCCCATCGATAACTCTCCCTCGACAGGAATGTGGGGAAATATTTCCAACTGGCTTCGTTTGTGATGCTTATATATGATCACTGTGAGTTATCCTCCCGCGAATCAGATACAATACTAACATTTTTCGTGACTTCGAAAACTTAGTCTTGACGTTCCCCCAAGAAGGTTTGTCGAACACTTGCTACCATCACCAAAGGTTAATTCCTTTTCCCAGGTGAATCGAATCTGGAAACAGAGGAATATCGGCGGCCACGGTGTTATTCCTCATTAACCGCTATGTTACCCCCCTGGAATTTATAGTAGTGCTTGATGGTAAGGTGCATGTAGAATGATTATTCCTGGACGCAGCTCACCAATCTCAGCCTTTCACAATCCCCGCTGGACTGGTGACGTGAGTTGACTGGCGTTGTAAATGCACCATAGACCAGAGACTGACAGTATAGTTCTCAGGCGTAGGGACATATTTGATTTGCCTCGTTAATGGCTAACTCTCGATCAAAAAGCTGTCGCAGATTCGTATTATTCGAAGGGATTGGAACAGTGGCACTTGTCTCAGGTATGCCATAGTCCTTTGCCTATTATGATGACCCCAAAGCTCCAATTCTTCTCAGT
Source organism: Lepiota venenata (assembly GCA_004296355.1). Classification (NCBI taxonomy): domain Eukaryota; kingdom Fungi; phylum Basidiomycota; class Agaricomycetes; order Agaricales; family Agaricaceae; genus Lepiota; species Lepiota venenata. The sequence continues at coordinate 388,330 of RCFS01000010.1, forward strand.
TGCCCAGAGTATGCCCCTTGGTCTTATCTCTTACCCGGTATCTGATATCAAACATCCGAAGTAATCATGATCCTGCGTGTCTTCGCGCTCTACGAGCGGAGTATGCGCCTACTTACCTTCTTGATAACACTCTGGCTCTTGCAACTCATCGTATCTGCCGCGGGTTTAAAAACCGGTTTCCGTACGTGCTTATCAAATGCATCCAACGTCCCGGTGTAAAGCCTCAATTCGTCCATTTGGGGAGCAGCTGTCCCCCTAGCACCAGGATTGCCGGGTGCGTAAAAACTGCATCACGTCCCTCATTACTCATCGAATGTTGACATCGTGCTTGCGCCACTGTCCCTAGGCTGTATCCTAACGGGGGACAACCCGCTCTTTCGTATGTATTCGGCCTGTTTTCACTGAACTGCATTGAAACACTCAATACTACTCCAACTCATAGCGTCTCTCTGGATTGCACCCCTGATCACCGACTCGGTCATCTTCGTCCTTACGGTCTACCGCACCAAACGATACTTCCGACTCTCACCGTACGCACTCTCAGCCTTTGGCAAAACCCGCCATGGTACTGGCACACTCGGACTCATGAGTAAAGTCGCATCTAGGACGATCTCGATTCTCGTCCGGGATGGTGCGCTGTACTTTTTCTTTATATTCCTAGCAAATCTTATGAATGCGCTGATATTTTTCGTGAGTTGCGGCTCCTCCCTTTTCTGTGCTGACGTGGACACTGATGTGCGAATGGTATACAGCTCGCGGCGCCGGATCTAAAAGCCGTAGGGGCATCGTTCAGCCAGCTCATTACCTGTGTGATGATCTCACGACTTGTGCTCAACCTCCGTTCACTTTCCCAAAACGAACCTGACGAGCAGCAGAGCCAGCAACGCAGTCACCATTACCGAACAAGGACAGAAAGTGTCTCCTTTGTCACGAAAGCTTTGGGAAACCTCGGTGGGGGCATCATGACGTCTGACGCTGAGAACTCTCATCCTGGTACCCCTCATGGAATCAGTATAACCACGGAAGTACATAGTGACATTGCGATGGAGCGCATCGTCCGCCCTCGAGGCCGCATGATCTATCCACCAGTCAATGGGATGTCCGGGGTTTGATATGTATGGTTTTGCCCTCAATTCTTGATCCCGAGCTGTCTCACACTCCCCGTTCGTTCTTTAACGTGAGAATGTATGAATGGAATCAGTAATATTGAGTAAGGATGAGGGTTGGTATATTATGTAATGAGCAGATGCTTGAAACGAGTGGCCTGATCGTGTCCTTCGTAGTGGTGATACTTTCTGGTCTTAACATCTCATACTTACTAGCACATACACAGGCGATTGGTAGAGGCCTGGACGTTGAGATGAACCCCAGTCCTGTCCAGTACTGAGCCACTACTATTGTTTCTACATTCCATAATTCTAACCCCAGTTTTGAGAAAGCTTTAGAAAAGTCCCCGGCAGGGGCATTGCAATGCACAGTGAAGTTTGAGAGCCTAGGATATTCAAGCTTCATATTCAAATTTGAGCCTGTTTTCCAATGAACTCTGACGGGATCGTGGCATTCAAGTTAGTCCCTTGTGAGGTATACGGCAAACCCATATCATATTACATATATTATAGTACAAGACGAAAAGAACAACAAACTTCAAAAACTTAATTCTTAACCACACTTGTTTAGTTGGCCTTTATCACAAAAATGCGCGGTCAAACGGCTTCCAGGTCTTACTCAACTCACCAACCGCATCGTGTAATTTCGTCTCCCTCACATCCTTAAATACCATTTCACTCGTGTCTCCGTCCCCCTTGAACAACTACAGCAGCATTTCCGGGGGCGCGAGGGAACGGAGACGTGGTGACACGACAAACTTCCCCGTAAGGAGGTAATACCCCTTTCACAAAGTAATCTTGGATGTACTTTTGAGTACAGACTGAGGGAGCATTGATGGAGCAATGCTATCCCCAACGGATAATAGTGAGTCGAGGCTATGACGAGTACAACAGTCGGATTTAACTTACACCGGGAGAGTCTTGCGTCAAGAAAACAGAGCCAGGAAAGCCTCTTGACATCGTTATAGCACTGCGAAACATTTAAGATAGAATCCCAGTCCAGATTAATTTATAAACCCACCCCGCCAAGGGTGTAACCTGGGTCTTTGAAAGATAGTCAATCTAGCCGTCCCATTGAATCGCTGACTCCATCAATGCTCACCTGCGGTGTTGCCAATAAAAAGTATCGGGAAGCTCGTATTAGCTCTGAATGGCCCCTGGAACGGCTTCTCCGACTTGGGCCATCCTCTATAAATGCAGACATCCTATCATCAGCAGCGTTCCATATCTATGTGAAGGGACACTATAACTCACGAACAACCCAGCCGGATATTCGCCCAAAGATCCGCCCACTCTGACTTTTCCCTCAACATACTGAAGTATTTCCTCGCAGCTTCAGCACCCCTCGGCACCTCTTTTCCATCACCACACAACACGGCGGTCTGTGCATCCGGAAGTATCATCGCCATCTCTCGCTCTTTCTGCTCTTTCCTGCCACAATCATCATCATAACTAGGTGGACCCCCGAAGAGTTGTGTCTCCAAGGGATTCCACAAGGCAGATGAAAGTTCTTTTCTGCTACTTAAAGCAGCCAATACTTGCGCTAGAGCAGGCCACATTGCATAAGGGGAATATAGCGTGATGAATATAAACATCCGGAGGGTGGAGTAGTCTAGGACACTGAAGAGTTGGGCGTTGATGACGGGTACAGGTTCCGACTGGAGTGAAGTGTATATGCGGGTAAGGTTTTGCTTGATAGCGTCGGGTGAGGGTGCCCAAAACGAGCAGCTCTCTGGACCTGCAGCATGGCATGATGAGAAGAATTGGGAGAGGGTCTTGTCGGTGTCGTAGAGGTTTTTGGACCAAAGGGCTGGAGACATTGAATCAGACCTCAGGTTAGGCGGGCGAAGTGTGACTACTCACTTGCGTAGTAGTCATCAGCGTCGACTACACCATCAAGGACGAGGCGCTCAATTTTGTCCTGGACGTGATCAGTTTGCAATACCATGGCATGCTCTGACATCTGACTCACTGGATATAACGCTGCAAAAGCCGCTCCTAGCACTGTTCCGTATCTACAATCATGCTCCAGTCAGCCAGCTCATTAAAATTATCGGAACGAAAAAATGCATACGAAAATCCCCAGTACAACACCTTCTCTCTTCCAGATGCCCTCGTAATACTTAACATATCTCCCGCCGTCTGCTCTGTATTTATAAACTCCAAAGTCTTTCCCATCCTCTCACCCGCAAGTCCACCTTTTACCACTCCCCGCGCCCATACGCCCTCCACGCTTCTCCCTCCTTTCCTCGCATCGTTACTAATAAGAGTCAGCCCATCCATACCAAGCGCCTCTCTGCCCCCTTCAGGGAAGAAATTGACTTTGGGCACAGAACGTCCTATGCCCCGCGGGTCGAATCCGACAATATCAAACTCTGGACCTAGGATGGTGCTAAAGAGGTCGCCTGCTGCCATGATAAAATCAACACCGCTGCCGCCTGGCCCACCAGGATTAAAAAGCACGGGTCCACGGTAGAGTGGGGAGGAAGGTGGGTAAGAGGAGGGCTTGCGGACTAAGGCGATAGCAGCAGTTGGACCTTCTGGGTCAGGATCGGAGTGATTGAGCGGTACCTGAGTTGGTGGATGTCAGTGAAGGCACTATGAAAGCCATTTCGAAAGTTCAACGGACGAGAAGTCGTGCACATTCGCGGATCTGTGTCTCTTTGTGACATGGGTGCCAGACAAGGTCGCGGGTGGGTTCAATCTACTGCTAGATAAGTTCTGTGGTTGGAGTTAAATGATGGGAACGACGTACGTCGAGCCATTTAAAGTCCTTCGAGTTTACCTGGAAGACCTTATCGCTATCGGTGACCTGTAACACCAGCGATAGTGCGAAAATGGCTAGTATAAGTGCGAACAGTGCGCGCAAGCGCACCCAAGCCCAGCTGTGAGACATTTCAATGTCGAGTGCCGTAGGGATGCGTCGCCCCCCGCAGCACGGTGCATCATGAGAATAAGTAGCTTGAGCATGAGAACGACTTGCTCCATTCGAGGCTGTTGTGGTTCTTGATCCAAACAATATGTGTAATACCAGCGCTACAGGCGGTGACGCACCGGCGCTTGACTTTGTCCTATATATAGTGTCATCTTATGCCTCGGTGTCATCTTTGGGATATGTCCTATTCACTTCCTGGTTTTTCCATATTGTGGCTCTGATGCAGGTACTCTTGGACCATTCTATTTGTTCCCGCATGTTCCCTCGCCGTGAACCCAAGGCTGAGTCACAACTTGGCAACTACAATGTCTGACATGAAACCGCCCCATACATGGCCCTGGGCTCGCTTGCGCACACTGTGGGCGTTCATACTAGTCATTTTCGTGCCATCGTTGGTATTGTGGCTTTCCGGTGGCAATGGGGTCTTCCGGGCGACCTCGAAGGACTTTAAATGGCTCGACGTACGTCGTTCCCATCATTTAACTCCAACCACAGAACTTATCTAGCAGTAGATTGAACCCACCCGCGACCTTGTCTGGCACCCATGTCACAAAGAGACACAGATCCGCGAATGTGCACGACTTCTCGTCCGTTGAACTTTCGAAATGGCTTTCATAGTGCCTTCACTGACATCCACCAACTCAGGTACCGCTCAATCACTCCGATCCTGACCCAGAAGGTCCAACTGCTGCTATCGCCTTAGTCCGCAAACCCTCCCCTTACCCACCTTCCTCCTCACTCTACCGTGGACCCGTACTTTTTAACCCTGGTGGGCCGGGCGGCAGCGGCGTTGATTTTATCATGACGATAGGCGACCTCTTTAGCACCATCCTTGGTCCAGAGTTTGATATTGTCGGATTCGACCCACGAGGCATAGGACGTTCTATGCCCAAGGTTAATTTTTTCCCTCGTGTGGGGGAAAGAGAGGTGTTCGGTGGGGATGGATTGAGCGTCGTTAGCAGCGATGCGAGGAAAGGAGGGCGGAGTGTGGAGAGTGTGTGGGCGCGGGGAAGTGATAAAGGGTGGACTTGCGGGTGAGAAGATGGGACAGACTTTGGAATTTATAAATACCGAGCAGACCGCGGGAGATATGTTGAGTATTACGAGGGCATCTGGAAGGGAGAAGGTTTTGTACTGGGGATTTTCGTACGTGTTTCTTTGGGAGGTTTCTTTAAGTGGCTGGGCTAATTAATGTGTGATACACTAAATAGATATGGGACGGTGTTGGGGGTCACCTTCGCAACTCTGTATCCAGTGGGCTATATTTACAGATGGTATCGATACCAAAGACACTGACCGTTACCTTAGACTAAAATTAAGCGTCTCGTTCTCGATGGTGTAGCTGATGCCGACAATTACTACACAAGTACGAATTTAGACCTCACCACTTGTCTCGAAGGTCTAACATACCACCACAGCACTCTGGTCCAACAACCTTCTTGATACAGGATAAAACATATTCCGAATTCTTCAAGTCATGCCACGCTGCTGGCCCGGAGGACTGCGCATTTTGGGCGCCCTCACCTGACGCCATCAAACATAACCTCACCAGCATCTCCGCTTCAGCTCCAATCACAAGCCATACCTATACGCACTCCTCTCTCCTACGGAGTTCTTGACTATGCCACCCTCCGGACTACTCTATTTGCTTCACTTTCTTCCCCCTACACAATGTGGCCTGCACTAGCGCAGGCTTTGGCAGATTTGGCCGGGCGGGGAGACCCACTCCTGATGTGGCGTCAACTGGAGGTGCCGACTTTCAAGTGTCCATGTAATCGAGATCATGTTTGTGGAGGGAAGGAGCAGAAAGAGCTGGAGATGCAGAGGTTCTCTCGAGATGCCCAGATGGCTGTGATGTGTGGTGATGGAAAAGAGGTGCCTGAGGGTATTGAGGCTGCAAGGGAATATGTTAAAATGATGAATAATGAGTCGGAGTGGGCGGAACTCTGGGTCAATTTCCGATTAGTCTTGCTCGTGTGTCTCGCTCTTGGACTGCCTAGATGCCTAGATTGACAGTTGTGTGGTGTTACAGCGGCTGGCCAAAGTCGAAGAAACCTTTTCAGGGGCCAGTTTCAAGCTAAGACAAGTTTCCCGATACTTTTCGTTGGAAATACGGCAGGTGTGTGCTACTAGTATTAGACTTTTTCTTCGGTTGATTAGCCTATTTCCGCGCAGATCCAGTTACTCCCTTAGCTGGGTGAGTATACTAGCTGATTCCTATTGGACACGAACTCAGCTGTCCCAGTGCTCAGCTTATGTCAAAAGGATTCCCCGGTTCGGTCGTCTTAACACAAAACTCCCCAGGGGTAAGTTTCACCTCAAATAATCTCACCTGCATTCTTAGCTCACTTTGGGGGGACAGCACTGCTCTATCAACGCTCCCTCGGTCTGTACACAAAAGTATATTCGAGATTACTTTGTGAGCGGATCGATGCCTCCCAAGGGCGAAGTATGCCCTGTTACCGTGTCACCTTTCCCCGGTATTCTGGAAGAACCTTCCATGATTCAAAAAGTTGAGGATATAAGTGAAATTTTGTTTAAGGATGCGAGGAGAGATGGTATTACACGACGCAGTCGGTAAACTAAGCAAGGTCCAATTCATTCGTGGATTCTTTTAATACAGGAAAATCGAAGGTATATCGTAGCTCAAGTCATCAAGCATCAAGTGCCGTTCCATCATGAGGCGAATAAAATACATCTACGAACCATTCCATATCTCAGTTGAATAATAAATACCGTGCCCTTGAGGACGGCCGACGGGCTCCATCGGGATTCCACTGTGCATTTCAGCGGTAATATGAATAATCGAGTGACTCTCAGTTTGTGAACTCTGATATGACACTTCCCCTCCGAGATTCCCCAAAGCCTTCGTAAGGAACGAGGTACTTGGTCTCCCTCCATAGGCGGGTTGGTCATGTTTCCAGTTCTGGCTTTGTTGCTCGTCTGATCTGCCCGAGGAAAGTGAAGCGAAGATTGAGTACAAGTCGGGAGATCATCAGGGAGGTGATAAGTTGGCTAAAGGATGCCCCTATGGCTTTGAGGTCCGGCTTCGCGATCTACAAACCATACATCCATCGGTATCTATATCAGCACCAAAAAAATAACAATTACTCACGAAATATATCAGTGCATTCATCAAGTTCGCCAGGAATATAACTAAGAAGTATAATGCACCGTCCCGAGCTAGGATCACGATCGCCTTGGATGCGCCATGACTCATGAGCCCAAGTGCGCCTTTGTGTCGGAGGTTACTGTTGCCAGTTGAGAGCTGGAAGTAGCGTTTGGTACGATAGATTGTCAGGAGGAAGATGACTGAGTCGGTGATAAGAGGTGCAATCCAGACGGACGCTACGTGATAATCGAAGTCATTGGTTAAGCACAACGAAGTGAAAATGGAGTGGGAAACATACGGAAGAGTGTGTTGTTGCCCGTCAAGATGCAACCTAGTAAGGTGAGATATAATACGATGAGAATTTAGTAATGATGAAAGTGATGCCTTGCATACCTGTTATGCCTGGAGGTAAAGGAACCGCTGCTCGTAAAATGGACACGTTAGGGCTATGTATGCCTTGTATTGTGAAAGGCACGTACGAAAACCAGGCTTTAACCCTACGGCAGATATGATGATTTGCCCCAACAAGAGGACCATCAGACCTGCGAGAATACGGATATCCCGCCCGTAAAGCGCGAATACTCGCAGGATCATGATAACTTCAAGTGTTGACGTCAGAACACTGGGGTAACTGATAAGATTAAGATGCATACGCTGGGCAACTGGTGGAAAGGGTGCTTAGAGACAGCCGTAGCGAGTAGAAAAAACACGACCATGACATACCAGCTACAAGCGCAACTGTTCCAAACCCCTCGAATAATACGAATCTACGGCAGCTGCGCTGACGTTAGGTCGATTGCTGATAAGGCAGAATAAAGCTTATTCTTACGCCTGAGAATTATGTACTGTCAGCATTTGGATTACGGGGTCGTTAGAACACTAGTTGACTTACTTCACCAGTCCAGTGGGGATCATGGAAGGCTGAAACTTGTGAGTTTACTTTTACAATCGTCGCCGTTGCAAGCACCTACCCGCCACCACGACTGGGAACTCCAGAAGAGTACCATAGCGATTTATAAGAAATAATATGGAAGCTGCGGACATCGGCTGTTTCCAAATTCGGTCCACCTTGAAATGATACGTCAGCTATGGATGATGGATGGTCAGAATATATCAGACGTGCTTCTTGTGAAAAAGTCAAGGCTAAATCGCTCGGATAAGCGAGATTTTAGTCGCTTATTTGATTCAGATCAGGTGAAGACTCACTGTGGTCGTAAACAAGCATCACATACGCCGCCAGTTGGAAATACTTTCCCACAGCTCTGGGGCCGGACTGCCATCAATGGTGGGTATAGAATCGAACCGAAGAAAACATACAAGTGGTAAATAGGGCCAGTGATATCGATGTCCATGTCGATCAACCGGGAAGGAATTCCTTCTTCTCGTCCTTATATCTTTCCCGCCCTCTTCAGAGACAATAAGTATATATAAATAATCGGAATATCCGAAAACGGGACAATATTCCAGGCCGGAAAAGCGCAAGCAATCAAAGGTGCAGCTGGAATTGAAATTTAGTATTGGAATTAGGTGCGTTCATTATTGTAGTCCGCATTCTGTGTTCATTGGGGGGATCGTCCGGGGTCACTGATTGTCACAGGGGCTGCGTTTTGGTATGTAGACTTCCGCTACGAAGTTATTGATAAGGACCCTGTCGAGCCTTGTCGCATCGTCCTATGACCTACCACGAGACTTGCACCGAGATATGGGTTAGGAAGAATGGAGAGGGTCGGTTTCGAGGATGTACCCTACTACTAACATTGGTCAGGGATAAGAGCTATCAGCCATTGAGAGTCCATTGTCACACATGTTCGTTAGCATGACAAGTTTGGATAGGAGACGATGCGCAAGTCCAGTGTTAAAGGGAAATACTCTATGTACTGCCCCTTCAGAACCCCCATGTATCAACATGAGACCTCAAAGTCACAATCAATATGGATGAAAATCATTTGAAAATATACTTTATATAGCCTTCCCAGACGTGTAGCAGCCCATCACACCCCAGCTACATGAGTATGAGTTTTCCGCTTGACGAAATGCCGGCCTTTGAACCTACCTGACTAGTCAGGGTCACACTCGGTGTGAAAAATACAATAAAAAAACACTGAACATGAGGTTTAGCACTTGGTGCTGACCACAATAAAGGAGAACGTAGCCGTGGGCAAAACTTTTTGTGGACAAAATCGGCCGACGCGAACGAGGACTGTCGGAGTAGAATCCGTTGGGTTCTGGGGAGGAGGGATCGGTGGCCACCGTAAAAAAAATTTTTTTTGCATCCGTGCTGAATTTTCAAACGGCCTCAGTTCTATCTATCTGTTCTTCTACATGTCTCTACTGTATCGGGTCCTGAGCGTACATTCCCTGCCTCATTCCAAAATTCAAGGGACCCGATCCCGGTAAATGATAACACACATAAAATCAGGTGACCCCAACTCAGTACTCCGAAATAGGGGCAAACAAATAATAAACCGATCGCCCACAAACACCCACCCATCCCCCTTAGCTCAATAGCTCCCAGCTCCATGCCACTGCGGCATGAGCCGCAAGGATTAGTAGTAGTATTGATCGACAAAGCGTGACAAGGTTTCGTGGGGGCTTGAGGGGGTACACTGGGTACAGAGATGGAAAATAGTAAATACCGACCAAGGGGAGGCCTTTTTAGCGGATCAACCTAGCTCGGACCAGCGAGCGGATGAATGTTTTCAATTAGCCCAAGGAAATGTCTTTAAATCCTGGGTGGGGTGTGTGTCTCTCAAGTGCCTCTCTCTCCCTCTCTCTCCCAACGAACGAACAAGCGAAACGATCTAATGGATCCCTCTAATACTAGCCAGCTCACAGCGCTTGTTGACCTCGTAACAAGTGCATCTCGTACTGCCGCTAAACGTCTTTCTGAATCCCAGACCGAACGGGGACGTTCGAAAGAAGTGGTCGACCCTGAAATTCGGACTGCGATTGATGTTATTGAGGGGGCGTGTGCTCAGCTTTGTTCACTTGTTGCTAGACCGAGTGATGTTTTGGCGAACGTGAGTGGGGGGTGGTGGTGGTTTAATTTGTTGTGTTGTATTGCTAACAAAGTTTCTTTTGATTTAGAAATTTTTCGCAGTTGGTATTTTCGAACATGTCTGGCAACCATTTTTTTTTTACTCATTCTTTACAACAGTTCTTCGAACCAGCTTGTCTCCGAGTCGCTCTAGCCCACAAAATCCCTGACATTCTGCAAGAAACCCCATCAGGCGTACATATTTCCGAATTGGGAAAACGAACAGGACTCGATCCGGGGAAACTAGGTCGCATCTTGCGTCTTCTCGCCACTAAACATGTATTCCAAGAAGGTAAATAAAATCAAATTTTCAAACAAATTATCGTTTTTGTTTTCTCATGTTGGTTTGGAATCCCAAAAAAAAAAGTCGACAAGGACACGTTTGCGAATAATTATTTGAGCAGTGAATTGGTTTCTGAGAATCCGATGTCGAGTTTCGGATTACACATGTACGCGATTATTTTTTTTTTTATCATCTTTTCTGCGGAATTCATGGGGTTTTTTTTTTTTTTCAATTTTACAGAACAGACGAATGTTTCAAAGCCTCAGCCCTCCTCGACGAAACACTCAGCGATCCCAAACTAGGCGCCTCAAATGACCCTTCTCACGCGGCTTTTGTCAAGTACTTTGTCGGCACTGGCAACCTTTTTGATTATTTCGCCGGGGTACGTATTTGGGTTTATGACAACTCGTTTTTTTTTTTTTATCGCTCATGAATTGAAAAAAAAAAAAAAAACAGTCATTGCCTGAACAAGTCGAACGAGCTCAGCGATTCGGAATTGGTATGTTAGGCTGGGGCGCCGCAATCGAAGCCGACGCCATCATCTACGGTAAACGTCCTCCCCCTACTCCCCCACATCCCATCCCTAACCCCCCCCCCCCTGTGCCCCCTAAAAGACTTCCCATGGTCCACCCTCCCCCCAACCTCAACCATCTGCGACCTCGGCGGCGGCGTCGGCAACATCTCCATCCAACTCGCCCACCACTACCCCCACCTCCACATCCTCCTCCAAGACACCGCCCCACAACTCCACGTAGCACAAACCCAAGTCTGGCCTGAGAGATGTCCGCAAGCGATCAAGGAGAAGAGAATCGAGTTTAAAGAGGTGGATTTTTTGAAAGAGGGGCCGAGGAAGGGGTGTGATGTTTATCTTGTGAGATTCTCTTTTTTTTGTTGGGCTGGGTGGTTGATTGGGGTGTTTTTTTTTTTTTTTTTATTTTTTTTTAGGTGAAGAATATTTTGTGAGTGGGACGACACTTCCTGGAATCAATAAAAAAAAAACTAACCCACATACCAGACACGACTGGAACGATCAAGATTGTCTCAAAATCCTACAAGGCGTTCACAGCGCCATGACCCCCCAAAGTCGACTTCTCATCTGTAAGTGTGTTCCAAATCATCCCCATCACAATTCAACCCCCTCTCACAACTCCAACTACACACTACACAGACGAATTCATAGTCCGACCAGCCCACCGGCTCCCCGCATCCTCCGCCAAGTTCACTCAAGCACCCGAACCCCTCCTACCCAACTTTGGAGACGGCCGGATCCGCCAATACTCACTCGACATCAACATGATGGCGATGTTGAACAGCAAGGAACGGACCTTGGAAGATTTTATTCAACTTGCGGATGCGGTAGGGTTGCGATTTGTCAAGTTGTGGGAAGCTGGAGAGATGGGATTGATCGAGTTAGTTACCAAGGAATAGAGCTCGTAATTTGTCCTGGGAATAATTTGTGTGTTTATAACTATATGATTAAATCACCACCAAATGTATCTACCCAAGTCTAATCTAAGAGGTAGGAGCAGCGGCAGCAAAGGCCCTTCCCTTTTCAATGTTCTTCTTGAGCTCGGGCAAGCAAGCTGCAAGGAGTTTCTCTTCCTCGGCGGAAATCGACCCGATGGGGTGGATGGTCTGAACACCGTCGGGCTTGAGAAAAAAAACAAATGAGCTGTAGAGCGGAAAGGATGAACAAGAAAAGGCAACGTACACCAAGCTCGACATTGGAAGAGAAAAAGTCGACGCCCTGGCTTTCATAGAGCGGGCTCCTCACAAAGGTAGGCGTGATGACGCCCTTTTCGCCACTCAAACCCCGGAGAAGGGCGTTGGTGAATTTGGCACCAGCATAGGCCATGGAAAGGGTAGCGCTTCCTGCGCCATCCTTGGCCTTGACAACCTCATCACCACCAAACTGGATCCTGTAGACAAGGTTGTGGTAGGTGTCGCCTGTGATGGCCTTGCCATAGGGAGACTGAGAGAGGAGAGGGACGATGGTTGCGCCACTGTGGCCACCAATAACGGTCACTGGGCAATCTGAAGGGTTTGCCTCGACGAGACCGGAGAGGAAGCGGGCGGCACGGACAACGTCCAAGGTGGTGATACCAAAGAGACGCTGGGGGTTGAAGACACCGGCCTTTTCGAGAGTGGACGCGACGATGGGGACGGTGGAGTTGACAGGGTTGGAAATGACGAGGATGTGGGCCTCTGGGGCGACGCGAGCGACGGAAGCGGCAAGATCGCGGACAATGGAGGCGTTGGTCTAGTAGGGGGGGGGGGTGGTTAGAGGTAAGTGAGCGGGTGACGGATGAATTGGGAACTCACGTTGAAGAGATCGTCACGGGTCATCTGAAAAAAAAATAGTCAGTACATGCATCACGGCGCGCTTTCGAAAGATGGGCTTACGCCAGGCTGTGTGAAAGTATGTTAGGATGTCGAGTATGTGAAATGAAAGGGCAGAGAGACGCGCGCACCTTTCTGGGAACACCAGCAGGGATGACGACCACATTGACACCGTCGAGGGCCTGGTCGAGCTGGTCGGCAGCGTACCCATGGACCTATGGAGCGTGTGTCAGGTGCCACGTCGGAAAAAGAGAGAGAGAGAGAGAACGGACCTCGCTGGCAGTATCGACATGGCTCACATCTGCAGCAACACCGGGTGCACCACGGATGTCGTAGAGGCTCAGGGAGGTGACGAGGGGGTCTGTTTTGAGCAGGAGGGAGAGAGGTTGGCCAATTCCTCCTCCTGCGCCGAGCACGGCGACTTTTGACTGGCGGGCAGCAGAAGACGAGAAGAGACGGGCTTGGAGCGCACGGAGGGCTGGACGGGCAAACATGGGTGTCTGGTGCAGAAAAAGTGACGACGTGAGAAGCCCGGGCTGGTCCGGCTTTATTCCTTTCTGACATCATCCATGGCCGCCGACTTTTGGCTCAGCTCACACTGGTTCAGTCACCCTTGCCTCTGGCGCATATACTCACTCACAATCTCTCCCAAGCAAACGATGGATCGTCGACCGCACCACCGTCCGCAGCGCTAGGGCTGACGATCTTCAGTACGTCGACGACCCCGAGTTCCTCGACTACTTTGCAATCTACTTTGCCAACAGTACGTATCGCGCGCCGCACTCTGCCAGCCACCTGCTTGTTATGCTCACATCATCTTCCAGTCATCACAAAGCTAGGCAAGAAGCTCGGCCTCCGCCAGCGCGTCATTGCAACCGCAACCGTCTTTTTCCGCCGTTTCTACCTCAAAAACTCGTACTGCGAAACGGACCCTTTTATCGTTATCGCCGCATGCTGCTACGTCGCTGCCAAGGCAGAGGAATCTCCCGTCCACATCAAGACCGTCATCTCAGAGGCCCGCTCTCTCTTTGGCCGTCAGTCCCTTACCTCTTCACTAATCTTGATTTCTCATCTCCCCGGAACAGAGGACATATACAATGTCAAAACATTCCCCTTGGACAACTCCAAACTCGCTGAAATGGAATTTTATCTCGTCGACGACCTCGAGTGCGATCTAACCGTATTCCACCCTTACCGCACCCTTCTCACCCTCTGCAAGAAAGAAGCTGGCGAGGGCGCTACCCCGGCCGAATCCACAATCGAAGAGGCTGAAGCTGGCGAAGTAGGTGCGACCGGTCTCGGCGTGGGTGCACATGACGGCCCGCGATACTGGGGCTCCGGTGAGGGCCGACTAGAGCTCTCGCCTGGTGCTCTGCAGACTGCATGGTAATCTCCCTCCTACCCCTTCGGTCAAATATATTGACTTTTTTGGTCTAGGTTTATCATCAACGATACATACCGCTCCGATATCTGCCTGCTCTACCCACCCCACCTCATTGCCATCGCAGCCATCTACCTCACCTTCATCCTGCACACCCCCACACGCATGACCATCACTCCTCTCCTCTCCTCCAATACCAGCTCCGGCACAAGCGCCGCCTCCTCTTCCTCTCCACCCACGCCATCCAATCGACGCCTCTCAGCCGAAGACCCAACAACACCCACCCCGGCATCCTCCAAACCCCGACGCTCATCCCGCAACTCATCCCATCCACACACTTCTCTCTCCACACCCGATGCCAAAAAATTGACCCCACAAGACCCAATCACCTTTCTTTCAGAATTGAATGTATCCCTTCCTCTCATCGCTACCATCTCACAAGAGATTATATCACTGTATACTTTATGGGATCGATACAAAGAGGACGCCCATCCCGAGGCCAAGGTCCCCAATTCAACAGCCGTCACACCGTCCCCCCACACCAGTCCTCTCAAGCCCTCTCTCTCAAATACCACCACCGTCACTGCGTCCACACCCAATGCGACTGTTGGTGCTATGGATGTCAAGGAGGAAGATGTGGGGGATAGTAGTGAGGTGTATGTGACGCCGGCGTTTTTGTCGGGTTTGCTGATTCGGATGCGGGAGGCCAAGTTGATGGGTCTGGGTGGTGTGGGTGCGGGTGGAGGGGGTGGGCAGGGGAGACAGGTGGTGGTGAATAAGATGCTGGAGAGGACGCAGGCTGCTGGGTGAGTTGGGTATAGAGCTGGGTTCGCGGATTGGTTGTTTTTAGTCGCTGAAGAGATTGTATTGATGCTATGAGTCCTTGTACTATACGACGTTATAATTACCCGCAAAGTCTGCAAGTTGGTATTAAACTACCCCGGTGTAACTTTTTTTATCTTGTCCTACACAGTAGCAGCCCGGTCCGCCGATATTCAGCTACTTCCACTTGGCCCCCCCTCTTGATATGGCACACCTCGGAGATCTGATGCCAGCGCTGTAAAAATCAGCGAACTTTTGATGTTTCAGCCCGTCGCTTTGCATCGACTCGCCATAAGCTGATGATGAATTATTGATTTGTTAGCCGGGGCTGGTGGTGGTAGAATTAGAGGTGACTGACTCGGAGGTTTCTTCGGTCAAAGTCGACAATCTCGTCGGTTGATGATGGTACGAAAAGGTCCGAACAATTACAAACATACTTCCATGGATCAGTCAAACGAGGGGCTGGAGGCACTTGGCCAGTAATCACTGAAACGATCAGGATAACTGGCATTACCACCCGTTGGTGCGGTCATTATTCTTACGAATGGGAGGGGGGGTCTCTGCTTTGACACTGCATCGCTCCCGGAAATACTCTGAAAAAATAAAACAATTTCTGATCAACAAATCCTATCGCTTTGCCAAGGACGAAAGTACATACGGGAGCGAGAACCGGCGGACTTTAGATGAGTTGTTATTGGAAGGGGGATAACGAGACTTTCATCGATCCGTGCTCACCTCAAAGGGCGCTGCCATGCGCTTGCTCGGATTTTTCAATTGGATTGATACCCTTGAGCCTCAGCCTATGACACGGATATCCGTGAAGTTGTATGATCAAGTGCAGGCTATTGATGGGCGGATTAACTGCTGCGCTTGCGGCTATGGATGAAGGGGTCAACGAAGAGGCAGGACTTTGGATAAGATAAACTGAGAGAAAGTAGAAGGGGAAAAGATGGTACGTAGCTTTTCTGACTCTCTCTTTTTCTTTTTTTTTTAGAGTAAACTCACATCGTACCATGGTGTTTTTTTTTTTTTTTTTTTTTTTCGACAAGAGAACAGTACAAGGATGTGTGAAGGTATCATCACGCGGAAAGTGGGCGGGACTTATGCGAGTTTCGCCCGTCGCAAGGGGCTCATCAGAGGGCTTAACCGCTGCCCTAACCCGCCATGATCCTGTTACCAATGCGATTAGTCTAGACTACCAAACTTAAGGTGACTGTTGGGGGAGTATGACCTAATATTAGGCTACCGGACTGGCTGCAGTGCCGGCATTGCACCCGGGACCCCGTACAGGTTGGTATCTGATTGGGCAAGGCCTGGGTACCCCTCCCACGAGGACCCCCGCCAGACATGCCATCTGATAGGGCCGGCCTCAAGCGCAGCCGTGAGCTGCGACTTTCTCGTCTGCCAATCTGTGTGCAGACCCGTTGCAAAGAGACATGACTAAGCACCAAGCCGGCCCTCCCTCAAGGTCAGGCAAGCAACCATACAAAGTGCCATGGTCAATGGGTCGAAACATAGACCACAAGTCAAACCCCCTACGAATGAGCACAACACCCTGTTGTGGCGCACCAAATTGTTATGGACATTTTGCCACACGTCGTGTTCCCTTCCCTTCTCCGTCCACCCCCTGCAAAGCTATGGCGGTGCCGCGTATTTATCCGCGCGGGTGGCCCCCATTTGATAAATGGCTATTGCGGATGATCGGGACGCTGAGAGCACGGCGGGGAACAAAGAGGGGAAGAAGCCGATAAACCATGTCAATGGCGTTATCGCTCAACTAAACAAGAAGTTGCAGACCATTACCGACGATCTTTCATTTACTCATCCAAGAGTACACCAAGCTCTCTTTGACGGGAAATTTTAGAGGCCAAGTCCAAAAGACAATTCGGTTGCTTGAAGAGAACGTTAAACAGATGGCCAGCGATAATCCAACCTCGAAACCACCCTTGGATCGTTCACTTGTTCAATCTGTCAAGAAGGATATAAGCCATATGAAACGGCGGCTTGAGGTGCTTGATAGAGTATGTAAGGAGGATTCTAGGAATCGTGTGTTGCGGTATGAGAAGGGTTCTAGTCCCCCTCTTGAGCGTCGCACCAAAGTGGGGTAAACTAGAGCAGTTTCAGATTTCGAAAAGAATTCACCTCGAGGAACGCTGGGTTTAGGAGCCCGGAGCTACTGTAAGCTGGACGCGGAAAATAAGGGGTTCAGCAGATCAAAGGGCACGACTTGATCCACCCCGATCAGTACATTCATTTCCTTATTGTCACCGCCGACAGGAGGCTAAATCTGGCCATGTCTCGATCTTGGCAATGATCAAGTGCGGTTGGCCAACTCCTTCGGTCAACATCATGACCGACTTCCTCTGTTATCCAGAAGCTGTGTGAACTTTCTTGAACTTCTCTCCGTGGATTAATTCAATGACAACTACCTAATTATAACCTGTTATCTATTGGAATCTGGGATTGAATTCCTCGGCAAACTGCTGGAATACCGAGCTCCTCATGGTAACCTCGTTGTAGTACACTTTTATACCCTAACCTAGTGTACCCCCTCATCTGCTTGCTCCCTCATTGCATTGTCTCACTTGCCTTGAGTGACTCCAACAATATCTTGTCTCGCACACCACACCAGATACATACAGGGCCCTGATTTGGTTACTTGGCTTGGCCGTCCAGCATCCAGACATGGGAGCGAAACCCAGTACCGAGGCCGTAAAAACTACCAAGTGTAGTAAGTTTGAACGTTCGGCTGTCGCCTTGCATCGGCTCGCCTTTGACTGAGTGAATCGATAATTTCAATGATTTTTAGCTACTGACGCGGCTAGTACCGGTGGTAATATTGGAGGTGACTCGGAGGTTTCTGCGATAACGATCTCTTCGGTTGACGATAATACAAAAAAGTAAATTAGATTTTCCTTCCGAATACCTTCACGCTACCGCCGATCTTGACGCTCTTGATCTTGCAGCACTGCTGAGGCCCTGAGGCAAGGGATCGCCAGGTCGAAGGACAAGGCTGAATTCACGATCATACTTGTAGGTGAGGCGCCAGCTCATATAATATTTGTGACGGCATGTAGACTCAGAAGAGGTGAAATATTGTAGGTGAAACGGGCACTGGAAAAACGGCAATGTTAAGACTGCTTGCGAACGTTTGGGATGGGAGGAGTCCGAGAAATTACAAAAACTTCCACGATCAATCAAACGAGGCTGGCAGAGAGGGCACCTATACTCAAACAAAGTCAGCCAAGCTATATGAATTTGTCAATCATGATGGCATGACTCTTCGTATACTTGATACGCCGGGAATTATGGACACTCGAGGTGTGGCTCAAGACGAGAGAAACTTAGCTGGTATCGCCGAAATCATCAGGACTGATATTACCACCGTTGATGCGGTAATGATCCTTGCGAATGATACTCAAACGCACCTTGGGGTTGCGGCGGACTACGCACTGATCACCCTCTCCGCCATGTTCCCTAAATCACTCGCTCAGAATATCGGTTTTCTTTTCACCGATGTGTGGGACCCTGTAGCGGTGAAATTTGATACCACTTCGCTCCCAGAAGTACTCCGTGAAAACCAACTATTTCGAATCAACAATCCTGTCGCTGTGCAGGAGAACTATACTTGTTGGGGGCAGCAACCTGTTAACGAGCTTTCATCGGAGGAAGACAAGCTCTCATCGAAGGGAGTCGAGGTTATTATTGAAAACGCTCACTCAGAGGCCCTGCATGTGCTCGCTTGCATCTTTGATTGGATTGACACCCTTGAACCTCAGCCTACCACACGTATCGTAGATGGCGGTGCTATGGAAGTTGGTAAGTTTGACGTTCCTACGTGCGCCGGTCCTCCATTGATAACCCTCAGCGACCGCTGATAGTGGCTATGGCCCGAAGCTTTCTTCTCAGTCGGCGATCTCCCCAGTTATAGATAATAAAAAGCGAGTAACATATTCATCATATGTGCACCGAAACTATTAATCTCGGGGCAAAATCCGTAGCACCGCGAGGGACCTAGAAAAAGGCATTATTCGGTCGACAAAGGGAAAGGTTGAATTCACGATTTTCCTTCTAGGTAAGTCACGACTCGTATCAGACAGATGTAGACGTAAAGAAGATTCTATAGGTGAAACTGGGACGGGGAAGACTGCCATGTTGAAACTGCTTGCGAATGTTTGGGATGGAAGAAGCCCGACCGATTATAAAGATTTTCATGACCATTTGAACGAGGCTGGCGGAGATACCAACCATAGTCAAACGAACTCAGCCAAGCTATATGAATTTTGTAATTCCCAGGGCGTGACCATTCGCATCCTTGATACCCCGGGACTCGTGGATACTCGCGGTTTACACCAGGACGAGAAACACTTGGCCAGCATCACTAATACCATCAGGACCCAAGTTACAACCGTTGATGCAGTCATCATCCTTGCGAACGGCACTCAGTCACGCGTTGGAGCTGCTACAGACTACGCGCTGACCACGCTCTCTGCCATGTTCCCTAAATCGCTTGCTCAGAATATTGGCTTCCTTTTCACCAATGTTGAGGACAGTTTCCAAATGAACTTCGGTATCACTTCGCTCCCGGAAATACTCCGTAAAAATCGACAATTTCGGATCAACAATCCTGTTGCTCTGCAAGAGCACCATGATCGCGAGACACAACAGGAGGATGAATTTTCATCGGAGGACGAAGCTTCGGATCAAGACACCGCCCGCTCAATCAGGGATGCTCACTTGAGGGCCCTGAAAACACTTGCTCGCATGTTCAATTGGATTGATACCCTCGAGCCTCAGCCTACCACAGATATAGTAAAGCTTTATCAGCAAGTGCAGGCCATCGACGAGCAGATCACTGCCGCACTTGCGGCGGTGGATGAAGCGGTAATCAAGAGGCAGGAATTGAGCGAGATCAAAAAGAAGTTAGAAGAAGTAGTTAAGAAGGAGTTGGATGAGATTGGACAGAAGTTGGATGGAGCGACTAGAAGGGAATTAGATGCGGCCCAGCGCAAGCTACAAATGACAAAGATGGTGAGTAGTCCTCCATTCTTCTACTGCAGGCTAATTCGTACCATAGCATTATTTAGATAATGGAACAGTACAAGGAATACGAAAGGGTAATCACGCGGAAGGTCCACAGACCGGTCCCCACAGCTGAGCACAATACCTTGTGTGGCGCCCCCAATTGCTACGGAAACTGCCATCTATCATGTTCCCTTCCATTCTCGGTTCACCCCAGAATGCTATGGTGCTGCAGCGCATTTGTTCGCTGGCACCCCCCATTTAACCGGTGTAACTACTGTGGGCATTCGCGGGACTTGCACCGACATTTTAAGTCTGCTTGGGGGGAGGTGGATGATGGACTACTTGATCTCGATCGGGAGACTCAAAAGAACTACGACGGTGCCAGGGTGACAGACGAAGATGGGAAGGAAGGGTTAATGGGTCAGGTTGGCGGTAGTATTACTCAGCTGAATGAGGGGCTACAGAGCATCGCCGACAGGATAGCAGAACTCGTCCGAGAGTATGCCGAGCTCTCCTTGACAGGCAACTTCAGAGGTCAAGTCCAAAAGACAATTCTGCTGCTTGAAGCAAATCGAAAACATATGACCAGCAGTCCTGTATCCAAACCCCTAGATCCGGCGATTATCAAATCTATTACGAGGAATATGGAGTACATGAAACGACGACTCGAGCTGCTTGACAAAGTATGTGAAAAGGATTCCAAGGATCAATTGTTGCGGTTCGAGAAGGATTCCGGTGAGTCAAGCTGTAAATAGGGAAAGAGATGATCTATATAAGGGTGGTCTTGCTTTTGTACGAGCTTTCTGCATAGATCAGATGTGGTCCATCACGCATTATACATCATGATCGATATGGAGGGCACAAACAGCCCATGTATTTCTAGACAATATCTCTTTGACTGCCGATAAGTGGATCCAACTTGAGATCTTATTTACAGGATGCCCTGAGACCTGCTAAATAAAATTGTGGTGCGAACACAAGGCTACAGCATGGGACCCTTGCATGGACCACAGAATAGCGATAGTCTAAGCACACATTTTACTAGCGACTCAGGGTAGTTCATAATTCCCCACTCTAGAGGCTTTCCCCCGGTTTCGTGTATTGCGAATGCGGAGGTGAGCTCCCTCCTGCAAACTCGTTCTCTCCCTAGCTTTACTTCAATATGTAACATATTTCATTCGCTATCTTTGCAATAAATTGCTCCTGACACGCATAAGTATCCATAGTGCGTGAAGCTGGTTCAAAGGTTCTGGGCTTCTCAAGATGACATCGGGAGCATTATGTTAAACTTGTAAAGGAGTGACCCACATCAGAAAAATGACATTTTTCTTAATTTTCACTTCTTTGTCTTATTTTATCTGAATATGCTTCAAAACCACATTTTTTCTTCTAAGCAAATTAATAAAAATTAAGAAAAATGTCACTTTCCTGATGCAGACAGGAATCGAACCCGTGACCTAAGGAAACTAGCCCTATTGCTCTGATCTTTGAGCGACCGGGCCTTGATAGATAGCACAAGCACCAATCAAGCCCGTAACATAGACACAGCCAATCAGAGCATCAGGGCCAAGCAAGGTATTCGAAGCAGTAGCCCATATTTTGTCACAACTTCCTTCAATTTGCACTGTCAGATTCTAATCAATACCCGAACTTCCAGGTTTATCTCTTTGTTCTCGCGATATCAGGTAGAGCCCCATGCCCTGAGTCATATGCCTAGATTCTCGCTGTCGAACATCATGTGACATGAACGGAAGTTTCGACATCGAGTTCTTCACCAACAGCGTTTACAAATACTTACCTCGCGTGATCAAGACTTCTAGACAGCAGGAATGAATACCGGAAAATAGGGATGTAGTTTTTGGAGATAACATGACTGGAGGAGGGTATAAAGGGCTCCCATTTATCTGTATGCTTTTTAACCTCCTGCGAAGTGAGCCACTCAACACCTACATCATCACACACAACCATGGCGACTGTAAAACAAATGGTCAAGAGCATCAACACAGGATACTACATCAACACTAAGGGAGCGAAGCCCAATGCTACCATCACCACAAGCAAGGACAGCTACTCTGACGACGCTGTGAGTGCCCAAGTTCCCACTTATACAAGCAATTTCGGGTGCTGATCCATCCTTGCATTCAGAACATAGCCATTAATCCTTGGCCCCAAGGGGAAAAGCCCACCATCTGCACGATCACTACGCCCGACGCCAAGCTATATGTTGCATTACCCAAAGTAAGTTCATTTCGTTAATATTGCTTAACTGGGTCCCCTCTTACCGAAATTCGGCCTAGGGTGCTGGCGGAGGCACCAAGCTTATTTGGTCCGACAAGCCCTTCAAGTGGGCAATCACTCAGGCTCAGGCTGATTCCGGGCCCTATAAGTAAGTCACCTTGTGAAATGAGCAAGGCAAGCATTGAGCTGATTGTTGTCTTGACTGTCTCTAGAATTAGGCCCGAAAACGGCGATGATCTTTACTGGTTTGATAAGTTTGGGATTGGACCTGTCGTAAGTCAATGTATCTCAGAGTAACCGTCAAACAGACTAATCATTGTGTTCTAGTACATAGTCGAACCTAGCTCTAGTGTGCAGCCACCCCAGGCCGATTTCCAGTTCGAGGAAACCTTGATTCCGAAATAGTGTCGATTTCAAATTTCAAGTGAAGTGTTTTTGGTGGTTCTACCTCCAAATTCGCCTGTGATTAGTTGTACAATAATTTTGGAAAGATAGTAGAGACATGTCCAAAAATAAAGAATTATCGTTCAATTGTGAATTCCTAAATCTCTTCTTCTCTAACTGTACTGGGCATCTACTGGTTCACTCCTACCCACTCGATGACAAATTTGGCCGTTGTTCCGCTGGAGCCCGGCACGATACAAATACCGTCTCAGCGCTATATGCATATAGTACAGCTTGTGACTATCAGAACACATCGAGTTCAGTTATTATACAGCACCATGAAGCAATGACTCTTTCTTCTTTTTGTCAGTAATTTCGTTCACAACACATTAAATTTGGACCCTTTGCTCTAATTTCGCCACGCTTTTGCCACTTGCTAAATAAAATTGTGGAGCGAGTGTGTTCTAAGGCCACAGAACACTTGCGACCCTTACATGGACCACAGAACAGTAGAGCGACATAGAGTCATTTATAATTCCCCGCTCACAAGGCCTTCCCCCAGTTCTCGTGTATTGTGAATGCAGAGGTGAGCTCCCTCACGCAATCTCGCTCATTCCTGTTTTATTCATGTAGCATAGCTTATTTGATATCTTTGCAATAAATTGCTCCTGATGCATTGCGTAAATCATTCTCACCGTCCATCGTACACAAGGCTAGTCGAGGGTTCTATGAAGCAGCCACTAAAAAGCAGGAATTGGATAACATCCGAAGGAATTTGGAATGGGTAAAGATAGTATGTAATCATCACATGGAAGGTCCACACATCAATCCTCACAGCTGAACACAATACATTGTGCGGCCTCCTCGGATGTTACGGAAACCGCCATCTATCATGCACCATTCCCTACTCCACTAATTATGCAAAGCCATGGCGCTGTCATGCATTTATTCACAGTTGGCATCCGGTTGCCAATTGTAACAGTTGTGGGCATCTGTATAACCTCCACCATCATTTCGAGAAGGCCTGGCAAGAGGAAGGTGATGAGCAGATTAGTATCGATCACAAGGCTCAAAAGAAATACGAAGGTGCGATCATGGACAAGAGAGGGAGGAGAGGCTGATGAGCCAAGTCGACGGTGTGATTGCCCAGCTAAACGGGAGGTTACCACCAAGATTTCGGATCACATCCACAAGTACGCTGGGCTCTCCTTGACTGGTTGCTTCTGAGGTTAAGTCCAAATGAAGAGAACATCCAGCAGATGACTACTACAGCTCTGGATCGAAACCTGTGGACCCTACGATCATCCGGTCTGTCACGAAGGATGTAAATCACATG
Source organism: Lepiota venenata (assembly GCA_004296355.1). Classification (NCBI taxonomy): domain Eukaryota; kingdom Fungi; phylum Basidiomycota; class Agaricomycetes; order Agaricales; family Agaricaceae; genus Lepiota; species Lepiota venenata. The sequence continues at coordinate 412,329 of RCFS01000010.1, forward strand.
AGACAACGACTTGAAGCGCTTGACAAAGTAAATACAGGGAATTCTGGACATTGTTTGTTGCTCAAGAAGGGTTTTTGTCTCCGCCGTATTCCGATCTGCAACCGAGAATGGCTCAGTGATACCAGACTATTTGCTAGCGGGAGTGGATAGAGACTCTTTGGGTTCCCATTATTTCCTAGCGTACAAAAAGGAGCTGTGTGTATCATTTGCACTTTGTATAGTACCTTAATATGAGAGGGTGTGAGAGCCCAAGGGGCAATAGGGTCAAGAGGTGGAAAGTATTGCGATGGAGTAGTGACTAGACTGGTCACCACCTCTCCCGGAAACACATGTGTCCTTCTTTCCTTCGCTGCATTATAGCCTCCCCCCGGCGCTGATGCCCGACATGGTTACTTTACACGACCATCAGCCCAGGCCAACGCGGTGAGTAACCGGCCATACCACTGCTAGGAGGCAATGCCCCTGTGCCCGCTCCACGCACACCTCAGGCCCTTGCACCACGGGACCAGAATATCGAGTCCCGTCCCCGCTGACGATGCCAACCTCAAAGTGCGCCGACCAGACCTAAAGGAACGCGCTAGTAGGTAAATGACCGGGTAGCGGATAAGGAAAATACCATCTCCACACATGGTTTTCCAATTCAATGAAGAGGAGAGAGCCCAACGGACGGTACAGAGGAGGCCAATGATAAATTGGTTAACTACAATCCATCAGGATGAGGCTAAAAGAGTAGTTGAGAGCGCGGTGATGGAAAAAAAGGGAGAAGAAGCCTGATGAACCAGGTCGACGGTATTATTGCCCGACTAAACAAGACAGTTGCAGACCATTACTGACGATCTTTCCCTACTCACCAGCAACAACCTGGCTTCGAAACCCGTGGGTCATACGATTTCTTGATCTGTTAAGAAGGATATAAGCCATATGAAGCGTCGGCTTGAAGTGCTTGATAAAGTATGTAGGAAGGATTCTAGAAATTGTTTGTTGCGGTACAGAAAGGGTTCTGGTCCCCCCCCCCTTCGAGTGTCGCGCTAAAACGAAGTAAATAGGATAGTTGCAGATTTCGGAAAGAAATCACCTCGGAGAGAGCTGGGTTTAGGAGCCCCGAGCTAAGCTGGAAACGAAAAAAAGGGGTTAACAGACCAAAGGGTACAACTTGATACGCTCCGAGATTTCACAAGCCGACATTCCGCTGGACGCTTTTAGCACTCACTGAGCAACTTACATAAGGTGTTAAAACCCGGATCATATCTTTGGAGTTGTGTCCTGTAACTTCCCAATTGAACAATTCTGGACATATATGTACAATGACGACCGCGACACTGAGTAATTATGCACAAAGCAGCAGCGTTCAAATTAAGGGTCGAACACCCACAGTATCCATATGGCGTATTGCAATCCTAGGCCCACTCCTGTTCGCTGGCGTCGGTATTAATGCCAGCCCTATACAAAAGGCCTCTGTGCTCAGCCGTCTCCCCCGGAAAACAGATCTAGCTACTCAAGTGCGTGTGATGATCTGAACTTCAAGCAAAGAAGTGCGGAGCGATTGTCTGGGGCGGTGCAGGTTCCAACAACGTACTTTGCTCACACGCGCATCCCCGCAAATTCGGCTCACATTGGGTAGGTTATTCGATGACATGGGACCAGCGGACGAGGATATGCGTTGGAGACCCTTCCTGAAACTTCACCAGTACTTGGAGGACACGTTTCCAGTCGTGTAAGTTTCAAGACCTTGTGAGACACCGAAGTGCCAACCCTGGAGCTGTGGTCATGCGCGACTGAAGCGGGAGGTTGTTGGGGGCTTTTCCCTGGTGTACACCTTGTCAGGTTCAATGTCAGATTTGAAGCTCCTGCTATTCACAGGTCATCTTGACGTTGTTCCCGCATAGGTTCACATACTGCTCTTGTTCAGGTTAACTCACAATCCTCGTTTAAGCATTACGTCGCTAGATAGATGGTCATACCCTCCATTCGAAGGAAAAATTGATGGTGAATGGATAATTGGTCATGTGTCGCAGCATAAAATATGCGGGCAGCGGACAGGTGCCGATAGCGCACGCAAGCTACATGATGGAAGGGATAATAGAGGAGCCTTACGACTACATACAAATCATCCTACCTAAATACTACCTATGAAACAATAACGTAGTATCTAAGACAACGAAATGGAGCTCCTTCAGAGCTCCGAGACATCGAAATGCACAATATTCGACATCATGGAGTAGCTGACTGCAAGAACAATGCCATCGGAATCATGTCGGCAGTCGAGCACCTACTCGAGAGTGGGTGGGTGCCCAAGAGGACCCTTTGTAAATACCTTGTTTCCCTTTGAATTTAGGCCTTGCCCTAGATCTGATCATGCACGGCCAGTGCTCGCTTTCGGTCAGGATGAAGAGATCGGTGGCCCAAGGGGTGCAGCAAGTATCACGACGTTCCTCATTCTGTTTTGGAGGAAACAGCCAAGCATACATGTTGAACTGTAAATTCGAACTGGCGATCCATTGGTAGTACATGGGCGCTTGTGAGCAGGCCGTACAGACTGCATCTATCTCATTCAATTCTGCGTGTTTTGAGTTCCAATGAAGGGGTTTCCAGCTCAGCGTTAGAGTGTAGTGTAATAAGCGCCCCTTCATGGTCGAGCACTGATTGATTTTCCGATTTCAGAGGATCTCTCCATCCTATTGCGCTAGCAGATGATCGCCTATGGGATGCTCCCAGGCCATGTAATTATAAAGATGACCTACCCTACTTGGATGGGTGGTCTCCACCCTTGGCTAGACTATCCCAACCCTTTGCCCGGCTGTTGGCAATCGCCCAACTTGATTGCCAGGCGCTTGCCAGCGGATCTCTGTGCGTCATACCAGCAGCTGGGAGGTATGGCACACACGTGGCAACTAACCACAGCGGTATGTGCACTCCACCATCAGTGGCCCATCATGCATCATGATCGATATGGAGGGCACGAACAACCCATGTGTTTTTAGACAATATTTCTTTGACTGCTGGTAAGCAGAACTAACTTGCGATCCTACTTACAGGACGGACCAAAACCTAAGCTGTTTGCGCGATGAACATCTGCCCCGATCCTAGTATTCCACGACGACTATTCACCAAATAAATATTGTGGTGCAAACGCGTTCCAAGGCCACAGGACATTTGCGACCCTTACATGGACCACAGAGTGGATACAGGCTAAAGACGCATTTTATCAGTGGCGTAGAATAACTGACAATTCCCCGCTTCTAGAGGCTTTCCCTCAGTTCTCGTGTATCTTGTGAGTGCAGAGGTAGACTACAACCTCTTCTCTCTTTAGCTTTACTTATATGTAGCGTAGTAGTCTATTCGCTATCTTTACAATAAATTGCTCCTGAGGCATTGTACAAATCGTTCTCACTGTCCATAATGCGCGAGGCTGGTTCAAATATGTCGTGGTTCTCAAGATGACATCGGGGACATTATACTTGTCGAACGCTTGGGTGCTCCATAAAAGATCAACTGATTTACAATGAGGCCTGCACGGCTGCGGTATATGCCATCAAATAGGAAGGTTATGAGGATCTCCTAGGTTCTTTCCATAAACGAATACTGGAATCGTCTGATATAGCATTCTCCGCCCGATCTGGCCTCTCACAGCATCCGCTTCCCATATAAAGGCCCGATCCGCTAGAACTTGGCTGGACTCCGGACATGGTCACGAAATCTAACAGCAGTGCTATGACAGTTAGTAAGTCTGACATTCCTACACGCGCCGATCTTCCACTGATGATCGTCAGCAATGGCTGGCGATGGTAACGGCCTAGAGCTTTCTTCTATCAAATCAGTCATCCCCTCAGTTAAAAATAAGAGTAAAAAGTGAGTACCCATCTATATCATATTTGCGCCGAAACCATGAACTTCCGGGAAAAAAATCTGTAGCACTGCCGCGGATCTGGGAAAAGGTATAATTCGATCGACGAAGGGAAAGGTTGAATTTACAATTCTCCTCGTAGGTAAGTCGCAACTTATATCATAATAGATGTAGATGTAGGGGTTCCATAAGTGAAACCGGGATGGGGAAAACAACGATGTTGAGACTGCTTGCCATTGTTTGGGATGGAAGGAATCTGAGCAATTACAAAAACTTCCACGATCAATCAAACGAGGCTGGCGGAGGTGTCAACTGTATCAGACGAATTCAGCCAAGTTATATAAATTTGCCAATTATGGTGGTGTGACCATTCGCATCCTCGACACTCCAGGACTCGTGGATACTCGAGGCGTAGATCAAGATAAGAGGCACTTGGCCAGCATCACTGAAACAATCCGGACTGAAATTACCACTGTTGATGCGGTTATTATTCTTGCGAACGGGACTCAATCACGTCTTGGGATTGCGACGGACTATGCGCTCACCACGCTCTCCGCCATGTTCCCTAAACCACTCGCTCAGAATATCGGTTTTCTTTTTACCAATGTGTGGGACCCTCTAGCGGTGAACTTTGACGCCATTTCCCTCCCTGAAGTACTCCGTCAAAATCGCCTATTTCGGATTAACAATCCTGTCGCTTTTGCAGGAGAAATATACTCGCTATCCTCGCGAGACAGAACGGGAGGACGGATCTTCATCGGAGGATGAAGCTTTGGATGAAGATCCCACTCGTTTGATCAGCGATGCTCACTCGAAGGCTTTGAATACGCTTGCTCGTATTTTCAATTGGATTGATACCCTCGAGTCTCAGCCTACTACGGATATAGTAAAGCTCTATCAACAAGTGCAAGCCATCAATGAGCAGATCACCGCTGCACTCGCGGCAATGGATGAAGCGGTAACTAAGAGGCAAGAATTGGGCGAGATCAAAAAAAAATTGGAAGAAGTAGTTAAGAAAGAGCTGGATGAGATTAAACAGAAGTCGGACGGGGCAACTAAGAAGGAATTAGATGAGGTCCAGCATAAATTGGAAATGGCAAAGATGGTCAGTAGTTCTCTATTCTTCTATTGCGAGCTAATTCGTACCATGGCTTTACTTAGATAGTGGAACAGTACAGGGAGTACGAAAGGATAGTCACGCGGAAGGTCCACAGACAATTCCCGACACCTGAACATAATACCTTGTGTGTTGCTCCCTATTGTTACAGCAACTGCCCCGAATCGTGTTCCCTTCCCTTTTCCGTTCATCCCGCAAGGTTATGGCGTTGCAGCGCATCTATTCGCTGGCGCCCCCCATTTAACCAATGTAACCACTGTGGACACTCGCGAGACTTGCACCACTATTTTAAGTCTTCTTGGAGGGAGGTGGACGATGAGCTATTTGGTATCAACCTTGAGGCTCAAAATAACTACGAGAACGAGGCGACGGATGAAGAGAGGGAGGAAAAGCTAATGAACCAAGTTGACAGTGGCTAAACGAGAGGCTACAGAACATCACTGACAGAATTTCGGAACTTATCCAAGAGTACGCCAAGCTCTACTTGACGGGTAACTTCAGAGGCGGGGTGGGAGGGGGTCTGGGCTCGGTGGCTGTAACGTCAAAGGAAATCATTGGACAAAGTACAGTGAACATGCACTCCAAGGCGTTGTTGCCCAAAATGCCCCGTTCTCTTGAGTGGGACGCACTCTCCAGTCCATCCCCCGCCCCTCCACCCATCCCCAACTCTCCCATCCCCTCCCGAGCCGGACACAGCCCCCGCTGCCGACGACCCCGCTGCCCAGGAGGACTCGGAACGCGGCGCCATCTTCATCCGCCGCAGACGCATGCCGCACCACACCGCCGACGGTCCAGCATCGGCGCCCCCGACCCCGCCTCCGAGCCGCCCACCGCCCTCCTCGTTCTTCTTCCCCTTCCAGGCCTACCCAGGCAATCCCGACCCTGGCACCGCCATCCCTGGTATATCTCCCCGCCGCTTCTCCGTCTCCTCTGACGGCTACCCTGCCTCAGTCGACCTCGGGCGGCCCTATGCGCCCTTCATGGTAGAGGGCTCCCCGCCCCCGTCAGCCAAGTCGCTCTACTGGGCTAGCACAGCTGCGAACATGATGGCCAACGAGCCCGCCGCAGCCAACATCCCCCACACAGGAAGCTCCCATTCATTTCGTGCGCCGTTCCTTTCGCCCGCATCGAGGCCCTCCTCGTCCCTCTGGTCGCCCCCAAACTACAACCACCAGCTCATCTCGCTCCACAACAAGGGCACTTCCTCCCCCGACGGCTTCTGCTGCTCTCCCTTCGACGAAGCGTACTTCATTCGACCAGGCATTCCATACATATGCCCTCGAATGGGATGAGACTTTTATGCGGTTCCACGTCGACACCCGGGTGACCGCGACACTTGCTCTAGAGTTGACTGGAAAGAAGGCTGGGTTCTGGGAGCACGGATCGTAAGTAGCTATTCCGTCCCCCTCGTAGAGTAACAAATCTCACCAGCCGTGGATGGATAGATTCCCTCTGACAGCGCAGAATGGGTCTGCGCAGGTAGTAGTAGAGAATCCTTCCCAAGGCAGGCCAAAGAATGCGCCTTGCGATCAATGTATGCCTTCCGACTCCTCTCCCCACTCTCTCTGCCACTGACCACCACAACGTATCCAACAGCCTTCTACCTCATCATAAACCTCTCCGCAGGCGGTACTAGTGGATGGTTCCCAGACCAAGTCGGAAACAAGCCGTGGTACGATGGTTCACTGAGTACGCTCGTTCCCCCCCTGTGTCAAGATCCGCAGTCCGTTACCCGTTATTCATCTTCTCCATGATTTTGTTTCTTGTAGCCGCTATGAGAGACTTTGCTCGGGCGCAAAAGACCTGGAGTGCCACTTGGCCCGAGAACCCAGACGACCGGTCGTTCAGAATGTACGTGGATAACAAACACCTTTTGGGAGTAGAAGCCAAAGATCATCCCACTGCGCAGTCTTGGCGACCAACACTCCCTGCCCAAGGGCTTCCGGTGCTCCAGCTCGGGTCATTTTTGACACGTCTTGATATGTGTACTGGCAGCGGAATCCATCTCAATACCTTCACCGAAAAAAACACCGGTTTCTATAATTGTGCTTTACCTCCCAGAAACGATGGTCTAGTTCGTCGTTCCTGTAAGTACAACATCAGCTTCCACCATGCTGTCCTGATCAAGATCTATCATTAGCGCAGCGCCCCGGGCAATGATCGTGCTTATCACCGCCCTCACTCCCTGGCTCCAGGATTATCTATCGCTCAAGCATCCACGCTGATGAAAGATATCTCTTAAACGCCGTTCTTTTCCCTCGACGTGAGACACCCGTCCTCGAATAAAAATTCTAGCACCTGCGAGGAGCCATGCAACAAAGCTAATTGAGGCGTTGCATCCAAGCCCAGTCCGCTGTCTTGTCCCATGGTGATCTACCAGACACATTAGCCGCATTTTCCATATTGATGGCATCTAAGCTCGATCGGAACCGGATTGTACAGCCCGTTTTGTGACTCTAGTTGGTACACACGGCCTCCAACAACGCAGTCGACTCGTGGTCTAAGGACATCCACTACATAGCCACACCACAGCAAGCTCTCATTCCATTACCACGATCTCCTGCTCATTGTGTATCGAGTCGTCTCGTCCAATACTCACCGGTATGCTGAGTGATCTCGAGGAAGACGTCAAGAATCAACAGCAGGCGGTCTCCTTCACTCCTGACGGTCATCCCGACAAGCCGGTGTATTTCAATAGCCTCGGGTTATCCTGCCAGAGGCGTTTTCAGCGCACAGGGATACTGGGTGACCTCGAAGCGGCCATTCGGAATAGACAGCAGGCGATCTCGCTCACCCCTGATGGTCATCCCGACAAACCAGGGTACTTCAACAACCTCGGGAATTCTCTCGAGTTGCGGTTTCGGCGCACAGGGATACTGGGTGACCTCGAAGCGGCCATCCAGAATAGACAGCAGGCGATCTCGCTCACCCATGATGATCATCCCGACAAACCAATGTACTTCAACAACCTCGGGAGTTCCCTCCAGTTGCGGTTTCAGCGCACAGGGATACTGGGTGACCTCGAAGCGGCCATTCAGAATGCACAGCAGGCGATCTCGCTCACCCCTGATGATCATCCTGACAAACCAATGTACCTCAACAACCTCGGGAATTCTCTCGATTCGCGGTTTCAGCGCACAGGGATACTGGGTGACCTCGAAGCCGCCATTCGGAATACACAGCAGGCGGTCTCGCTCACCCTTGATGATCATCCCGACAAACCAATGTACTTCAACAACCTCGGGAGTTCCCTCCAGTTGCGGTTTCAGCGCACAGGGATACTGGGTGACCTCGAAGCGGCCATTCAGAATAGACAGCAGGCGATCTCGCTCACCCCTGATGGTCATCCCGACGAACCAGGGTACTTCAACAACCTCGGGAGTTCCCTCCAGTTGCGGTTTCAGCGCACAGGGATACTGGGTGACCTCGAAGCGGCCATTCAGAATAGACAGCAGGCAATCTCGCTCACCCCTGATTATCATCCTGACAAACCAATGTACCTCAACAACCTTGGGAGTTCCCTCCAGTCGCGGTTTCAGCGCACAGGGATACTGGGTGACCTCGAAGTGGCCATTCGGAATGCACAGCAGGCGATCTCGCTCACCCCTGATGATCATCCCGACAAACCAGGGTACTTCAACAACCTTGGGAATTCTCTCGATTCGCGGTTTCAGCGCACAGGGATACTGGGTGACCTCGAAGTGGCCATTCAGAATAGACAGCAGGCGATCTCGCTCACCCCTGATTATCATCCCGATAAACCAATGTACTTCAACAACCTTGGGAGTTCCCTCCAGTCGCGGTTTCGGCGCACGGGGATACTGGGTGACCTCGAGGTGGCCATTCAGAATAGACAGCAGGCGATCTCGCTCACCCCTGATGATCACCCCTCCAAACCAATGTACTTCAACAACCTCGGGTTATCCTGCCGGAGGCGTTTTCAGCGCACAGGGATACTGGGTGACCTCGAAGCGGCCATTCAGAATGCACAGCAGGCGATCTCGCTCACCCCTGATGATCATCCCGACAAACCAGGGTACTTCAACAACCTCGGGCTTTCCCTCGATTCGCGGTTTCGGCGCACAGGAATACTGGGTGACCTCGAAGAAGCCATTTCAAATTTTCGAATCGCTGCAACTTCCAATGTTGGTCCAATATTACCTCGATGCTATGCATATCAGCATTGGGCTCGCTTAGAAACCAAACGCGATCCACCTTCTGCCTTACTCGCATACCGTCACGCTATCAATCTCCTTCCACAGCTTGCCTGGATTGGAGATCCCATTGCTGCGCGCTATTCGCAACTCACCGACCGCGATGATCTCTCTCGAGAGGCCGCTGCATTTGCCCTTGATGCTAGTCATCCTGACCTTGCACTTGAGTGGCTCGAGCAAGGACGTTCAGTTGTTTGGAATCAATTAATCCACCTCCGAACGTCGGCTAATCATCTCCGCCAAGCCCACCCTGATATTTGTGCCGAATTCACACGGGTGTCGCGTGACCTCCAACGCGCAGCCACTCGGGGGCACTCCCAAAAATCATCTGAAGATGTCGAAAAGGCTCATTTGCTCGAGGAAGAGACTCAGCATCATCATCGTCTTGCAGAGAAATGGGATTTACTTGTGCAAACAATCAGGTCACTTCCAGGATTCGAAGATTTCCTTCTTCCGAAACGGGTCTCTGTCCTGAAGGAAGCTGCGGGATCAGGTCCCGTCGTTGTCATCAATGTTCATAGCAATCGTTGTGATGCATTGATCCTTGATCAAAGCAGGGACCAGGTACTCCATATCCCGTTGGACCAGCTTCGCTACGATGATTTACTGAAGACACGCGCATCATTGAGACAGTATCTTGGAGGTCCCCAGCGGGCTCAGAGGTGGGATGACCGTGCTGGCAGGACTATCCCGGTGGGAAATACACGCATGGAGCCTATCCTCGAGCAGATTTATTTGAAAATTGTATATCCTGTTCTTCACGGCTTGGGTGTGACGGTAGGATCCACTTGCTTCCAAGTTTGCGGGACGCATTCACTGACGTTGGCTGAAGACAGTTACATCCAGTGCTTTGAATCTCCCCCGCATATGGTGGTGTCCAACTGGGCCACTCACCTTCTTTCCCCTCCATGCTGCCTGCAACAGAGTCGGAGACAAGATAGATGGAACATTCAACTACGTCGTCTCATCGTACATACCGACAGTCAACGCCTTGCTTGAGGCCAGAGCGGTAAAGCAACAGCCATTCAATCGACTTGCTGGTATTGCCATGACCAAAACGCCTGATCAAAGCTCGCTACCAGGTGTTGGGACAGAAATGGCGGTGTTGGTGCGGCTTTGCTCCAGCAACACCGAGTGGGAATGTGACATACTCCAGAATGAGCAAGCAACAGTCGATCGGGTACTGACTTGTATGGAAAACAACAGTTGGATTCACTTCGCATGTCATGCCGTCCAGGATAAGCAAGAGCCAGCGCGGAGTGGCTTCTGCCTCTATGATGGACGGTTGACAATTACAGATATTATTACCAAACCTTTTGTCCATGGCGATCTCGCATTTTTGTCTGCTTGTCAAACGGCGACTGGAGATGACAAGGCATCAGATGAGGCGGTGCATATTACTAGTGCGATGTTGGGAGCAGGATATCGGAATGTGATTGGGACGATGTGGTCGATACCTGATGAAGTGGCTCCAAGAATCGCTGCAAAGGTGTATAAGATCCTTCTTTCTGGGGAAGAACCCAACAGTGATGGGGCGGCGCGAGCACTGCATTCAGCTGTGAAGGAGGTACGAGATTCGGGGCATGACTTATTTGATAAATGGGTTCCTTTTGTACATTACGGCGCATGATGTATTCCACGGCTTCCTTGCTTGTACTGTACTTTACTACTGTCTGACTTGTATATCTGAGCGGTTGGGTTACGGTTTCCTGCCGGTGTGTATATTAGGTTATCAGAACGTCTTTTCCTTTCCCAGTGTGCGCACCTCAAAAACCGTCAATTAGTCAAGTATACAGTATCGAATCTCGCACGGTAAGGTATGCCTTTATTCCTTCCAATTGGATTCGTCTGTGCTATGCACCCGAAAAACCTGGATACCGCGTAGCTATGGCAAACGGATCAGCTCAATGCCTAAATCTAACTAGCAGAAACCCGCTATTTTCAAAGTAACCCCTCCCCATCCCTTTCATCTGTGAGTCCACAATTGCATTTGTTGCGTGGTAGCGTGGGGCTGCGTCAATCCTATGCCACCAGCGTGTGTCGTCCCAAATTGCAACCGGCACCCAGTGTTGCAAACGAGGTAAGTGGGGTCCAGAAAATATTTCAATCACTGCAACATTGTAGGAATACGAGATTGTCGTGTACACGCGTCATTTGGCTGGGATGGAATTGGATGTATTAGTGGTAGTGTTGAAGTAGGAGAAGGGACAAATACTGTGTCGATTTCTTGGCTTGAGACGTGTTCGCACAATTTTATCTGTACGGATCTTGATATTGTGTGCATATCTTGCCTGCGTACGTCAGAAGGTGGCTTACACGGCTGAATGAATCTGAGTGTGTCATCCTCCCTGCAATGAGGATACAACTCACCCATGAACAAGATCTGGTAACTATTGGCGTGATTCATCTAGGGATTGTTGAGCGAAATTCTAAGTCCAGATTTGGAGTGATAGTGGCACTTTCAGATTACTTCAAACTTTTGATTTTGAACCTCCAAGAGCCATTTGCTCACCTTCTTCTCCGGCTCCTCCCAAAACTTGTCCTACTTTCGACCTCTGTCCTATGGGGATGAAATTCGACGAGGACGTGATTCACGAAGTAAAGCAGTCTGAACAAACAAGGCCAAATACATGTTACAATGTAATTATGCTGGGCGAGTTCCCCCCGCACAGGAAGCTCCCGGCCCTCTTCGTCCCCCTGGTCGCCTCCAAAACTACAACCACCAGCTCATCTCGCTCCACAATAACGGCACACTGATGGCAGTTCCGCTGCTCTCCCTCTCAAATCTCGTGCCCCCCTCCCCAGCATTCGCCTCCACCAGAAACTCGATGAGACAGACAGATCATGGCTCCTGAGGCCAGACTGTGGTGCGCACCTCAGCTGGTGGATCACTGTTCTCTGTATGATCATTGGCATTGTAGGTGCAGCTATCCTCTGCTATCTTGGATTGACCAAAGAAACTTGATGACAGCCGGGTCTGTCTCATCCTCAGTCTTGATAAGTCAGTGTGATCCCGTGATGTTGGACTCGGTGGCTTCAGGTATGTACTTCCTTTCTTCGAACCATGCCTTCGTCCCTCACTCTCTCACTCTAAAGAACAGCCAGTTCCAAATGACCACCGACTCCACCACTAAGCTCTACATTGCCAACTCACAGCTCAATTTCCACCCCACCCTCACTATCCAAGACCTTCCCAGCCTCGATGTCTTGGTGCTGGGAGCACAGACCGTAAGTGGCTATCCGTCCCTCCCCTAGAGTAAAAACCGACTGTGGATGGATAGATTCCCTCTGACGGCGCAGAATAGCTCTGTGTAGATAGTGGCATAGAACCCTACCAAGGCAGGGCAAAGAATACACCTTTCGATCAATGTGAGCCTTCCAGCTCCTATTCCCATTCTTCCTACCACTGACCACTATAACATATCCAACGGCCTTTTACCTCATAATAAACCTCTCTGTAGGCGGTACTAGCAGATGATTCCCAGAACAAGTTGGTAGCAAGCCATGATCCGGTGGTTCACTGAGTACGCTCATTCTCCTGTGAAATTTTACAGCCCGTTACCCGTTATTCATCCTCTCCGTGTTTTTGTTTCTTGTAGCTGCTATGAGAGACTTTGCTTGGGCACAAAACACCTGGAATGTTACTTGGTCCGAGAATCCAGAGGACTGGTCATTTAGAATGTATATGGATAACACCTATGTGAGCATGTAGAAGCAAAGAGCTGACGTGTGGCTGTGTTACAGCGATTATGTTGGGATGTGGGGAAAATGCTGACAAGTTTCAACGGACTTTTGAGTTACTCCTTAGTTGCATTCTCTATGCCCCTTCCACCCCTTTTGCATGGATTATTGGACTTTTAGAATGGTCATTCCGTTTGCCTCCTCTGCGAATTTTTATCTGCCAGGGGCTTCCGGTGCTCCAACTCAGCTCGTTCTTGACACGTTTTGATATGTTTACTGGTAGCAGAATCCATCTTACTATCCACACCAGTAAAATACAAATTATGCTTGATGGCCTGACTCGCCGCTCTTGTGTCGATATCAGCTCCTACTCATGCTCTGATCAAGGTCCATCTATGGCGACGGTACCTGGACAGCCCATTTTTAGTGTGCCGCCCGCAGAGCGCCGACCTCCCAATGTCGTTGTCCCTGGACCCTGGACCCTGAACCCTTGCCGCCACCTGGTGATTAGCACTACACAGGCAACCAAACACAGGTCTACTAGGAGCAACTCAAGTCTCATGGATGGAATTCAAAGGGGTAGGAGATTTGTGAGCACTTAAGTTGACAAGGGTATCATTTGGCTAAACAAGGGGCTACAGAACATCACTGACAGGATTTCGGAACTTATCCAAGAGTACGCCAAGCTCTCCTTGACGGGTAACTTCAGAGGTCAAGTCCAAAAGACGATTCTGTTGCTTGAAGAGAATTACAAACAGATGACCAGCAGTTCCGCATCCAAACCCCTGGACCCCGCGATTATCAAATCTGTCACGAAGAATATAGTCTACACGAAACGACGACTCGAACCGCTTGACAAAGTATATGAAGAGGATTCTAGGAATCGATTGTCACGGTTCGAGAGGGATTCTGGCGACTCAAACTGAAAATAGGAAAGGAGGGGATCTACGTGCTGGCTTCCGTATAAGCTGCCTGTATGCATATGTAGTGCAGTACCTAGTCCATCGATTGTGTCTCTTTTTGTGTGTCAGATGTCATTTCAATCGTCGGATCTGCCGAAACAATCAGATCAAACTGACGATATCACACTGGAAGTCGGAGTTGCAAAAGAGAGCGAATGGTCCCCTTTGCCCAGCCGCAGCAAGGCGCCGAACCAGAAGCCGGCAACCGGGCCATTGGTATATTATTTTATGTAGCTAGGGTGTGGACATCCCATTTCATCTTCCCGGGGCACTTTTTCGAGTACTGCACCTCTCGGGGTGATACTTAGAAGCAGCCCATGAAATCCATTTCAGGCTCGAGCGCTCATAAATCAATGATCGGCTGATCTGCAATGAGGCCTGCCACGACCAGAGTGAACCCCTTCCATCGGGACTACATAGACTGGATCCTACCCTCTACAGACAGACACTAAAACTATAACATTCTGCACTTCGCCCGGCATTATACAACAGGCGCACACACACTTGATATATACCAGGCTCTGGTTCCCTAAGATTCAGTCATCCCCGCCTGTTCCCATAGATGGTAGGAAGGTCCAGCAACGGCGCTATGGAAATTAGTCAGTTTTACATCCGTGGCCCGCTTGCGTGAAGCCTTAGCTGATTTCATCAACAGTTGGCAGCGGTGGAGGCTCCGAGGTTTCTTCTATCAAGTCAGCGACTTCCTCAGCTGACGATAATCAAAGAAAGTGGGTGCCATCTACATCATATTTTTCCCTGAGAAACTTGACCCCGGTGCGTAAACCTGCAGCACTGCCGAGAGCCTGAAGAAAGGGATCATCCGATCGATGAGGGGGAAGGTCGAGCTCACAATCTTACTTGTAGGTAAGTCGCGATTCATATCGTAACAGACTTAATCATAATGGTGACTCTATAGGTGAAACAGGGACAGGAAAAACAGCTATGTTGAAGCTGCTCGCCAATGTTTGGCATGGAAGGGGTCCAAACGATTACAAAGATTTTCACGACCAGTCCAACGAAACCGGCGAGGCTGTCAACGGTAGCCAAACGGGCTCAGCGAAACTATATGAATTTCCAAATAGCGAAGGCGTGAATATTCGCATCCTCGACACTCCAGGACTTGTGGACACTCGCGGTCTAAACCAGGACAAGGATCACTTGGCAAGCATCGCTGAGACTATCAGGACCCAAGTCGCGACAGTTGATGCAGTCATCATCCTCGCGAACGGCACTCTGGCACGTCTTGGGGTCGCTACAGATTACGCGCTGACCACACTCTCCGCCATGTTCCCTAAATCGCTTGCCCAAAATATTGGGTTTCTTTTCACCAACGTGTACGACCATTTAGCGGTGAACTTCGATGTCGAGTCCCTTCCAGAAGTACTCCGCGACAATCAGCTATTTCTGATCAACAATCCTGTCGCTCTGCGAGAAAAGTATGATCGTGAGAAGCAACGGCAGGGGAAGAAGCCGCCTAGGGGCTGGTCAACATGGGAGGAGAAGGAAACGCTTATTAATGACGCCCACATGAAGGCCCTGGATGCGCTTGCTCGCATTTTTAATTGGATTGACACGCTCGAGCCTCAACCTACCAAACCTATCGTAGAGCTCTACGAACAAGTGCAGGACATTGATAACCAGATTACTGCCGCACTCTTAGCGATTGATGAAGCGGCAACTAAGAAGCAGGAATTGGGCGACATTCGAAAGAAGTTGGAAGGTGCAAAGATGGTATGTAGTGCTTACGAACTAATTCATACAATGACAAATATATGTTTTAGACAATGGAACAGTACAAGGAGTATGAGAGCATCATCACGCGAAAGGTCCACAGGCCATTCCCAACGGAGGAGCACAATACCTTGTGTGGCGCCCCCAGCTGCCACGGGAACTGCCATCTATCATGCACCCTCCCCTTCTCTGTTCACTATGCCAAACTATGGCGCTGCCGTGCATTTATCCGCAATTGGCACCCGGCCACCAATTGTAACAATTGTGGACATCCGCGTGACCTCCACCGTCATTTCAAATCTGTTTGGCGAGAGGTGGATGATGAGCAAATTAGTATCGACCAAGAGGCTAAAAAGAAATACGAGGATGCGGCCACGGACAAAGAGAGGGAGGAGAAGCTAATGAGCCAAGTCGACGACGTTATTGCCCAGCTAAACGGGAGCTTACAGAACATCACCACCAGGATTTCGGATCTCATCCACGAGTACGCTGAGCTCTCGCTGACTGGTAGTTTCCGAGGTCAAGTCCAAAAGACGATTCGGTTACTTGAAGAGAATCACGAGCAGATGACTAGCGGCTCTGGATCAAAACACTTCGACTCTACAATCACCCAATCCTGTCAAGGAGGATATAGATTACATGAAACGGCGACTCGAGGTGCTTGACAAAGTATATGAGGAAGATTCCAAGAATTGTCTGTCGCGATTTAAAAGACGATCTTTATCGCTACTCGAGAAGGGCTCGAGTCCCCGTCGTTTGTTTCCCAAACAAGGATGGTTTTATAACAGATTCCTTCAAGCTTGCTGGTAGGAGTGGCTAAAGACTCTTCGGGCTCCTGTCATTTTACAGTATACAACAAGTTGTTTGTGTCATTTCCGCTGCGTAAAGTACGCTGTATAGACGTATAATATTGACTACACAAGTAAGTATAGACAAGTATTTAGGCCTTCGAAGGATGTTCAAACACCGAAGAGAATATATATGGGCGTGTGTCTAAGGTCTGAGCTATAAGATCGCGCACCCGCGGCCGCTTCAACCATTGTAGCTCGGTTCCACGCGCAGCCACGGGGCCGCTTCCACAGACGCATATGCTGTCGGGCTCAGTACGTAGGTTTAGCACATAGTTCCCGAGCGATTTGGGATCAACTTACTGCATAAATGAATAATTGGATTACTTTCCGCTTCGGTCGTAATGTTGGGCAACCAATTAGCAAATATAATCGAAAAAAACGGAATTTATGTTCGGGTCGGGAATAGAGAAATAAGAATGTACACAACAAAGCGGATTAAAGACAATAACTTAAGCGATAGCATCGGCGCATTCATTTGACCTCAGTAAGCTTGTGGGGCAAACGTATGGCAGTGTCCAACGGAATAATCAGCTTGAAATACTCTCTAAAACCATAATTTTTACGTCATGATGCAACGGATGATACGTAGAATGGAAATCGAGAGGTGCAGCTTGCAGGGATAGAGATCAGCATTCGTCTCTATAATAATAGTATCTCCGAGCTGGCCAAGGCGAGAAAGGCAAATCATGTGCTCAAGTGGTTCCATCGGATGAAGGTGCAGGGGACCAAACCGACATCAGTTACGTGTAGGGTGTTGATTTCTGCTTATCTGAGGGTGGAGCCACATTAGTCTAAAATATCGACCCGATACTTTGAACTTATGCCGATTTTATTGGGCATCGATGGGCGGCGACTGATTCTTTGTGGATGCAGGTTATTGTTACTTATGAATTGGATTTTCGGGCTGAGGGAAATTATTGCGCTCTCGAATCTGAGAGAATTATCATCCTATCATCCGTCCTATTCGACCGACTATTAGCCTTCTTCGACCACTTACTAACCTCCCTTCTCCATAAAAATAAAATGCATCGAATTTAGACACTTGTACAACTTGCAATCAATACCCTTACCTTAACGATCTCCAAATGATTTTGTTACTTAAAAAGTAATGAGATTGATTGTTCATGCTTCCACCGCCCATTCCAAAGCATTGTTCCTATGCTCATTGTATGGTAATTTATTAGCAGTATCCAGTAAACGAGATTTAGTCTGTGAGTGTAATTAGATTGTGAAGAGGTCTGCTCGTCGGGTGGTTATATTGTTATCTTTTTTACTTTCTTTGTTCTTTGTTGCGTAGTCATTAGATGCTGAGGCGACGAGAACTCAGGCGGTCCGGTATGACAATTACAATTTCTGCTCATGTCCATGAAATTGATATTGAACTGTTCAGTCCTTGGAGAAAATAGTATTTTCCATGTTGAATTATCGCTAAAATGCTTATATTTCAGCAGACCCTGTTGGCAAATTTGACGACAATCACAAGGGATTCGATCTCCGACAGAGATCTTGAAGGAAAGCCCCTATCTAGCCTAGTATTATATCAGATGCACCTGAGCAAATCTATATCTATAATATACTCTTAGCTCTGAATTAGCCTTCAGCTCATCAGTGAGCTTGGGTTGTTCGTCCTTGCTGCGAGTCGAATTAGTCGACTTGTGAACTTGTCCCATGAGAACAGGGGCTTCATCGGTTGGTTTAGTTGAATTTTGCATACCGCAACGGGCATGATTAAATAAAACAAAAACAGAAAATCCATATATTCGACCCTTGCAAACATACGGAACCCTCCACCATGAGTTACTTATACCTTAGTATAGTATCGAAAATTCCGTTCAGGGAGTAATACTCAAAGTACAAGCTCCGCCCATGCGGCCATCGCCCGACTGATTGCGCCATTACCTCTCGCGGTCATTTCGCCGTAAGTTAGCACCTCCTTCCTCGTGTTTCTTATTCTCCTGTCGAGTCTCGTCGGTACCGCTTTATTCCATATTACCCGGTATTGATAGCTTGGCACCAACGTTTGACTCAAGCCCTCAAATGGAGCATTCAAGCAGTAGCGTGTGATAATAGAAATGCCTTCTAACGGGCGGGGATGAATTCATATGTATATTACGCAAATAGAGCATCCGATCCACCCTCATGGATGGCTTGCTCTGCCGTGAGAAGTGTACGACACTGTAAGCTTAACCGAAATACGTCACAGTTGGATAATTCTTCCCCTCAAGAAAAGTTACGAGAGCCCCTGAGGTGGGTATAGACCGATTTAAGTAGCTGGACTTGAGCTTGAAACTGTATGGCGAACGTACCACTCGGACAACCAGTACCACCAAACACCCCTCACGCCATCTTAGGCTCACTGCCAGCCTGGAAAGATGTTCTTGGTTTCGCGGAAAAAGAGAAACGCGTTACTGATGCTATGGTTGCATTTTATCCCCGTTTGTTCTTCCAAGTACCAGTCCGGAAGGTCTGTTGTTTTAGTCTGATCGCATGAGTATTGCTAACGCGTGGAAATAGCTCACGAATATCTGCAAATCCCAGTACGCAGTAGGGAACGAGGACTGCATGATATTCCCTACTCAGAAACTCGCAGTCGAGTGCAGAGGCTACATCAAGCGTCACGCAGCCCAACGCAATTTAGGATTGGTCGAAGCTAAGCTTCCTCTACCTAGTCTGTCAGCTCCGAGGATCACTCGGGCACTGGCAACCCCACCGCTCAGGCAGCTTTCAAAAATGACAATATCAACCTCTACACCGTCTTCTTCCCCAGTGATACCGATATCTTGGCTGTGGCAGCCGATTTCTGGAGTCGCGCAGGCCAGGGCATTTCTGGCCGCTTTGCCGAAAAGTGTCTCTCTGCCCTTGCCGAAGGTGCCAAGATCTCCCTTGCTCCCACAACGGACGATACCATAGGAGCCCCGGGCTCTCCAACGCACTGCCCTTTACGTATGGCCGGGAGCCAGGTGCCTGGAGTTGCACCATCTGCTGGGGGAATGTAACTCCTCTTCTGATGCGGTGTCTGCGAAGCAGGCATTGAGAAAACGTATTGCGGGCTTCTTGAATAAAGGTAATACGAGCGAGGGCGTAGGCGTTGTAACGGAGGATGACGTATTTTTGTTCCCAAGTGGGATGGGAGCCGTTTGGAACGTGCACAAGCTTGTGAGGGGGGTGCGTCCTGGGGGAAAAGATATTTGTTTCGGGTGAGTACCAGAAAAGGAGCTGGCAAAAGTATTCTTTGTTGAAGAATGTCGGTTGCATAGATTTCCTTTCGCTGCCACCCTTCGGGTTCTCCGGGAATACGAACCTGGGGTATACCTGGAAGAAGAGATGGATGTAGTCGAGGGTCTCCTTGAGAAGGAACCACAGATCGAACCTTCCAAAGCCACCTATACACGCCCTTTACACTGAGTTTCCATCAAATCCGCTGCTGAAGTCGCCCGATATACGCAGGCTCAGAGCGTTGGCAGACAAGCACAACCTCTTATTGGTGGTGGACGATACCATTGGGGGTTTCGTCAATGTTGACGTATTGCCGTATGCGGACATTCTTATGACCAGTATGACAAAGCTGGTTAGTGGTGCCTGTAATGTCATGGGTGGAAGGTCAGTGCCTCGTTCCTTCGCTCTCATATTTCCTCAGGCTGACTGGCTAGACATCCCGTAGTGTGGTTCTGAATCCCAAAGGTCGTCACTATACCGTCCTCAAAGCACATCTGGAACAGATCTATGAAGACACCTATTTCGGCGAGGACTGCGATTGTCATGGAGCACAACTCTCGAGACTATGAACAGCGTGTCAAGGCGATTGATTCCAAGACCGAGGTCATATGCGATTTCCTACACTCTCGTTCAGTCGGCGGTGGATACAACGAAAAGGACGTTGCCATTTCACGAGTGTTTTACCCCAAATACACCACACCCGAGCAGTATGAAGTGTGTCGTTTCAAGCCCACAGATGGACGTGAAGGCGGTGGGTATGGCTGCCTCTTCGCGCTTGTCTTTGTGTCCGAAGCTGCCTGGAAAGCATTTTATGATGCACTATCATGCTACAAAGGGCTAAGTTTCGGTACCAATTTCACGCTCGCCTGCCTTTATTCCCTTCTTTCCCACCACCACGAGGCGGAGTGGGCTGCAAGCTTCGGCGTGGAAGCTGGATTGATAAGGATTACAGTGGGTTTGGAGGAGGTGAAGGATCTGTTGGAATGTTTCGAAGTTGCACTGAAAGCAGCAGAGGATGCTGTCGCGAACGAACAATCTACGTATACGAATGGTCATGCGGTCTAGCTACTGTAGTGATGGTGAATGCACTCTTTAGAAAATGTAGTTTGAAACAATGAATTTCGTTCCCGAATAGTGTCCATTGACAGGTGCTGACAATGCGGTCCCATTGTCACGAATATGGGCTGTGTACGGAAGTGTGTTGGTGGAGTTGTGTTACCATGCTGCTAAAGCTGTGAGCGGAATTGCGCCACTGCATCAGGTCGCGCTGCAGCCGTCCCGAATTTGGGGTGGGGGTTCAAATATTCATGGTGCAACCGAAGCGAGTAAGCGCCCGTCTATGCTGCACCTCTGCTCACGTCGTCTGAATATGACCAACAGGGTGGAGCGTGTCTTGACTATAATTCAGTTTCCTTCCACCTCACCTATCAACTAATGTATAACTTCAATTAGATATGCTTAATTTGACTCCTTTGCCATCGGCCACCGGCGCCCAGTGCGCCGCCGTAAAATTCCATTGAACATCCTTACATGCTATCTTGTCGCAGCATACAATATGCGGGCAGCGGACAGGTGCCGATAGCGCACGCAAGCTACATGATGGGAAGGATAATAGAGGAGCCTTATCGACTACATACAAATTATCCTACCTAAATACTACCTTTGAGACAATAACGTAGTATCTAAGACAACGGAATGGAGCTCCTTCGGAGCTCCGATACATGCTCCGAGACATCGAAATGTACAATATTCGACATATCTTCCGCCCCTAAAAGCATTGTCACGAGATTTGAAACTTTCCCCGCTGGTCAATATCGAGAGTAATGGCACTTTTAGGTACATTCCTAGGTATAGACAACTAGGGTTCCTCGTCTACAAACTAAAGTACATTGCTGCCCTCTCCATCATAGTGGAGGAGATTAAAGATAGGGTCACCGAAAGCCTGAAAATTTCCATAAGTAAATGGGTTATTTTAGATAGCAGAATACTCACATCGGAGGTACCAGCGATTCGCATCTTCAGGAAACACTTCCCAGGTAAAGTCGTATGGGCAGGGGACATCCACCTATCCCAAAGAGGGTGCGTCTTTGGTATAATTGTTTCCAAATTCTTTCGAATTATCCTCCACCCTCGTCCGCTGTAATGTAAGTCAAGAGCGCGGACAAACTGCTGAAGGTTGTTGTGAATCATGGTGTTATATGCGAGATTGTATACACGCCCAATATCCTCAACAACGGCTGGACCACCAGTTGTGAGGTCCATATCCAATCCAGTGGCTTTGCGGAGGGAGGGTGGATGAATTCGGACGCCGCCGATGTCTCGAATCATAAAACCTTTGATCTCTTTGGTCTTCAGGTCGAACCGCGCAACGCAGTTTTGAAGGTGACATTCAAATCCAACACCATACTTGAGAACAGGTGGCAAGAGCGCTTGGAAGAAGACAGCCGTGAATCTGTGGGGTATGAGCCTAGGCGCGGACTCGGATACTATGAGCACCATACCTGTCGAACCATGCGGCCCTCTTATCTTCAGTGTCAAGGTCAAATATCCGGGTGACAGGGGGAATGTCGCCACCATCACCGGCATGCCCGGTTTGGACTAGAGATGAACAGACAATGAACCGCTCTCCACGCTCCTCGCTTGTGTTTTCGTGACACTCCCTTATTATGGCTGAACAATGTCTTGCGATCTCCCTATCTGGATGAATATGGACCACGCTCGCAAGCTCTTTGGCCACAACGAGAAGCTCTGGGTCGAGGTCTAGCACCTGGACGATCTGCGCCGAGAATCGAGGACCGAGGTGGGCCATCTCAGGTGAAATAGCCCGGATCGATGAGGTGACCCTCATGCCGATACTTAGCTTGAGGCATAGTTCACGATAGACACCCGGAACGATGACAGTACTATGACGCCTCATTAGCTTCTGAGCTGAATTCTAGCCGGTTACCTACCGGATACTTTGCTGAGCACGCAGCTCAAGATTGAACTCTTCGGGATAAATCTCCGCATCCGAGAATTTGTCTTGGATGTGCGGCACTTGAAGCTCAAGAACGGGAATGACTAAGTAATCCTCGCGGACTTTCCAACAGGTTTTCCAGCTCTCTCAGACGCCGCGTCTAAGAGAGGCCTTGTTAATTCTTCAAAGTTGAATGTCGTCTTGAGATCACTCCTCGGCAGGGCTACGAAGCGCAATTTGGGATTGTCGAGATCGTAGGATCCTGGGGCAAAATCAGGCAGTGGGGGCAGGAAATTACGTGTTTTATGCATCTAAATTTTTTTTATTACTAATCAGCAACTGCTTAGTTTACCACGACCTAAAGGCACTCACGGGGTGTATGGGATGACCTTCTACACTTGATTGTTCCCAATCTATACTTGGAGATTCGAAAGTTGGAGCGAGTGGTGGGTTCTCGAACGCATGTGCTGACAATGGCAAGGTAAGGACCTGTTCAAGACGAGGAAGGCTGATCCTCACTCTGCCATTTCACTGAACAGACCAATTCTTCTCCAATATCTCGAGTGATTACAGGCTCAAGATTAGCTGCCTGAGCATATGCATTCCATATGGGCCTAGGGCCTTCGTTGACCGTAAACTGCGTAAAGGTCGTGAGATCCCAGCCTGGCTCGTTGTTGAGTGCGCGCAAAAGCGCAGCTGCGAGCCCCTACATGCTGTAATTTGCTCAGGATGGAACCGACTCTATGTATCATGCCACTCACACTCGCGGATTCTGAAACCTGGGCGCGATGTGTCGTCAACTTGTAAGACTTGTAGTAATGGCGGCATCATTTCCAGCCGATCAAGGAGACCGAATTTCTTTGGCGCGGGGGATCCTTCCCTTCATGCTTAAAGATAGGTAAATGGCGAAGTGGAATGATGACCAGGACGTCCGCAGCTGTATAAGGCGCATCGAGATCTACTCCAGGTTTGAGGACCACGCCAAATCCCTGAGCTTCGACACCTTGAACGGGAACATAAAGGGCTCGAACGAGCGATTCCGTGATGAGGCATGACAGGAGTCGGGTCGCGGTAGCAGTAAGCCGCACGCTGAGGAGGAGGCAGAGCTCTGGCGCTGAAACTGGGGGAAGACTGGGCCATATGGAGGACAGGTTATCGTAGTAAATGGTGCTGCCTCAACGCTATGGAATAAGAGTGAGAAGAGGGTCTGTCAGCGAAAGACGGCTTCGATCCCTCACCGAAACGAATTGCTCATGATATAAGCTCATTCGAGTCCACACTAGATCGAGGGGACCATCCATAATAAGGCTCTATTCGGATTGAATTCTGGAGAAACCGTTTGCATTCATTTCCGCTTACACTTCGTCGTCGGGTCAACTTGCATCGTCTTACGTGTTTATGAACCCTTGACCATCAACGGGTGGCAGTCGCCATTGACGTGGTATGTACGAGAGTTGTCAAAGCAGTGCGGACGCGAGCGGGGCCGGGATAACTCAATCTACACAGGATCAAAGCATACCATGTTGGCTGAGTGTGGGAAGCACATCGGAGATGTTTCACCATGTAATGCGACCCTCGCATTTTTGTACACACCGAAAACTGTTAAGTTCAACCGTACTGCGATGTACCTACGGGCAAGCTGTCGTTCCCTATGAAGTTCAAGTAATGTATCCGGTCTGGTGCAATTGGACATTCGACAAGCGTTCAATATGCTGTCAACTTGGAAATTGTCAAGTAATACCATGAATTTCGATGAGGGAAAGTTTTAGTAAGTCTCCTTGCTTGCCTCGGTAAATCAGGTTCCTAATGTGCGCATGATGGAATGAACATGAATGAGAAATATACCATAATGACACCGTTTGATATCACGTTGAAAGTACAGGGACCATACCGTCCTCTCTATTACGGCGAGGGAAAACTCTTGGCGATAAAATGGGACTTGACTTCCAAGATCATTACTTTGTTCCTTCTGCTTATACGAGTACAGTTTTAATCTGAGTTGGAAGAACGTGCTCTGATTGTTCTTCCAGGAAAACTACCTTAAACACAACTATGGAATGCTGGCGGTCCCGAGAAAGAACTCAGGTATCTCGAGCTAATGGATAAGGCTGCATCGTCAGTTTTCGATGCTGATCTGAACGATGCACTTGTGCACGGGTACGTGGATAATTCTCCGCCTCGCGGGCATTTCTGACAGGTGTGGACCTGGGCAAGCATTAGGGTCCTCGTACCAGCTACATACTGTTGGTTCAACTGCACGGCCGGCTTCGCGTGTGTACGACACCGGGGCGCATTACGACTGTCCCAATTCTATGACATTCCGCAGTGTACTTTAAGGTAGGGTATTCCACTCAAAATAAACAATACGGCTACTCTTTGTCACTGAGTAAAAGGTCTGCTATGTGTTCTAGATCAAAACCTTTCAAGTCACTTGGCCCAACAATATAACACAGGAAAATCGAGACGAGAATAGCAGCACCCTACAACTATCACTAGTAGTATCAAGAAGGGTAAGCTCGTTACGAGAACCAAGCCTATATCCTCCTGTCGCAGAGCCCCCGCAGTAAATGTTTCGAAGCTCGGCATCCCGATTGCCCCGACTTCCAGGTTTACTACCGTCGTAACCGCTGAGGAACGCTTTCATCACGGACAGAACAAGCTTGTTCATGTTCTGATTTATGTTGTCGAGAGGCAACGGCTTCAGATTGTCCCCGTCGCACGGGTCACTTGCATCGCACAAGAAAACAAGACGTGAGACCGTGTTAATCGTCATGTCTGAGGTAACGAAGGGAGCTGTCAGGATATCAGGTAGGAGGCATAGAGGGTGCGAAGCTCGAATACGACAATGGCTGAGAGGAGGAAATTGCCCACCTAAGGACAGGCCCAAACCAAGATCTGTAGCGCTCAACGTGCCATTTTCTAGAGTCACGAGGGCAGGAAAAAGTTGAGGACGTGGGTTACAGATGAGCAGAGTAGCAGATGTCATGTTCTGGAAAGGTTGATCAAAGTGAACAACAGGAAGTTCGCTTAGGTCCAGAGAATATGATATGTTGGCTGCTGGATCGAATTCTCGGAAGAGGAAAGCTGCGTATGCCTCGTTGAGAGAACCAGATTTTCGTAGCAATGGGGGAATAAGCACTGCGACGAGTAATTGTCAACAATCGAATCAGACCTAGAAAATCTCTTTCACCTCCAGCAGTATTATCATTGGTGACGTCAGCAAGCAGCTCCTCCCCATTCACAGTAAAAGCCCAGGTAGTTCCGTTCTGATCAAGGGAATTTACTGCTGGCGGATACCATTCACATTGGAAGTCATAAGACATGACATCGCTGTTATATTTGAATTTGTGCCCCTCCGGGGCTGATCTTAAGCCTGGCTCAGGCCATGGGATCAGCGAATTGCCGAAGCTGTTATAACCATAAAGTGAGTTCTCCATGAACTCCATTTGCACTATATTTATTACTCTGCTCATGCTCAGACCGAGGTCGCCGATAGGCGATTCATTGGGGCCCCCTGGAGTATCGGAACCGAGGGTGACATTGGCAATTTGAAGCTTAGTGGGGACGTCCACAAGTGCGGTGTTGATCGAGATGGTGCTAGGCCCCAGGAAGCTGACCAAGGAGCCTAAAAGAAAAATTAACAGCGAGACCTTGTACGGCTTACTCGCTATCCCCGAAAATTGGTGCTTTAGTTTTACAGGAAGACCCGAAGTCACCCTGGATACCCTATCCGTCACCCCTATCTCCAGTACTCCAGTTCGTTGAAATTGAAGCAGCCATTCCGCACTGAAGACATATAGCGTAATGTCTTTAAGAGAGATAATCGCAAGGGTGTGCCAGGCCACGGCGAGGAAGGTCCAAAATCCCTTGGCTTCGCTCTGCCACGTGAGAGACGACGGTAGGATGATGGGGATCCTCAGTCCTGGGCTCAAAGAATAGAATGCGAGGGTGATAAATCCAGTTTCGAGAGCGGCAAAAGCCAATATTCGAGTAGAGATATTACGCCAGGTGTAGACCTCAACGCGTCCGTTGGTGACGAGGGGGATTGGCCTGCCGGGAACTGGGGTGTAATGTGCACCGAACATGATCGAACGTCAAACCGACCTGGTGTTTCTCTCTTTTATATTTCTGATCACTTGACGCATAGAAGTGATGAGATTGTGTAACACCATCACAATAAAATATCCCACCGCACATTACTCCGCCAATGTTGTCGAAGGGTTGACCATGGGAAACAACTCAAGCGCGCGAATCGTTCACAATATTGCACTTGAAGTACTAGAATCTTTTCTTGAGCTACCCTTGTTCAGCGCCGAATGCTGCAGCATAATAGCTTCTCACGGGCAGCGATCAGTCTAAATATGCTATCATTTGCGAGCCAATCATAATTAATCATTGCTGCCAGACGGTGAGAACCCAAACGCGCCTTCCACTAGTTTACACTCATTCCCCCGCCTGTCTACCTCGCCCGAACAAATGACGGCGGATCCAGGATGGACTGCGAGTGTTTTGGGTATTTTTGTTGCTTTGACCTTGTCACTGGGACGGCAACTATAGCACTCGCAATCAGCTCAAGAAACCATTTCTGACCATCGTGGGACTGGTGTTTGCGGGCCGCTATTTTAAAAAGCTAGGTATCCTGTCAAGTCAAACAGAGGCAAGCGAATAAATTGAAATGGGTAATGGGGAGGGGATGTCAGACCCTATTTCTCAATTTTGAGGACCCCGAAGCTGTTTATTTACTTTCAAAACCAAATGTCCAAACCTGATTGTCTTCTTAATAATCTGAAGAAATAGTCTTTCAGACACACCAATTATCGCCTCCCTTACTTATTCCTATTTCTCACTGACTCGGCTCTTGCACTTCAGGTGCTGTGTATTAAGGACGTATAGTTCTGGACAGCTCAATCCGATTCTCCACAGGCTACGGGGGGTCGAGTTACTTCCATGTCAGCTGTCAAAATACTTGTTTTTGAGGGCGCTTGGTGGGATATGGACCCGGCCGAGATCCATAATTCTTTGTTCAGGGATAGCATCCCAGCCGGGCTTTCCCAGCTTGTTGGTAAACGGGAGGTTGTATATGTTGACTCAACGTTACTCATGGTCGGGCCCCGTGACTGCCCAAGTGCGCCAGCGTCTCACGTGCACGCAAGGGTCCTCACACAACATTCACCATCGAGCAAACTCAAGACGATGAAGGTCTGCCCATAGATTTCTTACTCTTCCACATACGCTCTCAGCAATTAAATCCTCAGATCGCAGTGGAAGGCTGCTGTCACGGCCACCTCGACGAGATTTACAACCACATTCAATCTCTGGAGGCGCGAAATGGCTACAAGGTCGACCTTCTCCTCATCTGCGGCGATTTCCAGGCCGTCCGTAACTATTCCGACTTACAATGCATGGCCGTACCGAACAAGTACAAACAGCTTGGTGGGTTTTACAAGTAGGTGCACTGCGCGCTTATCTGAGTGTTTGGCTTAACACGTACATAGATATTATACGGGGGAGCAGATAGCGCCAATCCTGACGATCGTGATCGGAGGGAATCATGAAGCATCGAACTATATGTGGGAGCTGTGAGCAGCCATATTGCCAATTTCGCCGGAACTTGTAGTGCTGAGTTTGGCCTAGGTACCACGGCGGATGGCTCGCACCGAATATTTACTTTCTGGGCCAAGCTGGGTGTGTACAAGTGAACGGAGTACGCATCGCAGGGGCGTCGGGAATTTATAAAAGGCATGATTTTTCACATGGTAAGTTTATTATGACGCTCTGCCCTACGTGTTCATACCATGCCTGGCCAGGAAACTATGAACGCTTACCATATACTCCTGGAACCATGCGGAGTATATATCACCTCCGCGAATTCTGCGTCCGTCGCCTCTCCCTCGTGCGTGAATACCCCATCCCTGACACCTATACATGACCCACACAGAATCCCTACATGCATAGCTCTCGTCACCCACTATCTTCCTCTCACACGACTGGCCACAGTCTATCGAACAATACGGCGACCTCCGTGGCCTTCTCTCCCGAAAATCTTTCCTGGGACCAGACATCCAATCAGGGAAACCTTGGATCACCTCCACTCATGGGTCTCTTAAGGACATTGAAACCAAAGTGGTGGTTTGCGGCACATTTGCATACACGATATGAGGCCACTGTTGAGCATGGACATGGGCATATGGGACCCGAACAAGAGTTGGAACAAGCTGCTAGAGAAATACGTGATGAATCCAGATGAGATCGTGATTAATGACGACGAAGAGTTTGATGGGGATGGAAAGCAAGAGAAGGATGTGAGTGTGCCAGAATCACTATCGACTTGAACGGAACCCAGATGAGATTATGTTGGACGATGAAGAGGACGTTGAAGTGCCCGCTGCCCCCGCCCCCGTTCCGACACCACAACTTACACGCTTCCTTGCTCTTGACAAATGCCTCCCTAATCGCAAATTTCTGGAGGCATGTAGCACCTTATTTTTCCCCAGGGCATTTCTAATATCGTATTAACTTTAGGTGATTGATGTTCCGATATCCTGCCCACTGCCAAACACCCCATCAATACCAAGACTAGATTTCGACCCAGAATGGCTCGCAATTGCACGTGCTTTTCACCCTTGGTTCTCTACAACTCGTCACCAGCCACCTTTCCCGGACGAAGGTGAAGCGCGAGCCTTGGTAGCACAAGCGTATGAGTGGGTAGTTGCAAACTTACAAGGCAGGTGTTCTGTGCTTTTCTTTTGTATACCGTCTCATTTTTATCCAGAAAACGATGCGACTCGTCCACTTCCTGTCAATGAGATTCAAACGTTTGTACATACTGCGCCTGGTCCTACTACCACCTCTCCGCCCCGGAACTATGACAAAGTACCTCAGTCATCGGCATATTCAAATCCGCAGACCGAAGCATTCTGTGTCATGCTCGGGATTGAGAATAAAATCAACCCTGGTGCAGAGCACGGTGGTGGGAGCCATAATAGAGAGAGCTGATCTAGTGCTGGCGCAAAATGTATGCCCTCCTTGATATGTTTCCTTGATCGTAGCTATATCCACCGCTCCTGCACCTCTCAGCCGGTGTTCGAGCTATTACCTTGCCGATTACACTCACCCTAACCACTTATCCATATCTTCGAAGAACTAGGCCTCGGCACAACAGCAATAACTACAATAATGACTCCCGAACAAATAGATGGGATAAGGGCCAGCAATTAATCAAGCAAGGTCCGATCTTACCTTGGCCCAGCACAGGTCCGGGATCCGTTTTTTTATGTCGTTGATGGGTCTGATCGGCCAACGACCCATTTCGCGGTTGATAACCGACTTTCGTGGAGTCGGAGTGCATAATAAATGCTACGCCGGTACAAAGTTAAGGCTGCACTTTGAACACGAGCCAGGCACCGTCGCAGTAGAAATCCAGTTGTAAATTCTCATTAATCTTCGAGTGAAACGGCCTCATCACCACGAGTTGACGCCGGTTTTCGAGGACAGTCTGGTAGTGCGGGTGGGCCCCGTGTTGCTTAGAACGTATTTGTAGTTCCATTGCGCCCCTACGATGAGGACAGCCTGATGTCAGGCTTTATAACCACGTTAGGTGAGGCAGGGATCGAAACAAACCCAGCCTGTCCTTGGCGTGATAAAGTGTTTGCAGGGCCGGGGCTCGTTCCCTTGGCTTGACAAACCTTTTGTGTACACATCCAGCAAGAAGCCCCTTTCCCTCGTGGATGGACGTCTCATCGTCGAAGCTGAAAACGAGGTGTCAAGTGGCGCTTCTGGAACGAACCGGCTCCTACTCTATGCTTGTGGCACATCTCTATGATCTAACCCGAAGGGCTCAGAGCTTTAACCTAATCCCTCTGCGGTCGAAGCAGACCCTCATGCTTCAAAAATTCCCTCCACCGACCTTAACGTTTTGGTATCCTACCGAAGCTAGATATTCCATGCATAGGAATATCCTCATACCTACTCTTCATCATGAATCTCTCGAGTCGGGTGAAGGATATGGGCCGGAGCCGCCCCTTGGACCTCGGTCTTCGTGTCTCAGAGCGACCTGTATCCCAGCGGCTACATCCACGTTGCTGAGATTACCGAACAGCGTGCCCTTTATAAGCCGAGAGTACCAAGGATTCTCGCGGCGCTCCCCTTCAGGCCTCAGCCCCAACACCTCCCCTCCGTCCAATGTTCCTTCTCCTTGTCTTATTCGCATTGGCGGAACAACTCGCTGGACATACCATTCCCTCCCTCCCATCAGCCTCCGCCGACAACATTTCATCACATCCCCCCTTATTGAGGGCACGTGAAGATGTGGGGAACCCGGAGAACAGATCTATTTGGGATATCGTTCGGAGCTGCCTTGCGACGATAGCTGCATGCACCTGGATCGCTGTTCATCCCAATATTCCAGGCCCAACCGACTCGGGATGGTGTGTTTTTAAGCGACGCCTCTCCACGATGGCCTATGCTGTAATTGCCCCTGAACTCATGGTCACTTGGGCGTTGCATCAATACCTTGGTGCTCGACAGATTAAGGATAAGTTCAATAACAAAATTCTTAGTTGTGCGTGGGTCGTGTGTTGCAAACTACTCCTGCTTACCCATTGCATTCTGTCTGATACAGATCGTCCGCACAAAGTTTCAAAGCTCCGACATCCCTGGAACTGCTTGAAATCATGGTTTCGAGAGAAGGAAATCGGTGGTCCTTATACACAAGTGCCATGGACAAATACGCATGGCTTCATGATGCAGATGGGCGGCTTTATGCTTTACGAGAAGGGAGTGCCGATGGAAGTCCTTACGTACAGTCGGCTGGAGGAACTTATAGTATCCCGGCAAGTCGATATACCCAGAATTCACGAACGCAGTATAAACGACAAAAGCAAAGGAGATTTCATTTCGAAATCCTTTGTTGCCATCCAAACATCCTGGTTTATCGTTCATTGTGGGGCTCGACGGGCAACCGATCTGCCCCTAACGGAGTTGGAAGTCGTGACTTTGGCGTTTGCTGTTTTAAACGCCATCACGTATATTCTGTGGCTTGATAAACCGCAGCATGTTCGAGAGGCGCTCAGGATTGACCTGAAGCCAGACACGAAGCCCGCAGACCCAGACACAGAGTCATTCAAAACTGCGCCCTCGAGGTTCCCCACTCGTGAGGATGTAACCTTACCTGAGGAGCGACCAGTTGACCAACACCGAGGCTGGCTACACCGCCATCTCCTCAAGGACTACCGACATTTCCAACATCCCTGGTACCGATTCCTTTGGTTCGTCATCTATCGCGTGCCTTACCGGATCGTATCATCGACCCTCCACCCAATGAAAAAACTCTTTATGCACTCCTCGACTCACGATACCCACTCAAACTTCTTGCGCGTTCCCATGTTCGCCAAGGAAAAACTTGACAACGCCGACCCTGTCCTAGCTCATTACATTCCCTGTCTTATTGGAGCTTTTTTCGGCTCATTGCACGTTATCGCTTGGTCATTCGGAACCACCGAATTGGAACAATGGCTCTGGAGGGGTTCGACCCTCGTGGTAACTATAGAACCACTGCTGTTCGCAGCCGCTAAAGGTTTGACTTCGTGTAGGAAGGACCCGGAACCTGGCTGCAACACCTTGGATGTGATTAGGTACAGCCTGATTTCTTTCATCTGGCTTCCTTTCATTCTTGGGTTACCAGCATATGTTGTCGCACGTGTCATCCTTTTGACCCAAGCATTTATCTCGCTCCGACACTTGCCGCATGAGGCATACCTCAGTATTCCTTGGACAACGATTGTTCCTCATCTCTAATTTCTCCCATAGTAACCTCATGATTGACTATATCCTTGTCCCTAGCTTTATACCATGTATTAACTGTACATTTGAACACGGTCGCCTGGACATTTAACCGTTTGGAGTCCCCAATACCTGATCCCATCGACTGGGGTAAACCAGCCGGACGCTCTCCAGGAGGTGCGTTAGCTCAAGGTTGGCCCTCGGAGAACGAAAGAGCAAACTCCTACGAGGGGACAAGCCCCCACTTATTGAAAAATATGCGCACGCGTTGACACAACACACGGATGATACGAGACTTATAACGACTATATCGTCATCATGGAAAGAGGACCAGCATGGCAATCGTACTAGTGGGTAAGAACCGCCACAGAAGGGAGGCACCCACCCTCTGAATATAGCGATTCGTAAGAATACATGAGTATTCCTCACTGAGACCTTGGAGGGACGGGAAGGTAACGAGCACGAGGGATGTATTGTGTAATGCAAGCGACGAGAGCAAGGGGGAAAAGTGAAGATAAGATAAAGTTCCCCTTTGCTTTTTTTTTTTTTTTTGTGGAGCCACGTGAAAGTTCCCCTTTGCTCAGTATATAAAGTAGATCAGTGATCACGTGTTCGTGTAAGTTTACACGAGAACCTTACACACGTATTTGTAACGAAACGTATATATATTCCTGTGAGAAACTGTTACACCGTAGCACTCACTGTTGATGGTGGAGGTCAATGTTGGGATTGAAATATTAATAGCTTGACGTTGTAAGGCACTACCCATTCCGAGTCGGGAATGCACAGAGCACACCAGAGGCCGACTGCACCTGGCATCTCTTAGAGAATCGAAGCCTTGGCCGATGTGCTCGATGATTGATTATATTTGCCGCATCGATCCTGTAATCCCATTGCCTAGTGCGAGTTTCCGGCCAAACCACAGCAGCGTGCAAATCAGAGGAGAGGTCATCGTGATGGGATCCTGTCATTTCCATACTATGTGGGAATGATAAGCGGGTGTCCTTTGTTCTTCCTGAGACGGTATCTCGGGAGAACTGATTTCTCGGATGAAACCTGATTAAAGGTGCAGATAAGGGCCTCCTTGGCATTATTGACCAGTCCATCAAGGGAGTCAATGATACATCCTCCCTTTCTAAGGCTTTTATTTGAGGCGATTCTTTGTTACCATACCAGCTCGAGCTGATCTCGCAACTGGAGCATTATCCATATAGTGAGGTGGCCTCCAGATAGTCGCATGTCATTAGCATAGCTAGAGCTGGGGGGCTCATCCTGGGTGTGACTAGACGTAGGATGCTCAACTAAGTGATGGGGGGATACGTTGGGAGCGGGTGTGCCCCTGAGACAGTGACCTGGCGCTCTCTTGTCCGGAGATACCGAGGGGCTGAAGTTAGACATCATTGTTCATTGGTTTTATATCTGATGTGGAATGGTGACAGCGAGAAGCAGGAAGAGTGTGAGCTTCAACACTCGCAAAGATGCCAGTGGGCCAGTGGAGGCGCCAATTTGAAAGTTACCAGACCTTGCCCCTTCGTTCACTTGCCTTGATTTGACTTTGGCTAACGCTTAGGCAGTTCCTCAACCGAATTGATTGGCAACCGAACAGGTAAGTATGGGCAATGACAAACACAGCAGGATGCCGGCTTTTCAAAAATAGCAGTCTGCAAGTACCCTAAGTCCAATGGTATCGCTGCCGTCCCAGTAATAAGATCGGCACAATAATACTTAACACTCTCAGTCTATCTCGGATCAGCTTCGAGTTACTTGGGTGAAGGTAGAGGAACGAGGGTGGGAAACTACTCATAGCAGAGAGCTTGTTCAGGTTCTCACGCCCTGGCGGGAATGTTTCCATAATCAACCCTTCGACAGCATTGGCATAGCTATCAACCTGCTAACCAGTGCCTGGGAACATTGCCATCCCGGGGGATTTCATTGGCATGTGTCAAATAATCAGAAATATAAGGAAGCACCAGGTCAGCTTGAGGTTCAATCAAACATGTCTGCCGCACACTATACCCCGGTCCCCAGCAGATTCCCTCTCATTACCAACGGGCGTGCTGAGGTCTACACCTGGCATAACATCTCTACCCGAATATTAGCTTTTGCCGCCCTCGAGGCTGGGTTTATCACCCTCGCATTCTATTCTTTAAGCCCAGGACTGAAGGTCCCTATCACCCTACCATCGCCTCTCACACAGAGTGAAGCCAAGGGGTTCTGGACCTTCCTCACCGTGGTCTGGCACACCCTTGCGATTGCGTCTCTTAAAGACATCGCGCTATATGTTTTCAGTGCAGAGTGGCTATTTCAATTTCAACGAACTGGGGTATTGGAGATAGGGGTCACAGATAGGGTGTCGAAAGTGACCTCCGGGCTTTCTACGCGGCTGAAACATCAGTTTTCTGGAACAGCAAGTAGACGGTACAAATTTTCAATGCTGATTTTTTTCCTCGGCTCCTTGGTCAATCTCCTAGGTCCCAGCACTGTCTCGATCAGTAGCACACTTGTTGACGTACCCACCAAGCTTCAAATTGCCAATGTTACGCTCGGTTCTCCTATTCCAGGGAACACACAACGAGGAGACAACACCGACCTCGCTCTGGGCACGAAGAGAGCTACAACTATAGTGAAGATGGAGCTCCTGGAGAAATCACCTTACGGCTACAACTGTTCTGATAATATTTTAATCCCCTGGCCCGAACCAGGCTTAGAATCGGCCCCAGGAGGACACAAATTCAAATATGACAGCGACGTCGTGTCTTATGACTACCAATGCAATTGGTACCCCCCGAAGTTCAACTCCACCGATCAGGATTCGGATACGACGTTATGGTCTTTCGTGATGAACGGAGAAGATATGTACGTCGAATACATCAATTCAATCAATGCCGAAGGTGATCCTCACTTTCCCAAGTGGAATCCAATCGTTGACATTTCTTATTTCAGTACTCATATCACCAATAATCGATGCCGGGGAGATTGAGCACCCATATGGAATGTTTTTTTTCCGCGGATTAGATCCAGCGGTCGGCACGGGATTGGCTCTAGATCTCAGTGATATTCCTGTTCTTCACTTTGATCAGCCATTCCAGAACATGACATCTGCTACGCTGCTTATCTGTGATGCACGTCCTCAACGTTTTCCCGCGCAAGTAACCCTAGAAAATGGCACACTGGATGCTATCAATCTTGGTACGGGCGCTTCCCCAGTGGGCAATCTTCCTTTTCCCTTAGGGCAAATATTCCACGGCAGTACCTTCATACCCCATTATCTGGGGCGACTTTCCTGTCTCAAACCTATCGGTCACGATAAACTCAGTTACACGCCTTCTATTCTTATGCGATGATGATGATGATTCGTGCGGCGAGGACAACCTAAAGCCGTTGCCCCTTGAGAGCATTAGCAGGAACATGAATGTATATATCGGATCCGCAATGAAAGCGTTCCTCAGCGGCTACAACGGCAGTCAGCCCGGCGTTGGTGCGTTTGGAATACCAAATTTCGACACTTTTACCGCGAATGCTCTGCGACAGGAAGATAGAGGCCTGGTCTTCATTTCAAGTTTCCCTATCTTGGTAGCGTTGGTAATTGCTGTCGGTGCCACCATTCTTGTTTCTATCTTCCTTTGTTATGTCGTGAAGCCGAGCGACCTGAAGAGTTTTGATCTAGAACACACATCTAACCTTTTACTCAGTTAGAAAACGTAGCTGTAGGATTTCATCGGTCCATTTTTCTGGGGTAGATGTTTAAGTAGATGCTTAAGTCTGTCCAGGCAGGAGCAGCATTTTAGAGTTGTAGATGCTTCGTAACGTAAAACCATGTCCTACAAACCTTGCATTAATTGGCTGTTCTGAGGACTCTGAGATTGCCTCACTTAAACCCACATGTAAGTCTGTAGACTTATCATGTCACATGAAGCTCAGTTAGTGTCCCCCTACATCCTGGAGTGACCACCCAAGCTCCTGAGAGCCCTCCCAAGGTCTCTGAAGCCCACCCAAGGCCATCCATTGACTGTCTGAGATATTCTAGTAACTATCCAAAAACCTTCAGTGCCCACCCAAGACCTTTGGGTCTGCATCCCAGGTCACTAGTACACACCCAATGTCATTCCACCTCCCCCCCAGAACCAGCCCCCAGCACTCTGAGCCCATTCCCTCTGATCCATGTTGGAAAAATTGGAAAATGCATTTATATATAGATATGCCCATATCAGCACAGATAAGTCTCTCAGCTTTTTGGCTAGCTTAAAAGGTTCAGGAATCTCCCATATCATATTATCTAAACAATCAGCACCAAGTATCATGATCACCATGACAAGTATGATTACCAAAGATAGTCACAATAACCATGTATAATCATAATATTCACATATAACCTGGTGATAATTATGATAACCACATATAACCTAGTGATAACCTCATATAACCATGATAATCATATATAATTATTAATCATGATAACTGCCAAAAAGGGTGATGACTATCCATGAACAATCACAATTCACCACTGACAAGAAAGTCACAAATAGAGCTGATTGGGTTTATTATGATTCACTAGACTAATGTATACATGTTTGATTATTTTACGGTGGTATTATGAATGTACAGTACCATTTAGTAGGGTTCACTTGTGACTTACTATATATCAGGCCTACTTCAAATGATCATGTATAGGCTCAAAGCTGAGCCTATACATGGTCACTCAAAATAATGGGGGTGAGTGGCCCTTCTCTTCGCCCTCTGTCTTGGCCTTTATATGTTCAGCTGGGGTTTGCCAGCCAATGTTGGCAGAATAATGCATAAAACCATTCTAATTAGAGCGCAATACTGATGCAATAAATGCTGTAGTTGCCTGCCCACCATTATTAGTAGGCAAATAATGCATCACCTGCCTGATCTGCTCTTTCCCCTCTCTTACCTGTACTCTTGTTAAATGATGCATCACCCGAATTCTGCCCCGAATTCTGCCCTGTTCTCCCCTCTTACCACACTCTTGTTAAATAATGCATCACCTGAGGGTGATACAGTATTCTGCTCTTTACTGTACTCTTGTTAAGTAATGCATCACTTGCCTGATCTGCTCTTTCCCCCCTCTTACCATACTCTTGTTGAATGATGCATCACCCGAATTCTGCCCCAAATTCTGCCCATTCTCCCCTCTTACCGTACTCTTGTGCATTGCTTCTCACCTCCCATTAAACCCCCCTCTTATCATACTCTCATGCATCATTTGCTCACCATCATTCCCTCATTCAATTTTCAATGTCATGCATTACACATGGCAGTCTTCCCCCTCTCTTACCGTACTCTGATGCACCACTTGTGTTACCCGAGTTAAGGGTCCGCTCTTGAGTCGCAAGGTTGGGATCACAAGGATGTCTATACAGACTTGGTCCAAGTGTCTTACTGCTTGACTTAGAGGCGGGCTGGATAAATCTCTGAAGCCCTTTCAGGCGAACAAGTGATTTAGGCAGAACAGTGTATAACACTAAGCTAAAGGTACAGGTGGTTGTAGCTAGGTTTATATACATATTGGTTGTCTGCTATTTATAAGTACCCTGGGTAAGTACTTTGTCAAGGCGAGTCATGAGAAGGTGGACCCAGGTAAAAGAAGGCTTCCTGTGTGAAATAGAAGTTGTGTGTGAGAGAAAGGAAGCGTGAGTGTGAGAGTGTCAGTATTAAAGGGGAAAAGAAGTATACTACTGTCCATCAGGAAGGTGGCTAAGACCTATGTATAGTCCTTCTTAGGGTTCTGATAACATTACCCCGTTTTTACGATCATACTCTGTTATGATCTTGTGGTTCGTCGTCGCTTGGGTAAGCGGCTAGGAAGTCAACATCTTCGATGTAAATTGCTGCCGGTATAACCGGAGAAAAAGGTGGAGTCGGAGTTCGATGAATATTAAGTTCACGTGCGGTTTGGGGAGATGGTGGGTCTGGAAAGAAAGCATTCCAGAATCGTCGGTTTTGTTCGGGACTAAAGGTAGTTGGGTCCGGCAGGTTCACCGGTGTTGTTGGCGTCGGCGGCATCGTCGATATAATCGTCGTAGTAGGTTCCCATGTTTGGTGTGTAGGGTCCGGGGAACTGGTAGTCGGGGATGGGTGTATGTGGTTTGGCAACCCGAGGTTTGGGTTGATTCTTGGTAAAGTAGGCCGTGATATTCTTGGTGGGTTTGGTGCCTC
This sequence comes from Lepiota venenata, assembly GCA_004296355.1. NCBI lineage: Eukaryota > Fungi > Basidiomycota > Agaricomycetes > Agaricales > Agaricaceae > Lepiota > Lepiota venenata. The sequence goes on from RCFS01000010.1 coordinate 450,861, forward strand.
GTTTGGGGCAGGCCTGTCGTGGGTGTTTAGGTTCCCAGTTCTTGCAGTAGGGGCATCGATATTTGATGCAGTTGTAGGAGTAATGTCCGGGAGCGTAGAGTTTGCATCCCATACATTGGAAGTTGGGGCAGTCTGATGCCCAATGTCCATCTCGTTTGCATTCAGGACAGACATACTTGGGGTCGGCTGGTTTGGTGGGGTTGGAGTCGGTTCGTGGGTGAACGGCTCGGGTGGGGTAAGGTTTGGGTCGACCCAAAGGGCCGGGTTTAGTGTTGTGAGCCAGGGGCTTGGCCATGTGTCGTTTAGATTGCTTCTCGTCGAGGGCCTTGAAGGCGGCCATGGCGGAGTTACTGGCGAAGGGGTTTCGACTCTTGGGGCCGGGGGTAGGATTGGGATTGGGTCTGGAGGACTTGGTGGAGGACTGGGGTTGGATGACGGAGTCATCGATGGTGATGGGGTCCTGAAGGTTTGAGCCCGGGGGACCATAGGATAGGTGCGCATACAGCGCGGACATGAGAGCCGGTCGATCTCGGCATGAGATCTCGAGTGATTCCGTCCACTTTCGTTGTTGTTCGAACGCTCTATTGAGAGCCTGAGTTTGTCGAACCATGTCGGCATAGTGGTTCCAGAAAGCTCTGTCGGAGCTTTGAATTGTAGGGTCGTGTAGTCGATCTCCAAAGGAGATGTCGGTTGCAATCTTCCGGAGATCGCTATTGCTAACTCGATTCGATCCCAATGGTCCAGTGCTAGTTGCTGTTGGTCCGGGATATACTGTAATGGTTGCCTTAGGAAAGGCGGTGAGGGGTGCAGGGGTTCCTGCAGGTGTGTCGTTGGGGTCGGGGGTCTCGTCTCTATCGGAGACGTTGGCAAAGGCGTCGGAGGGAGTGTAGGGAGACGGGGGCGGAATGGAAGCTCCAGAAAGTGAGCTCTTCGGAGATGGTGTGAATCCATCTATGATAACAATTGAGCTCACAGTGTTGGAAGTGGAGTGAGAGGAGATAGAGGCAAGAGCTGATTGGGGGCGGACGATGGAAGACATTGTTAGAGGGTGGTTATAAATGTTTGAGAGGCTGTTTGGCTTCTGCGTTTGGTAGGTTCTCGAAAGTTCCTGAGGTTTCTTTCACGTTTTGTGAGTTCTTTTATATTCTTGGAGGATCTCCTTGGCGTTCTTTAGGAGTTCCTTTTCTGGTAGCCATTGGTTCTCGGTATGTGGATATCCCTTCCACTTGATGTAGAAGTGGAGTTGATTGTGGCGTCGGCGGTGATTGATAATCGCTTCTATTTCGTATTCTTCTTCATCATTGATGATTATCGGCGGAGGCGGAGTTTGGGTTGCTCCATATGCTTCTGTTTCCTCGTATGGGGTTAGAAGATTTTGATGGAAGACCGGATGTATTTTCCAGTGTGTTGGGAGTGTCAATTCGTAGTTGATTGGTGATAGGACTTTCTTGATTTGGAAAGGTCCTAAACGTTTCGGGGATATCTTGTTCGATAAGAATGGGAGTTTGAGGTTCTTGGCTTCTAGCCAGACACGTTGTTCCGTTGTGAACGGTTTGATTGATTTGTTGTTTCGTTGTCGCACGATGTCAGCGGATAGTTGATGTGCTGCTTGTGCTTCTCTTCTGGCGTGATCCAGAGTTCGAATTCTTTCATCAACTGATGGAAAGTTTGATGTTTCCATGATTGTGGGAATAGAGGGTGGGTTGTAACCCATGATGAGTTCGAATGGGGATTTTTGCCTTGAGGCATGAGTTCTTGAGTTGTGCGAGAACTCGGCAAGGGGTAGGGAGTCAACCCAGTGGAGGGGATTTCGGGTGCAATAGATGGAGAGATATGTTTCAATCTCTTGGTTGTATCGTTCTGTGGATCCATCTGTTTGAGGGTGGTAGGCTGTAGAGAAGGCTTGTTTGATGTTGAGGCGTTTAGCCAATTCTCGAAGGGATTTTGCGGCGAATCTAGGGTCGCGGTCGGATATGATTTTGTCGGGAAGACCAAATCTAGTGAATACTTTTTCAATGAGTAATCTTGCGATGTCATCGGCGGTTGATTTGTCGGAAGTAGGGATGAAAATTACCCCCTTCGTAAGGCCGTGGTCCACCACGGACAATATGGCGTTAAAGCCGTCGGAGTCAGGGAGACCCGTGATGAGATCCCACGAAATCTGGGAGAAGGGGCGAAGCGTCTCCGAAGCCGATATCGGCTGAGGAGGGATTTTATCTGGACGTCGGATAATTTTGTATTGCTGACACTCGGGGCAGCCTTTGACGTAATTCTTAACGAATGTTGACATGCCAGGCCAGTAAACGTCTTTCCTGGCCAGTCGGTATGTTTCCTGCTCACCAGGGTGACCTCTGGTGGGATGGTCGTGATATTTCGCTATTACTTCGCGGCGAAGTTCGAGGTCTTCAGGAATGATAACCCGATTTTGGAAGGTGACAAGGTTGCCACTATTGGTGGGGACGAGTCCGAAGTCGGAGTCGGCGGATTTCGGGAGGTGATCCTTGATTTGTTGGATAGCCTCGGCAGTTTTAGGGTCGTATTTCGGAGAGTTGATGACCCGGTTACGTAGTGCCACATCAATGGCGGAAATAAACAGTTCTTCTGGAAGAACCGTGACGTCGGTATTATCCTGATCATCATCCAGATCATAATCAGGTCGGCGGGATAAGGCGTCCGGCGCCGGAATTTTAACTCCAGGTACGTGTTCTAGTTTGAAGTTGTAGTCGGCCATGAGCTGGACCCAGCGAGCTTGGCGGCGGCTGATCTTTTGGGGTTTCCTCCAATAAGTCAGATTTTGATGATCAGTTTTAATGATCACCGGGTGAGGGGATCTGAGGAGATAATGTCTCCATTCTTCTAATGCGCGGACGATGGCGAGGAGTTCGCGATTGTATATGTCGTAATTTCTTTCGGCCGGTGCGAAAGTTTTGGAGAAGAATGATACCGGTCTACAGTTACCATTGATGTCGTATTGGTAGAGCACAGCTCCACTTGCTACTTTCGAGGCGTCGGTTTCGATTTCGAAAGGTTTTTCTTGATTGGGCATGAGGAGTATCGGCTCCTTGAGGAATTCATTCTTGAGAGTCTCGAAAGACTCTTGTTGTTCCGTTTTCCATTTGAATTTGTTCTTTTTCGAGAGAAGAGTGTTGAGAGGTTTTGTGAGATCCGAATATTTACGGATAAACTTCCGGTAGAAGTTACAAAACCCGATGAATTTCCGTACTTGACGGACGGTCTTGGGAATAGGCCAATCCTTGATGCCTTTGAGTTTCCCGGGATCCATTTTGATATTGTCAGGCGTGATTATCATGCCTAAGTATTCGAGTCGTTGTTTGTTGAACTCGCATTTTTCTCCTTTGAGGAAAAGGTCATTTTCTTCGAGTATTTTCAATACTTGTTCGGTGATTTGATCGGTTTCCTCTTGGGTTTTTCCGAAAATGAGTATATCATCCATATAGATGATAATTCCGCCTTTGTCGAGTTGTTCGGCAAAGATTGTATCCATCATGTGTTGGAATGTAGCAGGGGAGTTGCACAATCCAAAGAACATTACCGTGGGTTCGAAGAGACCCTGCGGCGTTTTGAATGCGGCCTTGCATTGGTCACCTTCTTTGATTCGGATGTTGTTGTATCTGAGTCGGACGTCGAGTTTGGTAAAGTATTTGGCTCCTTTGAGTTTATCCATGATGGCGGAGATCATGGGGATCGGGTAAGCGTTTTTTACCATGTGTTTGTTGATGTAACGATAGTCTTGGCAAGGTCGGAGATCTCCTCCTTTCTTTGCCACAAAGAAAAATGGTGATGCCATTGGTGATTTCGAGGGTCGGATGTACCCTTTTCGCAAATTCTCGTCTATGAATTCTTTTAGCGCTTTATTTTCGGCAGGCGCTAGGTGGTATGGTTTCATCGACTTTGGTTCGAAAGTCGGTTTTGTTTCGATGGCATGATCGAAAGATCGTGATGGTGGGAATCGTTCAGATGCTTTCTTATCGAATAATCTTGCCCATCGAGCGAAACATCGAGGGATCTTGTTTTCTTCTGGTTTTTCAGGGAGTTTACCGCGGAGTTTGGATGTAAGTTTGGCGGCGGTATTATGGAGTTGAGTAGCGAAGGTTGCTTTCGCATTTATTTCCATTGGTGTGAACAGCATGGGGTTCATTTCATTCTCCATGGAGAATTCATCGAGATTAATGTTATTGATATCGAAGTACTCTGTTGGTGCTTCGTCGGTGGTAGTGGTATGTCCGGTCATATAATCCATGGATATGGAGTTGGCTTCTATCGGTCGGTGGAGAGTTTTAAGAAGTTGGGGAAACGCCGAATGTTCGATTTGTGGTTTCCAAGAGAATGTCTTGGTTTTCCAGTTGATGTCAGGGTTATGTTGTTCCAGCCAGGGAAAACCCATTATGAAATCCTTTGCTCCGGTGTTGGTGACAAAGGCTTGCAATTTGCAGTCGCGACTATCGATGATGGCGTCGATTGTGACATAATCTCGGATCATGCCATGTTGATTATTTGATCCATCCACATTGGTTAAGGCAATGGGATTGTCCAGGGATTGGCGTTGATATCCGAGTCGGTCTACGACTTTGTTGGATATGAAATTTCCTTGAGCTCCTGAGTCAATCAGGGCGGTGATGGCCACGGGTTTCGACGATCGTTCACTCCAGATCTCAATGGGGAGGAAAAGAGATCTTTTATTTGAGGACGTAGTTAATTGTACAGAATCGATCGTAAGAGGAGAAATTGTTTGTCCATTTTGGGAGTGTGCAGGGGCACATCGTTCGACATCACTCCGTTTCAAAAATCCTGGAAGGGACGCATTTGGGGATCCTCTGCCAGTGCTGAATGTAGTTCTTCTTGGAGTTCCGGCTCCAAGGTGTCCACAAGTTGCTGCATTTGTGCGGCAACATCGGCAACTGCAAGTGAATACTTGCGAGGGGTGGAAGTGGAAGGTTTAGGCCTGTTTGGATTTCGAACCGGTCTAACCGGCTGAGTTCGGGCGCCAGGGAAGCGGCGGGTTGGTGCGGGCATAGGACATTCCGCAATGAAATGTTTTTCAGATCTGCATCTGAAACATTTGCGGTTCTGGTATTGTTTCATTTGCTGGCCGGTAAGGACAGCATCGATTTCGAGGGATCCGTCGCAATTGTCTTCGCAAGGGATGTTGATTTCGTTATTTTTGTGAGGTATTATGGGGTATGGGTCCTCATATTCTTCAGTTTGGAGATTGTCTATCTCCATGGCGTAGGGGTCTCTAGGTGTGAACTTAGGGGCTGACCGGGAGTAATAGTTCGCGTAAGGAACTGTATTACTGGATTTCGGTTGCTTCGATTGGAAGCGGTTGTTATTGTTGAAGGAACGGGGTGTTCCGTAAAGAGCATTTACTCGGCGGAAATTATCGTCGAGTCGATTGGCCATTGTGTACCATCCTTGAATGGTTTGTGGCGGGTTCTCGGAAGTGTCGATTTTGATCGCGATTCTGCGATCGATGGCTTTCCGGTAGAGATCAATGAGAGTTCGATCCTTGTGGATGTCCGCAAGTCGGACCATGTCTTTGAACTTCGAATTGAAGTCAGTCATAGGTTTACCTGCCTGTTTCATTGTTTGTAGGCAAGTATGGGCGTAAGCAGATTCATCTGCTGGTCGGAAGTCTTGTCGAAGACGAGCTTTCATAGCAGCCCATGTTTCATTGTAGAATCCATGGTATGGGGGTGTCTGCGCTAGTCCTGCAGCGTATCGTTCTGCAATGTATTGAGATGCCCAGGTTCGAGCTTCTCCTTTTTGCATAGATGTGAGTGCGAAGAGACACTTGTCGTAATTTCGGGGATAGACAAGATCATTCCCGATAAGGTAGACGTCGACGGCGAAGAGCCAGTCGTCGAATTTGGTTCGGTCTCCGTCAAAGATGGGAGGTTTGATAAATCCGATTTCTCGGGGTGCTGGTGGCGCTGGAGCTGCTGGAGCTGGGGCGGCGGCTTGTGAACCCATAATTGTTTGGGGGTTGATTATAGGGGCGTGTGTGGGGGAAGTTTGAATGGGTGACGCTGGGGGTAGTGTTACCGGTTGCGAGGTTCGCAGAGTAAGAGAGCGAGGAGAAGGCTGAATTGAGAGAGGAGGCCTTCTTGGGTCTTGAGGTCGAGATGGTCCTGGTCCGCTAATTCGAGTCGGACGAGGTGGAATATTGGTTCTTTCGTAAGGATTACGAAAGGGTGAATCTTCTACTGGGGTAGAGGAAGTTGTCGGAGTTGGACCGGGGAACTGATGTCGGCGGGGGTCCAAGAAAGGGTATTCTTCGATCGCTTGTTGACGGAGTTGTTCTTCTTCGTCTGATCGGAGAGGTTGTTCGTCTGAGAAGTATTCTTCTTCAGACTGGGGATTGGGAGGAGGTTGTTCTTCGGAAATAGATTCTTCTTCTTCGGATGAAGAAGGGGGACGAAGTCGGGGTGGTATTGTGGTAGTTGATAAGGCGAGTGATTGATTTGTAAATCACGTAGCCAATAGTGATGATGAGGATGTATTTGAGGAGTTTGATGAACTCCAGTTTTGTTGGATTAATTTGTAGTTAGGAAATACAAATGTATTTCGAGACGGATGAAGGGTTGGTGAGGGAAAGGAGGCGGATTGGGAAAAGGAGGGAAGGGTCGATGGATTATGTACCACGCAATGATTCTTCCAATTGCGTAGCCGGCGGCACAGATGATGATATTGATGAGGAGTCCTTTGAACTCCAGGATGTCGGTGGGGAGAGGGATACGTCGCAGTTAGCGACACACGTAGCAATGGCTACAACACATGCTTTGAAAGCACAACACGTGCCAATGGGCACAACACGTAGCAAGTGGCTACAACACATGTCTAAAGAGACACAAGGTGGGGAACAGAGATTAGCTTAGTGTTTTGTTACCCGAGTTAAGGGTCCGCTCTTGAGTCGCAAGGTTGGAATCACAAGGATGTCTATACAGACTTGGTCCAAGTGTCTTACTGCTTGACTTAGAGGCGGGCTGGATAAATCTCTGAAGCCCTTTCAGGCGAACTTGGGATTTAGGCAGAACAGTGTATAACACTAAGCTAAAGGTACAGGTGGTTGTAGCTAGGTTTATATACATATTGGTTGTCTGCTATTTATAAGTACCCTGGGTAAGTACTTTGTCAAGGCGAGTCATGAGAAGGTGGACCCAGGTAAAAGAAGGCTTCCTGTGTGAAATAGAAGTTGTGTGTGAGAGAAAGGAAGCGTGAGTGTGAGAGTGTCAGTATTAAAGGGGAAAAGAAGTATACTACTGTCCATCAGGAAGGTGGCTAAGACCTATGTATAGTCCTTCTTAGGGTTCTGATAACAACTTGTCAGTGTCGTCACCTCCCTCAATTGATGCATTACTTGCCCATTGTCATTCCCTCATTCGATTTCCAATATCATGCATTACACACCGTGGCCTTCCCCCTCTCTTACTGTACTCCTATGCATCACTCATCACTTTCCTCAACTGATGCATTACTTGCCCATTGTCATTCCCTCATTCAATTTTTAATATCATGCATCACCCACAGTGGTCTTCCCCCCTCTTACCGTACTCTTATGCATCACTTGCTCACTGTCATTACCTTGTTTGACCTTTAATATCATGCATCACACACGGTGGTCATTCCCCTCTCTTACCGTACTCTTATGCATCACTCATCACTTGCTCACTGTCATTACCCCATTCAATTTTCAATATCATGCATCACACATGGTGGTCTTCCCCCTTTTACCATACTCTTACGCATCACTTGCTCACCATCACTACCTCATTCTATTTTTAATATTATGCATTACACATGGTGGTCTTCCCCCTCTTACCATACTCTTATGCATCACCCTTTCACCGCTATTCCCTCCTTCAATTTAATGCACCACTCAACGGCCCTGCCTGTTGGTCTGTCCCTCATTTATTCATGCATCACTTGGCAACCCAACCTGCTGGTTGGCCTTTCTGTTCATTCATGCATCATTCAATGACCCCACCTGTCAATTTAATGCATTGCACACTGTGGTCTTCCCCCATCCATTGATTACCCCCTCAACTATTCATGCATCACTCGGCGGTCCCACCTATTGGCTGTAGCATGACAAGCCATGATAATTAATATTTTGTGTTACCACAATTTCAGGGTTCATAAGATAGTCAGCCCTGCAGTATGTTGTATCTATGGTATATATTCTTGCTTGCTACATGACACTGTACCTAAGATGACCATGATACTCGAAACTTGCTCCCTCTGAATTTGGTAGCCCTGTTCCTTTTCAACATGACAGCCATTGCATTCTGTGCTGAATCAAGCTTAGTAGATAAGGCTTTGGGCATGGAGCCGGAAGCTGCAGCTATGTTTTGTGTGGCAGAAGTGTCTGACTCCACAAATAAAGAATTGAGGAGTGATTTCATATGATGAACATAAGCAGGGAAGTCCTTCCAGAGTTCCTGCAAGCAGGCCCCCATCTCATCCCTTTGTATGGCTTGACAAAGAGCATAAGCCCTTAAACCCTCTGCTTGTGCTGGTCAGATTGATATGTCTAACCAGTCTTTCAAATGAGCTCGAGTCTGCCACTCCTTGGCTTGCCACTGCAAGAATCTAATCACACGGTTCATCTCTTCCAAGATAAGGTCTACCTCCTCTCTGAAATGGGCAGCTCTAGCACGCAATTTGCACCATTCAACATGCAAAGCTTTTGGTATAATCAATTACAATGAAACTGTGGACATGTGAGAACTTACTGTTACCCGGGTTAGGGGTCCGCTCTTGAGTCGCAAGGTTGGGATCACAAGGATGTCTATACAGACTTGGTCCAAGTGTCTTACTACTTGACTTAGAGGCGGGCTGGATAAATCTCTGAAGCCCTTTCAGGCGAACTTGGGATTTAGGCAGAACAGTGTATAACACTAAGCTAAAGGTACAGGTGGTTGTAGCTAGGTTTATATACATATTGGTTGTCTGCTATTTATAAGTACCCTGGGTAAGTACTTTGTCAAGGCGAGTCATAAGAAGGTGGACCCAGGTAAAAGAAGGCTTCCTGTGTGAAACAGAAGTTGTGTGTGAGAGAAAGGAAGCGTGAGTGTGAGAGTGTCAGTATTAAAGGGGAAAAGAAGTATACTACTGTCCATCAGGAAGGTGGCTAAGACCTATGTATAGTCCTTCTTAGGGTTCTGATAACACTTACTGTCCAGAAGCCCTATGTCACTCCCCGTCCCAGCAACACCAATTGTCTGCCATATCCATGATACTTTTCTCCGACCTTCAGAAGAACCTTCTACTCCTTCAGAAAACTCCTGAATGTCACAATCTTCTAGCCAAAAGCGTTTCTGCTGCTAGTCTGTCTTCTGCAACAATGTACCCAGTGATTCCAATGCACGAAATGCAGCCCTGTAATCCTCCTTCGAGATGTCAATTCTACCTTGCACGGTACTGATGGCGTTCAGTGCTCATGTGTTTGCTCCTTGGCCACAAGCCCACCTGTCCTTGAATTGGTACAAGTGAGATTGGACCCACAAACTGTGCCTAAGAGAATCTAAAGCATCATATGCTTGGGCAAGCCTTAGCTTCCATTCTAGCTCTGTGAGATGAAGGTTGAACAGGACCTTATTTTGAATGTACGATGGCAGCCAGAGAGTTACCTCATGAGGTTTGGTACTGCTGCTCAAAGAATGGTCCTCCCCATGCAGTAAGACAGAAACCGACGGCATGTAGAGTAATTGGACTTTTTCCCATGCCTCAATTTTGTGTTGTAATGCATTACTGCTCAGTTGTAGTTTCGTATGCTGGCAGTCCTGGGAATGCTGCCATAATTTTGTGGCTTTTGCCTTGAGAGCTTGTCTGTTCACATTGGTCAAGTAATCATAGGTTGTCAAAGTGAGACTTACTGTTTGGCCTCTAACTCTAAGCCTCTAGATAACAGACTTGATGGTAATATCTTATCATCCAAAGCAAAATCATGCCCTAATGCAATGTCTTGTGCTTCCGCTTCTGATAGCTCTTGGCACACTGATGCAAAAGATGGTGCTGCAAATTCAAATAAGATAAATAGTTTTGGTGTATTGTACTGGACTGACTTGTGATCTTGATGTTGAATGGGTTAGGCGAGTTCTTATCTCGCTCCCAAGTTTCTACCTCAGCTCTCCACTTATCAGTAGTGTCCTGGGCAAGTGAAGCCTCCAGCTGCTTATGAGCAAGCCCATAATCAACCATATCCATTGCAGCGGCCTTAAGCTTATGGTGTAGGGAGGGACCTAGAGAAAATTGTGAGACAAGCCTACATATCTGAATACTACTTACCTAGGCCTATAATTTTTCGCCAATTAAATGCTCCAAAGTTTACATCTAATGTGTCCCTTCGTGACCCAGGCCCCATCTCTCTAGTGCTTGGGCTGAGTGCATTGGACTCTGCCCAGTGCTGCTCTGGAGCTTCACCATCTGTTCTACTGACCCCTTTTGCATAGTTAAATGCATAAGTGGTCTGACAAGGCTTGATATGTGCAGGGAGGTGGAACTTTGGGACCAGGAACTGTGTATTGACAAAGGGTTTGAATAGGAAAAAATCTGGATCAAGGCCGGCTATCCGTTTACAAAGATTGAGAGACCATTGACAGGCAATATCATACAATATCACCACAGTCCACAATTCTGAGTTGTGTAGGCTTGAATGAAAGATATAATCCATGTTACAATACCTGGTAAACATTGAATTGGGAAGAAATGTTTTATTACTGATGGAGTGCACCATTCTCCTTTCTGCAAGTCGCCCACAGATGTAGGTTGCATCATGTCATGTCTAGAGCATACCACAGTTCCAACACCAGTAGCTGCATGACCACGACTTGGCCTAGATTCTGAAAGATTTACTGCATCATGTCTTGAGCATGTACTTTTCTAGCATAGAATATGATTTTAATATGAAAGGGGAGAGAAACACAACTTACAAAAAATTCTCGCTTCTTGTCCTCTTACCACCACCATCGATTCGCTTCTGTGATCTTTTGTGCTGGTCTCTGAGAATACAATGAGCAATAACCTTTCTGAAACACTGTCTCCAACTCCGGTGAATCCCAACACCACTATCCTTAGCGGCTTTGCCGACTATGCTAGCTCATTGCCCATCACGGCGTTGAGCCACCAAACTTTCCCCTTCGCCTCTTCGGCTGGTGACTTCGGCCTCCCCTCCCGTACGGCTTCCAGAGCCTCACATTCCAGTCAACGGGTCTGCATCAAACCCGGCGACAGCGACGAAGAATTCTCGGACTCCAAGGAGTCTTCGCATACCATTGAGGCTCTGGATCCCACCAAATGCCTCCGCGATGTCGTACCTACTTCATGTGACATGAACCCCCCCCCCCCCAATCAGAAATACCACCCGCCAGTTGGTCCAACCGGCCAAATGACGAGGAACTCCTGGCCCTATCGCCATACGAGAGAATCACTGCTGACACCGTCGAGGCGGACGAGAATATGAAAATGGTGAGAGACTGGCTCCAGTCCCTCTCACATTCCGAACTGGTCGACAACGACCATCCCATTGTCGTCCCCTACCTGTTCGACATGCTTAACACCATCCTCGCTTCACCTAAACTGGCCAACATGGTCTGCTCTCAAGGCAATTTCAGCCTCACCAAATGGCTTCAACATGTTATCAATGCAGGTATGCAACATCCCGTTCCTGTACCTACCCCCTCCCTTCCTCCCTCCTCTCCCCCCCCGACTCTGGGCCCAGCTGCCCCGGCTGCACCGCCAGCCCTCCTCCCCCCCTCCTCACCCCCTCCTGCCCCCTCCCCGGACGTGGACATGAGGCCTCCCTCACCAACACCTGCCTGAATTAATAAAGGTAAGCATGTTACTAAACCCCGATCAAAGGGACCTGATCCGGGGTTTACCCCTGTTCAGGGTGGTCAGAAGTTTACTTCTGTCCCTCGCCCCACAATCGGCTCCGGCACTGCCCTGACCCAGGCTTCTGGACCCTCCCCATCGGCTGGATCTGGACCTTTCAAAACTGTGGTTCCCCCTTCTCCCCCTGCTGTCAACCTGCGGACCAAGCCCAACAGATGCTCCGCTGCCCCCTCCCCCACCCCTGGCCGTACATGGGCCAATGTGGCCGCCACCGCACCCACTTCCACCTCCTCTGGCTGGACCGGCTGCCTGATTGCACTGTCACGAGCATTCCCTGACGCCTCCACCGACGAACTGGAGCACATGGCACATGCCAAGGGTGTCTCCCCGCCCTCTGCCCCCCCCAAGAACACGCCCGGTTCCGCCCTGGCCAAACCACGCACTAAGTTTGCCTCCACCACCAAAGGGCCAACTTGCCGTGAGGTCATCCTTGCTCTCCCCACCCCTCCTCCCAATGTCCTAGACCTCCCTGGAATTGTTGACTCCGCCAACCGAGGACTCGCCATGTCCTCCTCCTCTTGCCGCGTCTTGTCTATCTCCCGCGATAAAACTGCCGCCCGCCTTCTCTGCCGTGACGTCCCATCTGACGAGGACGTACACACCATCTGCCAATGGGCGTCCAAAGTAGTGGACGGGGGCATCACTGCAGCGGGCAAGGCCTGCTCCAAATCCTGTCTCAAAATTCTTGACGTCCCCTGCCCCAACGGCCCTACCTCCTACCCCGAGGTCAGGCGCCTCGTCTGCAAAGCTCTCTCTCGCTCCCCCCTTGCTCCCCACTTCCAGCTCGTTTCTCCCCCCCGCCCCTCCCGCAACAACTGCGGCGCCGACACCGCCACTGTCTGGTTTGAAATCTGGGACTCCCAGAAGGGCACCGCCGCCGACGAAGTGGCTAACCGCTCTGTGCCCATTCTGGGCAATGTCTGCCGCATCCGGAAGGCCACTGCCCGCCCCGGTGTCCCTCTCTGCTCCAGGTGCTGGACCTGGGGCCACACTGCCCACGTTTGCAGGTGCTTCAACATCGCTTGCCCCACCTGCGGAGGCCCTCACAAGGAGGAGAACCACTGCTCCCATGCCACCTGCTGCCAAGGCAGGCCCAAAGCCAACCCCCCTGTCCCGGCCACCCCCCATGACCAACCTTGCCCCCACGGTGCCAAATGCAAAAACTGCGATGGCCCCCACCCAGCTAACAGCGAAAAGTGTCCTTTCTGGCACCACCGCTTCGTACCCAAGTGGATCGAGGGCCGCATCAACCGCCAATCCCTCCTGAGGGAAACCATCCACGCCGAACAGCACCGTGCCCGTGCTGAAGCCGCAGCTGCCTCCGCTGCCCCTCCCAATGTCTGTACATGATTTATCAGACACTATCCCCTTGCCCTTCCCCAACGCACCTTTTGCCCGTCCCTTTCTCTGTTCTCCCACTCCTGAACTGGTCATACTCCCCTCCACTTCCCCCTTTCCCTTCCCGGAGCACCCTACCGGTAGGACGCCTTCGGCCGACTCTCTCTCGGTAGTCTCTCAAAATGTGGCCCGCAATTATTCTCTGCTTGATACTCTCCTGATTACTCTGTCTGCTCTGGCTGTGGACTTGATCTTCGTACAAGAACCCCCGTGGAAAATTATCAGGTATGTCCTTTCTGCTACTGACAAAAAGGGTGCCCCCATCATTGGGGGCCCCCTCCACCCCGACTGGGACTGTCTCGTCTCACCTGGTGACAAGAATAATCCTGACTCTCCCTCCCGCCCCCGGTCGATGGTGTTTGTTCACAAATCACTACGCCCACTCCGCCCCTCCCTCTGCCGTGATATTGCCCCTCACCGGGACATCTCGTGGCTGTCCCTCTTCTTCCCCACCGGCCCAGTACACTTAGTAGGGATTTACAACGACGCACAGGATTCTGCTCTGTCATTCCTAGCCAACACGCTATCCCTGTCCTCCCACTCCTGCCTCTGCTTGGTAGGAGACTTTAACATCAGGTCAAATGAATGGGACCCATCATACCCCACACATCCCGCCAGAGCCTCACACCTCCTCAACGTAGCTGAGACATTATCCCTACTAAGAGCCCAACCGGTCTCTCCCCAACCCACCTTCTATCCCAGGGATCGAAACAAGTCCGCGACCGTCATCGACCTGGCCTTCTTTCACAACGGCCTGCCCCGCTTGGAATACCACATCTTGCCTGACCTCCGGCTGCCCTCGGACCACGCCCCCTTGGCCTTCACCCTCCCTATCCCTTCCAAGATCCCCTTTGTCTGTAAAACCGTGATAAAGATCGACTCCGAGGAGGAAGCCTCCTTCCTCAACGCAGTCTCACTCGGTCTGGGCTCCCTCCCCTCCACACACCCCCTCTCCTCTCCAGCTGAAGTGGAAGCATTCACGGCCTTGCTCATGGCTGTGATATCTGCCGCATGGGCCACCAATTCCAAAGCTTCTCTGGTCTGTCACCGCTCAAAACCATGGTGGAACAAGGACTGTACCTCCCTTCTGGACTCATACCGCACGTCCCCCTCCAAGGAGTCTTGGGGTTCCTTCTGCTCTGGCTGCCGCCTGGCCAAACGAACTTATTACGACGCCCTGTCCAAGGACATAGCAGTCACAAACAAGAGACCCTGGGACCTGATGTCCTGGGTTGGCCCCCACTCCCTGCCTGCTATCGACGCCGTAGTTGACCCCCGAACCTCCAAACCTTGTGTTACCCAAAAAGAACTCTTTGATACACTGAGCTCCCACTTCTTCAACGCCAAGGACCGCACAACGGACCTCTCAGGCCTTGACTACCTTCCCGAACAAACCGCACGTGAGTGGACTCCCTTCACCCCACCAGAACTGGACGGAGCCCTTGCTGGCACCTCTAACTGCTCTGCTGCCGGTCCAGACCACCTCACATGGCGCCACCTCAAAAAACTGGCATCCCGCCCCTCTTGCCACTCAGCCCTCCTAGCCCTTGCCAATGCCTGTGTCGAACACGGCCACTGGCCTTCCTACTTCAAGGATTCAACCACTGTCATTATCCCTAAACCCCCTAAACCCTCCCACACTAAACCGGGCGACTTCCGACCCATCACACTCCTTAACACCATGGGCAAACTCTTCGAGAAAATGCTGGCCACTCGACTCCAATTTGCAGCTGTCCACCATGCACTCGTACACCCCTGCCAACTGGGTGGGATTGCCGGTCGTTCTACCAAGGACGCCGGCCTCTACCTTTCCCACCTTGTTCGCGCTGGATGGGCCAAGGGCCTTGTCACCGGTGTCGTCGCCTTTGATGTTGCCCAGTTCTTCCCATCCCTCCACCATTCCACCCTTGTGGCTATCCTCCGCCACCAGGGTTTCCCCCCTCAGATACTCTCCTTTTTCAAATCCTACCTTGTTGGCTGCACCACCTCCCTGTCCTGGGGAGCCAACATCATCTCTGATCCCATGGACTGCTCGGTCGGGGTGGTTCAAGGATCTGCTCTTTCCCCAGTATTATCCTCCCTCTTCTTAGCCCCGGTTCTATACATAGCAGAACATCTGTTCTCCCTTGATCCCCTCCTCAGAAACATTGATTTTCTGTCTTATGTCGATGATGGCCTCCTAGTATCTCGAGGTAAACAGTGGACGGACGTGACTCCCCCACTGATTATGGCATACAGAATAGTCTTCCGGCTGCTGTCTGACTTTGGTCTGGTCCTCGAACACTCCAAGACCGAATCATTTTTCTTCTCAAGACGACACAACAAAACATTCCTCTCACTAGACCTGGGCTATGCTCCCTTCACCGGCAACACCCTTCTCACCCCCTCTTCCACATGGCGCTACCTGGGCTTCTGGTTTGACCCCCGCCTCTCCTTCAAAGACCATGTTACATTCTATGCCAACAAGTCCTTCTCTCTCCTAGGCGCTATGCGCCTACTAGGCAACTCGTCCCGAGGACTCACCCCCTCTCACAAACGCCTCCTCTACCGCTCCTGTGTCATCCCCTTGATGACATATGGATCCTCTCTTTGGTTCCACGATGCAGCCCACATCAAGGGACTTCTCAAACAGCTCAGGGCCTCGCAACGGCGTGCCGCCTTGTGGATTACGGGGGCCTTCCGCACCTCCCCATCCCAAGGAGTCGAAGCCATCGCAGGCCTTCTGCCCATCCACCTTCACCTCAGGAAACTTCAAACCCAAAGCGCTATGCGGATAGCCTCCCTCCCTCACACCCACGGGATTAACTCCCTTCTCACCAATGCCTCCACTACCGAGCGCCACCCCCTCTCCCTCCCCTTCCTTACCACCCGACAAAAACGGATCTCTGGCTCGGCTCTAGTCTTCATGGACGCCACGCTCCCCTCCATCGTGAGCGATCCCATCCTCTGTTCACACCCCTTGGCCGAACCCGGCTATCGCATCCTAGACCGGTTCACAAGCCACTTCACCTTCCTCAATCCCCCCTCCCCTTGCTCCAGGAAAGACCTCGCTGCCTGGTGCAGCTCTGTTCTCGACTCTGCCCTCTCTAGGGCTCTTTTCTCTTCTACTGTACTTGTAATTGGCATTGACTCCTCCTCCCCTCCCCCCCGCCTGTCTGGTTTCTCTTCTCGAGTCTCCTATGTTGCTTCTGTGAACAATGTTATTGTATGCTCGGACTCTACTGATGCCGGTTCCCTCACAGGTGCTGATTCTGAACGTTTGGCCTTTTCCTTTGCTCTCTCTTCATTACTTCCTCTATTTAATGATAGTGTCTCCTCCCTGTTTTTCCTTACTGATTCCCCTTCAGTGGTGCGGGCTGCACTCTCTCCCTCCCCCTCCTCCGGTCAGCATACCTCCCTCCAAGTCACTTCTCTCCTCGTTCCGTGGTTCCAGGCGTCGGAGTCACATACAATCACCATCGCACACTCACTCTCCAAGTGGAAACTTTCTGTGCACGGGTCAGCTCATGCTCTCGCTTCCGCGAAACCCCATCCACCCTTCTCAGCATCGTCCCCGGTCTGGGCGTCGTCTATCCGGAAGCTAAGCACAAAGCATATCATCAGGGAGTGGCAACTTATATCCTCCCCCCCTTCCGCCCTGGGCTCACAGTTTATGCCCCTCTCCCACTGTGGCAAACCTATCCGCCCCTCTTACTTCAGGGATGGCTCCTTCATATCCTCAATAGCAAAGAAGCCCCCCTCACTCACCGCCCGCTTGACGCGCTGCATTCTTAACCATGCACCCACAGGCGAATATCATTCATGGTTCTTCCCCAACGAACCAACCTCCTGCCCTTGCGGCTTCCCCTTCCAATGGCAAGACCACATACTGTGGTCCTGCCCTCTCTACACTTGCCACTGGACTTGGACGCAAGACAGTGGCGCAAACTATCACACCGACCTGGACAACCTCATCACCTTCCTCCAGAACAACCCCAGGGCCTTCTCATTTCCCCCCGACCCAGGAGGCACTGCTGACCGACACTCTTCCCAACCCCCCCTACTTGCCTAGCCTGCCCGCTGGTATGTACCATCTCTTCCCTCCCTCTTACTAGTCCCATAGTTAGTTCTTCTCTCTCCACAGGCACTTGAAGCCCTCACTCAGTACATCGGACGATGTTGGACCCCTTCGGGGTCCTTCTGTTGAACTCTCTTGTGTAGTAGCTACCTCTCCTGTAGTAGATAGCTGCCGCGGACTGCTACCACGCACTGCGTTATAAATTGTTGAATTTAAAAAAAAAAAAAAAAAAAGAAACACAACTTACAGGTTCTATCTCTGCATGGAAATTCTCTATATGGTTCTTGTATTTTGTTTCTTTGACAAAATACACATATCCTTTGCACAAACCTGGATCTACAGCTTGGCTTGATATATTTTTCCTCTTGAGACGAAAGTTAGCATTGAGAGCAACAAAGAGCGCATGACAAAATCTGTGATATTATTAGTCGAGGTCGAGAATAAGATAAAGTACCACACTGTTGATCCTCCAGTACTTCGGCCCAACCCTCAGGCATATTTCTGCCTGGTTGAGGACATGCAGGGCATAATACCGCGCATTCACCTGCTTCAGTTGCTACCAAACCTCTAGGATCATGACCCCACCCCCCACGTTTCATCATCTTGAGGTGCCGCCATTCCCGGACCACCAACAAAAATGCTGGGTAGTGATCCCAAGAGTCAGTAGTATCAATGAACTGTAAATCTTGATTGTTTAGGATGAGTAACTAACCTTTGGTGGATTGAGGCCAGTGTTATCTGTTTTTTGCGCCAATGATTGATAAAACTCGAAGGATGACACTTTAGACTCATATGATAAGAGCTCAAAGCTTTCTAAGAGATGGAATGTGAAGGTGCATTGTGGATCAACCAAGGTTGCCAGGTACAAATGGGCCAACTGAAGTTGCTTCACATGCAAGTGAGATGTAATACTGCATGCGCAAAAATCCAGGCCAACTTTGTGAATCCCATGGTGGTCAATGATCACAAATTCATCACATTTTGCAGCCTCTGGGTGTTGGCATTTGTTGCCAAACCTATGGTCAAGTTGGATTTGAACACCTAGTTTCTTCAGAGAAATCTTTTCAAAGTATGACCCATTCCACTTCTGTTGTAGTAAGTTGCAGTTAGCTTATGTATCAGCCATATGGAGTACCACAAACTCTTGCTCAATGTAAAGGGCTTTGTTTATGTGTGGAGACTATGCAATCTTTGCACAACAGTTTGCTTCCAAAGCAATCGAGACACATGTATGTGGCTTGGCCAAGTGCAGTACAGTTTTTGCAATCATCTGGTGCATCAGAACCTTGTCCTTCATTTAAAAGTAAGTCTTCAAGGTGCACTGTGATGGTATTGGTGGGGTAGGAGTGTAATATGTGGCTCGGAAAACCACTACCTATATCAACCAGTACCTCGAATTGCGATTCTGGGGCGTCGGAAACAGTTCTCAAAGAGAGGGATTCAACTTTATAAAGGGGGTTTTGGGGGAATAGAAATATATTATGGGTTTTCTCGAAAAATATACCCAAGGGCACCAAGTGTACTCTGGGGTGGTCTCTGTGGTAGTAGCAACAAGTCTCCTCTTGCAACTACAGCTTCTGGCTCTCAATATCTCTGATCTCGAAACCTTGGGGGAATCTGCACTACCCCACTGAGTCTCTGTCTCTCTGTGTCTCTAGACCTAAGGGGAATCTAACCTACCCCTGAGCCTCAATATCTCTCTGTGAGTCTCCCGGACTCAAGCAATGGTCT
The DNA here is from genome assembly GCA_004296355.1 of Lepiota venenata. Classification (NCBI taxonomy): domain Eukaryota; kingdom Fungi; phylum Basidiomycota; class Agaricomycetes; order Agaricales; family Agaricaceae; genus Lepiota; species Lepiota venenata. The sequence goes on from RCFS01000010.1 coordinate 469,960, forward strand.
CAGCAAGTTCTCTCGACAATCACAGTTTGTCTCTACTGTTTCTGGATGGTCTAGGACCGAAGCTCTCACTTAATTTGCCTTAATGCACACAATAGCACAAGATAATGAAATTGTTAATTCCCAATCTCGTGGTCTCGAAGCTAGGGCAGCGAGTGCTTGCCTTTCACCTCTCCTCCACGCTGTATTTATATGTTTTTGGTAGCTAGGAAACAGCCCGAGTAAATAAGGAAGTATTAGAGAGAGTAATGCTAGTATACACAATCGGTCCGATATTCCCCTGCATAATAACGCTTTTCCACCCGGTATTGGTCCTGGCTGCCTGTTGTAGACTCATTTCAAGTCATCGAGACGCTGCTGGCGTCATTTTGTGGGTCATTGCAACGGCCTGCGGCTGTTTCAGCATGCCCGGGGAGGTTTTCTACCCATATACGCATGCTTTCTTCTGCCGTGCGTCTACCCTATTGGTCTCCTCCCGACCCGGCATTTTGGTACACTGTTCATATACCCTTCTAGTATCTTGAACTGGCCGTGCGTTGCCTACGCATCATGCAGATAGTCCGAGATAGTCCAACTACTCCATCATTTGTCTTTTGATCCGCTATTGAACCCTGTGTGACCTTTCAAGTCGCTCGATCGGTCATCGAGATGCCATTGCACTTATTGTATTGGCATAGCTATCTCCTTGGGGTTGCCTGATAGGCTTACGCGTCCATGGTTCAGCAGATTTTCTGTCTGATCCACTCCTTATCCTCCTCTATTGATCCTTCTGACAACCAGCGGTCTTTCTGATTGTCGTATCGTGATCAGACAAGCTGATGCGGCTTCAGGTGTAATTCCTCGGCTGACGCTTTCTCAGGCAGTAGCCATAGTCTCCCTCTTCTCGATAGAACATCATCCCTGCCCTTAATATAGCAGTCGGTACATTGTCTCTTAGTACATTGTATGCCATTTATTCAGGTGAGGGACACTGTTCATTACCAATCGAGGTATCTCGAAAAATCTGTCTACCAAGTGTCTCAATGCCGGTCACACGATCTTCTCGAAGGTTTCAATCAGCTCTAGACTGCTACACGATGTCCCCTTCGAGATAACCGAGTTAGGGGCCCTCAGTCTTCTCAGGTCGTCTCGATGGCCATTATATGGTTTGTGAGCCTTCCCTCATGATCAGGGAGTTTTATTGACAACGTTCTCGATACTTGGTGCATCGCTGAGTGTGTACAACCGCGATATTGCTTGTTGTACCCTTTGTTCACTCTCGAAGCCATACTGTAGCTCTTTAGTAGCCACTGACTGACTCCTGGGGTGTCTTGTAGCCTCGTAGAGGTCCTTACATGACATACCAGTCAGGTTAGGGTCATTGTAGGGGTGTTATGGGTATATCGAGATGATTATATCGTAGCTATTGCTGGGCCATGGGTATATAGGGGTATAATGGCTTATTTTAGCAATGCTTCGATTTTTGGCATAATAGCGCATCACATTCCACTTCTTGCTCTCTCAAAGTCTCTTCCTGATCGATCAACCGTTAAATCTAAGGATAGTAAGCAAACAGTTGACTCACTCGTGTGGTGCACTTTCTGATCTGCTTCATTGGCTGCATGTCATCTAATTCCAAACTAGCAAGGTGGTCCAGATAAGCTGGTTTGACAACTTCTTCATTGCAATACCCTATTGTTGGCTCTGATTCCGATTCAATGGCAGTGACTTTTTCTAGTGGTGTCAGCACTGCTGGGATGAATGTTTGTGATATGCGAACTTTGCCATTTCCTATGTCATCAAAGTGAAGGCTTCGATGGCTATCCTCAGTGGGCTGAGCCTTTGTCCTTTGAGAGGCAGATGTTGCAGTGAAATTAATGTTAAACTTTTTCTTTTTTGACGAATAGGTGGTGTAGCCCATTGAAAGCAGTATAGTAGAAGTGTTTGGGAGTAGATATTTTCTTAAGCCTACTGTTAATCCACTGAAGTTAATGCATTGCTCAGCTTGATGCATTAGAAATTACTCAGTTGGATCAGTGATGCATGAATGGTCTGCTAAGCCTACTTACTCATTCTACCTTCTGCATGGGCCGACGTGCCAAATATCTGACTGATGCAGAAAGGCAACAAGGCTGTTGCCATTGTCAAAAGGAGTGAGCTGCAATGCCAAGGTATGTTTCTGGCTTTGACCTCTGATGGACTGACAGATTTCATCTCAGATTTCAGTGGCAAGTTCCAGCGTTCGTGTGAGAATCATTGTGCATACTTGCAACAGCAGCAAAAAAACGACAAAGCTACTCCTCCAGCTTTACCACCAATACCAGACAAAGTCAACGAGTTGGCAGAGCTGCTGCTTCCAACCTCCCACATATTTGCTGATTCCGTTAAGGACAGCAGATGGTTTGAAGATACAGAATATTCAGACAACCATCTACAATGGTGGAATATGCATCCTCCATATGTGCCGGCCTTGCACAAGATCATGCATAAAGATCCACAATGACTATGCGACATGTTGCATGGAAAACATTTGCGCAAACAATACAAATATGAAACAGCTCACCTCAAACTCTACAAAAGTCAACCTCAGGATTTATTTGCAAACACTCTACAATTAGAGCATACAATGTGGCTACAGAGGTGGGAACAGCTTTCAAAAACCCTTGTTCAGGCCAGTTTGAACCCCAATGACCAGATGATGGGGAGGCTCTTATGGCAGTGGCAGGCTTGGCGTATTGCAGCATTGCGAGATGATATACAGGCATTATTCTTAGCTAACAATAAGTTCCGAGTTGTCTATGCTGAATGCTGGGCACAGTTATATCCACACTAGTTAGCAAATAAATGTCTCCCAACTGTTGACTACATGTTTAACCAAGAGCTTAATAATCAGCAGCAGCCAATCGCAGAGCAAATAAATGGCTACTGAACTGTTGAAGTCAACACCGCATGAGAGCTTATTAACCATCAGCAGCCAATCACTTAACAAATAAATGGCTACTGAGCTGCTGGATTCAGCATCATATGTCTAAACATGACATAGCAACTCATTTTTCAGTCATATATGAGTGTGTATTTAGATAATAACACAGGAATAGAATGTGCTCAAGTTTGGGAAGTGCTATGACTTAAAGAGATGAAGTAGATAGCCACTAGTAGAAACACCCATGCTGCCGTGAATCTGATGCTGCAATAATAATTCCTTAGTAGTACTAGTAGTATTAGACCGCAACTATGGATGATCGGACTTTGATACACCCTCCTAGCTACATATAGTGAATACAACCCCTAGGACGTTTCACTAGTACCTATCCCTTGGTTCTCATACACAAGTGGTGAGTTTCGAGATCTGGCTATCATATGATATTTTTTCCTTGTTTTTTTAGTTGTCTTGTATTGGCCTTTTGCATTCCGGGTATATTGACTTCTCCGGGTGACATAGATACTTGATACTATGAACTCCTGCCCGCTGGACCACTGGGTCCATGCATTTGCAAAGATATCCTCCTGTCCCCATTGGGCCATCCTCAGTCCTCCATTGTTTGCATGGTAAATGCCATGCACTTCGTCACAATGATATTATTTTTGGTCTACTGTCATGTATCATTAATATGTGTCAGACTCATGCCAGCTAACCTGGGCTGCATGACAATCAACTTCCATGATTTACGAGATGGGTGAAAAAATCATGATATTATGAGATTCAATGGGCAAGAAGTTACAACAGGTGGTAGTACAAGAGCAGATCATAAAGCATTGAGTACAAGAAATTCCACCACAGATGCGATCTATTTGCCGAGCTGCCTGACTGAGCCCGTGGTGACGGCGGCTTTGTAGGCTCTGGCAGCCATGTTGCGGTCAGAATAGTGAGCATAACAGATGGGCAAACAAGCATCATGATATTACAATATTTGATGGGCAAGAAGAAGTTACAACAGGCGGTAGTACAAGAGCAGATCACAAAGTATTGAGTACAAGAAATTCCACCACAGATGTGATCTATTTGCCAAGCTGCCTGACTGAGCCCGCGGCAATGGTGTGAGGGTGACCTGGAGTGAGAGGGAGGCGAAACGCGATTGCTCACGCTCAGACTATGCAGGGAAATCCTCAGAGAAATGAATGAGGAAGTCCCTGCACTGCTACGAGAGCTAACAGGAGCAGTGGCTGAACTACTGTACAGACTAAATGATCACTGTCCAAAATGGGAACTAGGGAGCAGGTATGCGCATGCATGACTGGGGGGCAGGAAGGTGTGTCATGTGATCGCGCTCGGGGACATGCTGAGCGTGGGAAGCAGGCACGGCTGTGCGTGCCAGTTCTGGGAGGCATTGGTAGGCGACATCAGGTGATGGCGAGGGCTGGGATGACTCGGGGGGGCCTGGGGGGTAATAGGAGCAGAGGGAGGAGTGTGGGGAGGACTTGAAGGTCCCCTTACAAATGGCGGCTTTGTAGGCTCTGGCAGCCATGTTGCAGTTGGAATAGCAAGCATAACACCCACCGCTGAATCCAAGGACTTGTGCAGAGGCTTCGCCACTATTTAGGGTAAGTCTAAATCAATCGGAGCAAGAAAGCGAACCTACACTGTGGAGTACAGACCAACATTGCGCCCAACAGTGACTACATACCAACAGCTGTACTTGGGGGCCTCTAAAGTAACTGTAAGCTCTGGAACGGTCCCATAATACATGGACAAACTGCCATGAACAGGAATTCCCTCCAATGACTCCCTTTGCAGAGACATAGTTATAACAATGCTTTCATCATCAGAATTGTAAAACGGATTGGGGGTATTGGGTGTGGTGGAGGGTGCAATGGTGAATGCAATGGCGGTGGGTGCAATGGCAGGGGGTGCAATGGCGGTGGGTGTGACGGTGGTGCCGGATCCACAAGTTTGGGCTGCGGCGTGGCTTTGGGCCAAGACCACAGTAATCATCAATAAAGAAGCTGTAATACAATTATTCTAGCCTGGTTGTGAGAGAATTACATCAATTGTCGCATTACCTGATCCCGGTGTTGGGGCAATGTTTAATGTGAATGCTGTGTGGGTCATGTAGCATCAGTCCATACTAAGGGGTTTTGTTGGGAAACTTACTTCCTCCTGCTGCAAGGGCAAGGCTGGCGAGTACTTGATCGGTGGTGAGACATGTATCCACCATCAGAGGTGGGGGTAGTGTTGAGGCACTACCCTCAGCTCTGACGGTTTTGTGAGATGTGGTCATGGTGATAAAGGAAGAGTGGTTATCGACACTGGGCTGTCAGGGGAGGTTATATACAAGAAAAAGGTGATGCATCACCCACACTCTGAGTGATGCATCACTGGAGCCGTAATCATGGTTAGGCATAGGTGATACATTGCTGCAGCGCTAACTATTTAGATAAGGGTAATGCATCACTATAGGAATAGATGAGACACCACTTTGCTAGTTCCACAATTAAGCTTATTTTTCGAGTAATATAGTCACTGTACACGGTTCCATAACCTGTAAAAAGTAATCAGGTGGGAAAAAGCTTAAGTCGTGTTTGTAAGCTCGACAGACATTTTTTCGTGATTTCATTCATCCCCAAAACTGATAGCAACAGGAGTATGTTTTTGTTATATGACACTGTTCTAATGCTCACCTTGTGATGCATTATACAGATGACAGGGTCTTCATGGACGACACTCCCACAAAGGGAATTTCTTGAAAGCCATTCTGCAGATTTTATTAAACACCAAGTAAAAAAAAATTACTGTTCATTCTGGTCAACATTTATGCCACAGTGGTATCAGAAATGGCCTGAAGAAGCGATTGTGTTTGCAAATAAAAGCCCCAATAAATATGGGTCACTCACACCTGCTGAGACCACACAGCTAAAGACTGCTAAGGAAAAACGCAATAGGGTGAGTTAATTAAATTTCCTGCATATGAGTGGCAACTGATGAGCTTTCAGCAAATTAAAGCATGGTTTCATTGGTGCATCAACCCCAATGGCCCAAATGGCGCTTGAAAACAATTCACTAAAACAAAGAAGATAAGAAATAAGGAACTGTGGCCATGCAAACGTGCCTATCACCCACATGAGCTTTATGCCATCCTTTTCAAGGATCATGTTCAATCGCACTGTCAAGATGCATACCAAGCTGCTGGAGCAGTCACACCAACCAAAAAACTGCTTGCCTGGAGAACGCTCTCACATTCCATGTGGGAAGCAGAAGATGAGGAAACGCAGAAAGTAGTGAGAGATACACTGGAGGCCTTGGCCAAGGAGAAGGCTGAAACTCCCCAAGGTGAACACACCCTGGCAGAGTACGCTCAGTGAGTTATACAAGGAATATCCAGATTGGGACATAGCTAAGAGATCACAGGGCACTTAACAATTTACCCTTGGCTCTCAGTGAATTCCTGCAAAATCTAAGTGTGAAGACAGGCTGGTTGTTTTCCGTGATAATGGGTGGCCCGAATCCCACATTCAACGGGGATATTGATGTCGGAAAGTGAGTTATTCTTTTGCCTAGGACAAAATAGACTGATGAGGGTGAAGCTATCATGTAGATGTGAATGGTTCTGATGCTACCTTTGGAAGCACGTTGGACTTTGATCAAGTTATTATGGGTCCCTACAGAAATTTCCTTGAAGATGTGTATCGTGAGCTGGATAAACTATGCAACACATCACAAACTGACAACTACCTTTCTAGCCCTAGCCGTACGTCAGACCAGAGCATTGCTTGATGATGAGGGCAGTGAAATTGGCAAGAACAGTGAAGGTAGTGTGGATAGTGGCAACAGCGACAATCATGACAATCATGACAATGGTAATGGCAAAGACGACGGTGATGATAGTGATGACGGGGAGGGTAATAAAGATGAGGGCTACAAAAAAATGCATTCTTCCAGACAAGACACAATTGTGAGTGGAGATGCATGTAATTCTGACAATCCTGGCACGGCTGTCGTTGGGAGTGAGTTGAACGGAACGGTGAATGCAGCCGGGACCACTAGGGGAGGAAAGGATGGTACGAGGAACAGTATGTCCTCCCCCAGTATATACTTGACCAATGTCATGTCTGATGCATTACACATGCTAGCGCCCAGGGAAGTTGTTCACCAATTGGATTCCAGGTCGCAAACAGGGACTAGCAATGCAGCTACAAGTTAGTATTGCATTATATTTTGAGTTGAGACCAGCTTATTGCAATTGTCACAGGTATCCTTCCACAAATGCCAATTAACACAGGCCTTGGAAACTTGAATAGTATGTTCCTTGTGTTTCTAAACCAGCTTAGTGGTGAATTATTTTTCCTGGTGATATTAGATAATCCATCTGGCTTGCGGCTTCCACACTTGGACCCATTGCACTCCGATTTTTTATCTCCATTTTATCCGTCTAGTTGGGGTAGCAACATTGACTGGAGATTATACGAATTTGGTGACCAGATAACACCTCTGCAAATGTTAACCTATGAAAGCCCTCAGCAAAATCTTGGTGCCAACACAAATGGTGGCAATTTCAGTCGTGCTGGATCAAACTCATGGCCGACGGTTAACCCTGCTACAGAATCAGTCTGGTTATTTCCCACTCCAACAGAAAATGCTCCTACCAACTGTCCACCCTTTATGTCAGCAGGTGGGATACCAACTCCCAGAGGCAACATGGATGCAAACCTGGACCTCGTGCCTGCAGCTGAGGTAGCCACAATGCCAGAGGCCACAACAGCCATAACCAAGCCCAGCTGTCAAGAGCCTGTAGATAATGAACATAACAAGGATTCGCAGGGGGTCTCTCCTCCCAGTGACTGTCCATTACCTTCTAGCAACCTGGCAGACAAACCAACCAAGGCTGATCAGGAGCGCATGGAGGAAGTATCTGCTCCAAACAAAGACTCAGCACAGGTAGGTAATGTAGGGAGGAATGCAACTGATCAAAGTCAACTCAACAATGTGACAAACACCTCCAAGCACTCGGGGAGAGCCTGCGTGCCATCAAAATGCATGGATCAAATGAATGAGGTTGGTACTAATGTTGGTAAAAAGGCAGTAGTTCAGGGTGCAGTTGACAACCCAGAAGAGGTACCTCAATGGTTGAGAGACACTATATGTCATCTTGAGGTACACGATTTGGGTACGGATTGGCAAGCATGCGTGAACACCTGGAAAACTCTGGAAATGAGCCTCGGGCTGGCAAAAAGCAAGGTAAGTTTGTCACAAATTGCCGCTGATGGGTTAGCACTGAGATCTAGTGGCAGGAACATCTACCTTCAAATGGAAGACCCAAGGAATGGGCTAAATAGACAACTAAAGGTCACAACAGGGCCCACAACTACCAACAAACCCTGGTCATCGAAAGTGCAAGAGATTTTGGGCTTGCCACTTCCAAATGGTGGCATTCCATCCAGCCCAAATTCCGCAGGACAACAGAGGAAATCCCTGTGCCAGTATATGATCCCCCTGATAATACAGCCAACACAAGCATCTGGGCACCTCTCAAGAAGGGCGGTCCAAACGGATTAGTCTGTATTATGACACTCCTCATTTGGTGGGGCCAGGCAGCATTGAGTACGAGAACATGGGAACAAGACTCTTGCACATTGTGGGATAGAGTGGTAGTTGATGTTCGCAATGTTCTTGAGCAAATGCTACAAGGGGGGAAAAAGGGGACAAAGCGTGCTAGTGAGGGGGATGCTGGTGCCAGCGAGAGCTCCAAGTGGTGAGTCGCCCTGTCCACCATGCATCAACCCTGTCTTTGCTCATGTGTAAGTAGTGCATGATCATCAGACTGATCTTATCATTCATATTGTGATTGAGAATTGGCATGAACATACCACTACCTATGTATAATAATATTACCTGAACTATATTTATTGATTCATCACATGTTATAGACATCACTCAGGTAGGGGGGAGGAACACAGAATTATCAAATTTGCTGGGTGATGCATGGACTATGGGAGCACAGAAGTAATGCATCACCCAGGGACAGGAACGGAACATTGACTATTGGAATCACTGAATGATGCATGAACTACAGGAGCGCAAGAGTAATACATCACTTTGGGGTGGGAAAGAGAAATAACTATCGAAGTCACTGAGTGATGCATGAGCTATGGGAGCATGGAGGTGATGCATTACTACGGAATGTGAAAGAAGAACGACTATCGAGGCCGATGCATGAGCTACAGGAGTGCAGAAAATGCATCACCCGGGAACAGGAAGGGGGAATGACTATTGGAGCTGCTGAGTGATGCATGAGCTATGGGAGTGCAGGGATAATGCATCACTCAGACAGCACCGCAGCAGAAAGGGGAAACAATAACAGACTACTGGAATTGTTGAGTGATGCATCACTTTGGAGTGGGAAAGAGAAACGACTATTGGAGTTGCCGAGTGATGCATGAGCTACAGGAGCGCGGGGGTGATGCATCACTATGGAATGTGAAAGAAAAACAACTATCAAGGTCAATGCATGAGCTATGGGAGTGCAGAAGTAATGCACCACCCAGGAACAGGAATGGAAAACTGACTGTCGGAATTGCTGAGTGATGCACAAACTACCGGAGTGCAGGGTGATGCATCACTATGGAATTGGAGATAAAAACAACTATCGAGGTCAATGCATGAACTGCTGGAGCGCAGGGGTGATGCATCACTATGGAATGGGAAAGAAAAATGACTACTGTGCCCCCTCTCGGGCCCATCTGGGGGTTCGTATTTTCATGAATACCTTACAATGTGCTGCAGCTATCTGTCTCAGAACACCACCAAATGGTATACATGTATAATACTAAAGAGTGTGTCAGGAATGAGAGGATACAGGAGTGCAGAAATAATGTATCACCCAGGAACAGGAAAGGAAAACTGACTGTCGGAAATTCAGAATCACTGAGTGATGCTGATGCATGATTTATGGGAGTGTGGGGATGATGCATTGTGAATATAGTAATATTGCCCAGTGATTGATGCATGAGCTACAGGGGGAAGGGATAGTACAGTAATTAGAGCATTCTTGCATCATTGTTCCCCTCTAATTACAGTTATTGTTGCATTACTCTGACAGCATCTGGTGCAGCCACTTGACAGCCCCATTCAATCTATCAGATGATAGTGGGCCCCCCACAGGGGCCCTTCTGTGAATTTTGTGTCTTGTATTTGAGTAGCACTGCTCTTGTAGTAGATAATGCTACCATGGACTGCTATTGTGCACTATGTAATAAATTGTTGACTAATATATATATATTTGTGCAAATGGGGCTCTATATTTTTTTATACAAAAATCACCACATGGATCATGCTTGACTGTGCTTGATCACACTTGACCACACTTACCACCATGCCAAATTCTAGATGCCCAAATATGAACCATTAATTAGTGTCAGCTGCAGAAGAGATATTTTGTGGTTAAATCAAAGGCAGTATTCCTACCACAGGATGGGACAGCTACTAGGCTAGTAGCTGTACTCCAGGACATGTTGGCCCTGAGAGCCACATTAACTTAGAGCAAGATCAGAGCCACCTGAGTGCTGCCAACATGGGACTCCAGGCATTCACATATGCCTGCTATCACACACTTCTAGGGCCAGCAACCTGCAAATTTGGGGGATGAGTTCATGACTACCTCTATGGGTTGGTTCCGGGGTTTTTCCTACTGGTTGGGTGTGGAGCATGTGGCCGTGACAGGAGTTGTGGTGCTCGTGTTTTTAGCGCACTCCCAAACCTCATTCATCTGTGGGAAGATGCTTCCAAAGAAGTAGAAGTGCTTATCCCAGTAATAGCCCCTGTAGGGTATATAAAGGCACTGTAATCGATAAGGTGTCCCAGAGTCTCAGAAGTCCTTGACAAGACTCTTCCTTGCACTGCCAGCTATAAGTTCAAGTTCCTTTGCAACATTGGTATGTCCCTCCATAGTTATAGACACCCGACGTTTGACCCTAATTGTTGGACGTAGAAATGAAATTTATCGATATCGCTGTCATTGTGCTCGCCGCCGTCGTGTCTACCACCACTTTGGCTAGGCCCGTTGAGGGTGATGTACTCGAACCAGATGGCTGTGGGGAGTTGTGCGCCAGGGAAATCACGTTGTACTAGGCCCACTACGCGTACTATGTCCCGTTGAATATTCAGACACATCCAAAAGCTCAGCCAAACATTTATATCTCATGTTACGCCACCTCGTTTGTCAAAATCCCCTGTAATTAGCTTCTTGTATGCATTTCCGCATATCTCCAAGCATTTTGAAGCAAAGAGATTGAGTGGATGTGGAGAAAGACATTGTCACCCTTCGGAGATTCAATACCTTTGTGGCAAGCGCAGGCTATAGGCGCATTGCTAGACTCGCAAGCGATGCGAATTTGGCCCGCTCTGTCAAAGCCCTCATGATGTAAACGGTAAGTTGAACGAAATAGCCCTACATCGCTTATAAATCCAAAAATGCCCATAGGAACAGTCGCAGTGATGTGTTCGTCGCGTCTCAAGTCCCCTATTCCTCCAAGAAAACGCCTGATCATTTATTCGCGTGCAGGTCAGTGGTGGTTCTAATGACAACTTCTTTGCCCGCTCTGCCTGGGATAAGAGTTTTCGCGGGGTTGTGACTTCCATCACGGATCCCACCCTAGCTCCATCAAAGGAAGCTTCTCTGAGGCCACTAATTGGCAATCACCCTTCAGCTTCTAGAACATTGTTGTCCTCTGCCAGAGTACGTGAGAATTACTGACTTCAGTCATTGGCCACGAGTTTCTCGCTTGCTCTCTTCGTAGATCAAGTTAATCTGGGCTCCACGAAGCTCAAGTAGAGATAGGCAGGGGTAACCCCTGGGTCAGTAGGGCTTGACATAGACTCCTACCCATACGTAACCCCGCGCTCGGATTGCGGGTGACCCCTGAGTTGTAGAGAGGTCAAGTCAAGGGTCTACGAGTTTATCTGACCTCAGGGTATATTGTAAAAATACCATCTATAAAGAGTGGACAGACTGGCACTTGGGCCCAGGGTCTTCCGGAATACATAAGTACCCAAATGGGTTATTTCTGATATAATAGCTGAACTAATTTACATGGAGGAGAAAATACAACAATGAGGTTTATGAGTATGTTCTTATTGGCTTGGCAGTCGTATACCTTGATCTTCTTGCTTTTGCGAACGAATGTTAAATACCACCCGCGATGTTAGGGATGAACGGATTACTCTCTCCAGCCTAGTAACCGGGTTAATCGTGTTGCTCATTGGTACACTCTCAATGAAATGACTCACATGATCAACAGGATTTGATAGTTTTCCTGTGGGAAAATGAGCACACATCGTTGAGAAAATATTTTATACCCACTGTTAGCCGAAGAACAATGACGATATTGACAATTGAAAGGCCTTCAGAGTCCGGATCAAATTGAACGGGTTGAATGGCTCAAGATGCGAAGTTCCTCCTCACCAGTAAGATAAACATAGTACAAAATGCCTTGAAATTTCTGTCAATACTAACCCTCGTTAACATTCACTTAGCACTCACTGTCCATGTATACAACCCTCGCCAGCGGAGACGTTCCTATGAAGAGACGACTACGCACTGAAGCATTTTTAAGTAGGATAATATGCCTTCCGGAGTGAATATTACTAACTTGTTAGGCCTCTAATGATGACCGCCAAGAGAAGCCCTGGGTTTGCATTTTAGATTACTCGTCAATTTGAGACGGGAAACCATACCAAAGTCATAAACTCCCAACAGAACCCAGATGACCGACATAAGTCTCGTTTCATTGGATGCCAGGCACCCAAACAAAGGATTACTGATGTCTATTTTTATTTGAGTCCTGGAGATCATACTCGGAGCATAAGGAATAGGCGTACGTTGCGTATGCTGCAAAGTTAACCAAACAACAACGCAGACACTACCCCAAGTTAACATGAAAAATGTGGCCAAGACTGTGGCAACTCGGAGACCTCCCCCCCACATCGCCCAAGTTCGCAATGTCAATACAACTTGAGTAGCCCTAAGCTCAACCTCACGCTACGGAGACATAGCTCAAGTGCTTACCTTCGGCAATGCAGCCCCCAAAGACAAAGAACCCTTGGATACTTTTAGAATTTCCAACTCCCATTGCACCTCGACACTTACAAGCCCCAAGGTCGAACGTTATTTGACATAGCTGTGTTGTTAGCCCCTTCCCAAATTGATCTACCGACCCTTCGTGTTAGCACAGAATGCATTGAATAGTTGATAAGATGTGCTCACGACACAGCACAATTCCGGCATCAATTAAAGGACTATATCTATTGACCAGGAATAGGACTTTGGTCGGCGTCCAGCGCAGATCCCAAGTAAGGTTTACTTCCATTTCGAGCGTTAGGAAATAGTCAAATATCTTTATAGGGCTCAAAGTCAGAAATTAAGGTCGTAGTCATAGCTCAATAAGCTTACAAGCAGAGCCGTGCTTGCAACTATGCGAATCGCGACCACTTTAGTTTGTCAATAATATAAATAGAGCGATAACTGACTATAGACGCCCTTTAGAGGTACAAACTGGGTGAGAACACGGTCTGACGAACTTGAGAGGCGAGTAACCGTACATTTACGAGTCTGAGCTGAGCAGCAATTGAACCCAGTTCTGCTTGCAAGACCGATATATCCATATCAATGGTGACAGAGGGTTGTGATTGGGGGTCTGGGAAGGGGAGAGGGGTGGCTCCAAGGTAGAGTACAGCAGAACGATTTATACACGTCTAGCATACCTGCTAAGCCAGATAACCATTGACAATACTGACATGTGATGCTCATGTTTTGACATTGGACACTGATCATCGTGATGACATCATCTAGTTACATAGTCTCTGATGACTTGGATTGAGTATCAATACGTGCACTTCGAGAGTTGTTAGTTTGTGGATTATGTAGGTTTTTGCTGAGCTTCAAACATCGATGACGTGACTGTTTGCTGCATGCTACTCCTCGCCCAGAAGAAGTCGACCTCTCATAAAATTATTCCGAGGGGTTCCGAAATCTCGAGTGAAGAACATCCATCTGCCAACCTACATTGATCGGAACCAAAAGCGCCGCCGCTTTCACGCAATAGATCACGCTTGGACTTAATTGAGACCAAAAGGCTACTCAGCACAGGTAGAAACATCAGTTGTACATACACTATAATAATCTTTACACAGCTGTCAGACTCATCAACTCGATCTCTGCCGTGTCTCGCCTTTTGGTCCTGACACTTTTCTGACGGATATGTAATATAATACGACAAGTAAAGAGGGAATGGACGACTCTTTCCAATAGGGAAAGAAGATTGACGTATTCTTGCTGAGGTATTGTCAGTGTTGCGAGGACCTCAGCAAGACGACATGCTTACAGGTAATCTTAGAATAAGGATGACATTTGTAAGGGACAAGCCTGTGTTCCGATGATGAGTCTGAGCGGGTAGCAACGAGGTAATGTCTCTACCGAATAAATAGACAAAATAAATAATTCCTTGAAGTTCTTCAGAATGGGAAAGTGTGTCAATTGGCAGATATACTCACCATCATGATAAATAACACGAGTCAACGGGACGTTGCCCCACAACCTGAAGGTTCTCACGGCTTGGATTACAATCAAAGCGAGGATACCTGGGGACACCTTTTACCTCAACACCATTTCATCGCTTGTGTTTGAAGGGGAGACGTACCAGCATCGTAAATCATCAACAATATCCAACAAGCTGACAGCAGTTGATTAATGTTGAGAGTAACGCAGTTTAGCCAGGGTGGCAGTGGAGACCCTAGATCTATTGCACTCGCCTATGATTATCCGTGAGCAACGTGCTAATGGAAGGCAACCTACGAACTAGCGTCCTGACGAATAGGCCGAGAAAGAGGTATTCTGCAAACGAAAAGCTGATGAAGAAAATAGGGAGTCCAATTGTGAGGCGTTTATCTTTCTCCCACACGGCCCATGTTCGTAATGTGAGCAAAACTGCAAGATAGGCTTTGGCTCGGGGTAGAGGGAGAATAAAGAAATTACACTCACGTTCCGCAATGCTCATTCCGATCACGAACATCCCTGATTTAAACATATACAACGTGAGCAAGGGAGCGGTAAATCAGATACAGCTCTCGACATACAAGCACTGTATTGATACGCAATTGCGCATTGCAGTGCCGTCAGTCCGGTTTGAAATTGGTCTATCGTCCTTGTCAATGCGGTGTTGGGTCTGAAAAGTATACAAGCCGAACTCACGATACATGACGACTCCTGCATCGATGAATGGGAGGTACCTCGTCAAGAGGAACAAAACCTTCACGAGGTTCCATTTCGCCCTCCATATGAGATCGATCTCCAGCTCGAGAGTTAAAAGATAATCATAGACCTGCATAGATCCTGTGGTTTGAGTCCCCTTTCCTCGCCAGATCTATAGCTCGGAACATACCAAAATTGTCAGGCTGGCCACTATCAGTTCCCAGAAAAGATCATCAGTATTTTTTTTCTCAATAGCCCTGGGCGCAGAAATATATCGTACATACCATTGAAATACTTCCAAATTGCAATTGTCGAGACCAACGATCAGTCTGGCAACCACTGAACACTGAGGCACATGTTACAACGTACATTACTGAATTGAGGCAATCCAAACGGCACGTGCAATAACCCCGTTCTCCATCGGGACTTGTGTGTGGTCGCCCAAGTCAAGCAATTGGCACTCCTTCAAGATGCGTTTGTCAATCTATAGGCACAGCCGGTCGAGGAATAGGCGGCCAGAGGAGAGCCATGGGACTGGGGGGAGGGAGGGAAGGAAGGGGATTAGAGGGTGAAGGTTGACAAGTCAAAGAAGCCAAGACTGATAAGCTTAAGTACCGCATTGCTCTTCTATCACGACGTCTCCGGTAACCTGATCTTCCGTGGCCACGGCGCACGCACCAGGGGCCACGGTGACGTGTGTTGACATATCACAAATCGATGAAACTAGAGTAGAAAGTGCCAACAGCCCGGCCCAAATAAATTAAGCTCCCCGAGTTTGGCAAGGGAGAGAGAAGTTGAGGGTTAGCCTGGGGGTGTGTGTGGTTAATTTTAGGAAATCGAATTATAATGCAGGGTTCGGGATGGGGTTAGAATGGGTAGGTATCGTTTCAGGAGTAAGTAACCCCACGGCATCCCGGCGCACCGTTGCGGCTCGTCCGTGGGCCACATCATTATCAGCGCCGGTACTCAGTTCCCTGAACCAAGGGAATTCCTACCATTTTCTTTTTTCTGACGACCATCAACTTAATGGTTGTGTTGCGACTCTCATACCGTCGGGAAGGAGATGGAGGGGGGGGTGAATTGGAAGGACCGTCAATGTGTGGGACGCTTGATGGATCTACATATTCAGGCTCAGGAATGAAGGTAACGTCGAAACTGAGGATGCGGATACGCGAGTGGGTCGAAGCGAGAGTATGTTGGAAGCGTTGTCAGTTTAATGATAGTCTCTGACAGTCCAGCGTTCGACGTTCCAAGGCAGTACCTGTCAATCTTTGGCAAGCTGATAACATCAACGTTTCTTGGAAAAATAATCTATTCTTATGCATTATTTCCCGGCTCTGCACCTCGAAGATGGGTCATAGGTGATCGCAGTGCCGGTCTCCAAGGTAAACGAGAGAAAAAAGAAATATATATATATTAACTATTGATTACCCATATCTTGGTGTACCAATCAAACAAAACTCAAAGGCGAGATTACGGACACTACTTTTGCGCATCATCCCCATATAGCTCTTCACTGGCCTTCTCTGCTGCCTCACCAACCTCATCAAGGGGTCCAATAGGAGCGTTATGAATCCTGCCGTCATTAGCCGCCTTGTCCGCACCTGAAGCGGTCGAAGGGTCCGTAGTCTTCTCAGCTGTGTCTGTGGCGGACATTGACGTATCTTTAACATCGCTGGCCTCGCCCGAATTAGTCTCGGCCGTGGTTGTTGACACATTGACCAGACTAATCTTCTTGTCTCCGTCCTGTTCCACTTGAGCCTTTTTTTGGTCACTCTTAACCTCCTTCGACTTCTTCTGGTGCAAAGATATTACGACCAGGTTCGGCTTTCGCTGGATCAATCATAGTGTGTTGCTCCTCGTCGATCACTGCCTCCTCAACCTTGGGGTCGACAACGATCGCTCCTCGACCACCTGGTTCGCCACCAACAGTAACAGCAGCGGCCTTTTCGGGCGTTGCGCTAGCAGCAGCAGAGTTGTATTGCGAATACTATAAGCGAGAACGTGTGAGGGGCGAGTGCTTAAAGGGTAGGGAGAATCACGTACGTCATTGTAGAAGTCAGTACTG
Organism: Lepiota venenata; assembly: GCA_004296355.1. Classification (NCBI taxonomy): domain Eukaryota; kingdom Fungi; phylum Basidiomycota; class Agaricomycetes; order Agaricales; family Agaricaceae; genus Lepiota; species Lepiota venenata. The sequence goes on from RCFS01000010.1 coordinate 487,183, forward strand.
TGAAAGGGAGTAGTTATACACAGTCAGCTATATTGGAAGGGTCGGAGTGAGCCAATAACGCACCAAGAGAAGTCCCAAGTTTTCAACCACTTTGCCTTCTCACACTGGGCCCTAGTCCAGGGGCTACCGTAGGCAAGAGGGCTGAAACGTTGGAAATTCCATATCGCGAGGATAATCAACACAGCGGCGATCTGCAACCTAACACGTGGACGTAGGGCTGAAGTGACGAGGTCAAAGATACCACAATATAATAGTATGGCAAAGTATAGTGCTGGGAAATAGTGATGCAAGAAAAGTTGGCGGGCCATCAGGAAGAAGGGAAAGTAGTGTAGACACCATCCCATGAACAGAAACCCGCAAAGGGCGTCGTATTTCACGACCTTGGCTACGGGAGTGGGTCAGTATACATGAATATACCCCGAAATAAGCGCGCATGCTTACTGTTATCGAAATCTCTGTATCCTCGTTTCTGGCGAAGGATCAGGAAGCCACGCGCCTAGGGCATAGAAAACGACGGCTAATGTACTTGACCACCAGACCATCGGGTTGCCGATAAGATAAATCTGTTTATGATCCTTGACCCAGAAGTTCTGCATAGAAAAAGCTGTCAGTGGGTTCCTTCCATGACACCATCGCGGAATTACTCACGATTCCGCGTCGGAGGCGAGGCCACGAGTCAGGCCTGGAGTCAAAGGCATGATGATCCGTAAGTCCAGCATTCGTAGTCCACATGACCCTCTGCAGTTCGAGGAACTTGCCGAGGAATCCAGGCAGTTTGTAATTGACTTTGGGAGCGTCAGGTGGTACTTCATCAGATGGCACGTGGTGAGCTCATTCTGATTTCAGGGAGACATGCGCGTCAAACTCACAGTTAGGGTGGGTCGCAGTCTCTATGTACCACAGAGAATTGTCGCGAACAGCGTTCTTGTTACAGGTAACTTCCTGTTGTTCGTAACCCCAATCTGGCAACTTGACCTTATGGGAGAAGAGGTAGCAGCCGGTCAGCGCGTGTCGGAGCCTAAACGTCGTTCTCAGGGTCCTCAAACGCTTGGTTGATTCCCTATCCCGTTTGTCACCATGGTCGATCTCCACAAACCAGTCGTCGTTGAGGTCGCCGGCGAACCCGGGCATACCATAACCTGAAACTTCATTTTGGAAGTCAACTTCAGAAATCGGTGGTCGGATGTCATGGGAGTGGAGATGTTTTTCCGTGGCGATATGCTGAAGCTTGATGCGCATATTCGGGGTGATGTATACGAGAGGCTCAGTTTCGTACTCGTATTGGGAGGTGGTATCTTGAGTGGCATTCATAACGCGCCAATTATTATTGTGGTCGCGGTGAGGATAAAGTGTAATCTGTTGTTCTATCCCATTTATTCAGCTCGTATAGACTTGCTCAAGGAGAACACTGAACGCACGTTTGCTTCCACCAGGGTAAGGATGAGGGTGCGAGTGCAAGTATCCACCCTGAGTGTTCACATGACGAAGAGTAATCTCTGAACCAAGAGCGACATCGGCAAATGTGTCTGCCATTCCACGTCCTTTCAAAGTGTGCTGAAACTCTGAGCTCATGAAGCCATCACCATCCCCGGAGTTTTCGAGAACCAGGAAGTGGATTTGGAACATGGCCATGTAGAAGAGGATGGGGATGACGATGAGGCAAATAGCCCGAGCGATGAAGTGGCGCATGAACAAACGCGGGGGGACACGGAGGTCACCCAGCAGATTCCAGAGTTGCCATATAGTGCTGAGGCCGACGGTTGCAATTGTGAAAAGTCCAACCCATTTGCAACTAACGACAGGCACCCGAGTGAAAGGCCGGAGAGGGTGAGCCATGCCCACCAATTGGGGGTAAATGGCTCGTGTTTGTCTTCGTTGCAGAAGCCTACCCACATAAATACAGTGAGGGCGGTAAAGAAGAGGAGCGGTGAGTCGAGGAGGATATGGCGAGACTGTGTGATAAGGCCATTTTCAAAGGTGATGAAAAGGGATGCCAAAAGAGCGGTGGGTGCACGACAATCGAGTGCACGGAGAGTTAGATATGCAAGAGGAACAGTAGCGACACCCAGTGTCGCGGGGACCATCCGCATCGCAACATATGGTACATGTTCGTATATTCTGATAGTGCCGAGTCAGCCTCAGTAAACTGAGATGATGGATAGGTAGACGCACTTTCCAATATCCTTGAACTCAAACTGTCCATTGTAACCAAAAATGAAACCGGCCAGGGTGATGAGGAGTTTAGCAAGGGGTGGGTGGACATCGACGAAATAACGAGTCTTGATGTATTTGGTAGCAAACCCTCCAAAATGAACTTCGTCAAAGCTGTTGAAATATGAGCAGTTCAGTCAGTAAGCCAGAAGAATGCTAGACTCACACAACACTATTCGGTTTCGAAAGTCTGAATAACCGGACACCGCACGCCAACAGGACAATGAGAATGAGCAGCTTCCATTCGCCTGAAGTCAAGTTCAATCCCCCTGAGGGATAATGTTTTGTTCTCCCAGGGCCAAAACCCTTGGAAGCCGCTGCTCTTTTCTCATCTGCATCGAGGAAATCTTGTCGAGGATGGGGAAACCGTGAATTCGGGGCCGGAGGCGGATATACGGCGCCTGGAGGAGGTGAAGCTGGTCGCCGTGCCCTGACGTTCTTTGACATGGGCGTGCTGCCAGATGTATGGCTCACAGGAATGGGCCGTGTGTGGGCGGTGGTGAACGGTGGTGGTGGTGATTGTGGAAGGGGAGCGTTGGCTGTGGTGGAACTCAGCGCCTATTGACGTGTCTGATGGGCCTCCCATATCCGGAAACTCTCCACCACATCCGCAGTTGGCACAAAAAACACAGGAAAAAAATTTACATTATGCACTCGGACAAATCTCTGCCGTTTGAACTATGTATGTACGAATTCTACTCGGTGCAAGTGGATCTGTATATACGAGCCACATGGACCGAAAGGAAAAGCGCAAGCGTGACCGTGGGAAACACCAAAATCAGAGATATCTGTGAATTAATCATGGACGCGTTCCGTCGAGCAGAACCACAGCCATGTCGATGCAAATCTTCAGCGACCAGGTCGGTTCGTATCATCGCGCATGCAGACACCCACCGCTGACCATGTTTTTTCCAGGCGACAGAGGAGAAGGCCGAGAATGCGCGTCTCTCAGTCATTTGTCGGGGCGCTTGCTCTGGGAGATCTTGTCAAGTCCACCCTGGGACCAAAGGGCATGAACAAGATCCTGCAATCAGCCTCGACAGGAGAGATCAACGTCACTAACGATGGTGCAACAATCCTAAAAGCGATCCAGCTCGATAACGCTGCTGCCAAAATCTTGGTAAATATCTCCAAGGTGCAAGACGACGAAGTGGGAGATGGGACGACATCAGTGGCTGTTTTGGCATCGGAACTGCTACGGGAAGCAGAGAAGCTGATCGCGCAAAAGATCCATCCCCAGACTATTGTGGAAGGATTCCGGATCGCGAGTGCGGCCGCGCTCAAAGCATTGGAGAAGAGCGCAGTTGATCACTCGTGCGTGTTCTCATCGTTTTCGGAAGGCTAGAACTGAATATTGACACAGAGCAGATCCGAACAAGTTCCGTCAGGATTTGTTAAACATCGCCCGAACAACCCTTTCATCAAAAGTCTTGTCTCAGGACAAAAATTACTTTGCCAATCTCGCCGTCGATGCTGTGCTGCGGCTAAAGGTGCAGCTGACTTTTCTGAAGTAGAAATATCTGCTCATTCCATAATTTTAGGGCTCTATAGATTTGGAACACATCCAAATTATCAAGAAGGTCGGAGGCAAGCTCACCGACTCGTACCTCGATGAAGGTAAGCTGCTCCCCCTTGACGATATTCGCAAAACCAATTCGCTTAGGATTTATCCTCGACAAAACCATTGCCGTCAACTCACCAAAGCGCATGGAAAATTGCAAAATTCTAATCGCGAACACTTGTAAGTGTTCTGGGGATAGCATGGTTCACGCCAATACTCACAATCGAAAAAGCAATGGACACAGATAAAGTAAAGGTATTCGGCGCCCGATTCAAGGTAGACGGTACAGGGAAGTTGGCGGAATTGGAACGCGCAGAACGAGTACGCATCATCCTCCCTCCCACCCCGGCCGGGTCACCCGGCTGACAGACTTGTTTCAGGAAAAAATGAAAGCAAAAGTAGATGCGATTGCTGCGCATGGGATTAACGTATTCGTCAATCGCCAACTTATTTACAACTATCCCGAATCATTGTTGGCCGAGAAGGGAATCACCGTCATTGAACACGCAGACTTTGAGGGCGTAGAGAGGCTATCACTAGTCACTGGTGGCGAGATTGCAAGTACTTTTGACAGACCTGATCTGGTTAAACTAGGACACTGCGAATTGATCGAGGAGATCATGATTGGTGAAGACAAGGTAATGGACCAATTCGTTGTCAAGGAATCCGGCTGAAGGTACATCTCTTTCAGCTCATCAAGTTTTCTGGAGTTGCAGCAGGAGAAGCATGCACTGTTGTCCTCCGTGGGTCAACCAACCAGATGGTGGATGAGGCAGAACGATCACTCCATGATGCTCTATCTGTACTATCACAGACCGTAAAGGAGACACGGACAGTTCTGGGGGGTGGGTGCTCCGAGATGTTGATGAGCTGTGCGGTGGAAGAGGCCGCTCGCGGAGTTAAGGGCAAGAGAGCCATCGCAACGGAGGCGTTTAGTCGGGCTCTGAGACAGATCCCCACAATCTTGGCCGACAATGCTGGTTTCGATTCATCAGATCTTGTCTCACGATTGAGAGCTGCTCACTACGAAGGGCAAGCGGATGCCGGCCTTGGTAACCTTCTCCCATATCATTCTATGCATACAGCTGATATTTTGCATTAGATATGGATGAGGGAATCATTGGGTCAATGCGAGAGCTTGGGGTCACAGAGAGTTATAAGTTGAAGCGGCAGGTCGTCATTAGTGCAAGTGAGGCTGCGGAAATGATTATTCGGTACGCTTCTTTCTTGTGATCCATTGAAGAAGTTGCATTTCACTGACTGCGGTCCCTTACCTCAGCGTGGATGATATCCTGAGGGCAGCACCCAGGAAACGCGAAGCGGTCTAAGATCTTCGTGGGCAGCTCATACATGGCTAATACTCAAAATATATTAGACAATAATTTTGCTGGTTCGAAGCGCAAGAAAATATGGGCGACCCCAACGGCTGCCAACAGCTGACCCAAAATTAAGGAGGATTTAAATATCTACCGATCACCCTCAATTTTTCATCCCCTCTGAGTTAGGCCTCGGTCTCTTCGTTTCGATGCCGTTGTCACATTACGCGGCAGGCCCCATCTGCACATGTTCCCAAAGCTTATCATTTACAGCTCATAGCAAAGCCCCTCGTATCCTGGAGTTATATACCATCCCATTTCCTAAACGTCGATTCGACGCTGGGGTTGCGCTACCCCTCGAATCAGTTTGTTCCGTTACGAACCAAGTAAGCGAAGCATGTTACTGGCAACTATAAGCGAGGGGAGTAATCAGCACATATACATTTATACATACCAATGAAGCCCGGGTCTTCGCGTGGGGGACCAGATCCGGCCCCGCAAACGGGGTCCTCCGGAAAATCAAACTGTTTCTGCATCTTGATCAGGTGGCGCTGGTTGACATGTCTTTGAGGCCTTTCCCAACTTAGCGCGTCCAGCGCGCCGAGAGTCTGATGGAGTAGGTGAACCTTCTGTGATGCATATTCATTGGAATTAACAATAAAATAAATTGTCTGTTCGCATTGCGAGCAATACGGCGATGTGAGGAGCTCATTCATCGTGTACACGTGGTTCACAACCAGGAAAGGCCAAGTACGGTCTCACAAGCCCACTGCCACTCATCAACCAGGAACGAGTTACTCGCATTCAAAATCCGGTTATCCCCGTCAAGACCAGTATCACGGCATTTGGAACGCGCTTCTCATAATTTCTCATCAGCTTGCGGTAGCGAAGGTCGTATTTGGGATACGCTGGAAAGGGTTTGGGCTGGGCTCATGTGTACGCGCTCGAGTTGATGGACTCTTGTTTGCGCGTTTGTGGAAAGCTATTTTATGGTGTGGGGTGGCCCACGCTTTGGGGTTGTTCCTTCCTCTCCCTCCGAGTGGCCTCTTCGAAACATATGATTGCTGCGTCGTAGTATGGCGAGCCAGGATCAACTCGAATTACTTCAAGTGCTCGCGACCGCTGTTGAAAGGAGCCGTCAAGTTAATGTACGTCTTCATTTTTTGTGGTTCTGTTGGAAGATGAGCTTAACATATTATTACGGATTGGCAGTATTGCAATGGTACGGGTCACTATCGGTTGTGGAGATGAGATGCCAGAGTGATTTACTCATACTTCCTCTGGATAGTCGCCAGTGTCACAATACTGGTAAGGGTGTTCACAGCTGGACTCATCCGTGGTGCTTGGAGAATAACACGCGTACAGGTGCTTGATTGGTTGTTGATGTTTGAGCTGGAGGTGGTGTTAGTATGGCCATCACGATGGAATTCTACGAAAATTCTGTACTTCCTCGCGCGTTACCTCCCCTTTGTCGACACTTCCGTCGTGCTGTATCGTAAGTTCTTGCCTCTCCCGTCTCATCCCCGGCCCCGCTCTTACCGGTATATACCCAGACCAATTCGGGTACGCGCTACCAGTGGCGATATGCAAATTCACGTACGAATATTCAGCCTGTGAGTCTTCACTAGTGCCCCTTGTGCTTCACATTTTTCATCCCAAAAATGTCAATGACTGATATCGTGTGCCTTCATTTTGCTATGGCTAGGGATGTTCGTCATTGGAATAGCATGCGCGGAATGTGGGTGATCAACTTCCTTCTTAATTCCTAGATGTTCGATCGAGCTTCTCAGGACCTGTGCTCACGAATTCTTTAATAGTGATTCTGACTCTCAGGACATGGGCAGTCTGGGAAAAAGACAAAAGGTTGACATATGGTTTGCTGGCGTTCTTTGTTACAACATGGACGGCGGGGCTCGTCATTATGGCCTTCTACCTCAATTCAACCCGTCGTGCGTTTTTTTTTTTTTTTTCGCGATGGTTGTCAAACAATGTGGAATCTGATGGGGAGATGTTCTCGCAGATGAGGCTTCACCTGTTCCACAACTGTTTGGGTGCATCGTGCGGGACACTAACACAATTCTATCGGCGTGTTACATTCTGCTCATGGGATATGATGCCGGTGTGTACTTTGATTTCCTTCACGAGAAGGCGAATTTCTGTTTGATTGTGCTGATGGTGATGACAATACAGTAATCCTTGCTCTGATGGCTATTCGAGGGATATCAGCTTGTGAGCAATATATTCGACACCCTATGCTGTGTACTATGGGCGCTGATAATGTGTGGTGTTTCAACAGTTAGATTCGGGGGAGATTCGCACCTTCTGAGGGTGGTTTATAGTGATGGTAAGTTTTCTTTTCCTTGTTGCCCATCCCACCAAACGAGGTATTCAATATCCGTCCCACAGGGATTATTTACTATATCTATTTATTTGGTAAGTGGTAACGCGAACACGGAAAGATCCTCCTTCGTTCATCACTTCGGTCACCTTAGCGCTTTCACTTTTCAACACCATCATTATTATGAAACTCCCGGTAAACCCTTTCCTTCACATCAGTGATTTTGGCCCACCAGACTAATTGGTGTCTTTCTAGGGAGATTATGTTAACCTCTTGGTGATGTATGTCGACTCTCTTGATGATGTCCCGAGATATGTACCCAACGATATCTTATCCATATAGGATGGAGCGGGTCGTCCATTCCGTGCTCGCGTGCAGGGTGATACTGCATATCCGACGACAAGGACGGATACAGCAAATCCAGAGACAGCAGGGTCTGTTTGGAGAGAGCTCTGCTAGCGTAGGGTGGAGTACTGCGGATGGTTTTCAAGATGTTTTCGCATTGCAGTATGTACGTTATGAATGAGATAAAATAGGGGCATTTGTGTACAGGAGCTTTAAATCTGGAGTAGGATCTGCCGCCCACAGCTGATGACGACTACTTCCGTTCAAGGATGGCCATTGTGTTTGGATCACGGACATGAATTTCGTGTCTCGTCCCGGCCTGTATTAGTTATCACACACGTAGGCTGGGATGCTGTGGTGCTGTGCCAGTAAGTACTCACGATATAAGTGAGGAGCGCGACCTCGACCTCGAACGGCTGCTTCTTTCTGAGGGCCATCCTACTGTCCAATATCCGTCGGCCAGCCGAAAAAGGGTATTACCTTTGTCAGTATAAGTATAGATTGCAATTTTGTTATATTTATTGTCAGTATGTGTTTGATACTACTATACATTTTGTGAAGCTCGACAAACGTTAAGGAGAATTTCTAACACGACCTAAAAAGTAAGACTACTACATAAAACATCCACTTTTCGAACGCAAACTTGGAAGTCAATCAGAGCTGACTCTATGCGTAGTCTGGAATCGTGCCGGCAGAATTTGGGAGATATTAACCCTGTTCTAATTGCGTCACTGTCCAGCTATTGAGATTCTCAGATTGGTCGGGATTCATTAGTGAGAAACCTACCCATATCTCTGATTAAACCTAATTCATACTCCAAGAATCGTACTGTAAGATGTACCGTCATGGGTACTGAGGTATTGCGAATATGAAATTCTTAGGGACGTCTGGTTCTGCGATCCACAATCGTAGCGCAAGATCCGGAGTGAATGGGACCGTAAAAAAGTACTGCAGTACATGTAGCGGGGCACACGAATACGTTCTTAATGGGCTATGCATGTGTATCAAGGAGAAAGCCCTATCTGGAATGGGGACATACGGGGGTGTAGTGGTATTGGTAACGCTGAGACTCGAGATAGCTGCGCTTCGTATGGTATGTGCGTTACAGCTGTTTTACAGCGCCCGGGTCATGCAATAAGTGCAGACGCTTCCTCGAACACAATTTTTCTTCTGCTCATTCCGAAGTAGACGATTATAGTGGCGTGAGAAACCCACAATCTCGAGAGGAGGGTTCAGGAGACATATTTGTAGCTTTTCTACTTTCCCAGACCCTGTGGCCAGTGCGGATTAAGTCTACAGTAGGTAATGGGGAGGATTAATATACTTTTAGAAAACACAACCTAAACAGCTCAATAATAATATATGGTGTCAGAACCTAGACTGTCCGAATAGAAAAGAATCTAAGTTCAAGTATGTAGAACCACGATCCGCCATCATGACAAATAATTCCCTGTTGACTAATTATGCAGCACTAAAATGGCTCACCAAAAAGGTCATTCTCAGAGCTATAGAACGTAGCCATCCAGGCTTTGGCATCTTCTAAATACATGATCTGTGGACAAGCAGGACCTACATGGCCAGGGTGCCTACTAGGATGGGCTTCGCTAGGAAATGGGCGGTTGATACAGTACTTATGACATGCTTCGCCCCGGCCCTGCAAGCCTTTCGGCTAATCGGTTGATGAACACATCCGAGGTCAAAATTTGTTCGATGACTGACATGTCAAACACTTTGCATGGTGATGGAGTATTAAGAGTGCCTGTTACATTAGAGGTGGAGGGTGGCGCAGGTGCTGGAATAGACTTACTTGGGGTGACTCTGTTTCCTGTACGGGTTGTGCTCATATTATGTAGCAAAAATATTGCCGCTTCCTTAACTTTGTCGATCTCCCATAGATTATCAATTGGGCGCCTCAGGTCTTGCATGCAGAGCCGAGTGTGCAATTGCCGGCGAAAATCAATGTGAAATCCATTGATGAATAATTTCTTTCTTTCTCGCAGGGAGATGAAATCTCGGTTCAGTAGCCAATCCGCCCTTATAACAAATCCACGATAGTATTCGCCGAATTGGAGTATGTCGCACATAGGCCTGGCTGCATATTGTTCAACGAAGAGCTCGAGGTCCGTGACGCTGAACCTCGCATCGTCCTCTGCTCCGGGGTAAAGTGCTAGGATTTCATTCTTAAACTCATCCCAATCGTTGCCTAATGCCGATGATCGGCTGGTCCATAGGTCGTAGTCGGCTCCTTCAAGGTATCGGAGAGTGTGTGTTATTTGGTCTCTTGGGGAGAGTGCGCATTCCTGGCCCAGTATTTCTATTTCCTCAAAAAACCTTTTCAGCGACCTGGGATGTCCGTCGAACTTTGGCGCGCTTATATCATATCGGGATGGCATATACCGCGGCTGGGGGTAGTAGTGAATGACGTAGGGTTGAGGATTGGGAAGCTGCGCAAGGTGTTGGCTGGCAGGATATTGGGTTAGATGAAGGGCTGTCCCTGGCTGGTTGCCCGGGATCGGAAAGTTTGCAGGTAGGTTGGCCCCTGGCGCGGGATCGGTCATTATTGATTCAAGTTCGTCCCGGCGTGACGATGGATCTGGGGGTGTGTCGGAATTTTGTGCGACTGCCAGGTACTCTCCGGTTGTTGCAGCGGAGTAGGTCGAGGGACTAGTCGAATTATGCGAGGCGACGGACACCTCGTGTGTCAACTGCCGCGCTATCCTGATTGTATAAGTTGATTTTCGAAGCCTCTTGCGGTGGGCTCTAGTCGAAGAGAATCCGACTCTTATATGACAATAAAGATGTGAGTACGACCAAATCCTAGAGCACGACGAGAGAGAGAGATGAGCGCTTTTAGATTCGGCTGGGGGTGGCATTCACTGCCCACGTATGATTGCAGAAGGACGTACTGAAGAGATCAAAATTCTGCTACAATGAAAAGGTGGGGGAGCTGTCCGATCGCAGCTGAGTCCAACGGCTGCTGGGAGTTTTGTGACCAATGGAGAATGGGCCCCGATCGTTGTGCGATGGAGTCGATGAGAGAGCGTAGCGGAGAAAGGTCTCGGCTGGAGACAGAAAGGCAGAGAGGGAATCGAGACTGTTTGCGCCCGAGTGGGGGCCTCGTATTTCGCTATCCTCTATACTACCACAAGAGGATACATATAAGCTGTCGCAAGGCTGAGCTAAGGAAAACTTCAAAGTAAAATTTCCAGGAGGCGCACCCGAATACAGGCATATAAATTTTCAGGTATCCTGAATCGGGCAACGAGAAATGAAAATGGAAACCTCGGTTTCGCACAAACTCCGGGGATACGGGGCGTTGCCCATAGCTCCTATCTGGGCGCCATGTCGGAAAAGTCAAGATTGGCATAAATGTAGAGACTTGGGGATATCAGCTCATATAAGCCCATCAGCTTTTCTGGTTTTTGACATGGTTCAGTAATCAGCCTATTGGGTGTTATTTGAATGGCTGCCGCTGATAGGCCCAAAAAGAGCACGCATCACGGATGAGCACGTGCACTCCTGATAGGCCTGATGAGCATGTGCACTCCTGATAGGCCTGATGAGCGAATGTGCTGCTGAAAGGCCTGATGAGCACATGCACTCCTGATAGGCCTGATGAGCACGTGCACTTCTGATAGGCCTGATTAGCACGTGCACTCCTGGTAGGCCTGATTAGCACATGCACTCCTGGTAGGCCTGATGAGCATGTGCACTCCTGATAGGCCTGATGAGCGAATGTGCTGCTGAAAGGCCTGATGAGCATGTGCACTACTGGTAGACGTAATGTGCGCATGTGCTGCTGATAGGCACGACAAGTGCATCTGCGACTGGTAGGCCTGATACGCGCATGCACTAATGATAGGCTTGGTGAGCATATGTGCTACTGACAAGTCTAATGAACCTGGCCAGCGAAAATATTTCTATGTCAGAACCAAAATAAAATCCTAAAATTTTGGGCTAGTTTGGCACAAATGCACTATACATAGCTTAGCGGTGACGTAGCAGAACCAGCCTACCAGGTAAAAAGCTAACAAATGGATTTGTGGTAAAATGCAGTATACTTAATATTTACAGAAAGCTGGCATGCGCATACAGAATAGGCTCAAGAGGGCGGCCCTACTTTGTGGAGAATGCCTTCCAGCTTGATATCCACATATCTGAGGTGCGCCACGACTTCTCCAACGCACTCCTTAATAGTGTTGATCTTGCCCTTCAGCCAATCTGTGTCACCTTCGTCTGTGGAGGTAACACGCTTCCTCTTCAGCTGGCGGTCCTCAGTGGCACCAAGGATTTCTGAGCCTCATTTCAATGGGGGTTTATGAGTACTCTAGAAATGGGTTTGGTGGTCAGTATGGTAACTTGCAGACCTATTGTTTTATCCTACCATGGTACTCCCTACTGGTTTAGCAATGTTAACTGTGTTGAGACGATTCTTGCGCCCAAGTCCCGGCTTTGAGCACTGAGGTAGTTGAGAAGGCTGAGGTTCTGGGCTGGGTGAGGAGCACTGCTCTAAATGCTCCCTGACTACTGGGGGATGGACGTAGCGGCGAGTAGGGGCAGGAGGGGTAGGCTGGTTGGATGTGCTCTTGCGTTCCCGGATGGGTGGGAAATCTGAAGATTCGTCAGACAATGATTTATCACAAACATATTGTGTGGAAGGCGGTGGGTGAGGATACAAGGGGATGGGATGGCGACAGGAATCCATAGCAGAGTTGACTCACAATGTTTGTTGTTTTATGTCTGGATGGCTGCTGCGCAACAGGGTCAGAGCTGGAGCATTACGACTGCAATCCCTGGGCGGTGGGGTATGCTCATGGAGTCACTCCAGGAGCCGTGGGGTGGAGCCCATGGCAATATCGGCGCCCAAAACACATCCACATATGGGCAAGGCTAGCCACGGCGGCCTCGTGTCTGTGCACTTTGAGTTTGCTTGGGCATTCCACCGGCAGGCGTAGAGTGCGGCAATTGCAAGCTCATCCCCATAGTTTGACAAACCATAGCTGGCGGCGACGGTGAGAACGGACTTTTGGTAAACCTTGTGGCTTCCTGTGGCGTTGACAGCAAAGGAGTAGAGCGACCTCGCGTGGGTTGATAGGGTGTTGGCATAGGAGGAATTTGAGAGCGTCGTGGGGCCTGAGAGGGTATTATTGAACCCTTTGTTGCGATAGAGGTTCGAGCATGCAGCAAAGGCAGCAGCAGTACCGGCAGCAACGTCGGTACCGGGTTTTGTCATGTTGATCTGAAAAGACGGTCGTGGAGCGGGAATATTGAGATCGCCGCCCCAGTAGTTGCTATCACTGTCGGCTGTTTAACAAGCATATGAGCATGAGGCTCCCTTTATTGCAGAAGAAAACTGACGGTCTCCGACCAAAACATATAGCGTATTGTCATTGGGGTGTGCCTTGCGGTGCATATCAGAAGGTGATATCCAATAATCGGATATCTTCATACTTTTATAAGCCAGTCGAGTCCCCATTGTAGCATGTCATCAAGGTAGGCTGTTTGGTTGGCCAGGTCGTATCCTGATTCCGAGATCAAATTGGGTAGACCGCCAAGAAACTGCCAACCCACCTTTGCCAAAGTCCGTTGCCCCCCAGCATATTGACATGAGGATGAAACTCTATATCTGTGCGTTAGCTGCGACACAAGAATAACAGCAGAACATTGCCACTCACGAGAGGGAAAGCGGGGTTCAGGGGGTGGGGGCAGGGGGGGAACAAGCAGACCACTCAGGTTGAGTCCGACATCGCTTCTGTCATTCAGTGCACTCGAGTTTCGCCAAGGGACCCTGTTGGAGCTTGGAAGATTTCCACTCCGTTGGGCTTCGTAAAAGTACAGCAAGTTACCGAGGAGGTTTGTCCATTGTCGATTGGGGTATCCACCCAGAGAAGGCTGAGCGCCGGTAGAAGTGGCCTGGGGGAGAGTTGGGGGATCTGGCAGTGAGAGCCGGGCACTGCATGGCAAGAGGAGTTGGAGAGCGAGTGCAGCGGCTACGAGGATATTCCACATGGAGGCAACCTGAAGAGGGGGGCTGACAACGTTCTGGTTGAAATAATACTAAATATAAACACCCATGCGCGTAACAGTCACGTGATCCTACGCTGGCATTGGGCACCCCAAAAATAACACCCATCGCAGCCTGTGTGCTTGGGGTTGGCCTCGCCAGCCTCACATTCCACATTCCCTTCATCCTTGTCCTCAAGGACCTCTTCACTCTCCACTCCGTTCTGGAAAGGAACCCGTCCTCAGAGGGTGGCACTGTCAAACAACATTTTGCGGTCTCTGTCAAGATCCATAGGTCTCTCGAAGAGGTCGTTGCAGATCCTGAGATCGAGCTCATAATCATAAGCACACCCAATGACACCCACTATGAATTTGCAAAGGCTGCCCTCCTTGCGGGGAAACATGGCACCGAGCCAAGTATTTTTGGCCAGGAGAGCGGCACAGCTGACCAGCCGTATCTCTTTAGTTCTCATAGACAAACCCGTCACCCCGACTGCCCAACAAGCCCGAGAACTCCACAATATTGCCAAATCCAAGAACCTGGTTCTCTATGCCTTCCAAAACCAAAGATGGGACTCGGACTTTCTCGCTCTCAGAAAATTGCTCTCATTACCCGAGAACGCACCACAGTTGATCGGACCCGTTATCGAGTTCGAGTCGTAGTGAGTTGCCTTATCTCAGCCACTTTGAAAAGCCATCCATGCTCGTCTATCTTCGACTGTTATCGCAAAGAGCCAAAGGGGACGTGGAAGGATCAAGCAGGAGTTACATATGACTTGGGAGCACATCTTATTGACCAGTCTCTGGTCCTCTTTGGAAGGCCCGACAAGGTAACTGCATTCACCCAGAATCCGCGAGGAATTGGAAACCCAGAAGTAGATGACTGCGTAAGTGATGAACAGCCCCTTCCTTTATAATATTAACTCATTCACGGGGCAGTGCACAATTCACCTTCACTACTCGAAAAGCCCAAGTCGACTGTGGCCCCTGACTGCAAAACTAAGGGCACACACCTTATTTGTTCGCTCACCACAAGTGAGATACATTGTCCGCGGAACTCGTGGTACATACATCAAGAATGGTGTAGACATTCAAGAAGATCAACTAAAGGCCATCCCGGCACCCGCAGCCATTCTCGGGGATCATTATGGCAGAGAGCCCAAGTCTCAGTGGGGATACGTGGAGAATATGCAGAGTGATGACTTGATGATCGTTAAGACAGCGTGAGCATGGCTCTTTGAATCCTTCGCTATCAGGTGTTGCTGATCCGACCTGCAGGTGGCCTTCTCAGGACCCTGGTTGTTACATCATGCTCTTCAAGAATCTGGCGGCGGCCATAAGAGAGGGCGCAGAACCCCTCGTCCCCTGGAATGAGGTGGGGACTGTTATCGAGTTGATTGAACTTGCATATCAGAGCGCAAAGGAGGGAAGGACGGTCAATGTGCCATCTATCTAAATTTTTTCACATGACTCGGAGATATGAGCGCCTTCCACGTTGTCGATTTGTTCTCCTCTTACTCCATGTCCATCATCAAACTCCATATCGAGCTTCCTACCTATGCTTGCTCATTCACTATCCAAATACCAGACTCATGTACTATACTTGAAGTCAAACAGGAAATCTCCCGGACATGTCCAGGACGACCATTGAAGGCCAAAAGCTCATCTGGAGGGGCCGTTTTCTAGCTGACGACGAGAAGGTAGAGGCATCATCAAGAGCCAACACCGATGCTTCCATATGTGTTCGTGCCCAAGCAGGTGATGTAGTTTCTTTAACGGATGGGGCGCTCCCAGACGTCCGTAGGCTGTTTGTAGACGTCTCTTCTTTTGCGCCACGCGTCTTTTCATCAACCTCACCCACATTTGCTTTTTGCCGCCAGACACTGGGATTGCTCTTCGAGGACGATAGACGGCAGCGCATCAAGCTGCAAATTCGAGCGCGAGCGCGCCAACACTTCCGGCGCCACACCATCCCCGTATCGCTCCGCAAGTTGACTATGCGTCCAAAAAAACAAACAAACAAATAAATGATGAGCACTCTGTCCTCCAGGAAACCCGAAAATAGCCAACACTCACCTTGCATAATTATCCATGATAACTGCCATACTGTTCATACTCAGCCTATACGCCTTTGGCATCATTCCCTTTCCAGATCTGTATGTTACATGATTCGAGCACAGCAAGCCCGCAACCATGATCAGAATGTGGAATGGAACAATCGAAAACACGGCAGTGTACCACCGCCGGAGGACCATCCGCTCAAACTGCATATAACGCAACTTGCATCCCGGGAGGATGCTTCGCGCATAACATGTCTGGCTGACTGTCGCTTCGATAAATGGGCTAAAGTAGCCACAGCAATGTAATTGGTTTTGAACTCTCAGGCGACCTTCAGAACCGAGGTCCCGCGACCACTGAGCGTTGATCTTGCCTTCGAGGTTGAAGGTGTGACGTTTGTAGGTGAGGTAGCCTGGTGCGACAATGAAGACGAAGGTTATCCAGAGTAAGAGCGTGTAGATCACGAGGAACGAGCGATTGTTGAGAAGGATGCCAGCCCAGCTGAGTAGTGACGTGAAGAGGCCCATCGACACGGCCAGTGTAGAAATGACAAGCTCTGACCTGTTGCCAACACGGACAATATCTGCCTTGGCCCAGAGTACTAATGGCTTATCATCGAAGAAATCACTAGCCGTCGGCCGTCCCTTCGGCACAATACCCTCCGCCCTTCCCTCTACCTTCTCTTCTTGGCCCTTTTTTTCCTTTCCTTCTACAGATATGTTCGAGGAATTTGTAGCTTCTAGCTCCTCCACGGAACTCTGAGTGGTGGCGGCAATATGGTCAGGTAGGGTAGAAGCGGTTGGTGAAGGCAGAACTGCTTGCACTGATTCTGGCGTTGATGGCTGTGTTATTGTCGGCACTGGCCGAGATTGAATCTGACGAGGAGCAGGGGGGGTACTCGGTAGAGGTGGTAGCGGAACTGCTTTTGATCTCCATGAGTCTGCTTGGGAAGCTGGGGATGAATCTGGAGCTGCCACATGCGTTCCGATACTGAATGAAGGCCGATGTGTAGCAACATTTGCTTTGGCAGGCGGTTTTTGTGCCTCGCCTCGTAGGGATGGGGGCCGACGCGGCAGTGACTTTGGCAGCGAAGTCGTGCTGGTGCTCAGGCAGCGTTCTGACATTGCCAATTCTGACCCCTCAACACTACTCACAGTACTTTCAATGAAAGCGACTGCCTCGGCCTGGAAAAACACCACCATCAATATTAAGCCACATAACAGATTTCTAGGGAGAGGGGAAAAAGTACAAACCTTGGCCTTTTCTTCGTTCTTCCTTGCTTCCGCCGCCTCCTTCTCTTTCTTCTCTAATTCCTCCCGTTCTTTTTCAACCTTCATTTTCTCCTCCAATTCTAGCGCCTTTTTCCTCGCTCGCTCCCTCTGTGCCTCCCTCTGTGCCTCTTCCTCCTGCTTCCTTTGTTTTGCTCTCGCAGCCGCACTCTGCATCAAATCCTTCGTGACCTCATTCAAATCTGCTCCTGCCCCAGCAGTCAAAGGCAATGCGATGGAGGAACTCACCCCAGGGGACAACGCAAGGGTAGATGCATGGGACGACGACAGTGAGGGGGGAGCAAAGTGGGTTGATTGGGGCGAGGGAGGTGCTTGGAATCGGCCATCGCGGGAGGGTAGTCGTCTCGGTGGGGGCATATTGGGTGAGATATGTGGAGGAAGCTGCCGACCACCATCTTGTGACGAGCGGTGTGCTGCGTGTGGTGGGAGCGGCGGTGGTCCCATATCCGAACGCCGACCTCGATCAACGGGCTCATGATCCTTTCCAGGCATGGATGTAGACGGGGCCAAATCATGGTGTGCCCAGCCATCTTTTGCCATGCTGCGCAGACTCGGAGGATGGTGAATCCTTTGCACTTACCATCAACAAAGCATCGATCTCCGGTATCATATGGGCTGTCGGTCACTTGATATGTGATAGGTCCAAGTAAAGGCGAAGTACTCACTGTGTCATGAACAAAAACATGATAGCGTCGAATGCAGAACTGGCCGCGTTTTTGAAGATAAAGCTCGCCGTGATCCCAATCGAGTAAACACTAGTCAGGGAATTTCCAACATCAACTCCGAAGACACTTAAACTGACAAAAAACAGGATAACGCCTGCAAGAAACAGGATGATGTAGTGGAGGGTCTTCAGTGCTTCGCCAACATCCCGCATAGAGCGTGATAGGAACCGCCGTTCCTTGTAGACTTTCACAAGAGTTGTTTTGATCTCTGCTCGAGAAACATCTCCATTATTATCCTTGTCAAATACCCGGAAAGCATTATTCGCGGCTTCCTCCGTGAGATATACGGGTAAAAAGTCGGATGGAATGAGGTAATTGCGGTGGCAATCTTTGAACCGCATGTAGATAGATCGAGCCAAGCGCTACAACGGAGATTAGCCAGTTGCCCAAGAGAAACAAGCGAAGGGGCCAACTAGCCTTAGCCTCATGCGAGGAGCCAATATTCCAGCTCATTGCAGCCAGATCCTCCTCCTCATCTCCGCATAGATTCCTTGCGTCATGTAGCACGGCATTCTTAATGACCCTAGCAACTTGGATAACACCATCACGAGCATCCATACTGGATCGAGGACTCCCGTCTGGCGGATCATGGTGAGGGTTGAGGTTGGACGGGGTCAAAGGTTGGGAGGACAGGTTTGGCTGCTTGGTATTAGCTTCTTCAGCATGAGTACGATCAGGACTGATGGCCTGTGGTGAAACTATAACTGGGTTTTCAGAGGGTGTGTTCTTCGTCCCAAACTCAAACCATGACCTCCTGTTTTTCTTCTTCCCTTTCTTGTTGACCAATGTCGTGTCATTATCCACATCGGACGTGTACCAGAATCTTGCCGGCAGTCTTTGTACTCTCCTTTGTATCCTTGACTAGTCCTCTGAACTCTTTGAAGCTAGGGAGACCGGCATCTTGCATCAATTCAAAGGCAAGAGACTCGGATGAAGTGATGACAGCGCCAGCTTGGCGCATGCGCGGAGCCATGATACCGATCTCGAAGAAATTACAAGATGAGACACCGTCCAACAGCACATAGGGCACAAGTGGCTGGGCCCGGTTAGGGGAGAGTGCCAGAAGCGCAAGAGCAGTTTGGAGCACGCAGATGTGAGACTGGAATAGATTGAGAGGCGAGGTGTCAGCTGATTATCAAAAAGAGCTGCTAACCTCGATGCCGAAGACAGCGAAAGAGGTTACGTGGGGCCGAGCGTTGAGCGCAGCTTGGACATTGGGGGTGACCATGGAGAAGAGGGTCTTGTCATATGTACCGACGAGCAGGGGGCCAAGGATACTCAGGTCAAGCTGAGGGTCAAGAGGACCAAGTGCTGGGTAGAGTTGGGGGTGATGTTGTGGGTCAGATGCAAGCTTGACAGGGCTGAACGGACCTCTGGCATTTTGGGTTGTGGCGATGACCTCGCAGCCGAGTATCTGAGGGTGGCGGGTGAGAGGGAGTCAGATTGCAAGAGGAATGGGTGGGGGACCTTGGCGAGCCTGATGAGTTTGTTGGCGGTGAGGATGAGGTGATCGTACGCGTGGATGGCATGACCTGTGCATGCGTGGGTGGGAGAGAGATCGCATGAACGTGGGAGAGGATTGCGACCCACCAATTGCGGGCTGGATGTCGCAGAGGAAGAAGAGGGTTGAGCGTGGGTCCATTGAGCCGGTGAGGGGGTGGCTGATCGGCTGTGGGGAAGGGGTGTCAGAGAATTGAAATGGGTGTGCGATCGGTGTTCAGCTTGTCCCTCCCTCCCTTCTTTCTTCTGCCCCATTGCCACCAACCGAGAACTCGCTGTACACCACGCCTCTACGGCACTTCCTTTCTTTTTATCCAGCTTTCCTTTTGCACATCCCTCTCTTTCCATCACCACGCCCTTTTTTGTCCTTCAGCAGCAAATATATTCACCATGGACGCCTCTCTAGTCATCGACAGCACTCGAGACAAGTCGGCAGTCAGAAACAGGGTATGTCGTCCTCTTTTTGTCTCAATCAACCCCATCAATGTTTCCCCCGCAGTTGGATTCCTTCAGGCTTGGTGCTCTTCCCTCCGCCCGTCTTGGAAAATTAGGCCGCCCCCTCCAAGTGTGCTAGCGTGGCTGCGAAAGCGCCGGTTTTCCTACCTTGCGAGTGCCCTACTCATAGCCTTCCACCTCTGCAATTGCCGGCCTGCGCACTTGCCTACCTGCTGCGCCCCTGCACACCCCCTTTTCATACATGCCCATCCACACACCCTTCGGCAGCTCCCTTACCTGCATGCCGGTCTGCAGTCCCCTCACCTGCATGCAAGTGCTAGTCTGTGCCAGTCGCGCACTCCTGCTGCTATTTGGTTGGCGTGCTTGGGCCACACACTCACCTGCCGCCATACAACCTGCACCTATACCCTCCCCCCCCACTACCCCCAGGAAAGCAAACAGGACTACTGCTGCTATACCAACTGCCACCTGCTGTGCTGAGTTCGCTTTCATCTGCTCCTGCGGGACAGTGAGCAAAGCTCTGCTGGGTGTACAGCTGGCCCCTAGCAGGCACGCGCTCCTCAGGCCCTGTGCCCTCCGCTCCTGCTACCCCCAACCCCTCCCCCCCGCTACCCCCTTTACGGCCACCCCCTTTCTGCAAACTGCAAGCCCACCGCCTCTGGCCCAATGTCAACCCCCCATCCCTTTTTGCTCCCTGTGCCCCAGACTGCCCACGCTGTGAGCCATGCTCTGCAAGCAGTGCGTCCTTCTTTTTTTCTGCCAACACCCAGTGCGAGGCTGATGCTACCAACCTGGGTATAGGAGGATGGCAGCAAAGTTGCTGGGCAGCTGACCGCCATTCCTGCCATTGACGCCTCTTCCTTAGAAGAGCTGGTCCAGGCAGCTCTGAAGTCAGAAAAAAAGACTGCCCTCCTGCATAGCGCTAGTCCTGGCCTCAGCACAGGCACCTCCGGCCTCTCTGGCTCTGGCCACAAAAACCTCAGCTGCAGAGGGATGGGCCGCAAAGGGCCTGGCCGCCATGGGGGCAAGGGCCCTCCTGGCTCCTCTCTCACCGCTGAGGAGTTCCGCCAAATGGCTAGGGACAAGTGCTCAGCCCTAGCCGACCGAAGCTTTGACCACCCACTTCTCGCCACCAGTTTGCTGGATGATGCGCCCTCTGAAACCTCTGACTCTGATCTGGCTGACCCTGCACCTGCCCCACCCTACTACACAACACCCAACGCCACCAATGCCAAGTCCAAAAACCGCTCTAAACAAAACTTTAAAAATCAACAGCAGAAGCAGCATGGCTGCATCCCACGGCTCAAAGTACTTCAGGCTGCTCTCAATGCAGGGCTAGAGAGCGCCCTGCCTACTGGGGTAGTACGAGAGGGCTTTTCTATTCCAAATGGCGGCTACACTGGCAACATTGACCCCGCCCCACCCAAGGGCCCACTACCAGCAGATACAACGACCTCTGGCCCTAGTGCCTCTGATAAGAAGGAACTCCATGGCCTTCAATACTATTTAGATAGGGGGTATAAGCTAGTCGAGTGGGACGGTATGCATGTCTTTCTTTTTTACTAATATGCCTGCTCACAAAATAGCCAGGTGTAGAGGCTGTTCCCCTTTTGGATAGTAGTAGCCGAGTGATTGCGGTCCTAGCTGGTCGCCCCCGGTCTCCTGAGTATGCAGCAGACTGCCTCCAGCTCTACAGTCTGATTACAGATGCCTTTGCTGCTGCTGCTGCCATGTCCCACTTCCCAGACCGACTTCATCACCATAAGAGAGGGGAGTACCTTACTTTTGATGCTGGGGTTGCCTATGCGCGGGGAATGACTTCCATCTCCAACCGGTCTCTGCCAGTAGCGGTACAAAGAGTAGCCGACATTGTGTTAGGTTCAAAAATTACTAATCGAATTTTGGGGTTTGTTGACTGTGTGTATTTCCACTTTCTTCCACACTGCAGTTCCTGACCAAAGCCTTTAGCTGCCCATGCTACCTATGCTCCCAACCTACACTAGTATGCCCATAGATATGTACAAAAGCTATTCAAACAACGCCAGCTCCGGCCCCACCTCCGCCGACTTAATCCTAAAAGCATTTTCCTATGTGCCTCTGCCAACTCAGGCCCCAGGGCTCTCACAGTTTGACACAAAGATGAAATGAACCTTGCTTTTGGGTGGTGTGCGGTAGTATCTCTGGGCCAATTCGACCACCAACAAGGCGGCCATTTGGTTTTAGAGGAACTAGGTTTAGTAGTGCAGTTCCCTGCAAATGCTACCATTCTCATGCCCTCCGCCTGTATCCACCACTGCAACACAGACATTCAGGCCCATGAAAAAAGGGCCTCTCTCACTTTTTATAACCCAGGAGGTTTATTCCGCTTTATTGATAATAACTTCCAGACAGAAAACCAGCTGTGGAAAAATAACAAGGAATATTTTATGAAAATACAGAGAAAAAAGTTTACACGGTATCACTGAGCTCTTTCTCTTTTTAGTAGGCTAGAGGATTTACATCTGGGCCCTAGTTTTTTCCCCCAAAGCAATTAATAGCTATATAAAGCTGCTGTGTGTAGTAAATAGGGCAAGTCGAATACAGAATGAGAGCTAGGTTCATATCTGCTATATGTAGATTTATCTAAGTTCCCCAAAGTACGCCTATGCTATGTTTCTACTTTATATCCCCAGCTCACCCCTCTGTCTCCCACCTTATATAGATATGCATACATGTATTTATTTTACTCAAATCCACTATTTATACATTGCTTTATCACGTATATATACAATAGATTTGTATTTAATATACCTCTTCTACTTCGTCCTCCTCAAGCATCTCTAAGGCTATTTTTAAACCACTGCTGGTGCTTTGGTCCTGCCCGACTAAGCTTGAATCAGAATCAGGAAAAATAACCCGGTCCCACTCTCAAAAAATATTAAGGGTGCTTTTCTTCTTATATCGAAGCCCCATCATTAATATTTCCAGGTATTCATCAAAATCTTTTTCATAGTTGATGCCAGTATTGCTGCCTATACTTTGGAGAAGATCGTCAGAGGAAAGGGCCCAGCACGACTAATAAAGTTGGTAAGTAGAGCTACCAAGTTAAAACAACGAATAGGGTCCATACCAATACTACAGCACTTGCAATAGCCCCTGGAGTTGTATGTCAAATACTATGCCTTCGAGCCATTGTATCGGTTTTCGAATTTGAAGAGATCCCATTCATTGCTTCTTTGGCGGCGCTTGGGCCCCGAATAATAGCAAGAAAGACCTTAATTTATTAGTTAGCCAACTGCTAGTGTACTAACTAAATAGCTATATAACTTACCCACATAAGAATAGGATTTAGAAAAGCCGTCTTGATATTGTATGATTTTGAGTTGTCTTTATGCAGAATTTCCACATCGACGCTTGAATATGATCCCAGTCCATGCCCACCATCTACCCATCCAATACAACCGCGAAATTTTTCTTTTCGAGTACTAGCACGAAGCATATCAGACTCTGATACTCCAAAGATTGCAGTACAGTGATGTCGTAGACAAGTAGCAGTATTCGACTGCTGGGCACTCATACCCTTCATAAACTAGGGGTCATAAATAAGCTCAGCAAAAATATTAAGTATTAACCAAAGTATTGACGTACAGCTTTTGCAATCCAAGCTTCAGATGACATTTCAGCTGATAGCCATAGTCCTAAAACTTTCTGAATCTCTCGAAGTTGTCCTTGAACTTTGTTGCTATTATTTTCGAAACGAGCTACTTCATCTGACTCCAAGTTGCATTCAACCTTGAAGGTTTTACTTCCAAGCCAAAGCCATAATGAATCTAGCATGGCAAACTGGTGCCCTGCATTAACAACCTCAGTTTCTTCACTTTCTTCTTCATAACTATGAGGGCCCTCATAATTCATTCGGCTGCGCTTTGATGGTAAGGCTTCAGTATCAGAGCTACTTTCCTCTTGACTTGTAATATCTGCAAGCTTTCTTCGTAACTCTCGTACTTCAGCCTGGGCTGTGTTTTTTTCTAGCTCGAAGTATCGAGCTGCCTGTTGGCGTATTGTGGTCACATGATCAAAAACCCGCACTCTACCGAATAGCTTGCCATACCTTAACTAGTTTTGATGGACTTGTTGTAACGCTTAGAGCAATCTCAGGAGATAGAGATCGACTCTCAAGTTGCAAATGAATTTGTTGAGAGGAGAAAGGCATTGTTATAGGAAGATAGTTGAAGTACTGAGTAGTAAAAGTGAGTTTGAAAGCGTTTCAAAATGTACTCCACATGGTGACGTGCTAAAATGCTCTTTGGGTATACTCCACGTGATAATAGTTTGAGGTCTTTATCTTAAACGTCCTAATTCTTTGAATATGGCTCAATGCCCTCATAAAAAGAGTATCAAGCAAACCCATCACTATTGTTGCTATTGCAAAGCACACCGAGATGGACGTGGATTTGACAAGCACCGAGCTGCTTGTAAAATAATATGGCAGCGACAGTATAGGAAAAAAAATCGTATAAAGCCTCCATCTTCAGCAAGTTGTAACAAAGAATCTATACAAGCTAAGGAAATTGCTAGTTCTTCAGTTTCTATCCAGGTAAGTTTTTTTCCCATTGTATATTACTATAAACTTACAAAATTTTCAAAAATAAACAAATAAATAAAGAACGGACTCCAGGTCGAAGAAAACAGTATGATCTCTCAATTTTTGGATAAAGAAAGTTCAGAAGTAGCTTTTGGGTTAGCCAAAGAACATAAATTTCAAGTTCTATTTTGATTATATATTTGTTTTCTCATTTATAATTAGATCCTTACTCAGCCGACAGCATTTATGGGCCACACCTTCCAGAAGCTTATATCAAGATCATCCCTCATCCCCACAGTTTTAATTCTGATGCCACTATTATCCCTCTTACATCAAATAATACGCCAAGCTTTTCAACTCAGACAGCCAAAGCTTTTATTTCACCTGTTGAAAGTCGACCTTGGGCGCCATTCAGGACACTTGCTGATTTTGAATACACGGAAACGGCAGTAAAAGGCCTACTTTCGGAGGATCTTGTAAACAAGCAGCTAGCCAGTTTTAATGAGAAATGGTCTATTGGAGGAAGTCATTTGACCATTCGTACCTATAAAGATATGCAAGAATCTTTGGCAAAAGCTAGAGAATACGGCGTACAAGTAAGTTATAAAATATGAAACTCTTATTTATTAGCTAAATGCTAAATTATATTAGTTTAAACAAGATAAAGTAGCAGGCATTTATCGTGGAAAGCGGCTGGAATTTGAATTCCAATATCGCGATCCTTGGGAGTATATTCTCAACCTTATTCACGACAAATCTCTGGCGTCTGTTAGCTGTTGGAATTCCGTTCAAAAACTGTACTGCTGTACATCAGATAACCGGGAAGAGCGCATTATTGATGAACCAAACACAGCAGATACTTGGTGGAAAGTTGATGTAAGTACTATTAATTAGAAACAAAGAATTTGTATACTAATTAATAGTCGTATCTTAGTCTTCACTTCCAGAAAATGGTCCATATCCCCACTTGTTGGTGAGGCGCGACATCCGGACATGTTTTTCAAATAAGATTCCCTTTTTCTATCACACCCGACATACATTCCACTTTCCTCATGTAGGTGTTCCGTTACGCCCTGAACTGTACAGTCCATAGTCTACACAAAAGCCGTATCTACACGTAGATACACCTCAGCGGTTCACGAGTCTCGCGTGGCGCTGAGGTGAGAGCATTCTATTCTTTTAAAAGAGACGTTAGTAGCTAACAGTAGTACCGTAGTACGTTCAACCAATAGGTACGCAAATATATAGCGGTTCATGAGTCTCGCGTGGCGCTGAGTACATTCAACCAATAGGTTATGGGCCCCGGCAAGCGTAACTGACTCTACTTTGACTTACTATCCTTGCGCTGCCGACTTCCAACTTCAACCCCCACAAAACATATAACATCAGACCTACCTACATACACCACTCAAAGCCTACGACATGGCCGACTCTGGTTCTGGAACAACAAGCGGCCCACCTACTTTCACCGACTCTGACAAGTTTGATGGCACGAACTGGATCGCGTGGAAAAACATGATCACCATTGCTGCTGAGGTTCGCGGAGCGATGGGATATATTGATGACACAATTAAAAACCCAAGCGCCAACACATCCATACCAACAATTACCGTGACTCCACCAAGCGGCACAAACATCACCAATACCAAAACTGCCTGGGACTCAACACAACCTTCTGAAGGCGAGTGGAGAGTTCGAAACGCATGGGCAAAGGGGCTCCTCCTGTACAATATTCGCAACCCTATTGGACTGGGAGCCAACATCACCGGAACAGCCGCAGAAGTTTGGAAGTCGTTACTTGATCTATACGATAAAACATCAGAACTAGCGCTGTTGCACGCGGAAGAGGAGTTACAGAACCTACGGTACCGAGATAATGACGATTTCCCTACCCATGTGGCGAAGCTCAGGGTCCTATGGCAGAATGTCAATGCCATGGGAGGCCTCATCACCGACCTAGCCTTTCGATCCATTTTACTCAGCTCATTACCCCGTTCCTGGGACCCTGTTGTCGCCACCCTCTATGCCACTACATCATCAGTGGAGACGATAGCTCGATTGAATACGCACTGGGCAAGGATCAGTCGAGATAAACCCAATCACAACAACAACTCACCCACGGCACTCCAAACAAATACACAGCGCAACTGACAACAACTCTCATGCTCCAACCCCAACTGTCGCCGAATGGGACACACAATCAACGAGTGCTACTGGCCTGGTGGTGGGAAGCAGGGACAGTTCCCCCCCAACTTTGGCTGCCGGCATCAACAAGCTCAGCAGTCCAACATTAATAACCAGGGAAACCAGCAACCTCGCTCCTTCAATATGGCAGTAGACAAGCATGATAGGGGACCAATCACTTCTTCTCGGGACGTTGTCATTCTTATGGCGGACATTATGACGGACGGTGATATCGGTGGAATAGTAGACACTGTGATTGATTCAGGGGCAACGGATCATTGTTTCACTCAACGTGGCGACTTCATTGAATATACCGAATTTGACACCGCCCAAGTTGGGAGAGCTGCAGGGAAGGAAGCAAACTTCCCTATTGTGGGGAAGGGGACCATCAGAATAGCCATACGGACGGATGAGGGAACGATCAACCTCACCCTTCACGGTGTATTGCACACCCCTACCCTGCGATCAAATCTAATTTCTATCCGGAGGATATGCGCAAAAGGCTTAGTTGCCACCTTCGGGGCAGATGATGTTGTGCTCCAATTACCTGACGGGACGCTGGCAGTGAGAGGGTTGTTGAGGAATGGATTATACCTGGTGGATGTGATCGAACCAACGCGAGTGCTTGTAGCACGCTCCCACGACAAACCAACAAGCCTTGATGTCTGGCATTGTAGATTCGGGCACATCGGGGTGGAATCGTTGAAGAACCTAGTGCAGAAGGGGTTGGTGGATGGACTTAATGTGGTCGGCCAGCTGAGCATGGACAAGAAGTGTGAAGATTGCGTGTTTGGGAAGATGCATGCCCGTCCATATGACGAGGAGGTCACACATGAATCCGGGGTGTTAGATCATATCCATATCGACTTGTGGGGCCCCTCCCCAGTCCAGTCCGCGGGGGGCTCAAGGTACTTTATGCTCATGATGGATGGAGCTTCTTCATATCGCACGATCGAATTCCTATGTGAAAAGTCTGCAGAAACGACCTTGGAAATCTTCAAGAGTTTTCATGTTGGGGCTGAGCGACAGACAGGCCGAAAACTGAAGATAGTCCGATGTGATCGAGGACGGGAGTGGCATAACCGGCTCTGGGAGAACTACACAAGGGAGATGGGGATTGCTATGGAGTTCACAACAGCCTATGCACACCAACAAAATGGCGCTGCTGAGAGGAGCATGCGCATTATACTGGATTCAGCACGGTCCATGTTGGTGGAGTCGGGCTTACCTGTCAAATATTGGCCGGAAGCTATTCGTACCACGGTCTACGTACAGAACCTTGTCCCCTCAAAACGGCACCCAGACATTGTCCCTGCCGAACGCTGGTTTGGAAAACGTCAAGATGTTGCCCACCTACGTCCGTTTGGCTCCACTGCATATGCAAAAATACCAGCTGAGCTGGGGACATCAAAACTTGGACCTCGCGCGACCCGGTTTACTATGGTAGGGTATTTTGGGCGGGGTAGCTACAAGCTTTTGGATCGCAGTACTGGTGCTGTCTACAGTGGCCGCAATGTCATTTTTGAGGAGGGGTTCACAAACTTTACGCAAGGTCCGGCACGAGCTGAATGGAACGCTGATGAGGATCCCCTGCCTACCGCGGTACTTGAAGGGGGTTTACCTGGAACACCCGATCCTGCAAGGGGCGCAGATGACGTTGACAATGTCACCGTCAAAGACAATGTCGCTGTCGATGACCCTGATGCCGGCCCTGATGTTGGGACATCGTCGGAGGATGAGGTGGAGAACCTGATCAGAGGAGGTGGTGTAGTCAATAGAGATAGGGGAGTCGCCATGGCCCCTGTGGCGGGGGGACAGGATGTGGTGGAGGACAGGGGGGTACAGGATGTGCCCCTGGCTGTCCGTCGTGAGCGTCGGGAGGCCAGACCCTCCAGACGTTTGGTCGAGTCATTGGAGTACCTGGAACGAGAGGAGGTAGAGGGGAATATTCCTGGTGCATTTGTCACTTTTGTGGGGGGGGTTAAAGTCCCTCAGACTTACCAGGAGGCAATGTTGGAGCCTGAGTTGTGGATGCCGCCAATGTTAACGGAGATTGGGGTGATGAGGACCCGTGGTGTGTACGAGCTGGTTGATAGGCCAGTGGACAAGAATGTGATATCTTCAAAGTGGGTATATGCCCCGAAGTTTGATGGAGATGGGAGGCTAGCGAGGAGAAAGGCGAGGCTGGTCGCAAAGGGGTTTACCCAGGTACAAGGTGTCGATTTTGACGAGACATATGCCGCTACAGCACGATTGGAGTCTTTCCGACTGGTACTTGCGGTGGCTGCATCTCGTGGCATGGTGTTGTGGCAGCTCGATTTTGTCGCGGCTTACCTGAATAGCGATATCGCCTTCAAGGTATACATGGAGCAACCTGCGGGTTTCAAGGAGGGGGGGGATGGTAAAGTATGGCGCCTCCTTAAAACCCTGTATGGGACCATGCAGGGAGCGCATGACTGGTCCAAGACGCTGGGATGCACATACAAGGACCTAGGATACCATCAGTCCCGCGCTGAACCAACCGTACGATCGAGGAAGAACAATGACCAACATACGGTCAACGTCACCTATACAGATGACACCATGGGTTGCTCCACGACGAAGGAGGAGGCAGAACAAGCAAAACGGGAGCTGGGGGAGAAATACGAGGTAAAGATCATGGAGAGAGTGGACCACATGCTGGGGATAAAAGTGGAGGAGACAGACCAAGGCATACGGATCTCGCAGAGAGCATACGCGGAGCAAGTCCTGGAACGCTTCGGAATGAAGAATTGCAAACCGAAGTCAGTACCACTGCCAACAGGAATTGTACTCTCAAAAGACGACTCACCTTCAAACAAGGAAGAGATCGAGGACATGAGAAACATACCGTACCGCGAAGCACTAGGCTCCCTTATGTGGCTACAAGTTGCAACCCGACCCGACCTATCCTACACAGTAAACTTGTTGTCGAGATACGCACAAAATCCTGGAAGGGCTCACTGGGAGGCTATGAAACATGCGCTAGCATATGTGAAGGGCACACTGGATTATTCGATAACTTACCAACAAGGAGCCAGTCTACAACCGATTGGATACGTCGACTCAGATTTCGCGGGGGATCGGGACACTAGGCGGTCGACTGAAGGGCAGGTGTTCTTTGCTGGGGGAGAACCGGTATCGTGGGCGACAAAACGGCAAGACACAGTAGCGACGTCAACCACCGAAGCCGAATATATGGCGCTCTCGCGAGGAGTCCAACAAGCTATGTGGCTGTCAGATTTTTTTGACAAAATTGCACTACCCCAGGCCCGACCTGTCACCATACATATCGACAACAACAGCGCAATCGACCTCACCAAAACGTACCGAGGCCACAAGAGGACGAAACATATTGCGGTGAGGTACCACTTCGTGAAGGAAAAGCTTGAGGAGGGGGAGTTCACGCTGTCCTACATCCCTGGTGACATGAACATTGCGGATCTATTTATGAAAGCACTGCCACGGGATGCCACGAGGCGGTACACCAGGGATCTAGGTTTGATAGGGGACAACGAGGAGGACCGCCGAGCCGAAGAAGACTGAATTGAGGCTACAACTATGTGCCGCGCCTGGGGGAGTGTTGGTGAGGCGCGACATCCGGACATGTTTTTCAAATAAGATTCCCTTTTTCTATCACACCCGACATACATTCCACTTTCCTCATGTAGGTGTTCCGTTACGCCCTGAACTGTACAGTCCATAGTCTACACAAAAGCCGTATCTACACGTAGATACACCTCAGCGGTTCACGAGTCTCGCGTGGCGCTGAGGTGAGAGCATTCTATTCTTTTAAAAGAGACGTTAGTAGCTAACAGTAGTACCGTAGTACGTTCAACCAATAGGTACGCAAATATATAGCGGTTCACGAGTCTCACGTGGCGCTGAGTACGTTCAACCAATACCACTGTTATCTTCCACTTCACTTTTGGCTTGATAAGGGATTGGTAACACGCCGAGTTAAAAAATATCCAATGATTCTTTGTGCTGCTTGGCTTCCGAAAAATATCCGCAATGCATCAGGAAACGGGGGTGGAGTTCTATTAGGCTATATGCCAATTGTAAGCTATTTACAAAAATTTAAAATAAGGTTAAAATGCTTACAAGTAATAAGGTTGAAGATCCGGCACATCCAAGTGATCGCAGTACTAGTGAAACACTGGAATTTGCTCAATTTAAACGTGAAATCTATCAGAAAATTCTTTCCCAAATTTTTGCATCTCTGAAGCGACGCTCACAACTTGGCGAAGCCCACACTTGCAATGATGGTATAACTCGGATTCTTTATCCTGGAATTCTTATTGAATCTCAGGATGGAGAAGAAGCTTCATATTTCTGCGCTTGCCGAGCTGCAACTGCAAATTTTCCATGTCCAAAATGCCTAGTACACAAATCGGAGCTTCATCTTATCACCAAATCATTTCAACCTCGGACATCTGACTCTATGCGTTCCATCTGGGAATATGCTTCACATGCAACCTCAAAAACTACCAAAGAAAAAATACTTCAAAACTATGGATTGCACGATATAAAAGTACAGTAAAACCAAAGTATATTTTATTTTTATTTTAACTAATTTCTTTTAGCACTTTTTATGGGATTTTCGGTTTTCAGATCCCTATGCTGCATCCTCATATGATACATTGCATTCAGATGATATTGGAAAGTGGGGAAAGCATATTTGGGAGCTTGTTCTTAGGGTTTTAGAGGATAGAAAAAGTCTGGGACGCTTAACCTCAAAGTAAGTCTTAATATATTTATAGATATTTTTTATCTGACGTCTTTTGTATGTATAGTATGCATGAATTTCCATACTGGAGCAATTTGAAGCATTTCAACCATGTTTCAACTGTTTTGTTTACTGATGGACAAAGTTTTTATGATATTTTGAAGGTATGTTTTATTATATCCATTGTACTAAGACGTATTTGGTAACCTGATGTTTTTTCAATATTTAGTGCATACTTCCGTGCATTGTGCAACTTCTTCCCAAAAACTCACCACTTATCCACACTATTCGAGCTTATCAGTGCTATCGAATAATAATTGGACTCCGATGCATGACAGACCAATGCTTCATTTATCTAGAGAACTTAATTAGGAAATATGAGAAATATTGCTTGGTAAGTAAAACTTTTGTTTTTTTTCTAAACCTAGCTATATATGAAAATTCTTTTTATACTTACAGAAAGTATCAAAGGAATATAATAAAAACTTTGGTTTTTTCAAACAGCACTATATATCTCATATTATTTCAGATATATGACAAAAAGGAACTACCAACAATATGTCTACACGTCCAGGAGAAGGATTTCAACAAGAAGCAGCTGAAGCATATAAACAAACAAATAAAAAGAAAGCTGAGAAGCAGGTATGTTTATTACTGCTATTAATAGCTTATGTGTTTATTTATGAGACTCAGATGGTTAGGATTGATGAAAACCAAGAAGCAATTGCTCTTATCCGTATGGCCATTGATGAAAACAATCGGATACAAAGCTTGCAAACTAATTATGAAGACAGTACAGTAGAACTTCCAAAAGAACCCAAATCACACAACCTTGAGCAACATTGGGCTTTTGGTTCTCCTAGCGGAAGTCAACATAACTCTCGGGAACTAGAAAAAGCTTTTGCATCAACCAACCATAATTTTATTTGTTTTGATGAGCGTCTTCGCTCTTTCATTACAGATAATTTTCCTGAAGAAGCTCCTCGCTATGAAGACTTAATCTATGTGTGTTTTTTGTTTTATAATTTATATTTTCATCTAAAATTAGATTTAATATATAGGTTCAACTATTCAAATGCCTTTATATCAGGTATCAATCTCTAGAAGACTGGACAGAAGCTCATGATATTTTGCGCTGCAACCCAGATTTTCATGGCCGGGAAAGATATGACTGCGTTATCATCAATGCTAATGATAGCTCTGGGACTGTGGTTGCTCACCTTCAATCACTACTACGGTGCCAATTACCTTCTGGTAAAACAGTTGATATGGCATTAGTTCATGCTTTGACTCAAGACAAGTGGAAACCATATACAATGTGGGATAACTGTCAGATTTATGCTGAATCACCGGGGTCTTCATTTTTGTTAATGGATTATGTCGTTCGAGGAGCTCTTCTTTGTCCTGTTTTTGATTCTGATATAAGACTTTACTATCTTATAGATACAGTTGATGGAGATATGCTTCTACGTGTAAATAATTGGTTGTAACAAACTAGGACTTTTTTTAATTCCAAGTATATAGGTACCTCAGCCGTCCATAAAGATAGTAGTGTGCAATTATGGTACTATGCAGGTAACTCCCAGGTATAATGACTCCTACCCATACCCATATCCACACCCTACCCATACCTGTGCTCATGAGTACAGGTAAGGGTACAGGTAAGGGTACATGATCCTAGGGTAGGGGTTAGGAGTTTTGCTGACTTACCTAAGCAGATAGCGCACCAAAGTCCTTCTGCTGCAATACAACCATTAAGCGCGTCAAGGCATAAGTAGGCTTGTTTGAAAGGCATAGTAAAAGACTTTCCAATGCAAGTAGCTGTGTCTCAAGGCGATGAGAATTGGCTTTGAAATTCAAAATTCTGTGGCAGGATAGCATGACGAAGAATCTTGTGGTTCTGAATTTTCTGATTGGCTGTTGTGGATCAGCCGGCTTACCTCATGCCTTGATTTAGACGCTCAGTCTATCAGGCTTGGTAGCTCAGAGGTCAGAGCATCGGTGATAGTTTCCCGAGGTCGCAGGTTCAAGTCCTGTCTGGGTCATTGTTTCCCCTTGTGTTTACAAGTGTTTGGCGCACGAGCATTTTCTCGTTGCGATATTAGCAATGAGAAAGTAATGTGCATTTTCATTTATGGTAAATGTGTTGCTAATTTTGAGTAAGGGCACATTTGAAAGCTATTTAAAATATGTGTCAAATAATGGCAGTGACCTAGGGAGTGGCCTCGTGAGAAGTTGTGTAGTGAGAAAAAGGTATGCAGATTATTTACAGGAATAGTGAAAGAGGGAGTGGGTCAATCGGGACCTATGGTAGCACATTCGAAAGGGCTTTACAAGGGCTGTACACTAAAAGAGATTTCTAATGAATTTGGGCATTACTTCAGACACTATGGCCAAATCATTGCCTTATACACCACTGTAGTACACATGCAGTGCTAATTAGTACCTACACTTCAAAAGTGTATGGCCCGGATCATATTACTCACCTACCAACAACAGTGTTGAAGATATTCATGTTGTGAGGCAACAGCCAAGATACTTGCCCATGCTGACACTAATGGATTAAATGCAGTAATCTAAGCTAATATACTATGATATTCATTCCGTCTAAGTTGAACAAAACTTATAAAGACTATCAGTAGATGATGCAGAGTGACAAGATTCTGATATGTACTCCAGGAGACATCTTTTGAGTAGTGATCAAGTTCTTATTGCCTACATACGCTGCTATAGTGGTCTGATAGCCATACTGATATGGCGGCCCACACAAGCCGGTCAGCCCTTATAATGCCATCAGCGGTATCAGCTGCTGATATGCCAATCCGGATTTTTCCGACACATTCCTGGCGCTCCCGCACTAGTGAGCTGACATTGACGCATTCAAACCTATTGTTTTGTGCATGTAGTTGTCTAGGAAAAAGGGAGAGCACTATGCTCTAGCTGCCCTGTGACGCGTCATTCCGCTAGATGACATATGTCATTGGGGGAGAGCTACTGCTTGTCAAGTTGTATGTGTGATCTTTGGGGGGTTGATACAATAAATAAATAATAGCTAATACTATGATGATTCATTTATGCAAAAAAAAATTCCTGTTCGATATTAATCAACTCTCCCATACTCTGGATGTTGCGATGCAAGCTCACGCCGAGCCTCCGCGCTCTGGAGCATCCATGTCCCCGTTCTCCGTTCCCCGCGCTCAGGTGCTCTCTCATTTGTATAGGTACCGTACTCGCTTCCGCTATCCCTGCCTCGCTATATAGTTCCTGCGTACCTCACGGTCATGTTGTAGTCCTATGATATCATGTCTATAATCTATACTATATGTATGAGAGGCTTATTGTTCATAGTGTGGAGAACGGAATTCGGCTGTACGCGAAATCCGTTCCCACTAATTAGTTATTTCTTTCACACACTCTTGAGTATTCAAGTAGTTACTTTTGTACTCAGATACTCAGCTCCTTACGACGAGGATGTCTCCGCTACTGCACAAGCCAAACCCACTCCAGGACGACAAGGGGCAGTGTGGGATAGTCTATTGAAGCATCACAATGATTGATTGTCATCCAATTGAATGTATATCTAACGCGCACCCCGGCCTCCATCATCCAAGCACGCTTTGGACCACTGACTGGGCCGGTTATCTTCAATGACGGCCTTACTCAGAACCGAAGTCTCGATTTTCGTTTCTCGTATGTCCTCTTTATTCATGGAATATTAACATGTGTGCGGTGAAACAGGGAACGAGATCAGATTGTAGTAGTGTTCAAGGTTAGAGTACTAAAATATATATCGCAGGCAGGGGTTGTGGGTGGGAACTGAATACTGGAGAGATAGGGGTCCGGGAAAGAAATTCTCATTCCGCAGCTGCAGTAAATAAACGTCTCGGGATCGAATCTCTCGCGTCTGGTGACCTTAACCACGCGCGCTCCGGTGCTTGAAGTATGCTGATCCGGACGGACACTGGCGGGTTCCAATGCAAGACCGTAGCGCATGGTACATCCTCACAACCGTATTGAAGATTTACTCGTCTGAACGCCATCCCCCTCCTCAGTACCACCCGCAGACCCGTTGGGCTCTCAGAATAAGCATTTTAGCTCGGTTCCATGATTGAACTTTCACAAACAAGCTCTTTCAGCATATTATCTACGAGCGTGCCAGAACTATTTAGTCCAGAAGCTAACCGCAATATAAGAGCGCCCAGCAGCATTCTTTGTCATATATTGCCGGTATTTCATCTTAGTTGCTCAGAAGGAACACGCAAAAATTATCCTCTCACTCCCCTCTCCTTGAGTACTTTGCATCGAAATCACGGAGTCGTAGGTTGTACTCTGCAGAAAATGCTACCTGACTATATAGTCCATCGAAACAAAAGGACATTGTTGATCCTAATCACTCATAATACCGTATACCAAACTACTTCAAGAACTCTTTTTAACTGATCCCACAGCTGCATTGAGCCTAAGCCTCTTTGCATCCGCAGGATTCGGCATAGCGTCCTTCGTGAAACTGATGTCCACCCCTTCCCTAAATACCATCACATAGGTTGACCCTCCAACGTGGAACATTCCCAACTGTTGTCCTTTCTTCACCTGGTCCCCTACCCTGACCGTGTTCTCAGTCGACGAGGTCTCGCCCATACCAATCGCAACGAACTGCCATCGTCCCGATTGGATCTCCAGCGTCGAATGAAAATGATCATTCTCGTCGCGACGTTTGCCATGTACTTCTGCGACCAATTCTCGTTTTTAGTGGGATCTGGATTGGGGTCCTCGTTGAAGCCAAATGCTGTGGAAAAGGCGTAGTACGTTCCATTAACATGGACAATATCGGTGATATTTCCATCCACAGGGCTATGCCAGCGGTGGTAATCTGTGGTAGATAGATAGCTTTGGTAAACGGTGCCACCGACAAAGTCGTCAGTGCGTGAGTTGTTGTAGAGCAGGTGACGAAGCGAGTATCGCTCCCCTTTAATCCAGAAGTAGTCGTATTCTTTGACATTAAGAGAGATGTTGAATGGCGTCGACTCGCATGGATTGGTGATAACAACATCGGTAGGAGTTGATGGAGCAACGGGCCTGTCCTTTGCCATATCCCTCCATTGCCTCGTGAAAAAATCGTCCCATGACGTGAATCCCCAATTAGGAAGCTTCGGGTTGCATAAATACAGCTCCTCGAATGGCGCTCCGCCCTTCTCTTCCATATCTTTCAAGGCAGCTTCGGTAAACCATCCTCCCTCAACATTGTCCACCAATGCGCACTTTGACCTGGGGTCTGATCGGAGAAAGTTTCCCCACACATTTTGGTAGTTTCGGATGTGCGCATTGACCAAATCGCTTGTGAACATCCGATAGCCCGCTTCGGTGCACGACGGCCAGAAGAATAGGGTGGTGATCGGGAGAGTGAACGTCTCAGCCTCCCCCCACATTGGGGACCATTCGAGGCTCCGGTTGAGTCGGTAGAGCATGTCACCAATGTTACGGACCTATATTGAAGATACGTCGCAACTCATGAGTACTCCCTTCACTCCTACTTAGTCAATTGGATGCTCACCACAGGACCAATGTTAGCGGTGTCAGTCTGGTATCTTGGGGTATTGGGGATCTGCTCGAACATTTGGGTGAACCCCATGTAGGCCTGGGCATCGTTATAGACCATATCCTGGAAGTCCTTTATGACGGACTGATACTGGCTGGGATCCGGCTTCGGGGGCATGGTATTGTATCCAGGATAACAGGCTGGGTCGGGGAGCGACTCTATCAAACGGGGTTGGATATCTCGTTTGGTGACGCCAGGGGATATGGCAACGCCGACGGTCCCTCCAATCAATGCGAAAGCAAGAGTGAGAAGGAGGGCGAAGTTACCCTCAAGTAACTGCTTCATAGTGCGAAAAGAGATACTGGATGCAGGACTGTGGAAATGAGGGAGCCAACTAAGAAGCTTTCGCGTGGATGCAAGGCTATCTGGAGGCACGGTTATATACCAAACCGTGGCAAAACTAGATTCCAGGTTGGAGGCCCATTGTACTTACCCGCACTCTTGGCCATCAGTCATCAGCCAGGATCTCGTATTAGACCACCCAAGCTCGTAAATTTCTTCCCCCCCAGTCCCCGGGACATGAGGCTTGTACAAAGAAGGAGTAGGCCCCACGTAAGAGCGACTTTACCGGTGAGCCAAAACTTTGTGCATTGACCTTGCCAAGTTGAATTTCTTGCGGGATTACCGGAAGGACCTGGAATAGAAGCAGGAGATAAACTAGCAAAAGACCATAGCGTCAATCCACATACCGACTCGTTGGAGTACAACCGATGACCGATGGACGTGCAGAATGGAAGCCGCTGAACGTGATCTGAGTGGCAAAATGGCGTGACCGCTTATTCGGGAACCATTATCAACATCCAAAGTTACGCCAGGACTTCGACACTTCGAATGAACGCAACGGCAGCGGACGGGAAAAGTGGTGACCCCGGAAAGTAAGGTTCAGTGCGCCTAATGCTCAGAACTGTCGACCAGAAACGCGCTACACCTTCGTATCCGACCAAGGAACCCGGTGGCAGCTGGCAGACAAAGGCGATGACCGCCACATTCTTCGTATCTTGCTCGGAACTCAAGCTTCCAAATTCGTTTCTAGTTATTGGTACACCCCCCTCTCTTAGGATCTTCAAGGCCTCCCATAGGTTCTATCACGTTTACTGCTTCGTGTTATGCTGTGGCCCGTCAAACTACGTTACGTTGGAAGCGGCGCCGTAGCTTCCAAGCTACATGCCAGTTCACCGAATGATGACTCTTCCGAATCCAGCGGTATTTTTCAAAAGAGAGGTCTTTACGGTTCACCTCCCGTAACAAGTCAGAAGGGTCAATGTTTTGCGTTAGCTACTGGCAGGCTATAATCGCGACCATCCGAAAATGTTGTGATCATGGTTCGCCCTCTTCGGATTCGCTGAATTACTTGTGAAAATGCAGAGCCTTGGTAATGGACTCCATATAACATAATACAATGATCGGAGGTATGTATTTATACATACGTAGTACATACGTCATATGAAAGTCGGTTCGTGATGTGATGTGCAGGCGATGCTCAGTCACTCATCGACTGAACGGGCACAAGGGGAGTGTTATTGTGTCCCTAGCCCTCAGTTTCCACTTTCTAGAACATCAGTCGACTCATCTGGTAGCATCAAGGCAATGGCAGCTTGAAGGGTTTCGTTATAGGGACCTATCTCACGGATATCAGGCCAATTCTTAGAGGCATCACCGAGGCGAGAGAATGAACCATAGATCTATCACCCGCGGAGTTCAATCCCTTGGGAGTGGTGATAAGCAAGGTCACCTTTCACAATCCCTGAGCTTTGAAATTTCCCCTCGATAGCGGCTGCACCACGATACGTTGCAAAATGTCATGGGGTGATAGAAGCACGCTCTTCTTATGTGTACTCGCCACATCCATTGCGACTGTATTTCTTTCTTTCCTCCCAGTCAGCGCACGGCACCTTACAAAAAGTGAACTGCGTGCAAGGCAATTGGAGGTAGCTGATAGATTGCAGGTGCCTTTGTTTGAACCAGCTGCATCTGCCGGTAAAATCGAGGACATTACTTTTTCCAGTCCTAAAGCATCAGGTGCGCCTTCTCATATCCGGGAGTATACGATCGCCAACTGATAATGTGGACCTTCAATTATTGATCAGAATTTTTGGTTAACGGTTCGTCTATACCTGAGGTGAATTTTGATGTCGGGCCCAGCTGGGCCGGTTTGTTGCCCATCAGCGGCGACATAAGCGAGACCCGCAAGGTAAGCGTGTCCGCAATTTCCTTGGAACAAAGAGAGCATAAGTCCTGGTCCTGATAGCCCTGCGTTTAGCTCTTTTTCTGGTACTTCCCGCCTGGGCCTGTAGGTCACGGAGGCGATTTGATCATATGGCTGAACGGTGGACCCGGATGCTCGTCGCTTGAGGGCCTACTACAGGAGAACGGCGTGAGTGTACACGGTAACTTAGTGATTCGCGACTTTATGTATTACGGCTGGGTTCTTTTAGCCCTTCTCGTGGAGTTATGGTCAAGCAAAACCTACCAAAAACGAATTCAGCTGGACAAATTTATCTCATGTGCTGTGGGTGGAGCAGCCCGTCGGCACGGGTTTTTCTCAAGGCAAACCCAATATCCGGGTAAGCGCCACCTTATTCATGGCTTGATTGCGTCTCCTGATTCAACCACCTTCACCCCTGGACTAGAATGAGGTCGATCTCGCCGGGCAATTCGTTGGATTCCTGCAACAGTTTCTGGATGTTTTTCCTCAGTTGAATGGCAAGAAACTCTATATCACTGGTGAAAGTGTGCGTCTCTGAGCCGTTCATTCTCTTTCTTCTCAGGAGGAACGTATACTAATTGGTTTTCAGTATGCAGGCACATATGTTCCGTGTAATACCTATGTCATAATTCTCTCTGAATATCTTCTTATACTAGCTGATAGATATCGCCGACTACATCTACAACAATCCTGGGAAACTTGACCTAGACCTGCAGGGAATTTGGCTTTCTGATCGTACGTCCGCCTCCTTGCCATCACATCCCTTGATCTTATTTTATCTTAGCTTCATTATCATGGAACGTAGTACAGCAACAAATATATGCTGTCGACTTCGTGCACAAATATAAGCATGTTTTCGCCTTCAAGTAAGTTTTCCTTTCATCTTGATGCTCTTGTTTTACTAATGGCAACGTTGCTTCCAGCCGCACATTCATGGCTGAACTCGATGATATTGCCAAGCGTTGCAATTATGCAGGATACTTTGAGAAATATGTTACATATCCTCCCCAAGGTCTCCTTCCGCTTCCTGGCAAGTCAACAACTTACGACAAAGGTTGTGACGTCCAAGACTTAATCTTTGATGCTGCACTTTTGGTAAATCCTGCGTTCAATATTTACCGTATTTTCGATACTTGGCCGGTTTTCTGGGACGTTCTCGGCTTCCCGTGAGTTATTCACTCGCACTAAGACTGTGAGTATGTGGAACATTCGCTGACATAACTGAGCACCTAGTGGTTCATTCAATATAACTCAGGAATTCATCTACTTTAACAGGACTGATGTCAAGGAAGCAATTCATGCGCCTGATGTGCCCTGGGCCGAATGCGCAGATTTCTTGGGCCGTTATGTATTCCCTAAAGAGACGGGAGATGAAAGTTTACCTCCAGCCTTCACTGTCCTTCCTAACGTGATCGAGAAGAGTGTCCGAACTGTAATTGTCCATGGATTAATCGATTTCATTCTTATCGCTGAAGGGTGAGCACCAATTGCGTATGATTTCGGCAGGGCATTTCTAATTATATTTTGCTTAAGAACGAGAATTGCTATCCAGAAGTAAGTATACATCAGCTATGTGGTTAGTTGAACCCTGCTAACGTGGATTTCGTCTGCGTAGCATGACCTGTACGTGATCGGATCGGTAGGTATTCTAGATCCAATGAACTCATCTTCGACACTCTACTCCTAGGGGACGGCAAGCAAGGTTTCCAAGAACCTATTGCAGATGAAAGCTTTATCGTCGATGGAATGGGTGTGTTGGGCAACACCCACACTGAGAGGAAGTTAACGTATGTGGAGGTCGCGCTTAGTGGTCACATGTAAGTATCTGGAAAGCATGATACCCGGCACTGCGATGATGCTAACTGGAATATAAAAAGGGTCCCGCAGTTCTCGCCTAAAGTGAGTCGCAACTTTTCCTCGATTAGGTAGTATACTGACAAGAATTCTAGGCGGCGTTCCAGACAATGCAATATTTGATGGGTTATAGGGATAAGCCCTGAAGCCTAAACCAAACGCATTCTCGACGATTTCTCAAGCTCCACTATTAAGGCCCACGTTTGCTACTTCTTCGTTCACACCGCTCGAACCATTCCATAATTTTGTCGCACTGGTCTCTCGTGCACCACATCCAATTGATGCTCACCTGCCCTCGTTCCAAGTTTCAAAGATGGACTCTTCTTTCTCTCTTTTCATTGTGAAATATCTTTTGATCTCCTTTTCCATGTGATTTTTCTCCTTCATGGCTCAACCCATGCGGAATATTGTCGGCTTCAACTGCCAACATAAGTTCCTCCCCGCCCGGCTTTCCGGAAAAGTCTCCTCGCTCGCAACTCCGATGGTCTATTTGAGATACTGATAGTAGTTTGTCATTGTACTCCGAACAAATTATACTCGAAAATACCCTAGACCGTGACTATTGTGGGGATCAGCACTCATCCGGTGTCGATTGAGGTGAGTAGGGGGTCGGGCCTGAGCACTTGATCTAGATGCTTGGTCTAAAATTTTGGTTAATC
The DNA here is from genome assembly GCA_004296355.1 of Lepiota venenata. Taxonomy (NCBI): domain Eukaryota; kingdom Fungi; phylum Basidiomycota; class Agaricomycetes; order Agaricales; family Agaricaceae; genus Lepiota; species Lepiota venenata. Next base: position 528,795 of record RCFS01000010.1, read on the forward strand.
ATGTCCTAATCTGACGGAATCCAGAATTTGTTGCCCTTTTCTTATTGTGGAAACTTGTATATTCTATGAGAAGTTTAGAGTACCACGAGATGGGTTCAAACATACTTATTGGATTATAATCCCTACCGCACTGAGGTCGGTAGTCCATGGCGGATATATTTTGCTTCCGCACACAGAACCAACCAAGGGGAAATAATAGCTTTTGCCTCTGAACCTACATGGTGAGGACGTCTCAGGGTCATAGAGCCAACCTCCGACCCCATCACCTGATCAATCCACCACGCAAAGATTTTTCCCCAAGGTGACATACTCACTTGCGGAATGGGGCAGGCCGGGTCGTGTGATGAGGTACACCATAAAGCGTGAACAAATGGTTTAGATAACTTTCACAGCTCACTAGCGCTCAAGCGCTTGAGCGCCCACTCCGTGTAGTTCAACCTGCACACCGTTCACCTTGACATCATTTGATGTCAGTCTTCTCGAATGCACACCATCTAGTGTTCAAAAACGTACAGTTCACAGATAGTTCACAACAACTCGGTACACCATCTGGTGAGTTCAAGTCATCCTTCAGAAACCCTACTGCTGCCTGACTGGCCGAACGAAGGGATCCAAGTACTCCTCGACGCATCTTGCCCAGAAGCTTCTCATGATTCGGCCGCTCGCTATCCACCTCCACGATGCTCTCCCGGAACCCGGGATCAACATATCCAGGAAATCATGCATTGGGCGCTGGGGGAAGCTGACAACTATCTCCCATCGATATTGCTGTTCAAGGGACCCGCCGGAGTAGGGAAAACTTCTTTGGCACAGACATGCGCGGAGAAGATTGAAGGGAGACTAGGTGCTGCTTTCTTCTTTTCGCGCTCCTGTGGTTGGGATGACCCAGGTCGCCTCTTCACTTCACTGGTGTACCAATTCTCAACCAAATCCAAAGCCTACCGCCAGCTTCTGGACGAAAAGATACGCAATGATACGACACTCGTTACAAAAGCAATGGCTTATCAGTTCCAACAGTTGATCGCACAGCCGCTCCAGGAATTGGCAAGCCAAGGGAACGGAATGGCTAAGCTGGTAGTCATCATTGATGGCCTTGACGAATGTAGGAGCGAGCTTGCGCAGTGTGACATTGTCGAAATCATAGCAAAATCTGTACAAGAGCAAACCACCCCGTTCCGATGGGCACTTTTCAGTCGCGCCGAGCCCCATATCGATGAGACATTCTCCAGGAGCAATATCGCTGCACTTTGTCAACAAACGTCACTGCCCGCCTTGCCCGATGGGAGGACCACGCTTGCCCGCACGTTTCCTATCAATATCGTTCGAACTCCTAACCACTATCGACTGCCCGTTCTTACATCCCAACACCCGCCTGCTCCCACCAACTTCTACCCTTCTTCCCATAGTGCCCCCATGGACGATTCTGCCTCCTCGCTTAGCCTTCCCAAGCCATATATTGCATTCAATCGCTTCCCTTCCACCAGATCCTTCTCCAATGAAACCCAAGGCCGATGGGACATCGACGAGTTATCCAGCGAAGATGTTCTCAGCCCCCTGGTCACCGCTCCTAAGTCGTCTTCCCGTCCCAACCTTCAACATCGCTCGTCCATATCCTCTATTACCAGATCTCTTGACGTTATCCCAGAAACTTCTTTCGCCTCGAGTCAACCTTCCTCGCGCTCCCAAGGGCTCAGCCCCGGGACCAGCTCTCGCCGTATGTCTTACCAAGAACCCCACCCCTACCGCCGCTCGCGCTCCACTTCCCATTCGAACTTCACGCCCCAGCTCTCATCCTAACTCATGTCCCACCTCCCGTCCCACCTCTCGCCCCACCTTCTCGTCCTACTTCTCGTCCCTCCTCCAATCCATCCTCTCGTTCGAATTCACGGCCTAGTTCTCGCCCAAATTCACGACCCAATTCGCGCCCCGCATCGATTCACATACCCTCATACAGCCGCGCACATAGTCCTGAGTGTTCCCCCGTCCTGGCTTCTGGCCCTCCAGCACCCAGGCTCACATTTGCCCGGTTCTTTTGATTCTGCACTTACTGCTGCTCTCCATACGCTCATCATCAACCATCAATCAGAACCACCTGCCCTCCGAAATATCTCCACCATCCTCTCGCTCTTCTTTCCCTTCCCCTACGACGTTCACCTCCCCAACGTACCAGGTACTCATCCTCTTCCTTCAACCCATACAAGCGCATACCTCGAGCCCCTGCGGCGGAATACCTAACCCCCCCGCTATCCGAACCCGCTGGATCTAACCCTATTCCTCCACAGCCCCAGCGCCGAAAACGTCGCAAGGGTTACTGGAACAAACGCGGAGATCACGTTACTGCTGCTGGCTACGTCGTTCACGCCCCTGCACACTACACCTATCCAAAGGATCTCGAGCACTACCCCGATGGTAAGGAGGGTGGTTATATGGACCATTTGGGTAACCGCACAGTGTGGGTAGATAGGCCTCCTCTTGTTCCTGAGGGGGGGTACGAAGAGGTCCGTCTTCTCTTCGGTATTCTTCATATCTTCGTACTTACCTCTTGTTCAGATTGTTGAATATGTATATACCTGAATCTGACCCTCGTACACCGATTGATTACTGATTCTTCTATGTGCCTATGCTTGATCAGAACTTGGCACGAAATATCTCTCGCATATCTACAGGCGGGCAGACAGGTACGTTTCTGAGGGCGTCAATCAGCTATTTGTCGGCAACAAGTCAGACTTGGTTAGAAAGAAGGTTGTAGAGTACTCAGTTGCTAACGTTGGTTTGTCGCAGCGTAGTCCCACTTAGAGAAATGTCGAACCTTATGAGCACTTTCAGGAATTCGTCGACCGGCAAAATATTCCTTTTTTGAAGACTTCCACCAAGAATGCGACTAGTGTTGAACAAGCCTTCTTGATGGTAACTAGGCAGATCAAAGACAGGTGAGGTTTTCCGATGAGTCGTGACTCATTCCGGACGCCTTGAAGGAAGGATGGGTTATACAGCCTGCTCCCGAGGGCACCAGCAAATCGTCAACCGTTGCACCTGGTCAATCGGCGCAACCACAGCAATCAACCAACTGTTGCTGAGCTCGAATAGAGATGGAACGATTGGTTCAATTATCTCTGGTTGAGATACAGTGCCGGTCTACGAGTTGGTTCATCAGTCCAAGAGCACCTGTTAGGTGTTGGTAATACTGAGACGAAGCCAACGCCGCCTGCACTTAGCTCTAGGTCCGGCAGTCGAACTTTGTGGACCTCCGTGCGGGTGATCTATCCTGCGGATCACCAAAGTCTTCTATTCCCGCAAGATTAACGAAACCGAGATCAGAATGTTGATGGCCAGGGTGGCACAGATGGAGGCTTTGGTGGTCGCACAAGGCCATTCCCATCCTGAGTTATCAAAGTATCCAAATCGTATGGATGCGATCTGCTCCAATGTTTTTGTAGAACGATTCAATGCAAGTGTGACATGTAGGAAGCGCATGGTAAGCAAGGGGTCTGTAAATAGGGGAACAGATAGGGTAGCCTTCATTGGTGTGCCCTGGAAGGGTGCGCACGTGTTGTCCCTTGCAGGTTATACACAGTACCTTCTCTCTCCAAAGTCACCTAGGCCGGGAATAATATATGCTTTTTCGTTGAGACCTTGATCGATCCAACCCGTTATCTAGTTGACCACGCTAAGGTTCCAAATTCAAGGGAGGACGGGGGGTGGGCAATGTGACGTACCACTTTGGTAGTAGGGAAGCGTGAATAAAAGTTATTGAGGCCTTCCGGAGCGGCGATCTGTTTCGGGGTGTGATGAGGCAGCTGGACGGGAAATGGAGAGGAGGAGAGGGGACATACCAGGTTTATAAAGATGATACGTTCTGCAGGAACACCATGTTCGATGAGGACGTCCACAGCTTTCATCGCGGAACCACCGGTAGCTGGATGACGTGAGTTTGAGCTTGAATCAGAGAGCTGAGATACCTGCCTAGCATGGGATCAAGGAGGAGCACGTAGCGACGGGCGATATCCGAAGGGAATTTGGAGTAGAAAAGCTTGGGCAGAGCAGTTTCTTCATCCTGATATAGATAGTTGCTGTGGGCGCGGGTGAACGGCTGTTAGGTAAAACGCACCCGTTGGATGAGAATTTTGCCAATCCTGACGCTTCGACAGACTTCCCGGAGACCTGCCTCCATGGCCTGCACACGACCGCCATTATATATCACGCTGACAGCGGACACAGGTAGATGGTACTCGCCTCTCCGGCACGCAGAATCGACACCCCACATATCTTTCCCTCGAAGCCGACGCCTTCGTACGTGGCGCCCTAGATGCAGGTTCAGCGCTTCTGTCTGTACGCAGCCGAGCGCTGCACGTGGAGCACGGCTCACTGTCGGCGTTTCTACAACTCGCCTAACCACAGGCAGGTGGTTTAGCCCCTCTTCTACCAACAGCCTGATGATCCGGTCAGAGTAGAACAGGAAATCCCCCCTCGATGTTTCCTTGTTGCGAATGATGGTGTACAATGCTTCCAACTGTGCGGTCTGCGGCAGCGTGAACACATTTGGGGGCAGATGCGTCCTGCGTGCCGCGTTGGTGTTGAGTAAGTTTGCAGGCTGAGGTGGGGCCGGCGGAGGCGGTGAGACCGTGACAGTGGTCGCGTCGCGGCTGGTCTTGGTGTCGTTGGCGGGAGACATTGCGGCCTTGCAGGGGGTTATGGCAGAGGCTGGGAGGGGAAGATATATGGGAGGGGGGGGGACCATCAGGGCAGGCACCGCCTAGTAGATCACCGTGATCGACGCTTGGCCACATGCCACCCTTATTCCCGAACATAACATTCCACCTACCTACTCCCTCGACGCGTGGATATGACTTGGTGTGCTGTTCATCATTTATGTCACGATTCCCTTCGGAATGGATCTTTACTTGGCAATGGACAAGAACACGCCTGGGGCCCTGATAGGCGAGCACCGATCAAGGTCCGAACATCGAACACCTCATGTATTCAAGTACGCATCAACTGATGCTACTCTCTAAATCTACAATGACTGGCACCTATATCGAAGATTTAACGTGGAGGAGATACTCGACTTCTTCGTCAAGCGAATCCATGAACGGTTTCCTGCACGTCTCGGCCGCTTCCCGACCCAACCTCTTCAGTCGCTGGGGGATAACAATCTGATTACCGCCGAACGTGGACCAAGTATCTATACCCATCTTCTTGGCGCAGAAATTGGCCATCTCGTTGGGCATGGGTTGGGCGCCAGGCTGTTTGATGAAACTGTTCTTGGCCATGAACTAGCCGAAGAGACTGTCAACATCATCGAAAACGCAAAATTCATCACCCATCCTGCCCGCAATTTGGCTATAGGTATGATCATAATCATCAATGGCGGCGAAATCTGGCACAATAGCAACAATTGGCCATTCCTTCCTGCTGAAGCGTTGCCTACTACTTACAAAGTCCCTCGACGCCTTCATCCGCCCGCCCTTCCAACGCAGCTTTAAGCACCAATATCATAGCACTCGCCACATCCTTCACATGAATACTGTTCACTCTGTTTTGTCCGGGCCCGTAGGTTCCAGCAAACCCACACTTCTCAAACGTATCCCAGAAAATCCGGACTGCAAGCGTAACCCTCTGAACGGGACTCTCACCCAAGCCATACACCCATCCTGGGTATATAATGATGGTACGGATAGGGTTTTCTTTACGCATCCCAGCCTCGAGGATGAGCTTATTGATGCCCACATGGCAGTTTGTTGGCGGGTAGGTGTCGATATTAAATCCAACGTCAGTGTACTTGGGGATTTTCTCATAAGGAACGTGCTCTCCGCGGCTGTTATCGCTGAGCATGGCTATTCCTGATATTTGGACGTATAAACGTGGCCTATTGGGGTGAGATACCGGGCTCGTCTCGAGGCCTGCAAGGATGGCTAAACACAACACCCATCGGATGCGGGGCCAAACAGAAATGGAAATATTACAATAAATGCTTTGGTAATGGCCGATGGGTCCCGCATTAATCACATAGTCCGCTTTCGCGCACTGTTCTTGGATTATAGCATCCGAGTCAAGGTCGCCCTCGATGATCATGATATTGTCCCACAACTGCCTTAGCTGTGCGATACGCTCCTGCGTGGGATTGCGAACAAGGGCTGTGATATTGAGCTGGGCTTTGAGGTCATGCTCTTGTCTTAACTGCAGGAGGAACTGACTGTCCCCAGATATAGCCTGCTGCGCCGAGGAGGAATAGTGTAGGCTTGTCTGGAGACATGACTTTGGTTGATTGATGAAGGAATCAGAACTTGCCGGTCTGCTCCATCTGAACCTTTTATTATTGGAGAGATTTTTGTTCAGATGGAATGGGACAACTAGTAGCCGTCACTCCACTCTTAGGGCTTGTTGGTTCTGAGAGTTTTTTTAAATTAGGACAGGACCAGAGCCATATGTGGTGCCACTGACATGGGATCAGACACTGAGTGTGCCTGTGTGGGTAAGCGCAGGATATCATACGCTTCTAAAGCCAGTAACCTGTGAATTGGAGGAATGAACTCGCGACTACCCTTATGGGTTAGTCTCAGAGTTTCTCCTCCGGTAGGGGTAACGGAGTTGTGTGGCCATGACAAAGGTTATGGCGCTTATGTTTGTAGCATGTTCTTAAACATTTTTTTATTCGTCCGCGGGACGATGTTGACAGAGTAGAAGTGATGGCCGGTTCACAGGACTCGTATAGACAAAAGACATACCCAAAGCGTCTGCTAGAAGAATTCAAGAGTACGTTTTGATATGTTTCTATTTGTCGCTTCAGAGGATGTTTTTGGGGGAACCATGATCTGATTGCTATCAAACATCAACGAGCCGTCGTCTGTGCTGTCTTGGATCTCAACGATATAATCAGGAATGGCTTGAGTGCCGGTGTACTTACTGTAAATTACAAAACCTTCCTTCTTGAACATGAACCGACCGAAGAGCCTCTATCTTCGTAATTCTTGATCACAACCCCCCCTGTAAGAATGGTCACGGAGGTCGCCAGGTAATGACTGTCGCACCAAAAGAGATATAACAAAATATCATATATGCTCCAGTACCGGTCCGTATATATGTACGCTAGAGGGATCGCAGTAAGCCCAGGCTTACACCTTCTAGATTAAGTCGTCGGGTACATCCCTGGGATGTGGGTCTACTTGTGGAGCTTGCGTAGACTAAGTAGAAGATGGGGGGGGTTACAAATAGTCCGTAGTGCTTGGGTATGAGCAGTACTGGTTGTATTGGTTTCATAGTCTACTTGAGCCCATTGTTCTTGGGTGACGACGTTTAAGCAAGAGTCACTTTGAAAATCGTGAGGGTATCCCATAACTTCTTTGGTTAGCTTATCCATTTATGTAGCCTGATGGGCTATATGAGAAGAAGGCAAGCTTGTCCCGAGAGGATTTCACCGGCTTGATGAATGCCAAATTCTGAAAATGCATAGACCGCGGCCAAGGCTCATCATGAAACAGAGACGAATAAACTTGTGCTAGTTCCAGATTCATGAGAATTTCGGCTTTCTCAAACCTTTCTCACGCAATCTTCCCAACGACGCGGAGATGCTGTTCAACCTCTTCACTAAGTGAATCCCAGAGCGCTTTCTTGTGTGTCTCCGTTGCCTCCCAGCCTAATTTCTTCAGCCGTTCGGAGATAACGATCTGATTTCCGCCGAACAACGACCAACCATCTGTGCAGATAGGCTTGTCAACGCTGTTTTTTACTGCAAACTACTGGGAGCATACAATGACCCAAAGAATCAGCGATATCATCTGGCATGGGTCGAGCACCGGGTTGCTTAACAAGACCTTTCTGGAACATAAACTAACACTGTCTATCAACAACGTAGCAGTGAAGGGAAGGCAAGTCTATTAATACTCACATCACCCATCTTGCCCGCTGTTTGGTTATGAGTAAGACTAGGTGCCTCGCTCCCCACGAAATCTAACATGGTCATAATAACGATTAGATTCCACCCTATTCACTCCAGGCTTCGCTAACTTACAGAATCCTTCAGTACCCTCATCAGCCCGCCCTTCCAACGCAGCCCTAAACACCAAAACCATTGCACCGGCGAGATCCTTCACGTGTACATTGTTCACAATGCTTTGACCCGGGCCCCAGGTTCCCGCGAATCCACATTTTTCATACATACTCAAGAAAATGCGCACCGGAAGTGTAACCCTTTGCATAGGACTCTCCCCAAGTCCATACACCCATGACGGGTATAAGATGATGCTGCGGATCGGGTTTTTTTTTCGTGTACCAGCCTCGACGAATTAGTTTATCTTCGTTCACATGACAATTTGTCGGTGGACAGGTGTTGATATCGAACCCGGTATCGGTGTACTTGGGAATTTTGTCGTAGGGGACATGCTCCCCCCGACTGTTGTCACTGAATACAGCGATTCCGGATAAGTGGATGTATAGAGGCGGATGATTGGGGCGGGACGCGGAGTTGCTCTTGAGGCCTGCAAGTATGGCTACCAGGCGCAGCATCAATGAGATACAAGATAAAGCCAAGGAGTAGGAGGTAATTACAAATAACGCTTTTGAGGTGATCGCTGCTCGCTGCATTGATCACGTAGCTCGCTTTGGCACACTGCTCTTGGATGGTAGCATCCGAGTCGAGGTCGCCCTCGACAACGGTGATATTATCCCATAGCTGCCTTAGCTGCGCGATGCGCTGTTGTGTGGGATTGCGGACAAGGGCTGTGATGTTCAGCTGGGCTTTGAGGTCATGCTCTTGTTTTAGCTGCAGGAGGAACTGCCCCCCGATGTAGCCTGTTGCGCCGAGGAGGAATAGCGCAGGCTTGTCTTGAGACATTACTTTGACTGGGAGCGACGAAGGGATCAGATTTGTCAGTCTCCCCGGTCAGAATCTTTTATTATCAGAGGGACATTTCAACCATTATCCTTCTTCTGCCACATGGATGAAATTCAATAATACAATACTATGACATGTGGCCAAAGTTGGGCAGGTAGGAGACTACTTCTTCCAGCTAATCGTTTCCAACATGGCACAACCAATTAAATCTGAACCACCAACCATCAGTGTCTGCCTGTGTCTACCGCAGAAGAGACAGCTTACGGTTAAACCATCCCGCGATAAGATAGGGCGGCCAGTAGCCATCACTACTCTCTAGGACCTGTTGGCTCTGAGAGCTGTATTAGTTTAGAGTAAGATCAGAGCCGCGTGGTGTGCCGCTGACATGGGATATCAAACATTCACGTGTGTCTGGGTGGATAAGCGCAGGCTACCACGCGCTTCTAGAACCAATAACCTGTGAATTTGAGGGATGAACTCGTGACTACCTCTATGGGCTAGCTTCGGAGTTTTCTCTTACTGGCCAGGGATGTGGGGTTATATGATCATGGAAAAGGTTGTAGTACTCGTGATTTAGCATGTTCCTAAGCCTATCCTATTCATCTGCGGGAAGACGTTGCCAAAGAAGTAGCAGTGGTAGCCGGTCTACAGAGCTCATGCAGACGAAGGATATGCCCTAATATTCTGCTAGAAGGGAAGTCCGGTTTGAAGGTATGGATAAGGGGGTACTTGTGTACAAATAGTTCATTATGTAGTGTAACGGCTCGTTCGGCTGACATCTATTTTTTGAAGTTATGATGAACTTTGGTTTTCTAAACGGCACAGGTGGTTATTAACCTCTGATACTCTGCAGAGGTGCGAGCCCAAACTAATCCTCGGTAGCAAGGAATGCTCACTCTAGGTCGTCTAGAAGACCTTACTAAAGCGCCTTAAGCTGTATATAAGGGTACTGTATCTGCCAAGGTATCCTCAGAGTCCCAAAAATCCTTGACGAGATTCTTCTGCATCACCAGCCAAAATTCTTTTGTGACAGTACGTCCTCTCATAGAGTGTATGAACGACTCTCGTTCGACCTTAATTTTTATCACTTAGAAATGAAAATTTTCGCTGCCATTGTGCTTGCCGCTACCATTTCCACCACCACCTTGGCCAGCCCCACTGAGGGTGACGTACTTGAAAAAGATGCTCAAGCGCCGCCTGGCTGTTACTGGGATGGCACAGCTCCCTTCTGCGCGGGTAACTGCGATGCGGGCTATATGGAGCAAGACAAGGACAACTGTGGAGACGGACATTGCTGCTGGACTGGTTATAAGGCTTTGTGTTGCAAATAGGGGGGATAAGGAGGGTTCTGGAAATCGAGAGTTCGAACGTATGCTATACTTTATTATTTCTTGTATGAAATGAAAGTAGTCTTTGAGTGGATTAAAACTGGCTTCCTAACTGTGAAGGTTATTGTTTAGCTCTCATAGAGGTGCATGCTTCGCAACGTTAGCGGCTAGGGAAAATTTCCAATCAGTAACTCAAGGCATTGAAGTCAGGAAACCAGCTTTTGGAAACTGATATACACAATACTCGGCGGCAGGCGTAGTAATGTTGCACTTAAGCAGGACAGGTACGTATTCAGCTGAAACACCAAGATCTTGTAAGCTACAATGACGGATGAGGGAACTTATTTCCTCATCAAGAGGTAAGTCATCAAGTGCACAGATTGCCTACATGTATAAACTGGTGCTCAGGACTCCTGTGAGCGCAAGAAAATGTTATTGTTCCATTTCTGCTTGGACTGTGTGCTCGAAGCATAGCTCTCGCAGATTTTTTAGTCTCTCCCACCTGCCCCCCAGTGATGTGATGCGGCCGCTTGGCATCCATTCGGGCTGCTCGGTTGGCCCTACGCACAATTTACCAGTGCTCGGCAGCAACGAATCGCCGTGAGGGTGCTATAAATCGAGGGTACAATCTTGATGTATCGTGCTAGTAGTTTCAAACTACCCGCATAGCGGCAGGGATCTCTGCCCTTCACACAGAGACCCCCTCGATTTCATCACCCCACATCTCTGTTAGGAGTTGCATGATCCCTTTGAAATACGTCCGAAATCACCGAACCTCCCGCACTAGCGCCTAATATTATTTGAGATACTACCTTATACTACCAATATTTGATCATATGTATATGTTAGCCTGCAAACGAGTACTAGCTTATTATCTCAGAAAGGTAGCTATAAGACATGGTTACCCAATATAGTATTCCGAGAATCCAACCAACAATGTTTGAGCACATTAGGTGACCTTGCCCCACCATCAAGTATTATGTAAAGAGAATGCAGGAATCGTGGTTAAAAGTAGTCGAAACTGACGTATTGGGTGATGCATTGGGTTTCAAGGGCCTGACCAATCTTCTAGCAATCTTCCAGACTCACAAAGCCATGGCTGGGGATGTGATATTTCCTTATCTTCTAGACTAATTTGAGAAAGCCATCATCAGCATGAGAACATCAGGACTGATTAATGATCGTTGGCCGCTTGCAGGAAGGAAGCCTCCGAAAGAGTTTGGGACCAACTTATATTGGGAATGGCTCAAACACCAATTTAATATAATCTTCTCAGAAGTCCCCAAGTCCATCAATAACATCAGATGTGCAGGAGGATGGATAAAATTAGCTGTCTACATTTTAATACCAATCACTTGACAAAATCAAGTCAGCAAAACACATCCCTGTGCTCGTTGCTACGGCTCTTGAAGTAGTGAGCTTCCGAGTAGGTGTTGACTTACAAAAACTTTTTGTTTGGAGGGTCAAGCTGGTTTACCTTTAGCATAAGCCTTCATGCAAAGAAAGATGGCTATTCCTGGACGTGCCCCGGCTGTTTCGTCCCATTTGGGACTGTGCAGGTTTTTCACTTTTGATTGACGGGGCAAGTGTCATTAATGGCGGCGGATGCAATGTCCAGTGGAGTGATAGAATGCAATTTTGACATGAGGTATGGATGGAGAGATGCTGTTGCCGGAGCACAAATACAGTGGGACGGCCAAACTTGAAAACGGTCATGGGTTAGATATTCTCAGTGACTAATCCCTTCCAAGTTCTCGTGGCCTTAACTAGATGGAATTATGGCCTTGTACTGTAATTATACAGTCCAGATATACACAAAGACCCGACCCCTCCATACACAAGTGCACCAATTGGTGATAGTTACCCATTCCACTCATTTTCATTGCGCTCGCCATCATCATTTCTACCACCACCTTCGCCAGGCCCATTGAGAGCGACGTACCTGAATCAGATGATCAAGAGTGTCCGCCTTTTACATGCAACTGCTGAGAGTAGAGGACAGGGACAACTGTGGAGGCGGTCAGTACTGCTGGACTAGTTATAACTTGGCTTTGTATCGCAAATAGGGAGAGGTGAGGAGTATTCTGGAAGAGTGGTATTCTTGACTGTGAGGGTTATTGCCCAGCTAACCTCTCATTGAGGTAGGTGTGTCACAATGTTAGTGGCTAGGGGACATTTTCCGATTGCTACCCAAAGGCAAAGTCAGAAAATTGGCTTTGGGAATTGACATCCAAAATACCCAGAGGAGGATGTAATAATATTGCGCTTGGGAAGCAAGCGGGTATGAAGTGAGCCGAAACACCAGGATCTTGCAAGCTATGATGATCGATGAGGAACTTATTTCCTCATAAGTGACAACTTGTCAAAGCACGCAGATTACCTGGTACTTATACATGTACAAACTAGTGCACAGTAAATGTGAGAACAAAATTCTTTCCTAAATTCTGCTTGGACTATATGCTCGAAGCCTCAAAACACAACCCTCAGGGATTTGTTAGCCCTCCCACCTACTCTCCGGTGATATGATACGGCCACTTAGCATCCATTTAGACTGCTCAGTTGGCTCTATTAATCGCTCAGGCCAGCGGTTTCGAACACCCTCAGGCGTGGCGGCAGGGATTTTTCGCTCTGTCCCTCCCACAGATCTCGATTTTATCACTGCAATTCTGTTAGGAGTCACATGATCCCTTTGAAAGCCAACGCCGGGTGCAGCTTCGAGATGACATGATGGATGGAGAGGTGCCGTTGCGAGAGCACAAATAAAACAGGATGGCCGAGCTTGGAGGTGGTCATAGGTTGGGTCTTCTCAGTGATTAATCCTTTCTCATGACCCCAACTAGATGAAATTATATGGCCCTGTACTGTAATTATGCGGTCTGGATATACACGAGCACATCAATAACTACTCGACTAACCCTTCTGGATCATGCAATCTCCGCCAGATGAGGGTCTTTGAGGGTATATAAGAGCACCGTAACTGGCAAGGGATCTACGAGACCCTTCCCTGCACCAGCTATAAGCTCTTTTGTAGCAGTATGTCCCCTCATAAGGTGTATAGACACCCCACGTTTGACCCTGATTCTTCGGACTTAGGAATGAAATTCATCGCTACCATTGCGCTCGCCGCCATTGTTTTCACCATCGCCTCGGCCGGCCCCACTGAGGGCGGCGTGCCCGAGTCAGACGCTCAAGAGGATGACTGTGGATATAACTGTGCTCGTGCAAACGTATAGGACCAGGACAACCGGAGAGATAGTTTGTGAGGCTGCTGTATTGATTACAAGGCTTTGTGCTGCACATGGAGGGAGGCGAGGGGTGTTCTGGAAGACCGAAACTTGAATGTGTACTGTACTCTATGGTTTCTTGTGTGAAATGAATGTAGTCTTTAAGTGAACTGAGGCTTTTATCGTTCAGCTGGTCAATTTTGGAGATAGGTGCTTCGCAATGCTAATGGCTAGGAGAAATCTATCCAAAGACAAATCCAGGAAACTAGTTTTTGGAAATCAACACCTGCTTGAATGCTCGACGGCGTACGTAATCAGACTCCACTTGGGAAGAAAGATAGGTAGGGTCACTTAAAGCAGCGGCGAGGGCAACAAGCTTCATTGCCAGTTGTTAGATTCAAATTGAGCAAGTTGATTGTGAACACCACTATTGATAAGATGCTGTTGGGTGTTGACCTCGCTGGACTAATTATCCAACAAAGGAAAGGTTTATTCAGGAGGCAAAGTGCGGCAGAAATTATAGACATGTTTTAGTCTAGGCGGCTTGGGTTCATTCTTTACGAACTACCTGTACCATCACTTTGAAAATATTAGGACCCACTGCGGCACCGGGCGGCTGATACAATGTTCTAATCGGCGTGAGGACGTATTGGTGGGTGATTGGTCCCGCAGACTGAGTATATCAGCTAGAGGTAAACCGTAATCGTCCTTAAGCTGATCAAGTTATCCGACGGCTTATCCTATCTTACGATTGAATTGAACCTCAACAAGCTGGAAACATGAAAAAAAAAGCTGATAATCCGTATTTCGCCTGCCAAGAAGTCTTCTCGGGACCACTCAGAACCCATTCAATTTGCCTGAGGACTCTCAGAAGCCCTTCGGGCTAGATTAGGAAGGCCAGTCACACATGTGTTACGCGGGGTGTGACAGGCGCCCAAATCTTTCGCCAGCTCACAAACACGTCGACATCTTGAATTACACGCACACACCACCGGAACCTCTCCTGGCTTTCTGTTCATCCACCACAACGCCGCCATGGCAAATTACAACTACGATGAGGGCGGCAGTCTCGCCGCCTACTTCCTCATCACCATCCTCGTTCTCGTCCTCACTCCCATGACGCTCTCTTCTGCTACTAAATCCTCAAGTGCGTGACGGCCCGAGTTTTGGTTATTATTATTTTGCTTCTTTGTTTATTGATGAACGGGTTTAGAAAAACGGATGAGTGGATGTCAGTGTGGGCCGTGTGTTGAGCAGCGGGCGAAGATTAGCAAGCGGGAGAAAGGGTCATTGTTTGCGCTGAATCTGAGCAGGAGGTCTGTGTCAGCTTTTCTTGGGCGGTTGGACTATAGAGTAACTGACATGTTGTACAGGACGTCCCTCTTGATTGCGGGTTGGTCGTTGGTTGCGTTCCTTTCCTACAAGGTTGCTGGAGCTGCAATTGAGGAAATGGTGTACAATCCTTTCGAGATTCTCGGCATTAGCACGGTGGGTTATTGCGCTTTCAGAATATTTTTTGTTTGTATACTTATATAGTCTTGCAGACCTTGTCGGAGAAAGAGATTAAATCACATTACAAGAAGCTCTCTCGTCTATAGTACGTACATTACATTCCTCTCTTCCTTTTCACCGGGCATACTCACCCTTTATTTTTTGTTCTTTAGTCACCCTGATAAAGTCAAACCCACCGTTAACGAAACGATCGATATGATCCAAGACCGCTTCGTAAAAATTACCAAAGCCTACAAAGCTCTAACCGACGAAACTATTCGCAAGAACTGGGAGCTCTACGGCAACCCTGATGGGCGGCAAGAAATGTCCATGGGTATCGCTCTACCCAAGTGGATCGTTGAATCGCAAAATAACATCTGGGTACTCGGATTCTATGGTCTCGTCTTTGGCGGCGCCCTACCTGCGCTTGTGGGGAAATGGTGGTTTGGGAATAGGGCAAAGACCAAGGATGGTGTACATACACGCTCTGCGGCTGTATTTTTCAAGGGCCTAAAAGAGGAGAGTGGGATGGAAGAGGTGATGGGAACACTGGGTAAGGCGTATCAGTTTGAAATGCCCGATGCGAGGGCAAGAAAGTCGGATGTCACGATTGATAAATTGGAGAGTGAGATTGAGAAGAAGGCGGGGGCGAAGTGGAGTGAGGTGAGGAAGATTGCGAAGGACTCGGAGGGCAAGCTGCATGTGAAGAGGAGAAGGGCACTGGTGCTCATCTATGCACATTTATTAAGGATTGAGATCTCGGATGCGAGGCTACAGAAAGGTGAGTGTCCTTTTTTTGCCGTGTTTTGTAAACCGTTGCTGATGCTAGGAGACAGAACAAAGGGAAATTCTATTACAGGTCCCATTCCTACTCAGCGCTCTTCTCAACGTCTCAATTTCTCGCAATTGGCTGCTCCCGACATTGGCTATTATGCGTCTACACGGATATCTTGCTCAGGCACTTCCTCCCGTAGAAAATGAGCGCCTACGGCTGACTCAGCTTCCTTCAATTCAAAAGGCCGATGTTGAAGGATTTACTGATGTCAAGAACCTAACTGACGTCGTGCAGGCGCTCGAGGCCAAGAAAGATGGACGTGCGAGCGACGTCGAAAAGGCTCTAGAAAAGTGGGGTAGCATTGAGATCGTCGATGTTGCATTTAAAGGTGTGTAAAAGCGTTCCCATTGTTCAGAATGCCCGACTTGACCGGGGATGCTGCAGTTATTGGTGAACGTGTTGTTGCACCTTCGTCCATTGTTTTCCTCGTGCTCAAGCTCCGTGTTGTCCCTCCTGGGAAGAAGATTGAAAGGAGAGAGCTGAGTGTGGATGAGACGAAGAAGGGTGTGAAGTATAACGATGAAAAGGATGATAAGTTTTTGGCGTCCAGGAGTGACATGGAGGACTTTGAAGGAGAAGATATTGCTAATGGGGGGGCGCATGCGCCTTACTGGCCTGGTGTATGTTTAAGAATCTGACACCACTCCTTTCCCGCACCTCATACTCATTATTTGTGTAGGAACGTAAATCCGCATGGTGGGTTGTGCTCGCGGACGACAAGTTGAACCGGGTTGTCGTGCCACCGTTCAAGATCACGGATGTACCCTATGCGGATCCGGATGCCGAGTACGAGAGGGACTATCGATCATACAAAATCCAGTTCCAGGCACCGCAGAATATTGGGTTGTTTACATGGAAGATTTACTTGGTATCGGATACTTTTGTTGGGGAAGAAGTGACAAAGGATATTACCGTGAGTTGCTCTTATTTCTTCGGGTCTTTTGGACTTGACTGATAGATTCTTTGTGACAGTTGAAAATCGAAGAACCGCCTGCAGCTGAGCAACCGACTGATGAGGACGATATATCGGATCCGGATGAGGATACGCTTGCGGGCCAGATGGCGGCGATGAGAGGTGGGAAGGTGAAGAAGCGGACTGTGGAGGAGGAAGAGGATGATGAGAGCAGTACGGATGATGATCAGGAAGAGAGTAGCAGCGATAGTGATAGTGATTAAGCGTATACCTACCTTTTTTTTCTTTATGGTTTGCCTCTTTCTTATTTTGCAGTTGAGAAATCTTTTTTAATAACTTGGGCTTGGCATGACGTGGACGAGAATACTTTCACGCTAAAGTTCCCCGAGATCCCCCTTTAGCCATGCGGCTGTTCCGAAATGACCGACAAGAAGCTGATCTTGACGTGCCAGGTGATTGAGTGGGGTGGAAAAACGTGGTGGGAACTGATGTATCTTGATGTCATGCGGGTAGTTGTGTGCGACAGACGTTGGGTATTTTGAATTCGAATGGTGGGGGTAGGGAGAGAGGTACCGTGGTCTGGGTGTACTTATACCTACACTAGCGGGCGCAAGTGTGTATGGGTCTGATCAATGGATATGTTATACCTCGGTTTGACCAAGTGACAATGTGATGAAATCATTAATCAACCCTGTGGTCGTACATAAACCCCAGCCTTGGTTTCCCTTTTTTCCTCCTCGGCAATCCGGGGGCCGTCCGAACTAGGCTGCTTTCCTTTTTTTTTTTTTTCACGCGCTTCGTTCTCCTTTTCCGTTCTTCTTTACGTTTCTCTCCCTTTTCATCTCTCTTCCTATCTGTTTCTTTCTTGGGTGAGTTGGCCGTCTTGTCCCGTGATGAGTAAGTGGAGCTGACCCGATATGGTTGGGGGCGAGTGAAGGTCCAAGGAGAGGTTGTTGTGCCTGTGTGTGTGTGCGTGGAACACATAAACTCCCCCCGGGCAGCGAGGATTCTTTCTTTCGTTCTCTTAACTCTTCAAGATTCACAAAACAGCAGCCCACGCTACGAGTGAAACAATGGCTATCGACCTTCCACCTGGCATCCTCTACCTCGCGCGTTACTCCCCCCGTCTACTTACACCTCCACTCGCCATCTGCATCCTCAACCTCCTCCTCTCCTCCGCTTCTCCTTCCTCACCCTTTTCCCATATCCCCGATACACATGCGCATACACCGGGACCGCTGGCCGGTCTCGGTCTCAGCCTCAGTGCACTACCACTACCACTTGCACCACTCTCAACACCCTACCTCATCCTCGCTATGCTCTGCTCGATTCCACTCTCGCTAACCATGATGGTTTTAGCGCAGGATATGAGGGATTGGATCGAGGCGAGGAGGTTGGGTGCGGTGTTACCGCCGAGAGTACCGGATTGGTGGCCGGGTGGGTTGGGGATTTTGATGCGGTCTGCAAGGATTGTGAAGGAGGGGTATATTGGTGAGTACCAAAGGGAATCAACTTTGTCGGTTCTGTATATATATATATGTGTGTGGGCGCTGAGAATTTTTTTTTTTTTTTGGATGACTTAGCGGATGGGTTGGATGATATTTGTCAGACTCTGGGGTCGTATACGATTAATCATAGGATTTTATTTGAGAATAGGGTAAGTGTTCGTGCACGCTTTGTCTGGTGTTTATGTGGTTATTCGTGTGACCTAAAAAAAAAAAATACTGAGTAATTGAGGACATTTAGATTTTCACTGCGGACCCGGAATACATGAAGATCATGCTCGCGACTCAGTTTGAGCATTTCGAAAAAGGTAAATAAACTCTTTTTTTTTTTCAATAAATCTTGTTTTACAATCATTTGAATAATCGGGATCAAAAAGGATCCGAAACCCGGTGGCTATTCCATCCTCTCCTCGGAACGGGTGTATTTGCAGCAGACGGGGAATTATGGAAGTACGTTTTTTTTTTCTCAGCCCAACTGGGGTGCTAAAACAAGCTATTGGAATGCCCCCCCATAGATTCCATCGTTCAATGACTAGACCCTTTTTCAACCGAGATCGAATAAGCCACTTTGATATCTTTGACAGACACGCCGAAGACGCGCTCAATCAACTCGCAGCTCGACTAAAAGAAGGTTTTCCTGTCGATCTCCAGGTAACGTAACAAAAACAAAAGACACACTCACGCTCGTTAACGTACCCACACAACAACCAACTTTTTATATAGGATCTCGTAGGTCGATTCACACTCGACTCCGCCACCGAGTTTCTCTTCGGTCACGATGTCCAATCGCTCTCCGGAAGCCTGCCCTACCCGTACTATCATCCCTCTTCCTCACAAAACACAAAGGACAACGAACAACAAAATTTTTCGTTGAAATTCGCACAGGCATTTTCAGAGGCGCAGACGATAACGGCTACAAGGTCGAGGTATGGTAAACACTGGCCTTTGACCGAGTTTTGGAAGGATAGGATTAAGGAGCCGATGAGGGTTGTGAAGGAGTTGATTGAGCCGATTGTGGAGGAGGCTGTGAGAAAGAAGCGGGAGCGACGGGATAGGAGGAATAGTGTTGGTACTGTTAAAAACGAGCAGGAGGGGAAGGGTGGTGAAGAGGTGGGTGAGGAAGGTGACGGGACGTTGTTGGAGAATTTGGTGAATGAGACGGATGATTTGGTTATTCTGAGGGATGAGATTATGTCGTTGCTTGTTGCGGGAAGGGATACGGTGAGTTTGTTGTTTTCTCTAGCCAGGTGAGATTTGATGACCAATGAGTTTTTTTCCTTTTTTGGTGCAGACGGCTAGTACGCTGACGTATGTGATGTATATGCTTGCTGAGCACCCCGCGGTACTTCGGAGGCTCAGAGAGGAGGTGCTGGAGAAGGTGGGACCGCATAGAAGGCCCGAGTATGAGGATTTGAAGGAGATGAAGTATTTAAGGGCGGTGATCAATGGTTAGTCGTTTATTTATTGTTATGTACACGGCTGAGGGAGTTTTGCATAGAAACGCTGAGACTGTATCCTGTTGTGTGAGTACATTCGCGGTACAGGAAGGGAACGAGGCTAAATGAAAACACCCAGACCATTTAATATTCGAACATCGAAGACTGCGGTGCTGTGGCCCGCCAAACAGCCGGGTGGAAAGCCATTTTATATACCGGCGAATACGAGGTATACTTGAATTAAATCAAGAGCCACGGATATTGATCGTGCACAGGACACCGTACACGGTATTCATTATGCACCGAAGGAAGGATCTCTGGGGTCCAGACGGTGCGTCTCCTATTTGACCCGCAGAAAGAGTGTTGCCGTTTACCCCTGATCTTAGCTCTCGAATTCGATCCAGACAGGTTCCTAGATCATCGTCTGCAAAAGTATCTAACGCCGAACCCGTTCATCTTTTTGCCGTTCAATGCCGGGCCGCGGATCTGCCTAGGACAACAATTTGCGTACAACGAAGCGTCGTTCTTTTTGGTTCGGCTGTTACAGAGATTTGAGAGTGTGGAGGTGGTGGAGGAGGCGATGGAGGAAAGTGTTCGGGTGCCGGCGGAGTGGAGGAAGGTGGAGGCGGGGAAGGAGGCGGGGAGGAAGGTGAGGGAGAAGGTGAGACCGAGGACGCATTTGACGATGTATGTGCTGGGAGGGCTGTGGGTCAACATGGGCGAGGTGAAGCATTAGTAGTGTATTTATAGAGGTGGCTGACCCCCCTCTGAATGAAATATAATGTTGAGAGCGAGAGCTGGGAGCGGCTGGTTTATTTTGTCATCAGCATGGCTCCTGCACTCGCCATCATCCTTGACCACCTCCAACGTGCAGCAACACCATCCTCCTCTGTCCGCAGCATCTACACCCCACGGTCAGATACCTATCAACCCTATGACGATTCCGCGCTCGGCAACGGCTTGTTCGACAACAGGATGGTCAGTGATGAAGCGGGTGAATGGAGAGGTAGAGAGTCCGTGCATGTGCATGCAGCGACGCTGAGGCATCTGTCAGTGTGGGCGTACCTTGCGCTTGGATTTGTGGTGTTTTCGGTTGCAGTGGTGGCCGTGTATGCGGTGTGCAGCTGCTGGGGCATGGCTGTGGTGAGGGTGCAGAAGAGAGAAGGCGGTGGGGTTGTGTGTGAAGCGACGAGGCCGGCGACGATGATGGCGACGACGACGAGCGCGGTTGGAGGATCACTGCGAGGAGTATGACGTCACGTCACGGTACACGGACGGATGAACACGGGGTCACGGTCACCGAGATCACCCGGGGACTGCGCATGCGTGGTGACTCGGCATGTTTACTTAATATTAATATCTATTTATTTTGGGAAAAAAAAAATCACTCCCTCCGCAATTTCCACCGACTCTGACCGGGAGTCGTTGTCGTCGTCCTCGTCGCGATGCTCCCAAAGGTCGCGACTCATTTCTTGCACACAACATCTAGAGCAGCCGCAGGCGCTGTCCACAACCCGCTCAGGAATGTATTCCAGACGAGCTCATCGACGGGCTCAAATCTTGGTACCTGGAACGGTCCTGGAAACTCAAATTGGGGCGGCCATGGACCGGGCACTGGTAGTGCAAAGCAGAACACGGGCAGTCGGTACTATACATCATTCAACGTGAGTTGTTCTGCTCGAGGGTGTCTTTTTTTTTGA
Organism: Lepiota venenata; assembly: GCA_004296355.1. NCBI lineage: Eukaryota > Fungi > Basidiomycota > Agaricomycetes > Agaricales > Agaricaceae > Lepiota > Lepiota venenata. The sequence continues at coordinate 550,057 of RCFS01000010.1, forward strand.
CATTTTCACGGCAGACTGCCGGGAGAGCTGTATCGGCAAACGCAGTCTCCGCCAACGTTGATGGCTCCTTTGCACAATCAGACGAGAATGATGAACCTAATTCCCGTCGTGTCGTCATTCAGACCCCACCCCAGTCACAAGCCAAACGACCGCGCTTTCGCAGCTCGAGTGTTTCCCTTACAAAGCAGGAGTCTTTAGGGCGTCCTCAAGACCGTCCAGTTCCATGCGCGCTCACGCTTCCTCCACTCGGCCATAGAACCCGCATCCTCAACCCCAGCCCCTCCACCTTTCAAATCCGTCTCTGTCCTGACCCCTTCACGCCCCCGTCGCAATTCCGTATCCTCCTCGGACCGCCTCGATAGGCCACCTTCGCCCGTCAGGCAAATTTCGACCGCCACCACCGACTCAGGGTCTCAGCACGTGCAAGACCTGCCTCTGCGACCACGTCGGAATTCAACTTCATCAACAGATGGCATTGATCGTCCGTCTTTAGACACGCCCGGCCCCGTCCCAGAACAGCTCACGACACGTCCTCGTCGCAATTCCACCTCTTCGATAGATGACATCGACTATAGTGATCTCTCTTCCATCGAAACAAAACCTACGACTCCTCCTCAGTCCCCATCCCATGCCTCCACCCCTGGTTCTCCTGTTTCCTCGCCCGCTCGGTTCCCTGAACTTGTTCAGGCCAAAGAGTCTCGCGACCCCCATCGTGTTGCTGAGGCAGTTGCCAACTTCCGTGCTTCTGCCAAGTCTCCCGGGACCGAGGATTTTAATCTTGCAATTGAGGCCCTCTACGTCACACGTCAGGGAGAGTCGGTCATCCCCATGCTCGAGCTCTACAACGACATGCTCAAGCGATCTGTTCACCCCAACTTTCAGACTTATAATCTACTCATGCTAGGTTTGACCGACCGTGATTCCGAGCTCGATTATACGCTGAGGGTTTTAATGGCCCTCAAACGACGTAATGATCTCTTTTTGATTCTAGAAGAGGATCCGGAAGGCAGGCGAAAGGCCCTTGAGGAGCGCGCGGATATCTTGCGTTCAGAACAACAGGATAATTTTGCATCGCTCATGACGTTGTTCCATGCCGCGAACAGTACCAACTGGGCGGACATTCCCCATCTGCTTTACTACCAGCTTCTACGATCCTGCATGTTCAACTCAAACGTCAATGCAGCGCTCCAAGTCTTTAGGCACATTGAAAAAAACGGTTATAGCAAGACCAGGGCCGCGTATTATCGACTCTTGATTCAGGTTTACAGCAAAGCAGGAGACATTGACGGCGCAGAGAAGGTCTTTCAGCATTTCGTGACCACGGCAAAGGCTGGCAACCTCCTTGTCAACGACGCCGAACCCGAGAAGTCTCGCAAATCGATAATCAGCACTTACAACGTCATGATCAGCGCGTACTTCCAAGCTGGACTACCTGACAAGGCTGTAGGGATTTTGGATCAGATGATGAACTCGGAGGCCGGTGTCGATTTTGGCCCTACGGATGTTCCGCGTCCCAATAGCTTGACGTTCACATCGGTGCTTTCCGGTTTCTGTGAATCGGATGACCCTCAGACCGCTTGGGCTTGGTATGATCGATTGTCTCAGCAGGGTGTAGTGCCTGAGAGCGTGTACGAGCCCTCTGAGCAGCCTCTGAAGCCGGATACTATTGCGGCTGGCTTCATGATCGAGACCTTAGCCAAACATGGGATGCTCGCCGAGTTGAATAAGGTCTATATGGATTTCTTACCATCGATTCAGGGTAATTCGGTTATGCCTTTGGTGGTGTTCGGCGCGACGATGGACAGGATACAGAGTCTGGATGACGAGAGCGCCAAGCAGACTATGGAGTCCCTCCGCCGCAATGTCCTCCCTCATATCATCAAATTGTACTACAAACACATGGCCGCGCATCAGCTCGATCTAGAGTACCTCAGGAGAGGCATGTTGAATGAGGCGCTCACCGCTTACCTCGAGTTCTTCGATCGACTTATGCAGGAAATACGTACGGCGGATCCGACCACCAACGCTGCTGCTGCGACCATGGGTGTCCTTCAGTTTACGTTCACTCGTTTCCTGAGATCCTACATCGACGCCGCTGAGAGGCAGGGTGCTCTGACGTTTAGAATGTCTTTGACATTTATGCAAGTTGGCAAGATCTTGGGTGCCGAGTTGCCCAGGAAAGTCCGGAAGCCCATTTTACACTCTTATGCTCTCGCCAAGGCGGAGAACCAACTCCCGCTCGCTGACCTCACTTTGCAAGACTGGGAGAAGTTATTGAGCATTGCGGTTCAGGTCGAGATGGCGACTTTGGGTGGTACTGCTCAAGAAGAGGGTGAGGTTGAGGGGTATGCGTTTGGTGGTGTGCTTGCGCTCCTCGAAGATTTCGCGACGTACAATGTCGAGTTCAATAATATCGCTCCTGCAGTGATCAGGAAGACGATTCGGCATCTGATTTCGGTGTATGGGCCTAATCACCTTATTGGCGTCTTCCAGAGTCTTGGACCTGTGTTCCAGCAGGCGTTGGAGGAGAGTGAAGAGATAAGGATGTTGGCGCTCGAAGGCAAAGTTTCTTCCCCACCGCAGAATGTGCTTAGGAATGAGAGGACGCAGATGTTGTTGGGCTCGTATGGAAACCTGGTTGTCTCGAATGCACAGACCAAGTATGTGGAGGAGGCGTTGAAGCACAATAACGTCCGTAGCGAGGTTTTGGAAGGGTATGGGCGGTTGCAGAAGGGTTTGGGAGAGAGGAAGGTTCCTGGACAATGGGTGCTCGGAAGTTGATTCAAGGGCTGGGTAGGCAGGGGGATGTTGAGAAGGTGAAGGAGGTGTATACGATTGCGCAGGAGGTGTTGAAGGGGATGGAGTTGAGGCAGAGTTCGTGGCGGGAGGGGTGGGTCCATGTGGAGGATAGCATGATTATTGCGTTGGCGCATGCTGGGGATGTGGATAGTGCGCATGTGCACCGGACGAGGATACTTGAACAGGGTGGTGCGCCTTCAGCTGATGCGTATGGTGCGTTAATTTTGTATGTCAAGGATACGACGGATGATGCGTCGAATGCGATGATGCTCTACCGAGAGGCGCAGCTTGCGGGGATAGAGATGAACATTTATCTCTATAACAACATTATCTCCAAGCTGGCCAAGGCGAGAAAGGCGGATCACGCGCTCGAGTTGTTCCACCGGATGAAGGCGCAGGGGATCAAGCCGACCTCGATTACCTACGGGGCGTTGATCGGTGCTTGTGCGAGGGTGGGGGATGTGCAGAGTGCGGAGACGCTGTTTGAAGAGATGGCTGAGCAGAAGAACTTTAAGCCGAGGGTGCCGCCGTATAATACGATGATGCAGCTTTACACGATGACGAAGCCGAATAGGGAGAGGGCGCTGTATTACTATGAGCAGCTTGGGAAGGCGGGTGTTTCCCCTACTGCTCATACGTACAAGGTGTGTCTTGCTTTTTCGCCGCCGCATTTTTGTCCTTCAGGCTGACTGGGGGGGGTTGCACATGTAGTTGCTCCTGGATGCGTATGGGTCCATTGAACCGATTGATATTGGGTCGATGGAAGCTGTGTTTAACCAACTTAAGGAAGATCCCAATGTCGGTATGCAAGGAACGCATTATGCATCGCTGATCAACGCCTACGGCTGCGTGCAGCGGGATCTCGACAAGGCTATCGCGGTGTTCGATTCGATACCCTCACGCGGGGCCCACCACTCACCTGTACTCGACGCTGTAGTTTTCGAATCCCTCATCAACGTGCTTGTCTCGCACCGCCGGACGGATCTCATTCCTACCTATATTGCCAAGATGAATGAGGAAGGTGTGCATATGACGGCGTATATTGCCAACTTTTTGATCAAGGGATATTCGATTGTGGGTGAGTTGGAAAAGGCGAGGGAGTTGTTTGAGAATTTGGTGGATCCGCCGACGGGGGTGGCTGCTCCGAATAATCATGCGCCGCATGATCCAAGTGGGAGTTCGCCTGTTGGGTGGATGGAGCCTATTTATCGGGAGGTGAGTTTGGTGATGTTGTTCTGGAGACGGTTGTTGATTTGATTCTTTTTTTTTTTTTTTTTGCTTAGCCTTCGACTTGGGAGGCGATGGTGAGAGCTGAGCTTGGTGCGGGATATCGGGATCGTGCGTTGGATCTTTTGCAGAGGTTGAAAGCGCGGTATGTGTTTTTTTTTCGGGAGGGAACTTCTGTTAATTGGTTCGGTGGGACTTAGGCAATACCCTGAAGCTGTGTATAACCGCATTAGTGGTGTTTTGGTTGACCATTCTGCGGTTGTTGCGTGAACCCGAGGGGGGGGGGCATAGTTTATCTGGATTTTCGACCTGAATTTTGTTGGACGAGTCCAGTTTCAATTGGCGGCGGCTGACTTGACGCGGATACGGATTATCGTTATGAACCAGGTATCCAAGCCGAAGGAAAGTTGCAGCACCCTCGACTCGTTTTATTCTCCCGTCCTGTTGGACCGATTACCGGTCTCCCTCGACCCTCTTCCCTACCAAAACAAAATGCATCGACACTGGGACACGCGTACGAAACTGCAATCAATTACCCTTACCCTTACCTTAACCATTCCCCCGTAATTTCTTGACTTGAAAAAAGTTATCACATTATTGATCATCGATCCTTCACGCTTGCAGCACCCATCTATTTTATGCTCATTGTATGGTATATTTATTAGCAGTAGATAGTGAAAAGAGATTTTGGTTGTATAATTAGATTTGTGAAGAGGGGGTCCCGCTTGTTGGGTGGTTTGGATTATTTCTTTTTTATTTTGTTGTGCAGTTGTTTCCAATGATGATTTGGATGTTGAGGCAATGAAAACTTGAACGGTCGAGTGTGACGATTATAATTTCTACCGTCTGTGACAAACGGAGTTGAACTGCTCGTCTTGAGTAGTTTTCGTGTTGAGCCGGGATGTCTACGGGACTGTTGATGGCTCGAAGGATGCTATGGTAAAGAAGAGGTCGATTCCCAACGGTTCTCGTCTTTCGGCGGGCCCTTATCGGCCCCCGTGGGCAACTTCAACTACACATAATCTCCGAGGGATTCGATCTCCAAGAGACCTTAGAGGAAAGGCCTTGATACCCAGTAGTATATCAGATGCACCCGAACAGATATTATTAGCTTTAAGCTACAGTCGCCTCTGTAATAACCTATACCCGTAGTAACCCATGCTCTGCAGTAACCCATAGGATTTTGGGACCCCCGAGTTGGTTCCTAGGGAATTTGATGCCATATCCCATAATTTTCCCATACCCCATAACCCATAGCTTGTAGGGGTTAAAAACCCATAGCGCTGGTGATGGTGACTAGCGCTTATGACCATATATGGTAGTCCGACGCGTTTTGGAGCTCAACATTTGAGTGCACCGGAGCTCGGAGGGTAGTTTGAGTAGACGTGGCTGTTGATATTTGTTCCTTCACTATGCCTCCTCAAAATCTAGTATGGTTCTGATGATGACCCAGATGAGGTACAGCCTCCAATTCAACGCAGACAGCTTTTCGAGGCTTCTTCATTGATGACGAGGCACCTGGCAATGGTTTCCGACCCCTTTGCTCGCCAGATGGAGCAGATTCTCTGCACTTTCAACCACCAACTCCATTGTGAAGAGGCAGCCAGCTTGAAGGATACCCAGCTCTTTTTGAAAAGAGGGGGTTGTTTGGTAGTGACAACTTTCGATACTTGATACTTCCGAAGCGAATCGGTTCCGAGAGATAACGGCCCACTCACCGTTATCGCTTACTTCACACCGAGCGTCAAACAGCCCAGCTGGTGCCCACCGGATAGGCGTCAATCCCTGAGATCACCGAGTTGTATCTACAACGAGATATGATATACCACAATAAATTGAAATGTGCTGGAATTGACTCAGAATGTGAACAACTTAGGTCAGAACAGCCAAGCTTGCAAAGACATTTGACAAGTAGATTTTCACTTCAGCAACAATGGTTGTATTGAATTAATAAATATCTTTAATTGAGCGCTTTGAGTTTCTTTGAAAATCGAAGGCCCTTGCTCGCATTTTTCAAGTTAATAACATACTTTTTTCAATGGCGCCCATCCAATGAGGCTACAGCTGGACGAGTCGGATGACTTTTGAAAACTTGAGAAAAGGCTGGATAGACCTCATCAGGCGATAATACACTGAAATATTATATCATGATATTTTCTTGCAGTTCTCACAGTTCTCATGGTTCCCGCGGTCCGCCACTCGAGCGGAAGTGGCCCGTGGTTATTTAGGCGCCATGCGGCTGCGCCGTGTTATCAGTGACGTTCATCTCGGAACCGATTCGCTTCGGAAGTATCAAGTATCGAAAGTTGTACATACCCGGGGTTGTTTGGTCGTTTGAATGTTGCATACTGCAATGGGTATGATTAAATAAGACAAGAACAAAAATCCCACATACTTGATATTTGCAAGTAGACAAAATTCACTACCGCGGATTACTTGCATATCAACGCAGCATCGAAGGTTATCGGTTATGCCTAGGCAGTTGGACTCAAGGTGGGAACCATACACACGGCTACATAGCTCCCAACTGGGATTGGAGTGCGCCACCGCCCCTCGCGATTAGCATCTTCTCGAGTATTTCCTATTCCGACCCGAACTTCTTATCAGGTTTCTGGCCGGCGCCGCTTTATTCCATATTACCCGGTATTGCTAGCTTCGCAACCAACGTTTGACTTGAGTTTTCAAATGGAACATTCAAGTAGAAGCAAGTGATGCAAAGATAACCTCTGACAGTGCGGGCATGGGCGGAGATGAATTCATATGTATATCTACGGAAATGGGGTATCCGATCCAGCTCCATGGGTGACTTGCTCTGATGCGAGACGTATACGATATTGTAAGCTTGGCCGAAATACGTCACAAGTGGAATAATCCATCCTCTCAACAAAGCTACAGAGGCCCCTAAGGCGAGTATGAATCAATTTAAGTGGCTGGACTTGAATTTGAAGCTGCATGGCGAACGTACCACTCGGACAACCAGTACCACCAAACACCCCTCACGCTATCTTAGGCTCACTGCCAGCCTGGGGAGATGTTCTCGGCTTCGCAGGAGGAGAGAAATCTATTACTAATGCCGTCGTTTCATTTTATCCCCGTGTGCTCTTACAAGTACCTGTCCGCAAGGTCTGTCGCCTTTTAGCCTGACTGCTTGAACATTTTTAACGCCTGAGTAGCTCGCAGATATTTGTAAATCCCAGTATGCAGTAGGAAACGAGGATTGTATGATCTTCCCTACACAGAAACTTGCAATCGAGTGCAGAGACTACGTCAAACGTCACACAATCCAACGCGATTTGGGACTGGTCGAAGCAAGGCTCCTCCACTTATCTGTCGGCTTCGAGCATCACCCGGGCATTGACAACCCCACCGCTCAGGCATCTTTCAAAAATGTTGATATTAACCTATACACCATCTTCTTCCCAAGTGATGTCTCGACTGTGGCAGCCGATTTCTGGTGTCGTGCGGGTCAGGGTATTTCAGGCCGCTTTGCAGAAAGGTGTCATTCCATGCTTGCTGAAGGTGCCAAGATATCCCTGCCTGCGACTACGCCATCCACCGGGGAATCTAATTCCCCTTCTGATGCGGCATCTGCGAAGCAAGCGTTGAGAAAGCGCATTGCGGGCTTCCTGAATAAGAATAATCCGAGCGGGGGAACAGGGTGTGTAACAGAGGATGACGTATTTTTGTTTCCAACTGGTATGGGAGCCGTTTGGAACGTGTGCAAGCTAGTGAGGGGGGTGCGCCCTGGAGGCAAGAGTATTTGTTTCGGGTAAGTAGCATAAAAAGGGTTTGGCAGAATATTCTTTGTTAAAGATTTTTGGTTACATAGATTTCCCTTTGTCACAACTCTCCGGGCTCTCCGGGAATACGAACCTGAAGTATACCCGGAAGAAGATATTGACACAGTCTCCGGCCTCCTAGAGCAGGGACCCCAAATCGACCTTTCCAGACCACCCATCTGCGCTCTTTTCACCGAGTTTCCATCAAACCCGCTGCTGAAATCGCCCGATATACACAGACTCAGAGCGTTGGCAGACAAGCATAACCTCCTGTTGGTGGTGGACGATACCATTGGGGGCTTCGTCAATGTTGACGTATTGCCGTATGCGGATATTCTTATCACCAGTATGACAAAACTGGTTAGTGGCGCATGTAATGTCATGGGTGGAAGGTGGGTATTTCATTCCTTCGCTCTCCTCGTAGTTTCCTGACTGGCTGGACGTTCCGTAGTGTGGTTCTCAATCCCAAAGGTCGTCACTATACTGCCCTCAAAACGCATCTGGAACAGATCTACGAAGACGCCTATTTCGGCGAGGATGCAATTGTCATGGAGCACAACTCCCGAGACTATAAACAGCGTGTTAAGGCCATCGACGCCAAGGCCGAGATCATATGTGACTTCCTTCGCTCTCGTTCAGTAGCTGGCGGATACGACGAAAAGAATGTTGCCATCTCACAAGTGTTTTACCCCAAATACACAACACCCGAGCAGTATGAAGTATGTCGTTTCAAGCCCACAGATGGACGCGAAGGTGGTGGGTATGGCTGCCTCTTCACGCTCACTTTTATATCCGAAGCCGTCTCGAAAGCGTTTTATGATGCACTGTCATGCTATAAGGGGTTAAGTTTCGGTACCAATTTCACGCTCGCCTGTGCATACTGCATTCTCTCCCACAATCACGAGGCAGAGTGGGCAGCAAGCTTCGGCGTAGAGAAGGGGCTGATAAGGATTACAGTGGGATTAGAGGACGTGCAGGAGGTGTTGGAATATGTCGAAGTTGCACTGAAAGCAGCAGAAAATACCGCCGCGAATGGACAATCTATGAACAGTCATGCAATGTAGCTACTGTAGTATGAGCAAATATGCTCTTTAACTTGAAAGTCGGAAGGAAGTGTAAACAATAAGGATCCCCATGCTCCCACGCAGAGCCTGGATGATAGATACGCATCGTTGCCGTCCTCTCGTAATGGTGCTTGTTCTTATATAGCTTGACAAAAGGACCCGACGAGGGTTCTAGTCGAGGGGAATAGGAGTGCAGTACGAATTAGTCAAGTGTATCATAGATGGTCTTCAGGCGTCACGTTTATATTAACGTTCATTTTGCATATTCGATATCGATCACTGTTTGTGCTCCAATTCGACACGTGGATTGACACTACTGCCTCCTAACTCTTCATTTCAAGTTTCTGCCAACTATCTCGTCCCCCCGTAATCCCGCATGAAATTTGTTCAGGAAGGTTGAGATGCAAGGTTCTGGCCCAACATGCAGAACTGTTCTTACGTGGGGCACCATTCTTCTTTGTATAAGCGCTATGTCCCGGAGACTTGGGAAGACAAAGTCCGCAAGCGAGCGTGGTCTCATACGAGATCCTGGGATTGACAGCCAAGAGTGCATTCTGCGGTTGAGGAATGTATGTATCTTCCAACCGAAATTTAATTTGACATTCCCTTTAATATAGCTATACCTCCAAATACTAAACCTCGTATCTGCACCAAACTTCTCACTTAGCCCCCTCAGTTCCGCAGTATAACACCGGACTTCATCCAGTGTCTCTTTTCGCACTATGAAGCAATTACTTGAGGGTAGCTTCGCCCTCTTGCTTACCCCCTCGCTTTCGCATCGATTAGAGGAACCGCCGGCGTCACCACACACCCTCGCATTACCAAACGAGATATTCAGCCCCGTTTGTTAGAGTCGCTCCCTGACCCAGGCTGTTATCCTGGATATAATACGATGCCCCCGAAGCCGGATCCCGGCAAGTATCAGTCTGTCGTAAAGGGCTTCCAGGATATCAGACTGACGCCGCTAACATTGGTCCTGTGGTGAGCATCTGATTGGCTCAGAGGAGTGAAGGGAGTGCTCATGAGTTGCGACGTGTCCCCAATATAGGTCCGTGACATTGGCAACATGCTCTACCAACCGGCGACGTGTTTTTGGCGTGACAACTCCACGGAACGTGAAGGGTCCGTTCACGCTTGATGGCCTATTTCACGCTCAGAGTGATAAGCTTCAAGATGATCTAATCAGCGCGCTCATGTCTCAATAGCACAATCTACTCATTAGGCAGCTGTAAAAATATTTGGATCTACATTACAGCTTTAATCGCACAATGATTGTAATTTAGATCAGCAAAATTAATGGCACAAACATATTGATCTTGGTACTAGTAAATTTAAGAGATAAGGAGTTAGCAACTGGAAACTATCAAGCCACGCTCGACTTCACGCTCGGTATCACGCTTCCTCACGCTTTCTCACGCCTCCACACTCACTTCACGCTCAACATCACGCTCATCACGCTCTACTCACGCTCATCACGCCAAATTCACACTCGATCACGCTCAAATCACACCGACTCAGGCTTAACCCCAGCCCAATCACGCTCAATTCACGCCCACGCACGCTCCGATTCACGCCAAAAACTAGTTGCCCTCTACCAACTCAACCGGAGCCTCGAATGGTCTCCGATGTGGGGAGAAGCCGAGACGTTCACCGTCCCGATTACCACCTTATTCTTCTGGCCATCGTGTACTGAAGCAGGCTATCGGATGTTCGCAAGCGATTTGATCAATGCCCACCTCCGAAATTGTCAAATGTGTGGGGGAATTTTCTTCGATCAGACCCTAGGTCGACATGCGCACTGGTGGACAATGTTGAGGGAGGATGGTTTACCAAAGCTGCCTTAGAAGACATGGACAAGAAGGGTGGGGCGTCATTCGAGGAGCTGTATTTGTGCAATTCGATTCTAGTGGCGCAAGGTTGCGCCGGTCCCCGACTTCAGCTCTGATGTCATCATACAAAACAGTAATGTTCTTGTTCAGCCCCAAAGCAAAGTTGTACTAGGTCCGACATTGACAGACAGAATAGGCAGCACAGCATCCAAATGATACTAGACGCCGTGCTTGTATTGTGGTTTACTTCTAGAGCAGCACTGGTTGGTGGTGGATGCTTTGTTGTGGAAGATCTTGGTCCATCTGTCTATGACGAGGGAAAGGAGCTAAGACTAAATATCCTCGCCCTGAGCGCGAGACGGGTCTGTGGATGGTACTGGGGAGGAGGATGGTTTTCAGATAAATCAACCTCATTTTTGTAGAGACGTCCTATGCGCTGCCTTGGTCTTGCACGAGAACCCGAGGGTGATCGACGAGCGTCGTTGCTGTGCTCCCACACGGGTACCTGTTTCTTCAAGTTGTATGGCTTGACAAAAAGACCCGACGAGAATGCCCTTCATGTGCTCATTCAGTAGTGATGTGACTATCTTTCCTGATTGCTCTGTCATACGTGATTTGTTGTTGAGGTAGTACCAGCTCAAGTTGCTCTCGCAGTCGGGGCACTGACCAGATGGTGAGACGGCTACCGGGTCTCTCCTCATCCTACCTAAGCAACATCACATCTAGGTAATGTTCAAAAAGTAGGCATGGCGCTCCAGCCGGAATCAAATGTTCCGCCTTTGGTCTGCTACTCCCCGGAGCACCGCACGAAGCTGTGAGATAGGTACGGGGATCAAGCCATCATGGCCATGATTGGTTCAGCTAGTAGCATGACTTGAAGAGCTGGCACGACAGCTATAAATAATCATAATAATGTTTAGTTGCGATGGACCAGTGCTGGGCGAACCCATAGCCTTGGATGCGATGGTTTTGTGTGCAAACGGGGCCCCATACTCTGACAGCGTCACCACTATCTCGGTAGGGCAGCGTAATGGCCGCTACTATCAGCGTCAGATTTTTCGTATCTTACCCGGAGCCGAAGGTTTTGTTATGACATTGGCCCTCACCCTGGGAGAATTTGTATCACAGCGGACAGAGTAGTATTGGAAGGCTAGGGTGTCTGCATAACTTTGTCATCGATGCTGCCCATTGTTACCGTGAATACAAAGACTTTGTATGTCGAAATACCTCTGGAGAAGAAATGTATTGTAAGCCTACAAATCAGCCCTGGGCCTCACTAGTATGGGTTTTGTGTCCTATGGCCGGCTACTGGGAGCAGAATATGCCAACCTGATGATTGTATATGATCCCATTGGTATAGCTCTGCTTCCACCTCACCCTCATCCGTGCTAGCAGGTGCACGAAAACCCGAAAACCCGGGGTGGGGATCAATAGGTCTAGGTAGCCGCTGAACTTCAACTGTTGTCACGGAGGGAAACGCAATAACTTGGGCAACGATAAGCAAGATCTCTGGTGTGAATGTTTTGGGGTGGATATCCAGACTCTGTCGTCGGCGAAAGGTTCGTCAGGGTTTAAAATATATCAGCAATATGCTTACCTTCCAACCAACTATGTCCCCTTTCTTCAGATCCTCTTGTCGGATGACTTTCGAGCTGGCATCCCAGGATTTTTCTGCCGTATTCCAGTCGAACAAAACAGCCGGATCTATGTTGAGGTCCGGGACGGCTGAAGCAGGCATTTGGGATTGGCCATGCTCCCCTATCCCCTCGGCATAGCCTTCACCTTCTAGATCGCCGTAGGGTAGTATTATGCCCTCTTCGTCGTCATTGCCATTGGAGGGATCGTATGAGCCATCCTGGTAAGACGAATTTCGCACGTCCTTCGTCTTCCGTTTCTTTTGTGCTTTCTTCCCATTCATGTCCCAGAGGTCTGCTTCGACGTCAACACTCGTGACAAACATATTCGGGGGCAGTTGATCGCGTTCTTGTAACTCGGAGGGAGGTACGAGGCGAGGAAGTTGGCGCTCACCCTGCAACTGATGCAGCTGTGCGTTCGCGGCTGGGGGCGGCTCTTGTAAGGTCGGAGCCAATGAAGATGTCATCACCCCCTCTTCAGTGAACACAATCTTCCTCGGCACGGGGGCCTTCAAGAACTGCTTGTACCCTTTTTTCTTGTTCTTATTCCCCAGTGAAGCCATCATTACCTCTCCTTTTTCTCCTCGCGCCAAAACCGTTCTCTCTTTCCCCTCTCCTCCTTCCGCGGCTCGCTGGGGTTCGTCTCGGCCCCCAAGAGGAACGACATTGGCTTGGGATATACCTCGAGGGGCGGATGTATGACTGTGAGCAGCTTGGGCTTTTTGTAACACACCAAGGGCGCGTGCTTCGGCTTCAGCTGTGCGCAGGCGTTTGCGGCGGAGGTTCCGAGCGTGGGTCGTTGCTTTTCCCTGGCCTGGTGGAACAAAGGGTCCTGCTTGCCGTAGTTTGACATTACTGGCAGAGGATGTGATGGGGTGTATATTATGTGTTCGTGGTGAACTCGCTGGTTTTTTTGCGACTATCTTGGACGATCGGAGAGATGGGGTAGATGAAGACGACGACGACGACGACGACGAACGTGGAGACTCAGAACGGTCGGATTTCGATGAAGAGCTTGGAGATGAGGAGGATGAAGAGCCGGAAGAAGCGGACGAACTCGGCGAATCAGAGGAAGACCGCGAAGACGACGATGAGGAAGAGGAGTCACTTTCATTTCCATCCCTATGACCTCCAACATTTCTTGTTTTCGACTTTCTCGTCTTCTTCGAAGACTTGTAATCCTCAGCTTCGCGCTTCCGCTTCCGCAAACTTTGCGCTCTCGTGTCATCTACAAGAAAACAACATAACTGTGTGGGAGAGATGGTCGACCTGAATGAGGAGGAACTCACTAGCAGCAGCTTCTTCCTTGAGAGCCTTTGAATCAAGGAGAGAAATAATGTGTACGAGATCGCCATCCCTCAAAGCGGCAGTAAACGGACTCTCATTCAGGAGTTCAAACCCATCCAAAACGAGCTGAAGATCTCTACGTGTGAGACCAGTATCCCTTAGGACAGGAATTTTCGAGCACAGCAACTCCTTCAGTTCCAGTACCGAGCCCGGAACCTGAGGATCATCTGGGATGAACCAAGCTTTGAGGTCTGGAAGGGGAGGAAGAGTCTGAACGCGGAGTCGCATAGACGACTGTAGAACATCCCATCATAAATGTTTTCATTCAAAGTAGTTTGCAGTTGTTATTTTCTCAGGCAAATAACTTGCCCTTAAAGAGTTTAGCGTTCTTTAGACCCCATAATGTGCAGACTGGTAATTAACTCCCTGTGTTCTTCAAGCCAAATAAAACCACCGACGATAGGGGATTGCATAGTCAACACGCAACTTTGGGTGCATTTCTGACATTTCATGCAATGAAGATTATAAATAAGTACTTGAAGGGATTCGCGACAAAAACGAGTCCGTTACGCTTCAAATGAGAACTTGGACATTCGCTACTGTGGATGTAACTGGAAAAATATGGAGATAGCATCGGATCTTTTGGGCCATCCATTGTCCCGGTGCCAATCTAGGCTTACTCGGGAGCTGATGGGAGATGCACAACAGCTTTAATGACTTCTCAGAACTTATAGACCACGGGCTGCGCAGAGATGTTTTCCATGTAAAACAAGTTCTTGAGGCCCTGATCATGTCATGATATGATCTGCTCCTGCAACAGGGGGAAAAGCCCAAAGCCACGTCACTGGACAAAGTGGCAGCGGTCATCTGCTTACAGTGCAAGACATCATGCATCAGCGCCACCACTAAAATTAATTCCTGTACGTCCAATTGCCTTCATTTCACGAACAGGGAAGTAAGGCACTTTTCAGGTTCGCACGCACTTATATATTTTGCTGTGCTGGGTCAGTGAAACGGGTGCTCAGCCACTAGTCGGCCTGTAACGCTAATCCTGTACTAGGATTCCTGAACCAATGAAATCACGATAACTATCAACCTATTTCCACGGCACGTCTGCCAATCCAACAATACAAGTGTATCTACATGATCCAGGCACCCTAAACCGATGCTCTTCTTTCGCAGGTTGAAGACATAAATTGAGTAGTGCTCTAGTCTCGCTCCTACTAGGATCGTATACCACTTTCAGAGTCATCCACATTTATTCTTTGTCTCTACTCTTTGCGCAATTAAATTCTACACATAAGTAAATGTCCAATTACTTCGATCCCCCTATTTCTTACTCATCCCGACCACCTAGCATATGGTTTCAGCAGAGACCGCAGGAATCATCGCAGCCATCTGCGCAGCTGGTGGTGCCCTCTTAGGTACCATGAGCACTGGAATGTGGACCCAACGCATCGAAAAATTCAAGCGACGCAAAGAGGAGATGGATGTCTCCCAGAAATACCGTGATCCCCTTCTCAGGGCTAGCGAACGTCTGCAGAGCCGAATAAAGCAATTGTGTCAACAGCGCCTCCGAGAGGTCGATGTGAACCATGCGAACATCAACAACGCCTATTCATATGACTATTCCTTCACTTTATTCCTATTCGGACAATTCTTTGCTTGGAGTTTGGCATTGGAAAATGCTGTGCCCACAAAGCACCGTCAGCTTAGCGAGGAGGATTTGAAAGTACTCAACATCCTTTATAAAATACACAGGATAATCGATGATCCGGAGATAAACGAGACCTTCCGCATTTATACCGGCACACAGATTGCCATTGGCGAGGTTATGACGGTCAAAGAAAATGGAACTGCGGCTTGCATGGGATACTCTGATTTTATCTCAGCCTGGGTTTCTCCTCTCGAGCCTGTGTCCTATTCGACAAGGGAAGGGCGAGTTGACTTCAGAGTATGGTTCGAACAGATTGAAAATGGATTGGAGGTGCTGAGGAAAATTCCAGAAAACTTTCCTCCTTGCAGAATGGCAGAAGAGAGGGAACAACTCGCTTTAACTCAAGACCAAAGCAGGTTTCCGTTTGTGAAACTCCATCGACTAATTCAACTCCAGCACCTTCTCATTTCCTTAATTTTTGCACTGGATCCTGATCAACGGAGGGGTCCCTCAACATCTCCGAGATCGTATCAAAGCGTGGGACGAGACGGATGGGTTCAAGTGTCGGTGCGAGATGTGCTCCCCCTCCCTTCCTCAAAGCTTCCCTGCTGCCACTTTTGCTGTCCGCACTACCCTCAACTATCAGCCTACCCCATCCGCCATCGACTGGGCCCGCGCTTATTCTCCATACACCAATATTACCTCCTGTCTCGCTGGGGCCCGTGTCGATGCCGAACCCCGTCGAGTCCCACGTCAGGACAACATAGCCCCGCTTCGTCGTGAGATAGTTTAATGATCCCTCCAGAACCCATTTTCCCCCGCCCACTTAATCTTCTTACATCCCTAAGGCAGTCTAGGTTTGGAGTTTGATCTGAAACGAGGGCGTTCTTACGTAGTATTACAGAACATGTACCACACTTGTACTTCGTTTCTAAAAAAGGTTTCAGTAGTACTATGGCTGTTCACATTTACTAAGTCCAGCTCCTCATTTATCCACACCGATCCCGGAATCGTCCCATCTTTTTGTGTCGAGAAAGTAAGACCGAGGGGGTTGGGACGCGAAAGGGGCGAGGGGAGCACTGTTGCGTTATCCCAACTTTTGACGTCGAAAGATCTGTCATGTGGGGAAGATGAGTTGTGGGCCGACCTTCTCAAAACGGGGAGGATTCGAGTGGATCCGAGGTCGAGAGAGAATGTGTGGCCAATTGGGGCCTTGGAGAGTATTTGGAAGACGGGTGAGGCTCTCGGATGGTGGCATGGAAGAAGCCGAAGACGAGCGGATGGCGTGTTTTTAGCAAGATGTCCTTACGCCAGCGTGGCGAGGGTGGGGGGTCCGTTCACGTTAAAAAATGCCATTTCACGCTCAGTATCAATATATCAATATACAAACGAGCGTCAGTCCGACCGAATGAAACTATCAGTTTTTAGCACCAGTGTAATATATCTTACATCATCATTATCTACCACTCTCTTTTAGTTACCTCCCCCTCGAAATCTCTCGCTATGTATCAATAAATCCCACTTGCTTTCCCCACTTAGGCGTTCTCATTTTACTACATTGGCTTATAAAGACAGTTAAGCGGTAGTTGCACGATTGGTTCAAGAAGTCTGATATGACACTCACACGATTTACTTGACTGAGGATCAGCCACTGGTGGGGCCGGCCACTAAAACAGCTTGGCACGCATATATTCGCTGTAATTCGAACCACGGTAGTTTCAAAGCAAGCTTTTTGAACAAGCCTAGCCTTGGTTCTAGTGCATGCACCGGAGGCATTCTACTTACGACTTTAATCTTTGACAATTTCTGGATCGAACGCGAGGGCGGGGCAGAGTTTTGTTTTGAGGGCTACAACTACCTAGGACGGGATTGAGTAAGGGCAGGTACTGAGACCTCGAAGAAGTGTTGGAATTACAAGCGCGTTCCGAGGCCCTCGTTCTCCAATCACCGTGACTGTTCCCTTTATAGTATCCATCATACATACAGACACTTATGGACACATAGCACCTTCCTTGCACCTCAGTACTTGTACGCATACGAGTAACTGAGGTGAGTAGCTAACACTTATACATTTATGTCTGTATCTCACCATGTCGTACCATGTATTTCTTACAAGAAGTTCGAGTAATTGTGAAAACAAATTCACCAAGTCCTGCAATCTGACGCCATTCAAATCGTCTACATACTATCTCTTAAAAGCATCAATAATGAAGGAACTCGGTACAAAACATCAGTTATAGTACTTCTGGTTTTTGACTTCTCTCTATTCTCATGGAACCTTTATGCTCACAACCGATCTAAACAGTGTCTATCAACCAACAAAATCGGAGGGGATTCAGGGAAAGTGTACTCACTGACGTTGCCGAGATCGGAGCATGCCACCTTGACGCGAGCAGTGAGAGTCTTTTCGCCCTCACGGACCCAGACACGAGGATCGTAGACCTAAATTACGGGCATCAAAATCAGTGACCCGATTCCGTATTAGAAACTCAAAGAATTCACCTTCTTGTTGGGCTTATCGGGACCCTCAGGGTTTCCGACTTGGGTCACGATATAGTCCTTCTTCTTGATGAAGAAGTCCTAGTGGCGCAAATTAGCTCAGCTCAAGTGGGAAGAACCGGAATGCTCACCCGGATGCCAACGAGGTAGGCGAATTGGGTGTCCGTGTCAACATTCATCTTGACGACACCATTGTTAACAGCAGTCTTAATCTCTTCGGCAGTAGAGCCAGAGCCTCCGTGGAAGACAAGGTAGCTGAAAAGAAAGACAATCAGAAACTGTTTTCTCAGACACAATGCCACACCCACAGAGGTTTAGTATTATCACCACCAATCTTCTGCCTTGCTATACTCTTGGTGCTTGGCAAGTAGCTCGGGTCTCAAGTGAACATTTCCAGGCTTGTAGACACCGTGGACGTTCCCAAACGCAGCAGCGATGCTGAAGTTGGGGCCAATAGCACTGAGTGCTTATGGACGTCATAGATATCCTCAGGCTGGGTATACAAGCTCTCATTGTCGACACCAGTATTGTCGACACCGTCTTCCTCGCCACCAGTAATACCAATTTCCATCTCCAGCCAAAGGCCGATAGGGGCCATACGTTTGAAGTATTTTACGCAAGTGGCGATATTATGCTCTTTTGATTCCTCCGAAAGGTCGAGCATGTGCGAAGAGAAGAGGGGCTCGCCGTGCTCCTTGAAGTAGGCTTCATCGGCGGCGAGCATACCGTCGAACCAGGGAAGAAGCTTCTCCGCACAGTGATCAGAATGCATGACAACGGGTCTACCGAAAAGACGTTGTCAATACCTGGCACTAGGATTAGAGGCGGATAGACTTGATACTCACACGCCGTACTCTTTCGCAACAAGGCGAGTGTGGTGCGCGGCGCTGACAGCACCGATAATAGAAGCTTGTTGTTTATCGTTGGGCAGGCCCTTTCCGGCAACATAGGCACTACCGCCTTGGGAGACCTGAATGATGATGGGGGATTTGATATCTCTAGAAGCGCGCTTAGAAGCTTAGTAACATCGCAGCTGAAGAGATGGCACGTTACCTAGCGGCCTCAAGAACCGCGTTAATAGTGGAAGTAGAAGTCACATTCTGCGAATCTCTCTGAGCTGGGCAATCCCGAACTGAATGACAATGATACTTACAATGGCCTTGTAGGTCCGTCGCTTAATATTTGTGAATCATTTCTTTAAGATTTCTAGGACTCACGGGAATAGCGAACTATACATACGTTAATCTCGTATTATTTTTGCGGGAGACCAGCAGTGCTACATACCTGGTTTTGCTTTGCGTAGTCGAACAATTTGCGGACATTGTCACCGGTCAAAACGCCAGCCTAGACAGAGCCCACACCACAGAATATCACAATAAGGTACTGGTCCGGGGGGTCTATGCCACAGATAATTGAATCTCACGGGAACAATATCGAGGACACCCATGGTTGTTGAAGTGTTTGAAGGATGAAGGATACGAGGAGAAGGACAAGGCGAAATGCGGAATACCTGGGTTCTTAATGTGGCGGTTATCGATGTCATACGTCACGTGATACCCGTTATCAGTCCCGTCCCCTCAGATACCGTGGGTTCCAGGCACAGCGACAGAGAGGGATCTGTGCCACTAGCTATATCATTGAAACGTGCACACATCCTCGCTTATGCCCGCGCATCCGCGTCCCGGCTCTCATTAAACCGCGGATCCGACTGCCGTACTACCAACTGCAAAGCAGGATAGATACAATGATTCCCATGCAGATTACCACTATACTCGAATGTTCCACGTCTGTTTCCGTCCTTCCAACCTACATATGGAGCGGAAAACCCACGGGAAATAGACCTTACAATCAGCGGGCTCGCCATGTGAAATTGCGGATCTAAACTGTAAAATTATCATTAGTCTCTATTTTGAGAGTCACCAGCCAGTGACGTTACCCGACCGATCAGAAACAGGTATTTCAGCACTCAGTACCCAGAAACATGTCCGCACCCATTGGTGATCTACTTCAGCTAGGCGCCAATTTATCAATGCCCCCGAGTAAATATGGCCGCAGCTCCCAAAAGTTGTGGCCGGACCTTGGTAAACTGGGGTAGGCAACGAAACCTACGCCGAACCCATGATGGCTTGGCGACACTGTCGTACTGAAGACTCTAGTGTGTTGTTTCCCTCACGGGCTTTGATTATATCCCAGACGTAATTATGGCCGGTGTCAGTAGCCCCTATTAGAGCCCAAGCGCACTACGAGGCTGCAGCACCCATCCCTTCCAGGCCGTAGATAGTGTTGTTCATGTTCACGGGCCCTTTTTAGCAACTACGCTAACGCTCTCCATTTCAGTTCCCGTGCACATAGTGAGGTGAGACTCTACACCTATATTCTATATGTTTTCTACAGCTTTGTGATAGTGCGTGGAAAATCAAACAGCCGACACCTCCACCAAATCTTCCTGTTTCGAGTATCAATATATCAACCTTCATCATCTGGAGATATTCGAGTGGGGATACTACAAAAGTGGACGGTGTTTAGCAATTCTTACTAGATGTGTGTCACCAGCACACATCGCAAAAAGACACACTTGAGGAGTCTGGCTAGAGGAGACTAGGGTATAGCAGATAGCGAAGTGGAGCTTGCTGTGCGGGCACTGTTCTCCGACCTGGCGATCACTTTACGGAAACTCGGCTGGATGCTTCCCCTAATCAGATATGCATTGAGGAACGCTCGTTATGTCCAAAAAATCCGCGTGGTATGGTGCAACAGAAGTACAGAAATTTGATTA
The DNA here is from genome assembly GCA_004296355.1 of Lepiota venenata. Taxonomy (NCBI): domain Eukaryota; kingdom Fungi; phylum Basidiomycota; class Agaricomycetes; order Agaricales; family Agaricaceae; genus Lepiota; species Lepiota venenata. The sequence goes on from RCFS01000010.1 coordinate 570,608, forward strand.
TTTATGAATGCAGGGGTGACTTCAGAAAGCCACCAGGAATGGTGCTGCTCGACCAGGACTTCACAAAAGGGAGAAAGTATCTGTAATGTTGGGGCATAAATCATTGAGGCTGTGGTCTCGTGTAATCAGTAGGAGTAGTGTTACCAAAGATGAGAACTAGGAATAACTAAATGATCAGAGTGGTTCTAGGTGTGAGCACCTGAGTTCCAGAGCGAGCGTCCAAAAGTATCTCCCCGTGCTGCCTAGTAAGGAGATATTCGTGCCCACAGACCTTACTTTGTGTGGCAACATGGCCGAGTGGTCTAAGGCGCCAGAATCAGGTCTCTCTAGCGAGTTCTATCTGGTCTTCACGGGCGTGGGTTCGAATCCCACTGTTGTCATCCTGAAGAATTAGGACTATTTTTTTTGTCTTGGATTATTCACGACAGTTTAAATGAACAACAGCACGCCTGACGTAGCTTATCCCACTTGTGACATAAGTATACCCCTACGATATATCTCGTGCCAAAGTTCAACCTTGCGCTATTGCCCTTGAAGTCGACTGAAGGCGCTGAAGTGCCGACAATCTACTTCTCACAAAGCAAATTGGACAAGTGCTCTTGTCAGGCCATGACGCTCTTCATTGCAACTGTACTTGTAACAATGTTGTCGATAACAATACATTCTTTTGCAGAGTCTCCTTGAGCATTTCTGACGGCGGGTTCGTTGTTTAGTTTATAATACTGTCGATTCGTGTGAGCAGTCTACGGAGAGTATCAGAGACGACTATTGACCTTCTTGATCGTCGCCCAATCAGTAATCGTTCTCAGCTGGGAGAAAGGGATGAGCTGCCCATCCACGACCTTCTTCATCCTCGACTCCATTTCCTCTCCGAGCACCGTGCCCGCGTCGATCCGGACCACCAATAAATCTGTCGTGCTATCTGATACACCATACCGCCTAATAGCTTCCGTGATCTACGAAAGTTGGGTCGATGCGAGTATCAGATGACAAAGGATGGGGGGGCAGTACATACATTGTTGGTTGGGTTTAGGTTCCAGAGAACCTCAGGAGTGAACTGATTTAGTGCGCAGAGCTGCCCTGGGATTCTGCAAGGATAGATTGGTATACTGCGGTTTGGAGGTGCAATCGACTGGTAATCTGCGGCCCCCCTTCACTTTTTATGTGTAGGGTCAAGTGCGGGGAAGGGGGGGACTAACGAGTCGTGGATCGATAAAGGCAAAATTGACCTGTTCGCGTTCTCGGTCACCGGGCTCGCCCTCGAGTGCCGCTGCGTCGATAATACGTTTTCTCAACGCAGGCTGCATTCGTGACGTTGCTGAAGAGTGCAAAGTGCGTTGTCGCACGATCCGGGGCAAGATGTGGATAGGACAAGGATTGCATTGGGTGATGATGACAAAGCTTCCTTGGACACGACAACCACGGCTGTGCCATTCATCACTCTTGACTTTTAGAACTCGCGAGGAACGGGTTTCCTCTCCCTCCCCCCCCCCCACCACCCATGCACCTGCTCAAAACTCTCACAGAGCTCCCCCTTTCGCTCGGTGCTGACGACCCTTGCCGTCGTATCCAGCGCCGCGGGCGTCCAGCTCCAGCAACTCTCTCTAGCCAACTTTGATCAATCAACAGCTAATGGTCTCTGGTTCATCGAGCATTACTCGCCCTACTGTGGTCATTGCAAGAGATTTGCACCGACGTGGGAGAAGCTAGTCGAAGAGGTTGAGACTGAGATTCCAAATGTGCATCTGGCTCAAGTGAATTGTGTTTTGGATGGCGGTGCGTCACTATGTTACCTTCTTGTACAAGCGCGCGCGGGGCGAACTCATGAGCGTTTTCCGGTGTAGATCTTTGCGACAAGAATAAAGTTAGAGGATATCCTTCGCTGATGATGTTCAAGGACGGGAAGATGGTTGAAGAGTACAACGGGAATCGAAAATTGGATAACATGAAGGAGTTCCTCCAAAGACACGCCAAAGAAGAAGAACCAGTATCAGAAGAAGAGCCTCAGCCAATCGTCAACGTCAATGGCGAGCTGCTCTCTATACATGATGTGGCAACCTTGACCTCGACACTCGAAAAAGGACCTACATTCATCAAATTCTTCGCACCCTGGTGCGGTCACTGCAAGAAACTAGCACCGACCTGGGTACAACTTGCTGCCCATCTCAAGAACAAAGTGACAGTTGCAGAGGTCGACTGTGAGGCCCATGCGTCGCTTTGTGCGACACAGAAAATTCCTGGATACCCTACCCTGGTATACTTTGCGAATGGCGTCCGCTCGGAGTACGTTGGTGGTAGGGGGTTGTCCCAGTTGAAGGCCTTTGCCGAGACAGCAGCCGAAGGACGTGTCCATGCACTCGGCACCGAATCCGATCTAGATCACCTAGTGAGGGACCACGAGGTTTTGTACCTATTCCTACACCCCGCCTCCAACTCTGCGATTCTGGTGCGTTGCTTCTTACATGCTTTTCACCCCGCTTTACTTATCCAGCTTAGAAATCCGCCCGTGAGGCCTCTGCGCCCCTCCTCGGTACTCCTCCTGTCTATACTTCCCATTCTCAGGAACTCTTCACTCGCTACTCAATTCCGACGACTGCCTCCTGGGCAGTCTTGGTCTTCAAAAATCAAGATTTAGACAACCCTGCGGGACATCTCTATGGCTTCTCTAACACGTCCCCCTCGTCCATGAAGTCCTGGTTTATGACACACCGTACCCCTTCGTATCCTCGAGCTATCGACCGATACATTCCAGAGTGCTATGAACGCCCCACAGGAGCCGCTTGTGGTGATTGCGGCTGTGAATGAAGCGATGCGGGGCAAAGCCAAGCTGAAAATCATGGGCCTTGCCAGAGAATGGAGGGAGAAGACGCAGTGGAGCGGGGAGTTGAACGGAAAGGAAGTGATATTTGCTTGGATGGATGCGGAAAAGTGGAAGGACTGGATGAAGAGTATGTATGGGATCAAGAAGCAACATGATGAAAAGGACTTGGATGATATCAAGGTTGTTATTGCTGATCACAAGGTAAGAGATTGAAATCTCGAACGGCTCCAAGGTGACTAATTCCATCACAGCGATTGGTATATTATGACGAGGATCCTAACGGCCACAAGCTCAAACTTACCTCAACTCAGAACCTCTTTTCCGCGTTGGAAAAAGCTACAGCTGATCAGCTGCACTTCAAACACTCGCAAAACGCTGTCGAGAGATTGGCCCGGGTACGCTTTCGTCTTTTTAACCTTCGCCATATCATGACGCTGAGAACCCTTTTCCCATCAACAGTACCTCAACCACAGGCTAGCCGGAATTGAGTTCTATGTCACTGCGCATCCTTACAAGAGCGTGTTGTTCATCGTTGGTGGGATCGCGATTGTGTTTACCCTTATGTTCAGGTGGCTAGGGAGTGATATACCAAACGATAGGGATTATAAGTCCTCGAGGTTGGATTGACGAATCGGAACAGCGTATTCAGTTTCATTCACGCTAGCTATCTATTGTTCCCACTAATGTTATATGTTGCGTATTCGACTGGTGCCCTCTCCCTCTTTTCCTTTTTTTTTGTTTTTTAGCTTTGTAGTGTGGAGTATATGATACCGTGTTCCATAAAGCCTAGTCGGGGGACTCTTCACCGAGGCTCCCCTCTTCTATACTGGATTGATAATTTATTTATTTGACATCCATGAATTGCCAAGATGAAAGACTGGTTTTCGAGGCTGCTACTGTGGGTGAATGGCAGGGGCGTTTGAACTGTCAACTACTGTAGCTCATTGTTGGGGTCGACCCCGTCCTCAGTGATTTATGCCTTCAACGTTAAATATTGTTCTGATCTGGCCATTCTGTATCCCCTTTCGCATACCAAATTCCGAGCACAGATTGAGCAATTGTATTCAACTCCTCCAGCACCACTGGAAGTCCGATCTATCTCCACTTGTTCGATATAGGAGTTGAAACCGACTCTCCGACCGGCCAAATCTCGCCTTACAGATATCTAAAATTCGGTAGGAGAAGCCGTGGTTGAGGCGTTCCAGTTTCGAACTCTTAGAACCACCCTCATCTCTGCGATCAGCCATACATGTTCGGATCTTTGAGGGCCGACAAATACATTGTCTCGCCTCCCTCCCAGCCAGGACACAGTGCGCACAGAACCCCGTATATAGTACTCCCGCCGCAATAGTTCATGAGTCCTTTAACATGGCGAGCGTGGCTGAATGCAGATCTGATTAGGGGAAGTGTCCAGCCGCTAGTGACTGAGTACAACTGGAGCAATCGTAGAGTGTCCGGTAGGTTGGAGAACACTGCCTGCACAACAGGCCCTGCATCGTCAGCCATCACGACCCTCTGCACCACCTACTCCTGTAGCCAACCATCCTCTCTTAGGGTTGAATACTGAGGCCTGAGGTCTGAGGTCTGGCAGCACGTTTCCCGGAGAGTTGACGCATCGCTTCGATCGACCCCGCAAATTTCTTTCTGAATTATGTTGATCCTGCCTTTCGGTTTTATAAGTTCCTGATACGCTGAAATTCAAGAAAGATGTAGACACCAGTGCCAAAACAATCTATGATGTAGTGAACACCTCGCCGACACATGCAAACTCGGCCGCACGGTATCGCTTGAGCAACCTCACAAAACCTTCTAATTTTGACGCATCCTCCTGCCCGCATGAGCCAGTTTGGGCTCAGCTTGGCAGCTACAATTACAAGTCTTGAGGTGATGCTCATAGATACGGATACTGTATATATAAGGTATATAACTATCCTACGTTTCTATGTTCTTCGTTTTAACGATTGTGCAACTTGTGACCTGTGTTTACAGTTCAGTCGTGGTGGCCCTGGTCTCAGGGTTATAAGCGTCGGGAAGGGCATCTGACACTGATAAAGGTGTTGCCAGAGCCCGAACAAGAGGAAACAGGATATACGAGTCGGGGAGTGTGTGTGGAGGTTAGTCTGTGCGTACTGATTTCGGCTCGCCGGCATCTTCCGGAAGCAGCACCTGCCGCTTTCTTGACAAAGTCTCGCTCTGGTTGCTTTACCGCTAGACTCCAAAATCGTACAACTTGTCGCTAGCCCGCCCCCTCCGCCGCCCCATGTGGATGCAATTCCCCACCATCGCGCTTATTATAAACTACTCCTCTCTTCGCCTTGAAGCTTCGGATGATGGAATACACGGTGTGATAGTTGAGCCATCTTCACATGTCCTTCATTCTCCCGGAACTGAATCTTTTGAGGTGTTTGAATAGGCCATAGGAGCGGGATTAAGGTGCCCGTTTCGAATAAATTTCCACGGAATGGGCTTCGGCATCATTATCGTCATACATCGAACGGAGCTGCCTCTTTTTATTTTAGGGCTCTTTGGGAGCTCAGATCATCCATCACACGGGGCGAATACGGGCTTCATTAGGTGACCGAGCTTGGGGACCAGTATAAGAACCCGCCTGTCACCAAGTTCTCTTCATTCAAGTTGGTCATTTGGCCACTTTCTTTCGATGATGACGCCCCGTCTGCCTAATATCCCTTGTACCGATTCTTATCTGCGGGATTGCTCATGCTACCTCACTTTCCGTTCAGAAGCAAGCAAAGAGGCAAGCTGGACCTGGATGGCACTTCATCCAAAACGGTACCTCTGGAATTGCAGCCGTGGAATCGATCGTCGTCTCGGATACACTCGCCCTCTTCTTCAATCGGTTAACAAACAGCACGTTACAAGTCGGAAATCACTCTGCACTTGGTGCTATTTGGAACATGGAAACGAATACAGCTTCGCCAATTGATGTAACCTCACAGGCATTTTGTGCTTCCGGGGGATTTTTAAGTAATGGTACAATGGCAAGTCCTAGTTCCTTAAGGTCCGCGAGCCGCCTTGGCTGAAATGGTCAAGGTTAGCGTTGGTGGATACACTGCCGTGCCAGACGCCGAAGATGGCCGTATGGGTCTGAGGATTTTCGAACCTTGCACTGACCCCAGTGGTGCAAGTTGCAAGATATTCGAAGACCCAGATACCCTCCACTTGGCCGAAGAGAGGTATTATCCTTCCAGCCTCAGAATCTTTGATGGATCCTTGGTACGCCCCCCCACCCCCCTTTGCTAATAATATAAGTTCTTTCCTAAACCACCTTATCAACAAAATAGATGATCGTTGGGGGTTCACATGTTGTTGTACCATTCTACAGCACAGACCCCGTCACAAATATTGAATTCTTCCCAAAAAAAGATAACGGCACTCCGCGGCCACTGAATTTCCTTGAGCGTAGTCTTCCCGCCAACCTATTTCCTCGGTAAGTGGGCCCATGGGTATGTTTAACACTCTTCTCATATGATACTCAGTGTGCTTGCTCTTCCGGATGGCAAGATCTTTATGGCGGCCAATAACCGTACGTCAATATATGACATTGAACGAAACCAAGAAACTGCTCTCCCGGATATTCCCAATGGCGTACGCATGTCAAATCCACTCGACGGAACTGTTACCCTTCTCCCGCTTCATCCACCGAATTACACTCCAGAAGTGCTAGTATGTGGTGGAGCCACCACCAGTGACCAAATCCCTCCAGCCGAGCTTTCTTCACAAATACCCGCTTCGGATCAGTGCTCCCGCATGACCCTGACGCCAGAGGGCATCAAGAAGGGCTGGGAGGTGGAGAGGATGCTAGAATCTAGAACGTTACATGAGTTTGTCTTAATGCCCAACGGAAAGGTCTTGATCGTCAATGGGGCGCAGACCGGATTTTCTGGGGTCGGTTCCGTTCGAGATCCAGTAGGCAACAATTCGAATTCGGATCATCCTGCGTTAGTTAGGGGATGTGTTATTTTTTTGGCTGAGCTAACCCGGGCCTTCTCAGTCTGACACCTTCGATTTATTCTCCGGATGCTCCCCTTGGTAAACGCATAAGCAACGAAGGAATGCCGACTTCAGATATCGCTAGAGTGTACCATTCCACTGCAACCTTGACTCCAATGGGGTGCGTCATTCAAGCTATCTCATTTTGGCCTGTGACGTTGAATGAGAATGTCATAAGGAACATGCTAATCGCCGGATCTGACCCTAATTTGAGCTTCGTTAATGGAACCCGGTACCCCAGGTTAGCCCAATTAATCGTTCGCTAACGCAAATTGTCACCGACTTCTAATCTATCTAGTGAGCTCCGCGTGGAATATCTTAACCCCCCTTATATGGCCGTCCAGCGTCCCCGACTGTTGAACGTCCCTAAGAATATTCCGTTCAACCATAAATTTACGGTCGATGTGTCTCTTCCTCGCGGTCTCAGAACTTCATCAATACAGGGTAGGCATTACGCCATTAATGTGGTGTAGCAGCAGTTCTAATGTCAAGTGTAGTTGCTTTGATGGATCTCGGATTTTCTTCACATGCATTCCATTCGAGTGCCCGTCTTGTGTTCATGACCGGAAGTCTTGGCCCGGAGCCCAAGTCAGGGAATACGAGAAAATTGACAATTACCAGTCCCCCAAACAATCGCGTATTCCCTCCTGGTCCAGGTGAGGTTTTCTTTACAGTACTGTGACTCCACGCAGAAACTCAGGCCTTGTAGCGTATATCTTTTTAACGGTGGATGATGTCACCAGCACTGGGGCTAGAGTTTTGATGGGAGATGGATCCCCACCACCAGTCAGGGATCAAGGAGTTCGTTTGTAAATGCTATATTTGATGCACGGTACTTGAACATATCTATGGGATATACATTGAACTGCTGGCCGTCGTTCGGCGGTATTATATGATATGAGTAGCTGTGCAGATGATTTGTTCCTTGTCCATTTATTTCATTTATTCTTATTATTTCTTTGCATGCTCTGCCCCCGGTCAAGTCAGTTGCACCCCGGTATTCTCTTTAGACCCCGACTTGGGAAGATCTGATTCCCAGCCCGTGAATTCGAGAAAGCACTCGCCAGTCATTGTCTAGGTAGGTCGGTGTCCTGATGTCTGAGTCTTCAAATTGGGAAGCAACCCTTACGACTCGTTGGATTGTTATTCATAGTCGCCTGTTGTCCCATATGGGCTGTGATTATAGGCGAAGGACAGTACAAATCTTCTCCAACATGCTAACTTCCCCACCCTATTCGGATATAATTTCTCATGTTATTCAGAAGCCACTCCCCTCCCGTCTTTCAAACGTTCATATGATGAGGTGCACAGTGTGGTGGTCGACCCACCTTCACACGTCCCTTCGTTCTCTTGGAATCGAAAATGATACCGAATTCTCTTATCTGGGCTTAACAGGGGCTTTAAGGCACTTGCGCTGAAGAGTTTGCCACGGACTGGCTTCTAATCCATTACCACCATGCATCCACATTATTTTGGGGGCCCTAGAAGCTTATATTACTCATCTTTCTGATAGTGAATAATGAGAATTGAACTGGGTGAACCAGTTATAAGAGCCTATCGCCTATCTTTTTCATCCAAGACGACGTCTTCATCGATAATGGGTCCACTTCTACTAGCGTATATTGCAACAGCTCTTCTCTGTAGGACCCTCTCCTGCTGTATCGCTTTCGACTCAAAGACAAGAGGGGCGACAAATTGGAGCGGGATGGCACTTTGTTCAGAATGGCACCTCTGGAATCGCAGCCATAGAATCCATCGTCGTCTCGGATAACCTCGCCATCTTCATCGATAGATTAACAAATAACCCATTACAGCTCGGTCCAAATCGCACTGCAACTGCGGCTTTTTGGAACATGGAAACAAACACAGTTTCACCAGTGGATGTTCCTTCGCATGCAATTTGTGGTTCTGCGGGGTTTTTGAGTAATGGGACAATGGTGAGTATCTGAAGCTCCTTCCTTAGAATACAACCCGCCGTCCTCCCCCGGGAGCCGGATGGACTGACATATACCAAGATTAGCGTTGGGGGATACAATGCTGTGCCAGGCATTGCAGATGGCCTTCAGGGTTTGAGAATTTTTGAGCCCTGTACTGACCCCAGTGGGGCAAGTTGCAAGTTCTTCGAAGACCCGGAGACTCTCTTCAGATGGCGGAACCGAGATACTATCCTTCGACCCTTAGAATCTTTGATGGATCTTTAGTAAGTCCGTGCACTAGTAGCGACGCACTTTGGCTATTGAATCCTCCTCGTCAACACGATAGATGGTTGTCGGTGGCTCACATGTCGTGGTGTCATTCTATAACACGGACCCAGTCAACAACAGTCGAGTTCTTTCCAAAGAAAGATGGCGGTATTCCACGACCACTCAAGTTCCTCGAACGCGCCCTTCCTGCAAACTTATTCCCTCGGTAGGTGCACTCAACTAATTGAATATTTTTCTGACATGACCATATTGGACCAGTGCATTTGCACTTCCGGATGGCAGAGTCCTCATGATAGCTGGGAACCAAACAATTATTTATGACGTTGAAAAAAATCAAGAAACGATTCTTCCAGGATATTCCCAATGGTGTTCACATAACAAACCCCTTTGACGGTACAGCTGCTCTCTTGCCCCTTCATCCACCACATTACACTCCAGAAGTCTTGGTCTGCGGTGGAACCACCGCCAACGTCCAAACACCTCCTTCCGAGCTCTCTTCCCAAATGCCTGCCACAGATCAATGCTCCCGCATGACTCTGACTCCGGAAGGTATAAGGAGGGGCTGGGAGTTGGAAAAAATGCTAGGGCCAAGGGCGTTGGCTGAGATGATCCTGATGCCTAACGGAAAAGTTTTGATTGTTAATGGAGTACAAAGTGGGTTTTCTGGTATCAACCAGGTACGGGATCCTGTGGGCAACAACTCAAATGCGGACCACCCTGTGTTAGTCGAGAGACATGTTTAATTTCCCCAGTTGGACTAACCCTCGCCGTCCCGCAGCATGACCCCTTCAATGTACTCTCCAGACGCTCCGCTTGGTAAACGTGTCAGCAATGAAGGAATGGCAACAACAGATATTGCTAGGGTATATCATTCTACCGCGACCTTGACATCAAAGGGGTACGTACCGCCAACTGATTAAACCAGTATTTCGAGTAACAATGCGCTTGACAGGAATGTACTGCTCGCCGGCTCTGACCCCAACTTGACCGTTATCAATGGCACCCGATTCCACACGTAAGTGCGAGCACTAGGACTAGGAATTGCTGATTTATTGATTTGAATTTACTTAGTGAATTCCGCGTGGAATATCTTAACCCGCCCTACATGACCGTCCAACGTCCCCAACTACTAAATGTTCCAAAGCGCATTCCTTTCAACCACAAGTTCACGGTGGCCGTGTCTCTTCCTCGTGCTCTCAAAGCTTCCTCGATACAAGGTGCGTAATCTATGCCTTTATTGCGTGTAGTCATGGTTTGGAACATCTGAGATAGTTGCTTTGGTTGATCTCGGATTCTCTTCACATGGATTCCATTCAAGTGGACGCCTTGTATTTATGACAGGAAGTCTTGGGCCCGAACTTTCCAACTCGGGGAACATACGAGAGTTGACCATCGTCAGTCCTCCGAATAACCGCGTCTATCCTCCAGGTCCAGGTGAGGTTATCATACTAGGTCGTGGATACACGTAGTGCTGAACGCGCCCCCCCCCTCCCTCATAGCATATATATTCTTAACGGTGGACGATGTTACTAGTGTTGGAGTACGAGTTATGATGGGAGACGGATTTGCACCTCCAGTCAGGGATCAGGGTGTTCATTTATAGATCCCATATCTTATGCACATTTTTCGAGTTTATCAAAGGTCAAATTTCGTGTTTGTGGAATCACATGAGCTTTATACTAGCGGTTGAGTGGAGTATCCCTGGTGTGGTACTAAGCTCCATGAGTCGCCCCTCGTTCAGTCATTGGTCGTTTCCCAATAATCGCATGCTCAGCTCCTAGGACACAGGTCTCTTTATCCGTATCCAATGGCGATTGAAATAAGGATAAATAACCCCTTTTGCAATGACGGAAAGCATCCTTAGTGTATCAAGTGCGCAGGAATACATAATTTAAGAAGCGTTCGCCAACCGGTGCCTAATCACTCGTACCTGTGCCTTCGCGTGATGTGGCTATACTAGAAGCCTTCTTCGGCATTGCACGTCCCATCAACTACCCACTCTGCCGCCGCCAAACTCAGAGTGGACAGGGTCTTCTTCGACTGCTCGTTCCCCACCATGTAACCTTATCCGAATCTAATTTCTCACCATCGTAGTTCTTAAGCTGAAATCACTCCTCGCTTGCCTATAGAACGTTCATGTGATGGAATGCACGGCGTGGTGATCGAACCACCCTTCACACGCTCCTGCGTTCTCCCAGAACTGGGTCTCTTTTAAAGGTAGTACCGCCTCCACTCCAATTGCGGACTAAAGCCCCTAACCCGAGACATTTCCACGGCGTTTGCTTCTACGTCATGCGTCGTACGGAGCCGCTCTATTCGAGATGACCCATATCTCCAACCGGCGAATACTAGTTCTTAATGGAGGATTGAGAGACCGGTATAAGAGCCTGTACATCGCTAACTCAAAGACTCTCGAGTCACTAACAGGCTCAATAAAGATGGCGCCCGTTCGACCAACATATTTGATAACACTTCTCATCTATGGGGTTTTCCGTGCAACCTCTTTTTCCGCTCAGGAACAAAATGACAGTCAACCTACCGGACTGGGATGGCACTTTGTCCAAAATGGCACCTCTGGAATTGTAGCCTTGGAGTCGGTCATCGTCTCGGATACACTTGCCCTCTTCTTTGATAGATTAACGAACGACCCATTGTTAATCGAGAATCGCACTGCATCGGGGGCTATTTGGAATATGGAAACGAACACAGGCTTCGTCAATCAATTTTACCTCACACGCGTTTTGTGCATCTGGAGGCTTTTTGAGTAATGGTACCATGGTGAGCTCCAGTTTCTGCGACAATGTGATGCCCCGACTTGCTGAAGTACGAGTAAAGGTTAGCGTGGGAGGGTATAGGGCCGCGGATTATCTCGAAGATGGACTTATGGGTTTAAGGATTTTCGAGCCTTGCTCTGATCCTAGTGGCACAAATTGCAAGCTTTTCGAAGACCCGGAAGCTCTCCATATGGCGGAACCGAGATATTATCCTTCCAGCCTCAGGTTATTTGATGGGTCTCTGGTATGCTCTCTCTCCTGTCTATGGTACGACCCTCTTTCCCGATTCCCCCCCGTCATTTAAATAGTTAATCGTCGGGGGCTCGAATGTTACTGTCTCATTCTACAACATAGCCCCCGTAAATAGCATCGAATTCTTCCCAAAGAAAGATAATGGCATCCCGCGACCGCTCAAGTTGCTGGAACGCAGTCTCACTGCAAACTTATTCCCTCGGTAAGTGAACCAATGAATATGCTGAACACTCTCCTGATGCAGTGCACAGTATATTTGCCCTTCCAGACGGAAAAATCTTTATGATATCCGGTAATCGAACAGCTATCTATGACGTTGAGAAGAACGAGGAAACAGCTCTTCCAGATCTTCCCAGCGGCGTTCACATAACGAACCCCTTCGATGGTACTGCTACACTTTTACCATTGCATCCACCACATTACATCCCAGAGGTCCTAGTCTGTGGAGGAACTAACGCCAGTGATGCAATCCCTCCTGCCGAGCTTTCCTCCCAAATACCTGCCTCAGACCAATGCACCCGCATGACTCTGACTCCGGATGGAATACGGAAGGGCTGGGAGTTGGACAGAATGTTGGAGCCGAGGACGTTACACGAGATGCTCTTGATGCCTAATGGGAAGGTGTTGATAGTTAATGGGGCACAAACCGGGATTCTCAGGCATTGCCAATGTTCGAGATCCAGTGGGCAACAGTTCAAATTCGGATCATCCTGCGTAAGTTGGTCAATGTGCTACTGCTGTTCGCTGAACAAAACCGTCGGTGTATCTACAGTTTTACGCCCTCGATTTATTCTCCGGAGGCTCCTATTGGAAAACGATTCAGTAATACAGGAATGCCAACAACGGATATTGCTAGGTTGTACCATTCTACTGCGACCTTGACTCCGAAGGGGTGTGTACTACGTTTTAACATTGCATTTGCATTGAATAACGATGTATACCGATAGGAACGTGATGATTGCTGGATCGAACCCTAACATAAACATTGTTAACGGGACCCTATATCCTAGGTACGCTGCTTACAAGGGACAATGGCTCCTCTTCGATTAATCACTGCCTTTGAATCTACCTAGTGAATTCCGTGTGGAGTACCTTAACCCGCCCTATATGACCGTCCAACGTCCCCAGCTGTTGAATGTCCCCACGAAAATACCCTTTAACCACAAGTTCACGGTGGACGTGTCTCTTCCCCCTGGTCTCAAAGCTTCCTCGATGCAGGGTGAGTACATTGTGCCTCGATTCCAATTCAGTGATGGATTAAATGTGTGATGCAGTCGCTTTGATCGACCTTGGATTCTCAACCCACGGGTTCCATTCGAGTTCTCGTCTCATCTTCATGACCGCGAGTCTCGGGTCCGAGTCCGAGAGAACGAGGCAATTAACAATTATCAGTCCCCCGAATAATCGCGTATACACACCTGGTCCAGGTGATTTTTTTTGTTTTGTGACTAAAAATGGCAGGCTCAGCTTTTCTTTAGCATATATTTTTTTGACGGTGGATGATGTCACCAGCGCTGGGGTTCGAGTTATGATAGGTGATGGATCTACACCTCCAGTTAGAGACCAGGGAGTTCCTTTGCAGAGCTTGCAAGCAACTTAAATGGGTTCTAGTTTATGGAATTTGATAGCGAGGCGGATATGCACGCTATTCGTTCTTTTTAATGCTGAGATTATGAATGGCTTCAATTAAGATATCACGGGCGGGGAATGTCCTCAATGTGACATGTCACCTTTTGAACGGCAAGTATTCTCTTAACTGTCTTTATACTAGCAGAAACCGACTCACTCCATGCAACCAAGCCTTTTAGGGGACCAAATATGTAATTCTCACGTGTTTAAATATTTAAACACGTGAGAATTACATATTTGATCCCCTAAAAGGCTTGGTTTCACAGAGTGACTTATGATTAGTGGGAAGCAGGCCTTGGTGAGCCATAATTAGGGTTGATATCTTGCAGCTCCCTCAATCACCTTCCGGTCGTAAAGTATATTTTCAACAGTGTAGCTTCCCTTAACCTGTCAAGGTAAGTCACCGTCAATGGTATTAGTCGCACGATCAGGTCAATTCCTCGTGGCAGCTTGCGTGAATCTTTCAAAGATGGTCGATGCATCGATGAGGCCTATATGGTGACTTACGTCATAGTCTGGGTTCGAGAGTGGTAATTTTCATCACCGTTATCTTTCGTATCTTTACTCGGATGAACTTTTGTCATCCCTTAGACTAACCCCATTCCTTGGTGTTTGACCCAAGGCGTAGGGATAGGTCAATGCCTCGATAAATTCAAGATCCATTTTCGGAAACGCTGCTATAAGTTACTGATTCTCTTACGTGGATCTAACTCCCATACCTCGGGTCTAAGACCGCTCACGCTCATACTGTACCAAGGTCGTTTTATATTTGGAGTATGTTATGTCTTCTTATCGCTGAGATCCCGGATAAAAAATAGCGGTCATGTGTAAAGTTCAACGTCATTCTTTATCCATTATACCCGTAGACAACTGTAATTCTGACTGAGAGGTGAGTACGAATGTTGATTCCCAAGCGCGTTTCATTCAGTGATTGCTTACTACGCGTTCCTATAAACCGTGTGTTGGAATTCTGGACTTGGTGTACAAACTATTCCGTATCATGTGATCGCACTTGAAGATCGAGTTGTAGCTAAGGGTATTGAATTGCCAGTAGTGTTGATAAATGTGGCATATTATTTCTTGCTTCGTCGATAGCATGAGCACACATGATCTAATTGGAGCTGCCGACAAAGGCATTACCGCTCGTGGCTGACGGTGATGGCCTAACCATCGGGGAGCTCGTAACTTTCTCAAAGGCAGGAAGCCCCTGCTCAAAGTCGAGGGCGACATAGCAAAGCTTCTCCTTGATATCACGGACGATTTCACGCTTGGCGGTGAAGGGATGGCCATGCGCCATCAGTTTCTTGATGGGGAAAGTCAGTCAAATCGTGGCCAGCGAGATCGAGACGGAGAATGGCGTGGGGAAGTGCGAAAACTTTGTAGATGGGGACTGTGGGTGACACTATCGCCGAAATCGAGCACGGTACCGGTGGTGCGACTAGGAGGCATAGAGACAGAGCACGGCCTGGATAGCGACATAGGAAGCGAGGGTGTTGAATGTCTCGAACATGATACGGGTCATCTTCTCTCAGCTAGCCTTGGGGTTGAGAGGGTCAAGAAGACCGAGCGCTTCTCGGGGACCATACACAGCTCATTGACGGGTGGGGATACTACGTTTGGATTGTGCCTCATCACTGGGGTGGGCGTGTTTATTCGATGGATAGCCCCAAAAGATAAGCGGGAAAAATGCTTACCTGACGAAGGGATCCTTTTGTCTCATGCCGATCATCACACGCTGGTAGCGGAGACAGCCAACGATGGAGCTGGAGATTGGATTAGACTAAGCGGATGAGAGAGGACGCGTTTGCCCATGGGAAAACAGCGCGGGGGGCATTGTCATCTGAAAACAGTGAGGAGGAGCGTCATTTGACGCGTCAAGGCGGCCCGAGTCTCCCGAAGGAGGGAGTGCATGGAGATTGGGATGTCTGTGGTTAGGCAGCGGGGAGCTGATGCGTCGAACGCGCCCGGGTATTCAGTTTGTGTGTGAGCTAGATAAGATATCTCGTTCGAGCCTCGAAGAGGGCTCAAGACACCAGGAAGTGAGGCCGAGAGGGGAACGCAGATGGGTCACTCCACGCGATCGCCAATCGGCTCACTGCGCGGTCACCACAACGACATCGCGTAGGTAAGGTAGAATGTTAGCAGTAGTAGTGTAACTGAGGTAATGTCCAGGTAATCTGGACTGAGGGAAAAATATGTGTCGAAGGCCAGGGGAGTGGTGGGTGGGAAAAATATTTGAGCTGAGAGCGAAGGCCGGACTCGAGCCCGACACTAGAGGGGAGGGGAGCTCGTACCTCGCTAGGTGCTTCATGGATGAGAGGATGCAAGCAAATAATACAAATAGAGTTCTCGTGCCAGCGGTGTCGATAGGGTGATGTAATATATTGTGTGTGTGTGTGAGCGTGCGCCTACTGTGTGGGAGTGGTGGGTCCGAGCCTCAAGGAGAACTCGGAACACCAGGTCGTGAGGCCGAGGGGGGAACGCCGACGGGTCACCCCAACACACGTCCGCCGCTCGGCTCACTGCACAGCTACAATACTACTGATACCCGAAGACAAATGTATAATATCTTAAAGAGATGAAGGCTATGTGGAAAAAAAAAAACGGAACAGGGAAGTGGTGGGTGGGGAATAAAAGGAGAGTAACGGTAGGATTCGAGCCCGGCACTGGAGACGACAAGGAAGAGGGGCGAGCTCCTAAAGTGTGCCCGTGACAGTCACGTCTCGGCACGAGAAAGCGCACCTGGCTAGGAGCCAGGTGCTTCACTTACCACGATGTGGCGTTACCTTCTCGAAAACATCCGAGTGTAGCAACTAAGCCTGCCAGCTATTAACATGGGACCCCAATTTCCGCTCCTACTTCCCTCACGCCCATGGCGCGCTTCGAGTCCTTGCCACTAGAAGTTCGTAGCCTCCTGTTATGGCCGCCTTCCTGATAATCTTACTATTATCTGATCACCATCTGTTCATTGCCGCAATTCTTAGAACCACATGCTCAGGGACGAAACAAACAAAGATGGCAAGGACCAGTCAGGCTTATTTAGTCACAACTCTTCGAAAGAATTCCTGAAGCGTGAGTCAGTCTGGTTGTCGGAGCCTACTAGGAGCCAAGAGCCCGGGCCAATCATAGTTGCCGTCAGACTGAGGCTCTTTCTACCAAGCACGACATTTCATAGAAGGATCTGCTCATCAGTCTTTGTGGCAATTAGGCCTACTCCCCGGTCGTTGGCCATACATCTAGAGGTTCATTGGAATGTATGTACCCCTAATCAGCAAGTGTTTCAAGGATGTACGAGAGTCAGAATAGATAATGTTGGCACAACTTGGACAATGTACAATTCCTTACTTGATTCACGCCTGGGATACTATGCTGCAAAGTAGAGCTCCTCTCCTAGAGCTGTGAGCAGGCCTTTACATGCTCTCAACTTTCGCTCAGCAGTCTGTTTATTTTATTGTCCCATCTTCCAGCCTCAACGCTTCCTCTCACGGTGATATGGGCGTCATGGGTCACCACTTGTACGGTGATCTACATCATAGTCGGATTGCGTTTGGGAGCGGTAGTTCGGAGCCTATTACTGTTATCTTTCGTATCGCTACTCGGAAGCCGAGTCACCTTTCTTGTTATTCCTCAGGCTATGCTGTTCCTTGATGTTTCATCCAAGTTGTGGGAGGAATATGTAATGCCTCGGTGAACTCAAGGTCCATTTCCAGAAACGCCACCATGAGTCATGGGTTCTCTTCTTATGGATCCAGCCCCTATATCTCAGGTCTAAGACCGCTCATATTCATGCCGCACGAAGATCGTCTTCTAATTGGAGTACGTTATGGCCTCTGATCGCTGAGATGCCGGATAAAAGTGACCCTTGAAGGTCGTGTATAAGGTTTACCGTCATTCTTCATGCATCATGTCCACGGATGTCCCTACCACAAGGCGAACGTAGTTCTAACTAAGGGGTGAGCACGTATGTGAATTCGCAAGTGCGACTTATTCAGTGATTGTTCACCACGCATTCCTATCAAGCGTCCGTGTAAATGGTGAATGCTACCCGGTTACTTGATGGTCTTTCTGACCTTCGCTTTTCAGAGTATCAGAATATTCCGCTGCAATGCTATTGACAATTTCGCCATCACCAAAATTTATGTGTGATGGTCCCAGTGATGCTGGAAACAAATTGATATACCTGTCAATTGTGGGTTCATCCCGGGAAGCTGAACCACTAGTTATTTATTTGAGCACACATTGAAATCTAGAATATTTGCCACCGGCTTCCGTCATATTTGCACCGCCAGTTGTGATCGGTTCTAGAGCTTCCAGTTTTACCCCAGATTAATCCAAGTGCTTTGTCCTATAAATGGGAAGCTATTTTCATATCCCCACTCTATCTATCCATCTAGGGTCTAATGGCATTTTCCTATCGAAGTATCACCAAGTTTATGGAAAACCCCAAAACTTTATCAGGTGAAGCCCTAAACCTTGAGCCGTACGCCCGGGTTCTACTTGACGATCACGGTGGAATTCCGACATCCAAGTTCTTCACGAACACCGTTTACAAAAATATCTATGTCGCGTAATGGAGACTCCTAGACACTAGGAAGGAACACCCGAAAAATGGGGTGTAGTTTTTTTGGGAGTTTTCACGGTCGGAGAAAGGTATAAAGGGGCCCTTCAATTTGTCTCTACACTCCTTAGCTTCTCTGCGAAGTGAATCACTCAACACCTTCTACATTGTCACACACACAACCATGCCCCCATACACCATCGAGAGCGTTAAGACGCAGTACTACCTCACCACTCAGGGAGCGCACCCTGGTGCCACTGTCACCACAGCCAACGGCAAGGAAGGCATGCCTCCACAAGCCGTGAGTGCCCAAGCTTCTCGTCTATAACGAGGAATATCAGGTTTTTCTGACCTCTCTTTGCGCTTAGATTATAGACCTTAATCCCCCTCTCCGTGGGTCTGTGAACACCTGTACCATCCGTGGACCTGGCCGCCTATGTGTCGCCTTACCCGGAGTTAGCTGAATTCATTAACGTTGCATAGTTGAACCTTTTCTGACCAAAATTGGGCTCAGGGTGCTGGCGGAGGTACCAAACTTATTTGGTCTAGTGAGGAGTATCAGTGGATAATCAGGCAGACTGGCACTGAGACCTACGTGTAAGTCGCCCTGTAAAGTGAACAGAACAAGTTAAATATTTGAGCTAACCTCTCTGCCTTGGGCCGCCGTTAGAATTACGCCCGCCAACGGCGAGGATCTTTACTGGATTGACAAGTTCGGGAGTGGACCTGTCGTAAGCAGCCTTTCAATGTTAACCATTCGGATACCACCAACTCATCATTTGCATTCTAGTACTTGGTTGAACCCGGCTCCAGTGTGCAGCCCCCTGAGAACGAGTTCAAGATCACGCCACTGCTTAGGGATTGATTGCTGTCGAGATCAACTCCCAAGTGAAAAAAAATAATTTTTTTTCAGTGATTCTAGTTCCAAATCCGTCCGTGAATAGTTGTACAACAATGTTATCAAAGCCAGTGTAGTGTTTGATAAAAAATGAAAATAAAGTGAAGCCTGCCTGTTGTGTATATCTAAAAATTTATCCTCCTGCTTCAACTGCGCTGAACTCCGACTGTGATTTGCCACTACCTGATCATTTGATGACAGGCGTAATCATTGTTGTATCTTCTGCTGAAGCCAAGCACACGGCTTCATGTGGCCACCTCAGCCGTCGGACCAAGTTGATTCCTGGGCATGCTATCACTATATCTCACTTCATCACACCTCAATGTTTCAAAGACACAAAGATTAAATCAGTATAGCATAACTTGCCGCTGTCATTCTGCTTTAAAAAAAACAAAAGAGAGGTTTCATAACACGCAAGAGCGTAAAGACATCAGAATCAATTCATTAAGCCTTCTCCTCACTCCCAAAAAACCTCTAAAGCTACCGCCCTCGTCCAACTAGAAGCACTCTAAAAAACGCACGCACACGATGCGTCAACCACAAATCTCATGAAATTTTAAAAAAACACGTACTGCGATGGACAATACCAGGACCAGATTCGTCATACTCTTGCTTGGAGCACCACAAATTCTGGAATGTGCTGAGCGACGCCAAAATCGAACCACCGATCCAGACAGAGTACTTCCTCTCGGGAGGAGCAACAATCTTAACCTTCATACTCGAAGGCGAAAGCGAGGTCAGCTCTTTTTGCATCCGGTCAGCAATACCAGGGAACATCGTGGTTCCGCCGGACAAGACGACGTTGCCGTAGAGGTCACGACGGATGTCGAGATCGCACTTGAAGATCGAGTTGTAGCTAAGGAGCCGTTAGCGTTGATAAATATAGCAGATTTGTGGCTTCGGCGACTTACGTAGTCTCGTGGATACCGGCGGCTTCGAGACCGAGGAAGGCAGGCTGGAAGAGCGCTTCGGGCGGAAGCTTATTGATAGTATGAGCACGTGATCTAATTGGGGTTCCAGATAAACGCGTACCGCTCATTGCCGATCGTGATGACCTGACCATCGGGGAGCTCGTAGCTCTTCTCGAGGGCAGAGGACTGAGCGGCAGTCTGAAGCTCCTGCTCAAAGTCGAGGGCGACATAGCAAAGCTTCTCCTTGATGTCACGGACAATTTCGCGCTCGGCGGTGGTGGTGAAAGGATAGCCACGCTCCATCAGGTTCTTGATGAGGAAATCAGTCAAATCGCGGCCGGCGAGATCGAGACGGAGAATGGCGTGGGGAAGCGCGAATCCCTCGTAGATGGGAACCGTGTGTGTGACACCATCGCCGGAATCGAGCACGATACCAGTGGTACGACCAGACGCGTAGAGAGAGAGGACGGCCTGGATGGCGACGTAGAAAGCGGGAGTGTTGAATGTCTCGAACATGATCTGGGCCATCTTCTCTCGGTTAGCCTTGGGATTGAGGGGAGCCTCGGTCAAGAGGACCGGGTGCTCCTCGGGGGCCACACGCAGTTCATTGTAGAAGGTATGACGCCGAATCTATTCCATGTCGTCGCAGCTAGTGAGAATGCCATGTTCAACGGGGGTACTTGAGGGTGGGGATACTACGTTTGGATTGTGCCCTATCACTGAGGCGGGCGTGTTTATTGATGAATGGCCCCAAAGGATACGTGAGGAAAATGTTTACCCGACGTAGGAGTCCTTTTGGCCCATACCGACCATCACGCGCTGGTGACGGAGACGACCAATGACGGAACTGGAGACTGAAGATTGGGTCAGATCAAATGGGTGAGAGAGAGATTGCTCACAGGAAAACAGTGCGGAGGGTATCGTCACCCAAAAACAGTGAGCGACATCGTTTGACGTGTCAGGACGGCATCAGCCTCTTGAAGGAAGGAATGCTTAAAGATTGGGATATCTGTGGTCAGGCGGCGGGGAGCTGTTGCGTCGAACCCGCCCGGGTATTCAGTTGTGTGCGGTAGATAAGATAAGATGAGCTGCAGGCAAACGAAGAACAAATAGAGTCTGCCAAGCCACATTTAGCATTGTTTACCACAGCTTGGCAATGGCTGCCTCGGAAACATCCGAGTGTACAGTCGTCTTTGTAATAACCCAGAGCAGGGAGCCCAAAGCTTCAACTTTCCAAAGTCAATCCTTGTTTGAGTGTCCAAACATTACACTCCAAAATAATATAGTATTTACCATATACAGTCACTGGTGCAATGGCGCTATCACTCTGTGCAAACAAGCCTTTTAGGGGATCAAATATGCAATTCTCACGTGTTTAAATATTCGAATTACGCCTCGGCGGCCCACGATTCTAAAATTTAAACACGTGAGAATTACATATTTGGTCCCCTAAAAGGCTTGGTTGTGCAGAGTGTATGGGCTTTTCTCCTCGAGGGGCAATGGGTTAAAGGTTAAGCGGGCGCTATGGGTTCTGCCATCGAACTGCCTGCGAACCAACTTCAGAGAGGCAAAATACTATGGAGTATGGGTTATTACTGTCACTTGGCACGTGGTCTGATTTGGCATGGGCCCCTGATCAATTCATATCATTTTTTACATACGACACCTGCATAAAGTAGACCATTTCTCCTCCCACTGCTTTGCCCTTTCCATTCGCCTCAGCCACGACCTACTCACGTCCAAAACGACCATGCCAGCAACGACCGTCCCAGCACGTCGCCGCCGCCACTCTGGCTCTCTCGAGAGCAGCGACCATGCGCGCCTAATCGCAAGAAGTATATTAAAAGACGGGAGTGGCATTGGGATTGACCCCCCGCCCCGGCCTAAATCAACACCTGGAGAGCGCCCAGCACGGCGGCGGCGACAAAAGAGTCCCGGTGATAGTGAAGGAGAGGGAGATGGAGACCAAGAGGGGGAGACCATGCAGGTAGAAGAGACAGAGACCGCCGTGAAGGACACCTGCACAGGCGAGTCACACGCAAGCCATGACCTTGAGAGTGGGGAGCTGGATCTCCGTGGGGAGGCGCATCCAGGCTCTTGTACCTCGGCAAAGGCTACCTCTCCATCGGCTACCGGAGCCACTGAGAGACCCAAGCGTCCGCTTCCTGCATCCAAAATGCGAAAAATGGCGCCAGGCTCAACACCTACCAACCCACACAATCCTATTCCTATTGTTGCGAATCCTTTGATGCTCCCTGTCCAGGCCCAGGTCCATCGTGGTGGTGCGGCGGCAGCGCAGAGGAAGTTGTATGTTGTCCTTGAGCAGGCATGTTTGGAAGCTTATCGGATCTCGGGGAGTGGGAGTAGAACTCGGAATGGGAGGGAGGGGGATGTCAAATATACCCTTTTGAACTGCGACGATCATCAGGGTATCCTTGCCAAGACTGGGAGGGATATTGCGGATGCGAGACCGGATATCACACATCAGGTTTGTTCGTCATGTGTTTTGGTTTATATCGGTGGCTCATGCGATACCAGTGCCTACTTACACTCCTTGATTCTCCGCTTAACAAAGCGGGACTGCTTCAAGTTTTCATCCATACTGCCAAGGGCGTCTTGATAGAGGTTAACCCTCATGTGAGAATACCAAGAACCTTTAAACGCTTTAGCGGGTTAATGGGTGAGCATCCACCCCTCTTTCCCACTTTCTCGGAGAACTGAAAGCCACGTACAAGTCCAATTACTGCATAAACTATACATCCGAGGAGCCAATGGACCCGAAAAGCTCCTCAAATGTGTTGGGGTAATACGCAATGTGCACTTTTTTGAGAGACGGATCTCTGACTCGGTTTATAGAACCCTGTGACCGACCATCTACCACCCAACACAGTCAAAATTAGTAAGTGCTCCCGCCTCCTACCTATTTGTATGCATGGCTCATGGGACGTCCAAAGCCCTCTCGGGCGATGCCCCGACAATGAGACTCTCAAAATACCTCCCTACGCTACCTGTGACGCACAATATTGCCGTATTTGTGGGTGCTATGGCTCGTGGCAAGGACGATTTTGCGGACGCGTATGTAGACCAAAAGATTAGCATCAGTGACTATCCTCTAAGTGCTAGTGTTGCTTGCGGAAAAGTATGTGTGTGTGACTTTCTCTGATCACACTGATGCTGAATTTTGTGCGGCCAGTTTTGTTGTGCCCTAGAAGAGCTTTGGGACATTGTTTAAAAACTGTGCGTAAAGAAAAATTCTGACTCCGATCTGAATGTATCCCTATCTAGTCCGAACCATCTGCACTTCAACTCGCAGACTTGCCAGTTCGACGGACATTTTTCTGCGTAATACTAGCGTATTTCTAGGCCTATTGACATGCGAGCGACTCAACTCGCCGTGTGTCAAGGGTATGCTGTAATAAATTATTACAAAAGCTTTGTTATCGCGATAGGATCATCATCATCAATCGCAAAGTAACGGACACGCGACGCCCCGGAAAAGTCACTGCCGCAACGATCAGCTGTCCAGCCCAGCCACAACCAAGACCACTGCCACTACCACTACCACCACCACCACCACCACAACAGCAACCGATTCCCCATAGATGTCTGATGCTACAACACCGGTACCCCAGGCCGCCAGCGCGAGTCCTTTACCAGCAGGCATTACCGATCCCAACTACCAGCCTCTACCAGGCCGATTGGGCAATCTGACGGTCCCTCAACAACATGCGCTAGAGAAACTCAAGAAGGAGCTACAGGAAGAGGGCAAGTTTGTGCCGGAGAGGATGGATGATGCGACGTTATTGAGGTGAGTGGCCCCACATCTGGAGGGGTGTTCCCCCTTGAGTAGGGGTTTGTGAATACAGAGAGGGTGTGTTGGCTGATGTGTTTTTTTTTTGTTATCGTCTTTTTTTTTCTTTCTCTCCCGCTGTTTCTTCTCTTTTTGTGTTTTTTTTTTTGGGTCAGATTTTTACGTGCCCGGAAGTTTGATGTTGTCAAGGCGAAGGAGATGTTGCTTAATGCTGAGCAGTGGAGGAAGGAATTTGGTGTGGATGAGATTGTCAAGTGTGTTTATTCTTTTTCTTGTGTGGTTCCTTTCCACTCTCTCTGGCAGGGTTGGATGGGAGGGGGATGGATGATTAATCAATTAATATCACAGGAACTTTGATTTCAAGGAAAAGGAAGAAGTGAACAAGTACTATCCTCAGTACTATCACAAAATGGACAAGGTACGCAACAACCTAAACGCCCCAAACTCAAAAAAATCTCATTTCTCCTCCCCACACACACGCACACACACACACACATCAAAAGGACGGCCGCCCAGTCTACATCGAACAACTTGGCAAACTCGACGTCAAGGCCCTCTACAGCATAACAACCCAAGAACGCCTCCTCCAACGCCTCGTCCTCGAATACGAAAAATTCCTCACCGACCGTCTCCCCGCATGTTCCAAACTCGCAGGTCACCCCGTCGAAACGTCATGTACAATCCTCGATCTCAACAACGTCGGTCTCTCATCCTTCTACCGCGTCAAAGACTTTGTGATGGCTACTGCTGCGATCGGACAGGATAGGTACCCTGAGACGATGGGCAAGTTTTATATTATCAATGCGCCGTGGGCGTTTAGTGCTGTGTGGGCGATTATTAAACCGTGGTTGGATGAGGTGACGGTGAAGAAGATTGATATTTTGGGGAGCGGGTATAAGGAGAAGCTGTTGGAGCAGATTTCGGCGGAGAATTTGCCGAAGGAGTTTGGTGGGATGTGTGAGTGTGTGGGTGGGTGTTCGTTGAGCAATGCTGGACCGTGGATGCCTACTGAGGCTTAAGAGATCTTGGAGGGAGGAAGAAGGCCCGTTGGTGACTTTTTTTTTTTTTTTTCGCGTTCTTACTTGTGTTGTTGTTGTACGGAATACCAGATCCTTTGTAATCCCGTTTGTCCTTGAAAGGCAGTTAGATTAACTACGACACGGATTTTGAAATCTACCAAAAAAAACCTCTAGCAAAAAAGAAATGTTTCTAAAAATCAACAATCTCCGTCCTTAGGAGGGGAGGAGGAATAACATCGCCCACAAGAGTCGGCACCATCAAATTCTTCTTCTCAACACCATTCCCATTCGCACTCTTAACATTAACAACACCACCACCCCTCCGCTTCTGCACACCCTTCAACCATCCCAGCACCTCCACCATAAAAGAACCCAAGCCCACCCACAATCATCACATGCCCATACCATCCCATCACACGCCAAGCCTTGAACGTAGTCCGTAGCAGTGTAAATGATAAACGGTGCAGCGGTATAGTTGAGTATGACAATCGTGGTGAGGGTGCTGAGGATGTCGTAGATGCGTTTGGTGAATGTGGGTTGTTCGTGGCCTTCGGGGGAAAGAACGAGGGGACGGATGGTGGTGCGGACGAGGCGGGCGAGGGAGGTGATGATGGCAGCCCATGAAGAAGGTGAGATAGTAGCCTGAAGCGACGCCATGCTGAGAGGAAAGTCCAAGTTAGTTCTTTGTCGGGGACCTGGAAAGGAAAAAAATGCGCACCCAAACAGCACTGGTGAGGAAGGTAAGAGCCGTGACCTTGTTACCGGGTTTTTGACCTTTGGGAGCAACACGCTTATAGATACACTCGCGGAGCCACACATTCGTTTTCATGTTCCATGAATCGAGGAGAATCTTAAAGTTGGGCGCTAGTTCGATTTGGAACACTTTGACATTGGCTGCGCCGTCCCATTTTGCTGCTCCGGTGGAAGAGAAACCTGTGAAGCCAAGACCGGTGAGGATACTCGCACCCTGGGTTGGTGTGTTGAGTAATGGGTTTTATTTTTGTGGGGGGGGAGGTGATAATTACCTCGGTGAGTGTCCAAATAGCGTAATACTTGGTACGCTCGATGGGACCGAAGGCTTGGAAAAGGATGAAACTATATCATCAGCCGTCAGCTCTCGACAAAACAACACAAAAAAATAACAAAGCTTCGCTCACCGGTTCAAATAGCTCAATTTAGCAAATCCGGGCGTCAGAGTCGTAGCAAAACTATACTTGGGCCCGAGAACGACAAAAGTGCCAAGATAGAGAAGACCCATGATCATACGTGTGTACGCAGCGCGTTTACGACCTGGAGGAAGTGTTCGTCCACTATTATGCTTGCCCTTGACGGATTCGCCTTTGAAGACGGATTCGTGGACGAGTTCTGTGTATTCTGCATAGTCGAGGAATGGGCCGACGAGAAGACCTGGGAAGTAGAAGCTGAGGATAGGGGAAGGGGATTATTGAGTTGTATTTTTTTGGGCCAAAATAGGAAAACGTAGACGCACGAGTATCCGAGGAATTCGAGAAGGGAAGGGTATTTTGTGACGCGTTTGGCCATTTGCCATTTGTCGAGTTCCTGGTAAGGTAGAGTAAGGAAGGGGGGGGGGGGGGTTCGAATTAGAGAGGGGATACAGACCTCAGAGGGACGGCGACCGTCAAAGACGTTCCAAGCAAAGGTAGTGAGCTTCATGGTGAGCACCATTTGGGGGCCAGTGACCTCCACGGTCTCGTAATTGGTACCCTTGATGGCACGGATGACATGACTGGTGAAAGGATGAATGAGGATCCCCGGAAGTGGGTTGGAGGACATACTTGGCGAACAAGTGACCTATGACAATGCTAAGGGGGGGGCGTCAGCGGTGTTTCGTGGTGGCCCTCGCTTTTGAGTGTACAAACTCACAAGAAAACGCGCCATGGCATGCTCTTGCTCTTGTCATATTTTGCAATGTAATACGTGGCCAAGATACTCGCGAGAAGTTGGGCAAAGGCAGAGTATATTTTGAGAACGGGGAAGAAGAAGAGGAGCGCCACGGCTACATTGAAGAGATGGCGAAGGGCTGGCTTGGATGAAGGTACGCGGACGAAGAGACTTCCCAGGGGGTACGCGACAAGCAAGCAGAAGATGAGCTGTTGTTGTAAGTGAGGTGATGCAAACGTTTTTCTACTGGTAACGTACTTTTATCTGGTCAACGCTGGCACCAGCAATGGCTGCCAGAGGCACGAAGAGAGCGTCCATGACGAGCTGGAGGCGACGACCTAGAGGAAGCAGAAAAAGGTGGCAGAGCGCTTAAAATAGTATTCAAATTGGTTGGGGCATGAGCCTTGCCCCTTTTGGAATGCGCTGGCGTCTCGAGAGCCGGGCACGAATCAATCTGAACAACTGAACAAGCGACCACTGCTGCGACCAAGTCGCAAATCGTACCACACACGATTATTATTTTGTGCTGCGTAAGCGTAGCTCGGTGATGTGCAAGGTTTGGAGAATGCACCGCCAAGCAATGCAGCTGCGCACGGCAACAAGAACAGTTCGGAATGTGGAGCGTGACAAACCCACAACGCAGCCACATAGCCATAAAAGGCAGGTGGTGACCTGCCCTCAATGCCATCGGATAACAAACCCCTGCCGTCTCTCTCTCGTCCGTCCCTTCTGCGACAACCCAATCTCTCCAACGACCCGCAAGGTTAGCGTCATCTCTCATTCGCCTGTTCATCCGCAGCACTGACGGGTTTCTTATCTCCGTGACATCCGCCCGTATCGTATATATATACATCAACCACTCCAGTCTCTCTCAACTCATCCCCAACCCACCACCACCCCATCGCTTTTCTTTTCTCTGCCCCTTTTTCTTTACGAGTAATCGAATAATCATCAGCCATGGAGGAAGAAGTTGCTGCCCTTGTACGTCCCCATACCAGCCTCCGATGATCGCCCTCCGAGGCTCATTCCTTCTCCCCCTCAGGTTATTGATAACGGCTCTGGCATGTGCAAGGCTGGCTGTATGTGTTTTTGTTCTCTACACCTTGAAAACTCCTCCGTTGACCTCATTTCTTTTTAGTTGCCGGTGAGGCGATCTTTCCTGACACGTCAAACGACGCCACTCACTCTTCTCAGGTGACGATGCCCCCCGTGCTGTTTTCCCGTGAGCAAACACATCCTCTCTCACTCATCTACTCGGTCTAATCCAATCTCCAGTTCCATCGTTGGCCGTCCCCGTCACCAGGGTGTGATGGTCGGTATGGGCCAAAAAGACTCCTACGTCGGGTAAGTATTTTTCCTCCGTATCTTTAGGGGCTATCCATCAATAAACACGCCCGACTCAGTGATGAGGCCCAATCCAAGCGTGGTATCCTCACCCTCAAGTACCCCATCGAGCACGGTATCGTCACCAACTGGGACGACATGGAAAAGATCTGGCATCATACCTTCTACAATGAACTGCGTGTGGCCCCCGAGGAGCACCCGGTCCTCTTGACCGAGGCTCCCCTCAATCCCAAAGCTAACCGAGAGAAGATGACCCAGATCATGTTCGAGACATTCAACACTCCCGCTTTCTACGTCGCCATCCAGGCCGTCCTCTCTCTCTACGCGTCTGGTCGTACCACTGGTATCGTGCTCGATTCCGGCGATGGTGTCACACACACGGTTCCCATCTACGAGGGATTCGCGCTTCCCCACGCCATTCTCCGTCTCGATCTCGCCGGCCGCGATTTGACTGATTTCCTCATCAAGAACCTGATGGAGCGTGGCTATCCTTTCACCACCACCGCCGAGCGTGAAATTGTCCGTGATATCAAGGAGAAGCTTTGCTATGTCGCCCTCGACTTTGAGCAGGAGCTTCAGACTGCCGCTCAGTCCTCTGCCCTCGAGAAGAGCTACGAGCTCCCCGATGGTCAGGTCATCACCATCGGCAATGAGCGGTACGCGTTTATCTGGAACCCCAATTAGATCACGTGCTCATACTATCGATAAGCTTCCGTGCCCCCGAAGCGCTCTTCCAGCCTGCCTTCCTCGGTCTCGAAGCCGCCGGTATCCACGAGACTACGTAAGTCGCCGAAGCCACAAATCTGCTATATTTATCAACGCTAACGGCTCCTTAGCTACAACTCGATCTTCAAGTGCGATCTCGACATCCGTCGTGACCTCTACGGCAACGTCGTCTTGTCCGGCGGAACCACGATGTTCCCTGGTATTGCTGACCGTATGCAAAAAGAGCTGACCTCGCTTTCGCCTTCGAGTATGAAGGTTAAGATTGTTGCTCCTCCTGAGAGGAAGTACTCTGTCTGGATTGGTGGATCGATTTTGGCGTCGCTCAGCACATTCCAGAACTTGTGGTGCTCCAAGCAAGAGTATGACGAATCTGGTCCTGGTATTGTCCATCGCAGTACGTGTTCTTTTAAAATTTCATGAGATTTGTGGTTGACGCATCGTGTGTGTGCGTTTTTTAGAGTGCTTCTAGTTGGACGAGGGCGGTAGCTTTAGAGGTTTTTTGGGAGTGGGGAGAAGGCTTAATGAATTGATTCTGATGTCTTTACGCTCTTGCGTGTTATGAAACCTCTCTTTTTGTTTTTTTTTAGCAGAATGTCAGTGGCAAGTTATGCTATACTGATTTAATCTTTGTGTCTTTGAAACATTGAGGTGTGATGAAGTGAGATATTGTCACAGCATGCCCAGGAATCAACTTGGTCCGATGGCTGAGGTGGCCATATGAAGCCGTGTGCTTGGCTTCAGCAGAAGATACAACATTGATTACGCCTGTCATCAAATGATCAGGTAGTGGCGAATCACAGTCTAAGTTCAGCGCAGTTCAAGCAGGAGGAGAAATTTTAGATATACACAAGAGGCGGGCGTCACTTTAGTTTCATTTTTTCAAACACTACACCGACTTTGATAACATTGTTGTACAACTATTCACGGACGGATTTGGAACTGGAGTCACTGAAAATTTTTTTTTTTCACTTGGGAGTTGATCTCGACAGCAATCAATCCCTAAGCAGTGGCCTAATCTTGAACTCGTTCTCAGGGGGCTGTACACTGGCGCCGGGTTCAACCAAGTACTAGAATGCAAATGATGAGTTGGTAGTATCTGAATGGTTAACTCCGAGAGGTTGCTTACGACAGGTCCAGTTCCGAACTTATCAATCCAGTAAAGATCCTCGCCGTTGGCGGGCGTAATTCTAGCGGCGGCGCAGAGGCAGAAGTTAGCTCAAATATTAACTTGTTCTGTTCACTTTACAGGGCGACTCACACGTAGGTCCCAGAGCCAGTCTCCCTGATTATCCACTGATACTCCTTATCAGACCAAATAAGTTTGGCACCTCCGCCAGCACCCTGAGCCCAATTTTGGTTAGAAAAGGTTCAACTATGCAACGTTGATGAATTCAGCTCACTCCGGGTAACGCGACATATAGGTGGTTAGGTCCATGGATGGTACAGGTGTTCACAGGCCCATGGAGAGGGGGACTAAGTTCTATAATCTAAGCGCAAAGAGGGGTCAGAAAAACCTGATATTCCTCGTTATAGACGAGAAGCTTGGGCAGCTCACGGCTTGTGGAGGAATGCCTTCCTTGCCGTTGGCTGTGGTGACAGCGGCACCAGGGTGCGCTTGCTGAGTGGTCAGGTAGTATTGCGTCTTAACGCTCTCGATGGTGTATGGGGGCATGGTTGTGTGTGTGATGATGTAGAAGGTGTTGAGTGATTCACTTCGCAGGGAAGCTAAGGAGTGTAGAGACAAATTGAAGGGCCCCTTTATACCTTGCTCCGACCGTGAAAACTCCCAAAAAAACTACACCCCATTTTTCTGGTGTTCCTTCCTAGTGTCTAGAAGTCTCCATTACGCGACATGGATATTTTTGTAAACGGTGTTCGTGAAGAACTTGGATGTCGGAATTCCACCGTGATCGTCAAGTAGAACCCAGGCATATGGTTCAGGGTTTAGGACTTCACCTGATAAGGTTTTGGGGTTTGGGTGATAGTCTCAATAGGAAAACGTCATTAGACCCCTTGGACTGGATAAGCTTATTCATAAAGACAAAGCACTTTGGATAAATCTGGGGTAAAATTGAAAATTTCGGGAATCGATCAGAATCTGACAGGGAAAATAGAAATGAAGTTGGTGGCAAATCTTCTAGCTTTCGATATGTGCTCCAATAAATAGTTGTTTGGACTTCCCAAGATGAAGCTACGATTGGAAAGCATGTCGATTGGTTCCCAGTGTCATTGGGACCGTCACTGCCTAAAATTTTGGTGATGGCGGAAACTGTCAATAGCATTACAAGAGAATATTCCGACTCTCTGATAAGCTCAGGTCAGAAAGACCATGAAGTAACCGGGTAGCATTCGTGATGTACATACGGTTGATATACTTGTGGAAGCAATCACTGAATGAGGCGCGCTTATGAATCAATGTGCTCACCCCTCAGTTAGAACTACATTCGTCTTGTGGAGTCAGGTTATCCACGGGTATGAAGATCCACATAATAAGAGAGCCCATAGCTTATGGCGGCATCTCTGGAAATGGGCCCTGGATTTATCGAGACATTGCACTATCCCCACAAACTGGATCAAACGTCAAGGAATGGGATTAACCCGAGGGATAACAAGAAGGTAGCTCCACTTCGGAGTGGAGATACGAAAGATAACAGTGATAAACTCAGACTCACCGCTCCCGAACATAGCCCGACTATGGTGTAGGTCACCGTCCAAGTGGTGACCCATGGCACCCGTATGATGATGTATCACGGTGAGATGAGGTGGAAGGTGGGAAAATCAGATAAACAGACCACTGAGCGGAAGTTGAGAGCATGTAGAGGCCCCCCCACAGCTCTAGGAGGGGAGCTCTCCCCGATATGGCATCCTCGGCATCAATCAAAGTAAGGAATTATTACAACAATTGGGTTGTCCAAGTTGTACCAGCAACACATCTGAATTCTGGTACGACCGTGGTTCAGCCTGAAACACTTACTAACTTACTATTTCGGTGTATATGCATTCCAACGAACTTCTAGATGTGTAGCCAACAACCAGGAACTGGGCCTAGTTGTCACCAATGCCAGTCAGCAAATCCTTCTATGGAATGTCGTGCTTGTAGAAAGAGCCTCAAATTGTAGGCGCCTGGTGGCCCAGGCTCTTGGCTCCTAGTAGGCTCCGAAAACCAGACTATTCTATTTCGCACTGCAGGAGCTCTAGGAATCGCGGTAATTAACAGATGGTGATCAGATAATGATAAGATCATCAGGAAGGTGGACATAACAGGGGGCTATGGGCTTCTAATGGCATCAAACTGCACCATGGGTGTGAGGGAGGTACAAACAGAGATTGCGGTTCCATGTTTCCTTTTGAATGCAAATAAGATCTGTATCTTGGCCTGGAATCTTCTTCCCCGGAAACAAGGATTGGCAGGCTGAGTCACTGCGCTCAGATGTTTCCTGAGGAGGCAGTGCTAAATAGTGCTAAATAGGACTCACCTGGAGCCTGCTCTATTTTGACGTTTGTTTTGTTGGCTTGTACCCTGGTCGAATACGACCTAATACGACTTATCTGACACGTCCAACAACAATGTGCCCCATGCTGTTTTCCTGTGAGTACGCACATTCCCTCTCATCTGCCTGGTCCAATCCAACCACCAGTCCTGTCAGTTGGTCCTCCCTGTTACCAGGGTGTGATGGTTGGTATGGACCAAAAGAATTCCTACATTGAGTAAGCATTTCCCCTCCATATATATTGGGGCTATCCGTCAATAAACACTCCTGTAATGAGGCTTGGTCCAAGTATAATATCCTCACCCTCAAGTACCCCATTGAACATAGTATTGTCACCAACTGGGATGACATAGAAAGATCTGGCATCATACACCCTACAATGAACTGCGTGTGGCCCCTGAAGAACACCCAGACCTCTTGACCAAGGCTCCCCTCGACCTGAGAGAAGATGACCTAGATCATGTTTGAGACATTCAACACTCCCACTTTCCACATTGCTATCCAGCCATGTCCTCTCTCTCTGTGCGTCTGGTCGTACCACAGGTACTGTACCTAATTCCTGGAGATAGTGTCGCCCACACCATGTTGCCATCTACAAATGATTCGTGCTTCCTCATGCCATCCTCTGTTTCGACCTCGCTGCCAACCACAATTTGGCTGATTTCCTCATTAAGAACTTGATGCTACCCCTTCACAACCATCACTGAGTGTGAAATTGTCTGTGACATCAAGGAGAAGCTGTGCTATGTCACCCTCAACTTTGGTCAGGAGCTCCAGACTGCTGCTCAGTTGTCTGCCTTAAAGATGAGTTATGAGCTCCCCCAGTTTGATCACATGTGCTCATCATCCCTTCTTGACCTCTTACCACCACCACCAGTTTTTGAATCGGTCTCTGGCTGGTCTCAAGTGTTGTAGATAGGTTTCTTTCATGAATACTAGTCTACTGCTATCTATGCCTCCCAAACCCAGTGTGCACACGGCTTCTGAGCAGTTGCTGGCCGTGGCACGTTTCTTCACCCCGGGGTCATTTGGTACATCCTTGCCCCCCTCCCCCTCCCCAGCCCCAGCCCCTGCCGACTCTGTCAATGTGGCTCTGGCCAATGTTGCCACAAAGTGTTTACACTTTGAGGCTTCTCTGGCCCTCTCCTATGGCTCCATGCCCTCCCCCCCCACTGAGGAAGATTTTTCCCATCTTCCTGAGGTTCTTTAACCACCTCCTAAATCTGCCACCATCCAACGGGACCCCGCTTTGGACTACAGCTCTTGGCTGGTGGGTACTGCCCTCCCCCATCTTGGTCCCCTGCTGGCCTCTGTGCCCCCGAACCTCAACTCTGCCCTTGCCCTGGCTGAAGGGGCTTACAAACTCTTGGATGCCATCCTGGCCTCCGAGTGGTCTCAAATCCCAGTCACTTCTCAAGACCAAAAAATAACCTTCCAAGAGTACTTTCATTGTTATGCGGCGCACTGGGCTCCAGCTCCCTCTCCCCCCCAACATGTGGACGCCACATGCCCATTCCATGGAACTGCTGAGGTAAGCAGCCTCTCTGATCCTACTAATGTGGCCCCTGCTGTGCCGGCTTCTGGTCCGGCTGTGCAGGAGTCTATTCCTGCAGGGTTGGTGCCAGTTGCTGGTGCTGCCCCAGTGCTACCCCCTCCCCCTTGCCCTGCGCGCTCTCCCTGGCGCCCTCGGTTTGTCCCGTCTGGTGTGGCCCCTCCCCCCCCCCTTTCTTATGCTGGCACCCTCAAGGCGGCACCCACCTTGGTCCATGTGGCCAAGGCGTTCCCCACTCTCCCCACGGACCGTGTCATTGCTGTCCAAAAGGCAGTTCTTGGCGCTCTGGCTACCAAGGCCAAGCACACTTGCACTGTGGCTGGCCCTTCCAGGTGCCAGATTCTAGTTCCTGGGTCTGACACCCCCTCTAAGGCATCTCTCCCACACGTCACCCACGTTGTTAACTCAGCATTATCGGCCTCTGGCTCTGCACTTCACATTGAGTCAGCATGCCTTTCCTCTGGGGGCCTGTCCCTCTCTACCTCCACTGTCATGTTGGCTTCTGAGCTGGTAGCTGTTGGCACCACCCCCGGCAAGGACCTGAAGGCTCCCCTGGTCCCTGTTGCCCTCCCTACATCGCAATCTTACCTTAAGCTTGTTGATGTCCCTCTTTTCCAGCCTGGTACTGCTGACCGGGTTACCTCTGCTGAGGTTGCACAAGCTCTTGGCCAATTGCCCCTTGCCCTCTCTCTCCCCCTTGCTGGTCCCCCCCGGGTGATCCACAACTCAGCCAAGTCAACCATGGCCACTGCCTGGTTTGACATCCATGACTCTCAGTCCGGCTCCCACACTAAGGCGGTGGCTGGGCACTCCATTCCAATTGCTGGTGCCATCTGCTTCATCTGGACTGCCTGTGCTAACCCCGGCACCCCCCGCTGCTCTTGATGCTGGCACTGGGGCCACACTCTTCACTCATGCAGGGCCCACTCCATGCGTTGCCCCATCTGCTCTGAGCCTCACTCTGAGGCTGAACACCAGTCTTCCGCCGGCTGCTGCAAGGGCTACCCCAAGGCCAGACCCCCTGTCCCTGCCACCCCTGCTGGCTCCCCCTGCCCCCACATGGGCAAGTGTGTTAATTGCAGCAAATCACATGCCACCAACAGCCCAAAGTGCCCCTTCTGGCAACACTGATTCCAGCCAGAGTGGATCAAAGCCTGGTACATGGCCGATGGTCACACTGCAGATGCTGGTTGCAAGACCAGTGTCAGTTCTTCTGCCCGTAAGGTCAAGGGGCAACCAGTGGCTTCGGCCCCTCCCTCGACCTTGTAGGTCTTCTTGTTTCATTTTACAGTAGGTTCTGGGTTCTTTTTCTCTGCATTTGGGTTCTGTTTCCTTCTCCCTGGGGCCTCCCCATGTTTCAACTTCTCTTTTAGTTATCTTCCTGGTGGGGTTCAGGTGTCTAGGCACTCACCTGGCTCGGCCCCCACCTGACTTTCTTTTCACAGTCACTTGACGGCCACACTCAGTACAATGGATGTTGTTGGGCCCCCTCCGGGGGCCCTTCTGTGAATTTGTTTTGTATTTAAGCAGTCTATTACTTGAGCATCTTGTAGTAGGTACACTGTTGCAGACTGCTATTGTGCACCACGTAATAAATTGTTGATATTAAAAAAAAAAAAAAAGGTAGGATTTTGTGCTAACAAATACATGGAATAACTATGAACACATACTACATCCAGAATGGAGATAAATCAGCAAGCGGACCTGCTCATGTATCACAGCATTATATATGTCATAAAGCTCTATTTTAGGACACCGAATCATCATATTTTGATAACAAAATTCACTCAAATATATGCTATCAAACATACCAGCCTGGCGTACATCTTACACACCCAGAGCTACAAAGAAAAAAATGTCAATATTTTCAAGAGTGAATATTTGACACAGTGAACACATACCTGTGCAGCAACTAATTCTAAATTTTCTATAATACATTTTCCACATTTGGTAGCTAGAATCATGATGACACAATATGTTGTTATTTCCCACCCATCCCCAAAATGGCAGTTTTCAACAACATTATCCCTTATCACTGGTTTCTGCCATAAAACACCACACCCCTGGTCTTACAGTGAGAGCAGTGGCTACAATATTTACAAGAGTTCTACAGATGGGCCCCTTGGGGCCCAACATTGTCCAATGTACTGAGTGAGGGCATCAAGTGCCTGTGGAGAGAAAGAAACTAACTAGCTTGCTAGAGAGTGAATAGAGGGAGGAGAAATAAACATACCAGTGGGTGGGGAGGTGTGTTGGACAGCAGTGCCTCCCAGGTCAGGGGGGAAGGAAAATGCCAGGGGGTTTGCCTGGAGGAAGGTGATAAGATTGTCAATGTCTGTATAGTAGTTGGTGCCACTGTCTTGGGTCCAAGTCCAGTGTTGGGTGTAGAGTGGGCAGGACCAGAGAATGTGGTCACACCATTGGAAGGAGAAGCTGCAGGGACAGGAGGTAGGTTCATTAGGGAAGAACCATGATTGATACTCGCCAGTGGGTGCATGGTTAAGAATGCACTGTGTCAGGCAAGCGATGAGGGAAGGAGGCTTTTTTGCAACCGACAAGAGGAACAGCCCATTGTGAAAGTAGGAGGGATGGAGAGGTTTGCCACAGTAGGAGAGGGGCATGAATTGTGAGCCCAAGGAGAGGAGAGTGGAGTCTAGCTGCCATTCCTGGATAATGTGTTTGGTACATAGCTTCCAGATAGACAATGCCCAAACTAGGGATGAGGTCAAGAAGGGTGGATGAGGTTTCATGGAAGCAAGATTATGGGCCTGTCCATGTACCAAGAGTTTCCATTGTGATAGTGAGTGTGTGATGGTGAGGGAGTGGGAGGGTGAGGCTTCAAGCCATGGGATGAGGAGGGAAGCAACCAAGAGGGAGGTGTACCATCCAGAGGATGGGAAGGGGGAGAGTGCAGCCCACACCACTGAGGGAGAATCAGTCAAAAGGAAGAGAGAAGAGATACTACTGCTAAATAGGGGAAGTAGAGAAGAGATAGCAAAAGAAAAAGCATATCGTTCAGAATCAGTGCCTGTAAGGGAACCAGTGTTAGCAGAATTAGAGCATACAATTACATTGTTCACAGAAGCAATATAGGAAACTCAAGAGGAGAAACCAGTAAGTCGGGGAGGGGGGGAAGAGGAATCAAAACCTATGACTAAAGTATTGGAAGAGAAAAGAGCTTGAGATAGAGCAGGATCAAGTGTAGAGTTGCACCAAGAGGAAAGATCCTTTTTGGAGCAGGGGGATGGGGGGGTGAGGAATGTGAAGCAATTGGCAAATTGGTCTAGGATTCAATGTCCAGGTTCTGCCAGGGGGTGGGAGCAAAGGATGGGGTTGCCTTTGATGGAGGGTAGGGTGGCATCCATGAAGGCAAGTGCTGAGCCTGATGTTTGTCTTTGCCTGGTTGTGAGGAAGGGGATTGAGAGGGGGTGGCATTCAGTGGTGGAGGAGTGAGTAAGAAGGGAGTTGATCCTGTGGGTGTGAGGGAGGGAGGCAATCTGCATCACACTTCAAGTATGGAGTTTGCAAAGGTGGAGGTGTATGGGAAAGAGGCCTGCAATGGCTTCGACTCCTTGGGATGGGGAGGTGCAGAAAGCTCCCATAATCCACAAGGTGACACACCATTGCAAGGCTTTGAGTTGTTTGAGAAGTCCCTTGATGCAGGCAGCATCATGAAACCAGAGGGAGGAGCCATATGTCATCAATGGGACAACACAGGACTGGTAGAGTAGTCATTTATGGGACAGTGTGAGGCCTCTGGAGGAATTACCCAGTAGGCACATAGCACCTAGTAGGGAGAAAGACTTGTTGGTGTAGAATGTAACATGGTCTTTGAATGAGAGCCTTGGGTCAAACCAGAAGCCCAAATAGTGCCATATGGGGGAGGGGATGAGGGGAGAGGTGCCAGTGAAAGGGGCATAGCCCAAGTCTAAGGGGGGGAAGAATTTGTTGTCTCTCCAGTGAAATGCTGGAAAATGGACTTGATGGCAAGGGTAGGGGAAGCAAACACTGGGAGGACAAGGATGGGAAGCTTTCACACTAAACCCAACACTCAACTCTCAAATATTCAATCTTTTTTTTTTTTTTTAAATCAACAATTTATAATGTGGTGTGTGGTAGCAGTCCATGGCAGCTATCTACTACAAGAGCAGTGGCTACAATATATAAGAGAGTTCTACAGAAGGGCCCCAAAGGGGCCCAACAATGTCCATTGTACTGAGTGAGGGCTTCAAGTGCCTGTGAAAGAGATAAACTAACTAGTGGGCTAGAAAGTGAGGAGTGAGGGAGAAAGGTACATACCAGTGGGCAAGCTAGGTAGGAAGGGGGGGTGGGGAAGAGTGTCAAACAGCATTGCCTCCTGGGTCGGGGGGGAACAAGAAGGCCAGGGGGTTGTCCTGGAGGAAGAGAATTAGGCCATTGAGGTTGGTGTAGTAATTGGAGCTGCTGTCCTGAGTCCAAGACCAGTGTTGAGTGTAAAGAGGGCAGGACCAGAGAATATGGTTGCACCACTGGAAGGGAAAGCCACAAGGGCAGGATGTTGGTTCATTGGGGAAGAACCAGGATCAATATTTGCCAGTGGGGGTGTGGTTGAGTATGCACTGTGTTAAGCAGGCAGTCAAGGAGGGTGGTTTGCAAGCGATAAAAGAGAGGTAAGAGCCATTGTGGAAATAGGAGGGGTGTAGGGGTTCGCCACAATGTGAAAGGGGCATGAATTGTGAGCCCAGGGAGGGGAGAGTGGAGTCAAGCTGCCACTCCTGGATAACATGCTTGGTACTTAGCTTCCAGATAGACAACACCCAGACAGGGGACGAGGTTGAGAAGGGTGGGTGGGGTTTCATGGAAGCAAGGGTGTGAGCTTGCCCATGTACCAAAAGTTTCCAGCGCAATAGGGAGTGCGCAATGGTGAGTTTGTGGGAGGGGGATGCCTCAAGCCAAGAGATGAGGAGAGAGGCAACTGACAAGGAGGTATGCTGTCCTGAGGAGGGAGAGGGGAAGAGTGCAGCCTGCACTGCTGAGGGAGAATCAGTAAGTAGAAAGAGAGAGAAAACATCATTGCTAAATAGGGGTAACAGGGAAGATATGGCAAAAGAGAAAGCGAAATGTTCAGAGTCGGTACCTGTGAGTGAACTGGCATCAGTAGAATCAGAGTGTACAAGTACATTGTTCACTGAAGCAACATAGGAAACCCAAGAGGAGAAGCCAGCAAGACGGGGGGGAGGGGAGGAGGAATCAAATCCAATTACAAGAGTGTCAGAAGAAAAAAGTGCTCTAGAGAGGGTGGGATCAAGAAAAGAATTGTGCCAGGAAGTCAGGTCTTTCCTGGAGCAAGGGGAGGGTGGGGTAAGGAAAGAAAGCTGGTCAGTGAACCGGTCAAGTATTACCCAGGTTAGGGGTCCACTCCTGAGTCGCAGAGTTGGGATCACAAAGGAGTCTATACAGACTTATTCCTTTATGTCTTACTGTCTGACTTGGAGATGGGCTGAATGAATCTCTGAAGCCCTTTCAGGCAAACTAGGGATTTAGACAGAACAGTGTATAACACTAAGCTAAGGGTACAAGTGAGTGTAGCTAGGTTTATATACATAGAGGTGTCTGCTATTTATAAGTACCCTGGGTAAGTACTTGGTCAAGGCAAGTCATAAGAAGGGGGCCCAGGTAGATAGAAGGCTTCCTGTGAGAAATAGAAGTTTGGGGTGGGAGAGGAAGCATAAATGTGTGAGTATGTCTGTTACTAAAGGGGAAAAGAAGTATAGTACTGTCCATCAGGAAGGTGGCTAAGACCTAAGTATAGTCCTTCTTAGGGTTCTGATAACATCAAGAAGGTAGTATCCCGGTTCGGCCAGCAGGTGAGAGTGGAGAATGGGGTCTCCTTTGATGGAGGAGAGGGCAGCATCCATAAAGGTGATTGCTGAGCCTGAGATGTGTTTCTGGCAGGCAGTGAGGAAGGGGAGGGAGAGGGGGTGGCATTTGGTAGTGGAAGCATTAGTAAGCAGGGAGTTTATCCCATGGGTGTGGGGAAGTGAGGCAATCCACATTGCACTTCGGGTGTGAAGTTTCCTTAGGTGGAGGTGGATGGGTAGGAGGCCCGCAATGGCTTTGACTCCTTGGGATGGGGAGGTGCGGAAGGCTCCCATAATCCACAAGGCAGCATGCCATTGCAAGGCCCTGAGTTGTTTGAGTAGTCCCTTGCTGTGTGCTGCATCGTGGAACCAGAGTGAGGACCCATATGTCATTAAAGGCATAACACAGGACCGGTAGAGAAGACATTTGTGTGAAGGTGTGAGACCCCGGGAGGAGTTGCCCAATAGACACATTGCTCCGAGAAGGGAGAAAGATCTGTTAGCGTAGAAAGAGACATGATCTTTAAATGAGAGTCTAGGATCAAACCAGAAGCCTAGGTATCGCCAGACAGGGGAGGGGAGTAAGGGGGTGTTACCAGTGAGGGGGGCGTAGCCTAGGTCCAGGTTTGGGAAGGTCTCTTTGTGTTGTCAGGAGAAGAAGAAAGACTCGGTCTTGGAGTGCTCCAGGATGAGTCCAAAATCTGCTAGCAGCCAGAAGATGATACCATAAGCTTTGACTAGCGGGGGAGTAACTTCTTCCCATTTCTTGCCTCTTGACACTACAAGGCTGTCATCAACATAGGACAGGAGGTCTATGTTCCTGAGGAGGGGGTTGAGTGAGAATAGATGTTCAGCAATGTATAGCACTGGGGCTAGAAAGAGGGAGGACAGCACCAGGGAGAGGGCAGAGCCTTGGACAACTCCAATGGAACAGTCCATGGGGTTGGAGGTTATATTGGCACCCCAAGAGAGGGATGTGGTGCAACTGATGAGGTAGGACTCAAAGAAGGAGAGGACCTGGGTGGGGAAACCCTGGTGGCAGAGGATGGTGACCAGTGTGGAGTGGTGGAGGGAGGGGAAGAACTAGGCAACATCAAATGCAACAATGCCAGCAACCATGTTTTTGGCCCACCTAGCTTGGACGAGGTGAGAAAGGTATAGACTGGCATCCTCAGTAGAGCAACTGGCAATTCCACCTAGCTGTCAGGAGTGAATGAGTGCATGGCAGACAGCCGCAAATTGGAGTCAAGTGGCCAGCATTTTCTCGAATAGTTTGCCCATTGTATTAAGGAGGGTGATGGGACAAAAATCTCCAGGTTTGGTATGGGAGAGTTTTGGGGGTTTGGGGATAATGACAGTGGTGGAATCCTTGAAGTAGGAAGGCCAGTGGCTGTGTTTGATGCAGGCATTGGCAAGGGCAAGGAGAGCAGAATGGCATGAGGGATGGGCTACCAGTTTCTTCAGGTGGCACCAGGTCAGGTGGTCGGGGCCAGCAGCAGAGTGATTGGAGGTACCAGTTAGAGCCTCGTCAAGTTCAGGAGGGGCAAAGGGAATCCACTCCTGTGTGCTTTGTTCAGGGAGAAAGTCGAGTCCTGAGAGGTCAGTGGTGCAGTCTTTGGTGTTGAAGAAGTGAGATCCCAACACGTCGAAAAGGTCCTCTTGGGTGACACAGGATTTGGAGGTTTGGGGGTCAATGACAGCATCAATGGCTGGTAGTGAGCGGGAATCCCAGGGCCTCTTGTTCATGACCACTATGTCCTTGGCCAGAGCATCATAGTAGGTTTGCTTGGCTAAGCGGCAGCTAGAGCGGAAAGAACTCCAGGTCTCCTTGGAAGGGGAAGATCAATAGGAATCCAGGAGGGATGAGCAGTTGGTGTCCCTCCAGGGTTTGGATTGGTGGCAGACCAGGGAGGTTTTTGAGTTAGCAGACCATGCATTGGAGACAATAGCCAAAAGAGTGGAGGCAAAAGCCTCGACATCTGCAGCGGAAGAGAGGGAGTGGGAGGATGGGAGGGAGCCCAGGCTGTGTGAGACTGCATCGAGGAAGGAGGCCTCCTCCTCAGAGTCAATCCTTATCACAGTTTTCTGGATAAAGGGAATTTTGGAGGGGATAGGGAGGGTAAATGCCAGGGGGGCGTGGTCTGAAGGCAATCGGAGGTTGGGCAAGATGTGGTATCCAGAGAGGGGAAGTCCATTGGAGAAAAAGGCTAGGTCAATGACAGTGGAAGACTTGCTCTGGTCCCTGGGGTAGAACGTCGGATGTGGTGAGACCGGTAGGGCTCTAGACAGTGAAAGTGACTTGGCTACATTAAGGAGTCGGGACGCTCTAGCTGGATGCATGGGATAGGAGGGGTCCCATTTGCTTGACCTGATGTTGAAGTCTCCCACTAGACAAAGGCAGGAGTGGGATGACAGGGATAGTGTGAGGGCGACCTGGAGTGAGAGGGAGGCAAAACGCGATTGCTCACGCTCAGACTATGCAGGGAAATCCTCAGTATATTGAATAATTGCAAAAGCATGAGAAAGCGCGAAGCTACTACACACCTATGCAGGGAAATCCTCAGAGAAACGAATGAGGAAGTCCCTGCACTGCTACAAGAGCTACAGGAGCGGTGGCTGAACTACTGTACAGACTAAATGATCACTGTCCAAAATGGGAACTAGGGAGCGGGTACGCGCACGCGCGACTGGGGGGTGGGAAGGTGTGTCATGTGATCGTGCTCGGGGACGTGCTGAGTGCGGGAAGCGGGCGCTTGCATGCGCGGCTGTGCACGCCAGTTCTGGGAGGCGTCGGCAGGCGACGTCGGGTGATGGCGAGGGCTGGGATGACTCGGGGGGGCCTGGTGTGGTGGTATTGGTGGGGTAGGTATGTAATGTGTGGCTCGGATAACCACTACCTATATCAACCAGTACCTCGAAATGCGATTCTGGGGCGTCGGAGACAGTTCTCGAAGAGAGGGATTCAACTTTATAAAGGGGTTTTGGGGGAATAGGAATATATAATGGGTTTTCTCGAAAATATACCCAAGGGCACCAAGTGTACTTTGGGGATGGTCTCTGTGGTAGTAGCACAAGTCTCTTCTTGCAACTACAGCCTCTGTTCTCAATATCTCTGATCTCGAAACCTTGGGGGAATCTGCACTACCCCACTGAGTCTCTATCTCTCTGTGTCTCTAGGCCTAAGGGGAATCTAAACTACCCCTGAGCCTCAATATCTCTCTCTAGAAGTCTCTCGGACTCAAACAATGGTCTCAACAATTCTCTCGATGATCACAGTTCGTCTCTACTGTTTTCTGAGTGGTCTATGACCAAAGCTCTCACTTAGTTTGCCTTAATGCACACAATAACACAAGATATGAAATCGTTAATTTCCAATCTCGTGGTCTCAAAGCTAGGGCAGCAAGTGCTTGCCTTTCACCTCTTCTCCATGCTGTATTTATACGTTTTGGTAGCTAGGAAACAGCCCAAGTAAATAAGGAAATATTAGAGAGGGTAATACTAGTATACACAATTGGTCTGATATTCCCCTGTGTAATAACGCTTTTCCACCTGGTATTGGTCCTGGCTGCCTGTTGTAGACTCATTTCGAGTCATTGAGACGCTGCTGGCGTCATTGTGTGGGTCATCGCAACAACCTGCGGCTGTTTCAACATGCCCGGGAATGTTCTCTACCCATATACGCATGCCTTTCGCCTCCGCGCATCTACCCGATTGGTCTTCTCCCGACCCAGCATTCTGGCACACTGTTCCTATACCCTTCTAGTATCTTGAACTGGCCGCGCATTGCGCAGATAGCCCGAGATAGTCCAACGACTCCATCATTTGTCCTTTGATCCGCTATTGGACCCTGCCAGGCCTTTCGAGGTGCTCGATCGGTCATCGAGATGCTATTGCACGTATTGTATTGTCATAGCTATCCCCTTGGGGTTGCCTGATAGGCTTACACATCCATAGTTTACTAGGTTTCTGTCCGTTCCACTCCTCGTTTGTTTCTGTCAATCCCACGGACGATCGGCGGTCTTCCCGATCGTAGTATCGTGATCAGACAAGCTGACGCGGCTTCGGGTGTAGCTCCTCGGCCGATGCCCTCTGTCTGTGTCTCTTGGGCAATAGCCACAGTCTCCCTCTTCTCGATAGAACATCATCCCTGCCCTTAATATAGCGGCCGGTACATTGTCTCTTAGTACATTGTATGCCATTTATTTGGGTGAGGGCCACTTGTTCATTAATAATCAAGGTATCTCAAAAATCCGCCTACCAAGCGTCTCGATGCTGGCCACACAATCCTCTCGAAGGTTTCAATCAGCGCTAGGCTGCTACATGTGTTCCTTTCAAGATAGCCGAGTTAGGGGCCCTCAGTCTTCTCAGGTCATCTTGATGGCCATTATATGGCTGTGAGCTCTTCCCTCGTGATCAGGGAGTTCTACTGACAATGTTCTCGATACCTGGTGCATCTCTGAGCGTGTACAACTGCGATGCCGCCTGTTGTACTCTTTGTCCACTCTCGAAGCCATACAGTAGCTATTTAGTAGCCACTGACTGACTCCTGGGGTGTTTTGTAGCCTCATAGAGGTCCTTACATGACATACCAGTCGGG
The DNA here is from genome assembly GCA_004296355.1 of Lepiota venenata. NCBI lineage: Eukaryota > Fungi > Basidiomycota > Agaricomycetes > Agaricales > Agaricaceae > Lepiota > Lepiota venenata. The sequence continues at coordinate 614,948 of RCFS01000010.1, forward strand.
TTAGGATCATTGTAGGGGTTGTTATGGGTATATCGAGATAATTACATCGTAGCTATTGCTGAGCCATGGATATATAGGGGTATAATGGCTTATTTTTAGCAATGCTTCGATTTTTGGTGTAATACCAGGGGGTAATAGGAGCAGAGAGGGGAGTGTGGGGAGGGCTTGAAGGTCCCCTTACAGATAGCATGTTCGTTAGGAAGGACAGTGCAGAATCTTGAGTGTTGTTATAGACCCCTACCAAGTGTACTGGTCTGGTGGGGAAAAAGAGGGACAGCCACAAGATGTCTCTGTGTGGGGCAAGATCACAGCGGAGAGAGGGGCAGAGGGGGCAGAGGGATTTGTGTACAAACACCATTGACCGGGGGCGGGAAGGGGAGTCAGGGTCATTCTTGTTGCCAGGGGAGACAAGACAGTCCCAGTCAGGATGGAAAGGGCTGCCAATGATGGGGGCACCCTTTTTGTTAGTAGCAGAAAGCACATACCTAATTACTTTCCAGGGGGGTTCTTGTATAAAGACCAGGTCAACAGCCAGTGTAGACAGAGTAATCAGAAGAGTTTCCAAGAGAGAATAATTGTGGGCCACATTTTGAGAGACCACTGAAAGAGAGTTGGCCGAAGGTGTCCTACCAGTAGGGTGCTCTGGGAAAGGAAAGGGGGAAGTGGGAGGAGGAACAACCAGATCAGGAGTAGGGGGTTGGAGGAAGGGGCGGGCAAAGGGCGCATTGGGAAATGGTAAGGGGACCATATCTGACAGATCATGTACAGACATTAGGAGGGGCAGTGGAGGCGGCCGTGGCTTCAGCGCAGGCTTGATGCTGTTCAGCACGAATGGTTTCCCTTAGAAGGGTCTGGCAGTTGATGCGGCCTTCAATCCATTTGGGTTTGAATCAGTGATGCCAGAATGGGCACTTGGTGCTGTTGGCAGGGTAGGAGCCATTGCAGTTGTGACATTTAGCACCGTGGGGGCATGGTTGGTCACAGGGGGTAGCTGGGGTGGGGGGGTTAGCCTTGGGTCTGCCCTGGCAGCAGGTGGCATGGGAGCGGTGGTTCTCCTCCTTGTGGGGGCTGCCGCAGATAGGACACGCAATATTAAACCACCTACAGACGTTGACAGTGTGGCCCCAGGTCCAGCACTGAGAGCAGAGGGGGACGCTGGGGCAGGCAGCAGCTTTGTGGATGCGGCAGATATTGCTGAGGATGGGGACAGAGCAGTTGGCTACAGCGTTGGCAGTGGTACCTGTCTGAGAGTCCCAAATTTTGAACCACACAGTGGCGGTGTCTGCACCACAGTTGTTGCAGGAGGGGTGAGGGGGAGAGACCAGTTGGAAGTGGGGTGTGAGAGGGGAGCAGGAGAGGGCCTCACATACTAGGCAGCGGACTTCAGGGTAGGAGGCGGGACCTCTGGTGCAAGGTACATCAAGCACCTTAAGGTAGGACTTGGAGTGGGCCTTGCCCGCTTCGGAGATGCCACCATCGACCACTTTGGAGGCCCAGGCGCAAATAGTGTGGACATCCTGGTCATTTAGGATGTCATGGCAAAGGAGGCGGGCAGCTGTCTTGTCTCTGGAGATGGACAGAATGCAACAAGAGGAGGAGGAGGCAACCAGGCCTCGGTTGGCAGAATCAACAATCCCTGGAAGATTCAGGACAGCGGGGGGTGGGGAGGGGAGCACCAGAATGACCTCCTGACATGTCGGGCCTTTGGTAGTGGATATGAATTTGGGTTTTGGCTTGGCAATAGCCAATCGCAGGGCGTTTCTAGTGTTGGTGGGGGAGGCACCCTTGGCCCGTGTCATGCATTCCAGCTCCTTGGGTGAGGCATCTGGGAATGCCCAGGAGAGTGCAATGAGACTTCTGGTCCATCCTGAAGCAGAGGGGGAGGGGTTCGCAGCAGCTACATTGGCCCACATGTGGTTGGATGGGGGGGGGAGGAGCAGTGGAGCGTCTGTTAGGTTTGGTGCAGAGATTAACTGCAGGGGGGCAGGGGGAACAATCGATCAGAAGGGTCTGGGTCCGGCCGAGGGTGAGAGTCCATTAGTCTGGGTCCAATTAGCACCAGATCCAGACTGAGAGTGAGGATCAGGGGTAAACCCCTGATTGCCCTGAACAGGGGTAGACCCCGGATCAGGTCCCTTGGTTCTGGACCCAATAGAGCACTTACCTTTATTAATCCAGGCAGGTGAAGGGGAGGGAGGCCTCATGTCCACATCTGGGGAGGGGGCAGGAGGGGGCGAGGAGGGGGGAAGGAGGGCTGGCAGTGCAGCTGGGGCAGCTGGGCCCAGAGCCGGGGAGGAAGAAGAAGGGGGATGGGAGGGACTAGGTACAGGGAGATGCATACCTGCGTTAATCAAGTGTTGAAGCCATTCGGCGATGCTGAAGTTGCCTCTGGAGCATACCATGTTGCACAATTTAAGGGAGGCAAAGATTGAGTTGATTAGGTCAAATAGGCATGGGAGGACAATGGGGTGGTCATTGTTGACCAGCTCGGAGTGGGAGAGGGATTGGAGCCAGTCCATTACCATTTTGAGGTTTTCATTGGCCTCAACAGAGTCGGCAGTAATTCTCTCATGGGGTGAGAGAGTAGGGAGTTCCTTGTTGGTTGGCCTGTCGGACCAGCTGGCGGGGGGGATTTCTGGTTGGTTAGGGGCAGGGGGTTCCAAGTCACATGAGGTGGGAATGGCGACTCGAGTTCTCTTAGAGAGGTCTAGGGCACCAAGAGTGTGAGTAGATTTGCCAGAGTCTGAGAACTCCTCATCGCTGTCGCCTGGCTTTGCACAGACACAATTGGAGGTTTGAGAGGCCCTGGAGGCAGCTTGAGATGAAAGGCTGAAAGCCCCAGTGGAAGAGGTGAATGGGAAAATTTGGGGGCTTGGCGCCATGATGGGCGATGAGCTGGGGTAGTTGCCAATGCCGCCTAGCAATGTGGTGATGGGGTTCACTGGGGTTGGAGACACTATTCCAGAGTTGATATTGCTCATTGTATACTCAGAGACCCACACTAAAGAATGCAGAAGCGATTTGATGGTAGTGGTTAGAGGACAAGAAGCATTGATCAGGGCCAAGACTACACCATCTCACCTCACAATTGGAGTCATATCAGAACTGGTACAGCAGCCTGCAAAGTCACCATTCCATATGCTTTTGGTGCTGCAGTGCCCAACATTGCAACACAATGATCACAAATGACCACCAAAATGTATTTGATTTGGACACTTTTCATTGCTCCTATTGTATTGTGTGATAGATTTCTGAAGAGGAGCATCTACAAGCATTTCATGAAACTGGTAACATTACTTAAACTCTGTATGGCACTCCAAATTGATGACAAGTCATGGGATAAAATTAATGATGGTTTCATATCCTGGGTCCAGGAGTTTGAGCAGTGAGTCTTGTTTCCTCACCCTATTGTACCGTGCTCAAGCTAGGATAGAATATACTTCCAAACAAGGGATACTCAACTCTCCGCCTGTCCCCTGACAATCCATGCCCTTCTTCATATTGCATGGGGTGTTAGAGTAGCAGGCCCCGTTTGGGCCTACTGGGCCTTTCCAATGGAATGCCATTGTAATACCCTACTCCCTTCCATTTGAAGCAGATGACATCCTTATACATCCATCAGCAACTTTGTCATTGCAACTGTGCAGCTCAATCAAATCAGGCTCATGTATAATTTAGACCAAGAGTTGTGTCTAGATCCCAAGAAAAAGATGCTGAACACCCTCAATCATGAACTATGTGTATTTTCCCTGCCAACTACCCTACTGCTAATTATGAACTTAATCCACTGGCATAGATCCCTCTTATATACTCTCCCCACCCCGGTGGAAAGAGCTTGTGTCAACCTCTATATGTTATTATGCCGAAAATCAAAGCATTGCTAAAATAGGCCATTATACCCCTATATACCCATGGCTCAGCAATAGCTACAATGTAATTATCTCGATATACCCATAACAACCCCTACAATGACCCTAACCCGACTGGTATGTCATGTAAGGACCTCTATGAGGCTACAAAACACCCCAGGAGTCAGTCAGTGGCTACTAAATAGCTACTGTATGGCTTCGAGAGTGGACAAAGAGTACAACAGGCGGCATCGCAGTTGTACACGCTCAGAGATGCACCAGGTATCGAGAACGTTGTCAGTAGAACTCCCTGATCACGAGGGAAGAGCTCACAGCCATATAATGGCCATCAAGATGACCTGAGAAGACTGAGGGCCCCTAACTCGGCTATCTTGAAAGGAACACATGTAGCAGCCTAGCGCTGATTGAAACCTTCGAGAGGATTGTGTGGCCAGCATCGAGACGCTTGGTAGGCGGATTTTTGAGATACCTTGATTATTAATGAACAAGTGGCCCTCACCCAAATAAATGGCATACAATGTACTAAGAGACAATGTACCGGCCGCTATATTAAGGGCAGGGATGATGTTCTATCGAGAAGAGGGAGACTGTGGCTATTGCCCAAGAGACACAGACAGAGGGCATCGGCCGAGGAGCTACACCCGAAGCCGCGTCAGCTTGTCTGATCACGATACTACGATCGGGAAGACCGCCGATCGTCCGTGGGATTGACAGAAACAAACGAGGAGTGGAACGGACAGAAACCTAGTAAACTATGGATGTGTAAGCCTATCAGGCAACCCCAAGGGGATAGCTATGACAATACAATACGTGCAATAGCATCTCGATGACCGATCGAGCACCTCGAAAGGCCTGGCAGGGTCCAATAGCGGATCAAAGGACAAATGATGGAGTCGTTGGACTATCTCGGGCTATCTGCGCAATGCGCGGCCAGTTCAAGATACTAGAAGGGTATAGGAACAGTGTGCCAGAATGCTGGGTCGGGAGAAGACCAATCGGGTAGATGCGCGGAGGCGAAAGGCATGCGTATATGGGTAGAGAACATTCCCGGGCATGTTGAAACAGCCACAGGTCGTTGCGATGACCCACGCAATGACGCCAGCAGCGTCTCAATGACTCGAAATGAGTCTACAACAGGCAGCCAGGACCAATACCAGGTGGAAAAGCGTTATTACGCAGGGGAATATCGGACCGATTGTGTATACTAGTATTACTCTCTCTAATATTTCCTTATTTACTCGGGCTGTTTCCTAGCTACCAAAACGTATAAATACAGCGTGGAGAAGAGGTGAAAGGCAAGCACTCGCTGCCCTAGCTTTGAGACCACGAGATTGGGAATTAACGATTTCATATCTTGTGTTATTGTGTGCATTAAGGCAAACTAAGTGAGAGCTTTGGTCATAGACCACTCAGAAAACAGTAGAGACGAACTGTGATCATCGAGAGAATTGTTGAGACCATTGTTTGAGTCTGAGGGACTTCTAGAGAGAGATATTGAGGCTCAGGGGTAGTTTAGATTCCCCTTAGGCCTAGAGACACAGAGAGATAGAGACTCAGTGGGGTAGTGCAGATTCCCCCAAGGTTTCGAGATCAGAGATATTGAGAACAGAGGCTGTAGTTGCAAGAAGAGACTTGTGCTACTACCACAGAGACCATCCCCAAAGTACACTTGGTGCCCTTGGGTATATTTTCGAGAAAACCCATTATATATTCCTATTCCCCCAAAACCCCTTTATAAAGTTGAATCCCTCTCTTCGAGAACTGTCTCTGATGCCCCAGAATCACATTTCGAGGTGCTGGTTGATATAGGTAGTGGTTATCCGAGCCACACATTACATACCTACCCCACCAATACCATCACAACGTGAAAAGGTTTATGCAAGCCTGGCTATGCACTTCAATGTCCCTAAATCAATTGTTCAGGCTGCCATTGACCTTGCCCAGCCAGTCATTCAATACAGCAGAGTTACCTGTGATGAGGGGGGCAACCTCATGGTTGCTCACAATATGGTTCCACAATGCAAAGATACCCGGGATGCTTCCTACATCCAGGTTTGTCATGCTCCCTCTCCTTGGTGCTGGCTCTAATGTCTCTAAATTACTAGTATGTCCAACTTGTAGACTGGTTTGCTAATCGGAGGAATTGAAGGCCAGAATTCATACCCAAAGTCTCATTCAGCCAGTTGTTGTGCATCCTGGTCCTTGAATTACCACCGACACCACAACTATCCTTAGATTTGACAACAATGATTATATTGGCAGTAGTTTGGAACGTTAAGGTAAGCTTAGAGGGCAACATCTACTATTATCGGAACCCAGGCATAACCAAAGTTATTGATTTGTGTACTGTGTGGTGTGTTGTTGGGAGGATATGGGATAGAAAGTGGTGGGGCATTGTAGATTGAAGCAATATTGCAACAAACCAGGTCAAATGAGTCACTGGTATAGCTAGTATCCATTCTTTTGGCTCTAATTATACTAATTCCAAAGCACCACCCACCAATTCAACTCACAGCTGCACCTTGCTGCATATGCTTTCTAACTCACTGTAACCCAGAATCTAAGGATCAAGACAGCATTCCTGGCACAGATGGACAGTCCAGGTCACAACAACACAGGAATACTTGTCTTTAGTACAACCAATATTTTGTGGTGGTTTGATAACACCATCAAGCCCCAATTGAATCCCTCTGTGCCTGGTCTTTGCAATGCTCAAAATACCTCTTTTTGTTGTTCTGAGGCTTGAGATACAAACATACATCCCTCCAGGGTCAGACATCTGTTGATGGATGCTCAAAAAAGCTGCCATGCCAATTCAAACCCAACAGACCTTTGCACATGCGCTAACAGAATCAACATGTTGTGGACTCTGATAACACAATCACTGTGTGCCCATGCAATCTCTATGCAAAATGATCCTCATAACACATTTCCAACATGCCAAGGAGCCTACTATCACTATTATCCAGGTGATGTGACTAGTATTTAATGTGGTATAGACAGAATTGCCATCCAGGTACTCAAAAATACAAGAAAATACAAGAAAATACAATAAAGCAATTGCTGCTTGTGAAGCTGTCCGCCCAGTGTCACAAACCCTCTACATATGTCTCCCAATACATAATACAGGTTATCAAGTACATGAAACCATCATCCAGATATCCCAAAACATATACAACACAAGATAATGTGGTAAAAATACATTTTTTTGATCCAGCTTGACATATCACCACATGGCGGTTTGCACTTCTGCCAAACCCCACCTCCCCTTCTTCCATTGCCCTCTATTCTTGAATGGCTGCAGCTGAGTGCTGTTTTCATATAGATGGTACATCAGAAAGATGTGCCCATCACATCAAGACCCAATCCACCTCCCCACCAATGAGTTCCTCTGCAAGATCACTCCCACAGCACATCAGTATATTCACCAGTGCCCCTTTTGCCTCCTTCTTCTCCTCAAATGACGGATTCTTGTTGAACAAAGAGAATACATAATAGTATATGATGATTGAGAGGTAACTCTTCTTAACCTCATACCACCACCACCAATTTTCAAGTTGGTCTCTGGCTGGTCTGTTGCGTTGTAGTTAGGTATCTCAATTGATTACTAGCTCTACTACATCAATGCCACTGAAACCCAGTGTGTGTATGGCCTCTGAACAGTCACCAGCTGCAGCACATTTTTTCACTCTGGGGAGCTTTGGTACATCCTCGCCCCCTTCCCTCTCTCTGGCCCCAGCCCCTGCCAACTCTGTTGACGTGGCTCTGGCCAATGTTGCCGCAAAGCATTTATGCTTTGAGGCTTCACTAGCCCTCTCATATGGGTCCACACCCTCCCCCCCCTCTGAGGATGCCATTGCTGCTGCAGTGGCCTCTTTTGATGCCCTCGACACCCAGCCCTCCCCTTCTGCCCCTGTCCAGCAGGACCCCGCTCTGGACTATGGCTCCTGGCTGGTCAAGACCACTCTCCCCCGCTTGGGTCCCCTACTTGCCTCTGTGCCTGTGGACTCTGCAGCTGCCCTTGCTCTCGTTGAGGGCTCCTACCACCTCTTGGATGCTATTCTAGCATCAAAATGGTCCAACATCCAGGTATCTTCACAAGACCAACAGGTCTCTTTCAGGGAGTACTTTTATCACTACGTGGTGCACTGGGCCCCCTCCTCCCCTCCCCAACATGTGGATGCCACATGCCCGTTCCGTGGAACAGCTGAGGTAAGCGGTTCCACTGCCAACACTAACATTGCCCCTGCTGGGCTGGCTTCAGGACCAGTCACACAGGAGTCTACTGCTGCGAGGCTGGCTCCGGTTGCTGCTGCTGCTGCTGCAATTCCCCCTCCCCCTCGCCCTGCATACTCCCCCAGGCACCCTCGGTTTGTTCCACCTGGTGTGGTCCCTCCCCCCCCCCTTTCCTATGCCAGTGCCCTCAAGGCAGCACCCACCTTGGTCCATGTGGCCAAGGTGTTCCCCTCCCTCCCCATGGACTATGTCATTGCTGTCCAAAAGGCTGTTCTTGGCACTCCGGCTTCCAAGGCCAAGTGCACATGCACAGTTGCTGGCCCCTCAAGGTGCCAGATTCTAGTCCCTGGCTCTGATGCCCTGACCAAGGCGTCCCTGCCCCACATCACTCATGTCATCAACTCAGCATTATCGGCCTCAGGCTCCACACTCTGCATAGAGTTGGTGTGCCCTTCCTCTGGGGGCTTGTCTCTCTCTACCTCAGCTGTTGCATCGGCTTCCAATTTAACAGCTGTTGGTACCACCCTTGGCAAGGACCTCAAGGCCTCCCTGGTCCCTGTCTCCCTTCCCACATCACGCTCCTACCTGAAGCTAGTCAATGTTCCTCTCTTCCAACCTGGCACTGCTGACCAGGTTACCTCAGCCAAGGTTGCACAGGCCCTTAGCCAGTCCCCCCTTGCACTCTCCCTCCCCCTTGCTGGCCCTCCCCAAGTGGTCTGCAACTCTGCAAAGTCAACCACTGCCACTGTGTGGTTTGACATTCATGACTCACAGTCCGGCTCCTGTGCCAAAATGGTGACTGGACACTCTGTTTCTCTTGCTGGCACTGTCTGCTTTATCTGGACCGCCTGTGCCAATCCCGGTACCCCCCACTGCTCTTGTTGCTGGCAATGGGGCCACACCATCCACTCCTGCTGCGTGCATTCTGCACATTGCCCTATCTGCTCCAAACCCCACTCTGAGGCTGAGCACCAGTCCTCTGCCAGCTGCTGCAAAGGCCACCCCAAGGCCAAACCCCCTGTCCCCACCACCCCTGCTGGCACCCCCTGCCCCCACATGGGCAAGTGTGTCAACTGTGGTAAATCCCATGCTGCCAACAGCATTAAGTGCCCATTCTGGTGCCATTGCTTCCAACCAGACTGGATCAAGGCCTGCTACCTGGCTGATGGTTGCACCGCAGACTCTGGTCGCAAGACCAGTGTCGGTTCCTCTGCCCACAAGAGCAAGACTTCAGGGTCGCATACCTCAACATTGGTCTCCTCTTAGTAGGTTTTCTTGTTTTATTTTACATACTCTCTGGTTTGGTATTAAGTTATGACGTGGGGCGGAGTACAGGCGGCTAAATGTGGAGGTCGTGTACTCAGTTAGCACAGACTCTAGACGGAGGTGATGGACTTGGTGTGGAGTGGACCTTTGGCCTCAACGTATGTGTTGTGCCCTTGTGCTGCCGCAATCCTATATTTCAAGGAACCAAGTAATCAGACAAGGTGGAGATTGAGCAGAGAGGTGGAGGATGAAACTAAGTCGATATTCAGACTGAGGATACAAACTTGAGTACCTACAGCTTATATACAAGTGTTCATAGAATAGTAACTACAGCGTACATAGAGTTTGCAGGGAATGTGGGGAACTATGGGGACAAGGGAAGGCTGTGTAGGTACTATGCAACATTATACAATCGTGAAACAGGAATGGACAAGAGATTGAAAAGGAAAGGTGAAGGAATAAGGATTGATCCGAAGTGGAGATTGTGGAGAGGTGAGGACATAATGGTTACGGATGTAACATTTGGGTTCTTTTTCTTTCTCCCTGGGGCCCCCTGCCTGGCACTTTGTCCTGCCACCTTATGGGCAAATTCCACTACTCTTTTGTGTTTTACAGACAGGGCTCAAGTGTCTAGGCTCATGCCTGGCCTGGTTCCTGGCTATTCTCACTTAGTTTACACAGTCACTTGATGGCCTCACTCAGTACAGCAATGGCTGTTGGGACCCCTTTGGGGTCCCTCTGTGAACTCTGTTTTATTTAAGGTAGTTGCCTGTTCTGTGTAGATACAGCTGCCCCCAGACTGCTATCGTGCACTGGGTAATAAATTGTTGATCAAAAAAAAAAAAAAAACCACTTGATGTGGAAGCAGCTGAGCACATTTCCAATCCTACTGATCATTGGTCTATGGGTGCTGATGGTTTCCTCTGCCTAGATAATAGAATTTACATGCCAGACCAAGATAATCTCTGTCTACGAGTTCTACAGTACAAGCATGATCACATCCTTGCTGTGTGAGGGCAACCTGGAGTGAGAGAGGGGTGAAACACAATTGCTCATGCTCAGACTATGCAGGGAAATCCTCAGTTTATTAACAACAGTGAAAGCATGGGAAAGTGCAAAGCTACTACACACCTATGCAGGGAAATCCTCAGAGAAACAAATGAGGAAGTCCCTGCACTGCTATGAGAGCTACAGGAGTGGTGGCTGAACTACTGTACAGACTAAATGATCACTGTCCAAAATGAGAACTAGGGAGCAGGTGCACGCACACACCACTGGAGGGTGGGAAGGTGCATCATGTGATTGCACTTGGGGACATGCTGAGCGTGGGAAGCGGGCGCTTGTGCACACCAGTCTGAGGAGGCATCAGCAGGTGATGCTGGGTGGTGGCAAGGGCTGGGATGACTTTGGGGGACCCGGGGGGTAATAGGGGCAGAGAGAGGAGTGTAGGGAGGACTTGAAGGTCCCCTTACATCCACCCCCCCTTTAAAGGCCTGGTGACTCAACATGGCAGTGGTAGCGCACAAATGGAAGGGTAGAGCTGGCAGGGTGCTGGAGGTGAATGTGCAAATGTAGCACAGGGCATCAGGGTTGGCTCGGTAAAACTCTGCAATGAGTGTGGGGGTGTGCACATTGTCAGCGCGCTCCCAGGAGTTGTGCTTGGTGCTGAAATCCTTCCATTTGACCAGGTATTCATGGCAGCCTCGGCAAGAGCAGCTGTTCAGTATCTGCTCAACTTCCCACTCTTTCTGATTGTCCACAATGATTGGTGCAGGCAGTGGGACTGCCATGCGACCTGGAATGGGGTTGCTTGGGGCAGGAGACAGCTTTACGACATTGAACACTGGGTGGAGGTGGCTCATAGAGTGGGGGAGGCACAGGTGATAGGCAGAGGGGCCAACTTGCTTCTCTACAGTGTAAGGGCCTAAGCAGTGATGTCAGAGCTTCTTGGAGGGTTGGTAACATGGACAATTTTTAAGCACTGGTGTAATCAAGCGATATTAGCAGGATTATTCCCTAGTAGCTTCTATTTCTATGCTCCCTGGGATGACTAGATACCCCACTACAAGGTGATTAAGCAGTGTATTGACCTTAGTACCACTATGGCAATACTGGTTGGTGACTAGTAGAGTCTTGCTAGGCATTAGCTACTGAGTTTGGTGCCTGACTAATAGAGCAGGACTCTATGAAAACCACCCATAACACTCCGAGAAGCCTGAGACCACTCAGCACCTCCTATAAAAAGGTAAATATTACCTTCAGGAGGGTTAGACAAATAAATGACAAGCTGAGCTAACCAAATTCCTGGGCCCAATCATAACAAACAAAGAAATGGGGTCCAGAATGTTGATAAAAATAATTCATGCTTGGACCCACCAAGAAAATGTTCTAAAGAAAGAAAAACACATGCTACAGAACAAGGAGATCTCAGTAGCTCCTCTGATGCAAGTGTTTTGATGATCAGCAATTTCACATGATATTATTCCTTCCTTCTCTAGTATATTTGTACCCTATTTCTCTATGTTTATTGGTTGTTTGTCATTTGTACTATAAAATACTGGTGGGGTTGATGAAAAAGAGCAGACAACTCTTGACCTCGAACCTCCACCTAGCCTATAGTGGTTTAGTGGACAGTAGTAGTGATAACAGAGTTTTCTCATTTGAAATCAGAACAAAACTTGAACTTGAGTAAGCTACTAAGGAAGTAGCTTTCTTGTCTTGAAGAGACTTGTTATAGTAACATAGTCTCTAAGTTGCTTGGACCTAAGGGAGGTCCCCCTTTTGTTGAGGTTACGGTAGCCTCAGACTTTGAGAGTGGTTGTTACAGTAACAGCTACCTCATACTCAGATGGAGTGTTATGGGAACAATAGCTTCTGAGCTCCCATTTGTGAAGTTGTTAGTATACAGAATACTAAGCTACTTCCCCACACTTCATTTTAATACAACCCAGTTGTATTCCCTCCCTCCTACCTACCATAAAAACCCCCATTACAAAAAGACCTAAGAAGCTTTCGACTTGTAATCAAGTCTCACCCCCACAAACTACACGATAGGAACTGGTAGCTACCTTATCAGAGTCCACCAGGCATATAAGTTGTTGGCGTAGAGGGTCAAAATTATAGAACCACCTGCACCACAAAAGTTCTATCATTATTGCAAAGACTTCTAACAATCTATTGTTAGATATAGTCTGCTCCTCCAACTGATTGCAGAGCCGGTTCACTATTTCTCCAAGTTGAATGAGCCTTGTGTTGGAATTCCAAGCGTGCTCTGAGGCCTCACACCCAGATCAACCCCATCCATTTATAGCCATCACCATTCATACATACCCTCTATGGACACGTAGCATGTTTGTACACCTCAGTACTCATACACATACAAGTAGCTGAGGTGAGTAGCACACAACCTATGCCTTATACCCATGTCTCACTCTGTCATAGTGTATATTTCTTACAGGTGATTAATATATAGTACTCGTATGCATACAAGTAGCTGAGTGTATATTTCTTACAGGTTATGGGCCCCACCCATTGCTAATACAAACTCATAAAACAAAATGACATCCACATCTTCTTTTTTTTTTTTTTTTTTTAATTCAACAATTTATAACACGGTGCATGGTAGCAGTCCGCAGCAGCTATCTACTACAGGAGCAGTGGCTACAATATATAAGACAGTTCTACAGAAGGGCCCCAAAGGGGCCCAACAACGTCCATTGTACTGAGTGAGGGCTTCAAGTGCCTGTGAGAGGAGAAAGAACTAACTAGTGGACTAGAGAGTGAAGAGACAGAGAGAGAGAGAGGTACATACCAGCGGGCGGGCTAGGTAGGAAGGGTGGGTGGAGAAGGATGTCGAACAACATTGCCTCTGGGGTCAGGGGGGAACGAGAAGGCCAGGGGGTTGTCCTGGAGGAAGAGAATCAGACTGTCGAGGTTGGTGTAGTAATTGGAGCCACTGTCCTGTGCCCAAGACCAGTGTCAGGTGTAGAGAGGGCAGGACCAGAGAATATGGTCGTGCCACTGGAAGGGAAAGCTGCAGGGGCAGGATGTTGGTTCATTGGGGAAGAACCAGGACTGATATTCACCAGTAGGGGCATGATTAAGTATGCACCATGTTAAGTGGGCAGTTAAAGAGGGTGGTTTGTGAGCAGTTGAAGAGATGTAAGGACCATCACGGAAATAGGAGGGGCGTAGGGGTTTGCCACAGTGTGAAAGGGGCATGAATTGTGAGCCCAGGGAGGGGAGAGTGGAGTCTAGCTGCCACTCTTGAATGATGTGTTTGGTACTTACAGTAGCTTCCAGATAGACAACACCCAGACAGGGGACAAGGTCAAGAAGGGTGGATGGGGTTTTGCAGAAGCAAGGGCGTGAGCCTGCCCATGTACTGAAAGTTTCCAGTGTGACAGGGAGTGTGCAATGGTGAGTGTGTGGGAGGGGGAGGCCTCGAGCCAAGGGATGAGGAGAGAGGCAACCGATAAGAAGGTATGTTGTCCGGAGGAGGGGGAGGGGGAGAGTGCAGCCCACACTGCTGAAGGAGAGTCAGTAAGTAGAAAGAGAGAGGAGATATCACTATTAAATAAAGGAAGTAGGGAAGAGATGGCAAAAGAGAAAGCAAAAAGTTCAGAGTCAGTGCCTGTAAGGGAACCGGTGTCAGTAGAGTCAGAGTGTACAAGTACATTGTTCACTGAGGCAACATAGGAAACCTGGGAAGAGAAACCAGTAAGACGAGGGGGGGGGGAAGATGAATCAAAGCCAACAACAAGTGTATTGGAAGAGAAAAGGGCTCTAGAGAGAGCAGGGTTAAGTGCAGAGTTGCGCCAGGAGGATAGATCCTTTCTGGAGCAGGAGGAGGGGGGGGTGAGGAAGGTGAGGCGGTGTGCAAACCGGTCCATGATGCGGTATCCGGGTTCGGCCAGTGGGTGGGATTGGAGGATGGTGTCATTTCTAATAGATTGTAAGGCGGCATCCATGAACACTAATGCGGAGCCTGATGTGTGTTGTTGGCGGGCAGTGAGGAAGGGGATGGAAAGTGGGTGATGTTCAGTGGTGGATGAGACAGTGAGGAGTGAATTGATCCCATGAGTGTGAGGTAGTGAGGCGATCCGCATCGCACTCCAGGTGTGGAGTTTGTGGAGGTGGAGGTGTATGGGTAGGAGGCCTGCAATGGCTTTGACTCCTTGGGATGGGGAGGTGCAGAAGGCTCCCGTAATCCACAAGGCAGCACGTCTTTGTGAGGCCCTGAGTTGTTTGAGTAGTCCCTTGATGCGTGCTGCATCGTGGAACCACAGAGAGGATCCATATGTCATTAAGGGGACAACACAGGATTGGTACAGAAGGTGTTTGTGAGAGGGGGTGAGTCCTCTGGAGGAGTTGCCAAGTAGCCACATAGCTCCCAGCAGAGAGAAGGATTTATTAGCATAGAAGGTGATGTGGTCTTTGAAGGAGAGGCGGGAATTGAACCAAAATCCGAGATATCGCCAGGTGGGGGAGGGGAGTAATGGGGTGTTGCCAGTGAAGGGAGCATAGCCCAAGTCTAAGGGGGGGAAGACCTCACTGTGTTGCCTTGAGAAGAAGAAGGATTCGGTTTTAGAGTGCTCCAAGACCAACCCAAAATCCGATAGAAGTTGGAAGATGATTCTGTATGCTTTAATCAGGGGGGGAGTCACGTCCACCTACTGTTTGCCTCGGGATATGATAAGGCCATCATCGACATAGGATAGAAAGTTGATATTCCTGAGGAGAGGATCAAGAGAGAACAAGTGTTCTGCGATGTACAAGACAGGTGCCAGGAACAGTGAGGAAAGCACTGGCAAGAGGGCAGAGTCTTGGACAACTCCTACAGAGCAGTCCATGGGGCTTGAGGTGATGTTTGCACCCCAGGAGAGGGATGTGGTATGTCCAACTAGGTATGACTCAAAGAAAGAGAGGACCTGGGGTGGAAAGCCTTGGTGTTGGAGAATGGCAACAAGGGTGGAGCGGTGGAGAGAGGGGAAGAATTGGGCAACATCGAAGACGACCACACTGGTGACCATGTTTTTGGCCCAGCCAGCATGGATGAGGTGGGAAAGATAGAGGCCAGCGTCTTCAGTTGAACGACCGGTGATCCCACCTAATTGACGGGGGTGAATGAGTGCATGGCAGACAGCTGCAAATTGGAGTCAAGTGGCCAGCATTTTCTCAAACAGCTTGCCCATGGTGTTAAGAAGTGTAATGGGGCGAAAGTCCCCTGGTTTGGTGTGTGACAGTTTGGGGGGTTTAGGAATAACAACAGTGGTAGAGTCCTTGAAGTAGGAGGGCCAGTGCCCATGTTTAACACAGGCATTGGCAAGGGCAAGGAGGGTGGAATGGCACAAGGGACAGGCGACCAGTTTTTTCAAGTGGCACCAGGTGAGGTGGTCGGGACCAGCAGCAGAGCGGTTGGACATTCCTGCTAGAGCTTCATCAAGCTTGGGAGGGGCAAAGGGAACCCACTCCCATGTGTTTTGTTCGGGGAGGTAGTCCAAGCCTGAGAGGTCAGTGGTGCAGCCCTTGGCATTGAAGAAGTGAGATCCCAGTGCATTGAAGAGGTCCTCCTGGGCAACACAGGGTTTGGAGGTCCAGGGGTCAATGACAGTGTCAATGGCTGGTAGTGAGCAGGAGCCTACCCAGGACATTAAATCCCAGGGCCTCTTGTTTGTGACTGCTATGTCTTTGGCCAGAGCGTCATAGTATGCCTGCTTGGCAGAGCAGCAACCTGAGCGGAATGAACTTCAAGTTTCCTTAGATAGGGAGGATTGGTAGAAATCCAGGAGGGATGAGCAGTTGGCATTCCACCAGGGTTTGGATCGGTGGTGTTATCAGAACCCTCAGAAGGACTATAATTAGGTCTTAGCCACCTTCCTGATGGACAGTAAAATACTTCTTTTCTCCTTTAATATGGACACACTCTCACACTCACACTTCCTTTCTCCCACTCCAACCTTCTATTTCTCACAGGAAGCCTTCTCCTTACCTGGGTCCCTCTTCTAATGACTCGCCATGACAAGTACTTACCCAGAGTACTTATAAATAGCAGACACATACATGTATATAAGGATAGCTACATTCCCCTGTATCCCTAGCTTAGTGTTATACACTGTTCTGTCTAAATCTTCAGTTCGCCTGAAAGGGCTTCAGAGATTCAGTCAGCCCATCTCCAAGTCAGACAGTAAGACACAAGGGAATAAGTCTGTATAGACACCTTTGTGATCCCAACTCTGCGACTCAGGAGTGGACCCCTAACCCAGGTAACAGGTGGCAGACCAAGGAAGTCTTTGAGTTAGCAGACCATGCATTAGAGACAATAGACATGAGGGTGGAGGCAAATGTTTCAACGTCCACAGTGGAGGAGAGGGTTTGGGAGGATGGGAGGGAGCCCAGGCTGTGTGAGACTATGTTGAGGAAGGAGGCCTCCTCCTCAGAGTCGATCTTTATCACAGTTTTCTGGACAAAGGGGATTTTGGAGGGGATAGGGAGGGTAAATGCCAGGGGGGCATGGTCTGAAGGCATTCGGAGGTTGGGTAAGATGTGGTATCCAGAGAGGGGAAGCCCATTGGAGAAAAAGGCTAGGTCAATAATGGTGGAAGATTTGCTTTGGTCCCTGGGGTAGAACGTTGGATGTGGTGAGATCAGTAGGGCCCTGGACAGTGAAAGTGACTTGGTTACACTGAGGAGTCGGGATGCTCTAGCTGGATGTTGAAGTCTCCTACCAGACAAAGGCAGGAGTGGGATGACAGGGACAGCATGTTTGTCAGGAAGGACAGCGCAGAGTCTTGAGCATCATTATAGATCCCCACTAAGTGAACTGGCCCAGTGGGGAAAAAGAGGGACAGCCACGAGATGTCCTGGTGTGGGGCAAGATTGCAGCGGAGAGAGGGGCAGAGGGGGCAGAGGGATTTGTGCACAAATACCATCAACTGGGGGTGGGAAGGGGAGTCAGGATCATTCTTGTCGCCAGGGGAGACAAGACATCCACATCTTCATACCTCAACATCCTCCCTTCCTCCATTCCAAAGTTGGACCCATCTGGATCCAACTGGGCTGCGTTTGCACTACATTTCAAAGCAGCAGTTGAAGGGAAGGGGCTGTGGGGACATTTCGACAGAACTTCGAAACACCCCAGACCACCACCACCCCCAGCAACATCTATCTCAGCAAGCTCAGCAAGCACTGCATCAACAGCACAGTCACCTTTGACCGCATCACCTGCACCAACACAAGTGACAGATGAGATGGTGGAGAAGTGGGAGCATAATGAATGTGTTGCACATGCCCTCCTCATCCAATGGTTGCCAGACACAACATTGATGATCATTGCTGGGATAAAATCAGTCAAGGACATGTGGAAAGCGGTATCACAGGAACACATGTACAAGGGTGCATTCGCACAGACATAGCTACGATACAAATTCATGCAATCCCAGTGCCCCAACAAGGGCAATGTGAAAGAGTTCTTGCATGAGCTATGTGCCAAATGCATCGAACTAGCTGCATGTGGTGTCAACATTGCTGATGATGACTATCAAAGCACCATAATTGCATCCTTACCACACTGGCTAGCATCCTATGCCTCTACCCAGCTGTCATTTGCACAACTACACACTGCCCCCACATACACAATCAAGCCCGATATCCTAATCATACTCTTATGTGATGAATGGAATTGATGCCAAGCCCACCTACCAAAATCCAAAAGAAACAATAAAAATGACACAGATGAGGCCATGCATGTTGAAGAGAACCAGGGAGGAGGAAGCTGAAGGGGTGGAAAGGGTAGAAAACCTGGAAACTGCCACAATTGTGGTAAGCCTGGTCACTGGAAGAAAGAATGCCAGGGACTGAAGAAGCAAGGAGGCGACAACAAGTCTACCCCTGAACAGCCCACACACCCTAACAAACCCAAGGCACCAATTGCGAATCTCATGATGGAGGATTTTGAAGATGAGGCACTCGCTGTAACCATTGAGGAGGAGGCTGAAGTTGACACCAACTTTGATGATGACGCTGATTGGGGAATCCCATCAGCAGCTACCATGGAGATAGGAGAGATAGACGATGACTACCTCTCAGAAGACACAGAAGGAGCACCTGACAGTGCATGTGCGACATCCAATGATAGCAAGACCTTCAGTGGACAAGTTGGCGAACCTACCACACAAATGTGAGTTGAATTATTTGACTCCAGAACCTCCAGACACATATCCCCATACAGAGACACATTCTCAACATTTGAAACCATTCCCCCATGCCCCCTACAAGCTGCCAACAATCAGAGTTTCAATGCAATTGGTCAAGGAGAGATTATACTTGACCTACCAAATGGTGCCACATCATCTCAGCTCAGGCTAACAGAAGTATTATACTCGCCTGAAGCAGGATACACCCTAGTCTCAATTGGGAGATTAGACGAGGCAGGATTTGCAACAACATTTGCAAATGGAAAATGCATCATACGTGATCCAGGTGGCACACGAATAGCAGAAATCCCATGTAACAAAAGTGGGCTATATAAAATCGTCAGAGAAGGGGAAGTCGAAACAAACGCTGTCAGCAAATCACTCACTCTAGAAATGATCCATCGACAACTTGGCCACATAGCTCCACTCACTGCCAAGAAGCTGCTCCAGGATGGAATGGTCACTGGCTTGAGGCTTGACTCAAGTGGCGACACAGACCTATTCTGTGAATCATGCGTGTATGCCAAATCTACACAGAAACCAGTAGCCAAGGAATGCCAAGGGGACTGTGCAACTAGCTTTGCACAGGAGATTCATTCAGATGTGTGGGGACCTGCAAAAATTGACTCAAAAGGAGGACAAAAGTACTACATTACTTTCACTGATGATTATTCATGTTGGACACATGTCGAGTTCTTGACAAACAAATCTGATGCCTTTGACACCTACAAATGTTTCGAAGCCTGGTGTAAGACACAGTTTGATGTGCAAATAAAGACCCTCCATACAGACAGAGGAGGCAAATACACTGGAAAAGAATTCCAAAATCACCTTTGCTCCAAAGGCACCATGATAAAACTCACCGTCCATGACACACCCCAACACAATGGAGTAGCTGAATGCCAAAACCACACCATCATGGAATGAGTGCGTGCCATGAATCATACAACTGACATACCTTGGTACCTGTGGGCTGAAGGAGTCAGACACGTCGTATGGCTCATGAACTGAACAAGCACAAAGGCCGTTGAAGGGAAAACACCATTTGAGGTACTATATAAAACAAAACCAAACCTCAGCTCTGTACATGAGTGGGGGGAGGAATGTTGGGTACATCAACCAGGAGGGGACAAACTAGCTGATTGTGCTAGAAAGGGCTATTGGCTGGGCTTCGACAATGACAGCAATGGTATACGCATATTGTTTCCAGACAACTGCACAGTGAAGGTTGAAAGGAACATTCAGTTCTGAAAGAATGTGAATCTTGAGGGGGAGTATCAGCCAGCAAATGAAATTCATGACAGCCAGTCACCTATCTCACCAAACACTGTCCACAAAATGCCACTAGAACCCCTACACACCAAGCCAGAACCACTGAAGACCTCCACTCAATCCCCCAAGCCAATTCCCAATCCCAACATAAACCCTGATGTTGAACCCTTGGTGGAATCTGAACCAGATGAAAGACCTCAATGTGTTTGATACCCAAGCTTGAAAATGCGCGAAATACTCGAGGGGACAGCTGTTACCATGGTAGAGGAGATGGAGTGGGAGGAGGTACACGCCTTTGTGGCAGAGATGATGAAGGGAGAGGCTATTGAGCCCTCATCCCTGAAAGAAGCTCAGGAGTGAGTCAATTGGCCCTTCTGGGAAGGTGGGATAAAGGAGGAGTTAACAAACCTCAATACAGCTAGAACCTGGGACCTCACAGACCTACCCCCAAATGCAAACCTTGTAGGATCAAAATGGGTATTTCACATAAAGAAGGACACAACTGGCAAGATTGTAAGACACAAAGCATGACTGGTGGTACAGGGATTCTCACAAGTCCCTGGTGTCAATTATTTTGACACATTTGCACCTGTTGCAAGACTAGCTTCCATCAGGGCCATACTAGCGATTGCAGCCGTGCAGGACATGGAAGTCCATCAGATTGACATCAAAGCTGCTTACCTGAATGGCGAGTTAGGTGAAAACAAGGTCATATACATGCAACAACCCCCAGGTTACCACAATCCTCAACACCCCAACAAAGTATGCTGCCTCTGAAAAACACTCTACAGTCTCAAACAGTCCGGACATTGCTGGTACCAAAGACTATGCATCATCCTTGTAGACAATCTGGGCTTCACATGGTGTGAAGTAGACCAGAGCATGTTTTTCAAACAGAAACCCCCAGACCTGACCATTCTCATGGTGCACATTGATGATTGCACACTCATTGCCACCACCATTGCACTCATCGCATGGACCAAGTCCAGAGTCTTGCAGCACATCGAAATTACAGACTTAGGTGAGCTTCACTGGCTCCTCGGCATTGAAGTAAAATGGGACCATACACAACATATGATCCAGCTATCACAGCGTGCCTATATTGACACCTCACTACACCATTTTGGACTGGAAAACTGCAAGCCCTCCAGTGTTCTGATGGACCCCTCAATCCACCTCACAACAGACCAATCCCCGAAATCAACAGCTGAAATCGTGAGGATGGCTCACATCCCATATCAGAAAGCTATTGGTACTCTCATGTATGCAGCCTTGGGTACACGACCGGACATTGCATTTGCAATTCAACACCTCTCATGATTCACAAAGAGCCCCGGAGAGGCACACTGGGAGGCCGCAAAGCAAGTTTTTCACTATTTTAAGGGCACACAAGAATTATGGCTAACTTATGGTCCCTCTGAGAATGCCCTCACAGGATACAGTGACGCCAATGGCAACATGGCTGAGGATTGATGTGCCATCTCAGGATATGCACTCATTGTTAACAGGGGAGCAGTCTCCTGGAGCACCAAGCACCAAGAAATCGTTACCCTATCAACCACTGAGTCTGAATACGTGGCTGCGACTCATGCCTCAAAGGAGATCTTATGGCTCAGATCTCTCATCACCCAGATATTCGGCACCCAGCTCCCCACCACAACTCTATTTTCTGACAACCAATCTGCCATCGCACTTTCCAAGGACCATCAGTATCATGCGAGAACAAAACATATTGATATTCAGTATCACTTCATTCGATGGATAGTACAGGAAGGAACCCTCAAACTAGTCTATTGTCCTATGAATGACATGGTTGCTGACATGCTCACAAAAGCCCTTCCCTCACTGAAGGTAAAGCACTTTGCAAGTAAACTTGGCCTCTTCGTGGCTTGAGGGGGAGTGTTGGACTTCCAAGTGTGCTCCAAGGCCTCACACCTGGATCAACCCCATCCGTTTATAGCCATCACCATTCATACATACCCTCTATGGACACGTAGCACATTTGTACACCTCAGTACTCATACGCATACAAGTAGCTGAGGTGAGTAGCACACAACCTATGCCTTATACCCATGTCTCACTCTGTCATAGCATATATTTCTTACACCTTGTGCTCATTTCTTGAACCACCTCTGTGGGTGATTGCATTAGCATCGTAAAGAGCACTATGCGTCAAGGGTTGAAGCCCCCGGTTTGTGGCACCTACCATACTCCTAGGTCAGCCTATCTTTGGAACAGTCATTCCCATCCTTCACCAGCATACTTACCATCCCAGTCATTGCCTCTGCTATACCGTACTCCGACTCATTCATCAGGACACCGTCCTTGTATGGGTTCAATAGGTGGTTGGGCAGCAGGTACTTCATTGTGCAACAAAGACACTCTGTTTGCTCTGATTGTTTGGTCACCATTGGGGTATGCTTGATGGGCTTGCTAGCCCCTGCCTTACAATCTGCAGCTGTTGGTTTGGCATACTTGACCTTGTGCTGGTTGCATGTCTGGCACTTGGTGGCCTTTTCCTCTGTAAGGTCATCAGTAAGTTGTTCATTATCAATTCAAACACTTACTTGTGTTTTCAATGCATGTGCAACCACTACACACACATTGGCCACATGGGTTGGTTGGATCAAACTGAATCAGTCAGTCTACCTCCACCTGCAGTTCCTCATCCTTGGTATCCTCCACTATTGCCTTGCTCTTCCCCTTACCCTCCCTGGGGCTCAGTACCTCAGCTGGGGTGCCCTGCTGTATGGCCAACTGCTCTCTCTCATGTGTCTTCATCCTTTCCTCCGCCACCCGATCCTTCAACTGTGTTTTGGCTGTCACCTCTTCTGACCTTGCCAATACCCTCTTGATCAGCCCGCTCCTGTCTGAGCTGTCTGTTGCTAATCCCTGTGCTCACATTGCCTTCAATTTCTTGGTCGGCCAGGCCTCGGTCGACTGTGGAATTACGAGTGCTAGCTCGTGATTGTGTGCTGTTGTGCTGGGCGCCCGGACCCACAAATCTTTTTTTCTTGTTGCCTCCCTCTACATTCCCTTTGATAATTGTTTTATTTACTATTGTTATAGATAGTACTTAAGTATGAATATTACGAGGAACCCCTTTGTGCGTTTGCAAAGGGTCCCTGTTATCCTCCCCTTTTTTACCTAAATCCAACATCGACGCCTTGCCAGGCATTCCTTCACCACTCAATGGCCTATTCTTATGCTTGGATCCCCCCGATGCGCCCAAGGCTTTGGCTGGTTGTTACATCCGTAACTATTACATCTTCAGCTCTCCGCTATCTCCGCTTCGGATCAATCCCGTTCCTTTACCTTTCCTTTTCAGTCTTGTATTCATTCTTGTTTCATGTTTATATTGTTGTAATACCTACAGCCTTCTCCGTTCCCATAGTTCCCCGCGTTCCCCATACATATTATGTAGACCATAGTTACTATTCTTGACACTTCGTATATAAGCTGTAGGTACTCCAGTTTGTAACCTCAGTCTGAATATCGACTTAGTTCTCCCCTCCTACTCTCTGTCCGATCTCCACTCTTCTCCGATAACTTGGTTCCTTGAAATATAGGATCGCGGTAGCACAAGGGCACAACACATATGTTGAGGCCAAAGATCCACTCCGCACCAAGTCCACCACCTCCGTCTAGAGTCTGTGCTAACATAGTACACGACCTCCACATTTAGCCGCCCGTACTCCGCCCCCGCGCCATAACTTAACACTGGTGTGCTTGTGCCCAATCTCTGTTGACTTGCCTGGTGCAACATGATTATGCGGTACAGTTCAGGGTTGTTGACCCTGATGTTGTCGAGGTTGAGAAGGTTGGACATATTTTTTTTGGTGGTTGGTTGAGAGGACTTGGGGTTATGGGGGAAATTTTCTCCTGGCCCTTGGCCTTTTATCCCTCATGAACAAGATCCTCAGGTTCTGGCCTGAGGTAGCCGATGAGCTTATTTGGGCCTTGAGGGCTTGGCCCTAGTGTGGGGGCACTGTCAGGATACCATTTTAGGAAACTCATGGCTATTTTGAGGTTAAGCTTTGCCTTTAAACTTTGGTTGCCTGGTGACAAGTGTTCTTCTTCAATGTTTAACTTTTGATGTTCCATGTTCCCCTTTTCATGTTCCATGCTCCCTTTCCATGTTCCATCATTCCCTTCCATCATTTCATATTATCATATTGATTAGTGATACATTTTACATAGGACCCACAACCCTTGCATAGTTAGATGTCCATGTGTTTCACTATTCTTATTGTTCCATCCCTGACTTCAGTTTAGTATATAAGACTAGCTACAACCATTTGTATTGCCAGTCTAATATCAACCCAGAACTCTGCTCCTCTATTCTGCCAAGTCCCATTCCAACCGAGTTCCTCAGTCGGTCTCTCTTACTATTGTTAGTGATCCCAAGTCAAGGATCATTTACACTATCTTCCTCATTACTTGACTGGACTCGACCGAGGCTTTGGTTGAGCTCACGTTCATTATTTCGGGCCAATGTCTTTGGATTAGTAGCTTTCTCTTCTAAGCCTTCACTTTGTGAAGCCTTTCATTCTATTGCCCAAGGTAACAAATTGGTCATTGGTATCAGAACAGTGCAGCATATAAGCTGAAGCCAAGACCTTCATTTATAACTTGACCTTCGACTCGACCAAATTCCTCAGTTGACCTTGGTTGACTTTCCTTCAGGTTATATTCCTTCAACCGAGCACCCATTCTTAATAACTACCACTCTCGGTATGTAAATGTCCATAAAAGGTGAACCCCTACTGTACTAGTGTGATGCACTCAAGAATTTGGGTACATGTGCCAGTGTCTCAGTGTGGTCAATAGATCAGGGGAAATGAGCTCAGAGTGCTGGGGGCTGGTTCCAGGGGGGACATGGAATGACTTCAGATGTGTACTAATAACCTTGGATGCAGACCCGAAGGTCTCGGGTGGCTAGCTGAGGTTCTTGGGTGGGTACTGAAGGTTTTTAGATAGTCACTAGAATGTCTTGGACAGTCAATGAATGGCCTTGGGTGGGCTTCAGAGACCTCGGGAGGGCTCTCGGTAGCTTGGGTGGTCACTCCAGGATGCAAGGGAACACTAATGAAGCTCAGCCGAGGTCTTGGTCGAAATATTGGTCGAGGTTTTGGGTGTTCCCTGACAATCTCCTTTGGAGATAGACTACAAGACCCTACAATTCAAAGCTCTGACCAAGCTTTCTGGAACCACTATGGCAACATGGTTCAACAAACTCAGGCTCTCAATAGAGTGTTCCAACAACAATGGGCCTGGACAGAATCACTTGAAATCTCATGCCAAAATTGACTGACTCTGATGTCCACACTGTATGTGCACCTATCCTATGGTCCCCCAGGCTCCCAGCCTCAGGACCCCATCACCATTGATAACCCCATCATCCAACCCCAGTCCACCTCTGAGCCCTCCAAACCTGCTCCCAACTCTACCCCCAGCCCCAAGAGCTGAAACCCCTTCATCAACAACTCTACCATGGCCGCCTTCAAGGCCCTTGACAAGGAACAATCCAATCAAAGCATGGGCAAGTCCCTGGCTAACAACATTAAACCCAGCCCTTTGGGTCAACCCAAACCTTACCCCACCAGAACCATTCACTCACAAACTGACCCCAACCCCACCAAACCAGCTAATCCCCTCTACCAGTGTCCTCAATGCAGAAAACACAGACATTGGGCTTCTTTGTGCCCAGAATTCCAATGTATGGGCTGCAAACTATATGCCCCTGGGTATTGCTCCTACCACTGCATCAAATATCAATGCCCCCACTGCCAAAACTGGCAACCACTTCACCCTCAACAATTCTGCTCCAGACAAGGCACAAAACCCACCAAGAATATTATGGCTTACTTTGCTGCAAAATCTCCCAAACCATGTGCTCCCAAACAATGTACCTCCATCCCCAATTACTAGTTCCCCAAGCCACACACACCCAACTTGGGAACCTACTACAACAATTTCATCAACAATGCCACTGATGCCAACATCACTGGCAAACCAGCCAGACCCTCCTATCTTTGATGCAGTTCAAAATAGAAGATTTTGGGATATCTTCTTCCCAAACAACCCACTAGTAGACACTCAGTAGTATATAAGGATAGCTATATCTCTATGTATCCTTAGCTTAGTGTTATACACTGTTCTGTCTCATCACTGTTTGCTTGAGAGAGCTTCAGAGATAAGTCAGCCCTTCTCCAAGTCAGATAGTAAGACATAAGAGAACAAGTCTGTATAGACGCCTTTGTGATCCCAACTCTGCAACTCAGGAGAGGACCCCTAACCTGGGTAACAGTGTCCATCCATTCTATCTCCCGTGCTCATCTGTTATGAACAAGTGCTTGGTCAAAGGAATATAACCTGAAGGAAAGTCAACCAAGGTTGACTGAGGAATTCGGTCAAGTTGAAAGTCAAGTTATAAATGAAAGGTCTTGGCTTCAGCTTATATGCTGTGCTGTTCTGATACCAATGACCAATTTGTTGCCTTGGGCAATAGAATGAAAGGCTTCACAAAGTGAAGGCTTAGAAGAGAAAGCTACTAATCCAAAGACATTGGCCTGAGATAATGAATGCAAGCTCAACCGAAGTCTCGGTTGAGTCTGGTCAAGTAACAATGAAGATAGTGTCAACAATCCTTGACTTGGGATCACTAACAATAGTGAGAGAGACCGACCAAGGAACTTGGTTGGAATGAAACTTGGCAGAATGGAGGAGCAGAGTTCTGGGTTGATATTAGACTGGTGATACAAATGGTTGTAGCTAGTCTTATATACTAAACTGAAGTCAGGGATGAAACAATAAGAATAGTGAAACACATGGACAACTAACTATGCGAGAGGTTGTGGGTCCTATGTAAAATGTATCACTAAATCAAAATGATAATATGTAATGATGGAAGGGAATGATGGAACACAGAAAGGGAACATGAAAACATGGAAGGGGAACATGGAACATCAAGAGTTAAACATTGAAGAAGAACACTTGTCACCAGGCAACCAAAGTTTAAAGGCAAAGCTTAACCTCAAAATAGCCACAAGTTTCCTAAAACAGTATCCTGACATCATTGTACTGCCATGCCCACCTTTATCAAATGTGAAGTGAATAGTTTTGCCTCAGTCTTAGTGACACCACCTACCCTTCCTACTTCAATTAATACCCCTTACCAACAATTTTCCCCAGCTAACTTTGGTATACTGTATCCACAGTCCAACTTTGACTATTGTACTCACCAAACCTGCCCCCAGCAAATGTAAAGCAAAATTTTCGCTCATTTGTCAGTTTTTGTTGGTCTTATGTTCTATTTTTATTATCTGCTGCTCATATATCTCTGCTTATCCAACAGAGGCCCCTAACTGCCACCTGATTACCTTGGCCAGAGTTTTGGATCTGTGGCTAACCCGTTTTGGCATTGTACTTGATGCTGCAAACATTTTTCACCACTGAACTACATGGATGTTGAAGCTACACATACATATAAATGCATATATAAAGCTGAGTCATATACCTGGGTTCCATCTCCAGCAACCTCTCTAAAGCCTCTATAAAACTATGCACAGCTCAAGGACCACCACCCAGTCTTTAAGGACCACAACTGAGTCCCCAGCAACTGCAAACAAGTCTTCAGCGACTGCAAACAAGTCTTTGGCAACTGTGAACAAGTCTTTGACAACCATGAACAAGTCTTTGACAACCATGAACAAGTCTTTGGCAACTGCAAACAAGTCTTCAAGTTCATCCAAAGAAAATCACGCCCCTCCATCCTACAATGAAGTAGCAAGTCTCAGGGCTGAGCTCACCCAAGCAAAAGGTATGATGCTAACTCAAACCCTGTTGATCAATATCTCAAACCTTCCTGACAGCTGAAAATGATAGGCTCAAGAAATCTGCTAGTGCAGAGCCTAGTGAGGATGGTAGACTTATTCAATGGCCCAGGACCATTGGCAATTTGCAAGAAGCAATGCAGCTAAGTCACGATAAGGATCTCTACAATCTGTGCAGGGTAAAATTATATTCCTACTGAGATTTACATTTGCTGATGTTAAGTTCCATAGTTTGCTGTTGGAAAAGTGGTAACACAAGTGGGTCTATCCGAAAATCTTGACTGGAGGTGCCAAGACAGAGAAAAGGTCAAGAGGGCAGCAAGAAATGTATGGTTTGGTTTGATTAAGTCCATGCCCAATGCTTACATTTGATATTTGAAGGCACCATTAATGTGTAGCCAACTCCAGAAATACACATTGAATTGGGCCTCCTATGAAATCATAAGAACTATACTCAGGGGCAGGAGACAGACAGACAGCAGAAAGAAGTCTGGATACATCCCCCCATCCAAACAGCCAATGGTAAATCAAGGTACAGCGATACAAAATGCAATTCCCAGTGGCAGCAATGACAGTGACTGTTATGGTGATGATGACAGTGCTAACAACACTGTTAACAATTGTGTAGATGATGATGACATTAATCATACCTACATTAGCAACAATGACAACAATTGTGCCTGTACTGATTACAATGACGACATTGGCACCAATAACAACAGCAATACCAATGAGGAGGACCACAATGAGGGTCTCAATGACAAAGGCTGTGACAGTGATGAAGGTCATGACAGCAAGGGTCACAACAGCAAGGGCCACAACAACAAGAGCCATGGTGACAAGGGCCTCAACCATGAGGGCCGTGATGATGAGCACAACAACAATTGCAATAATGGCAGCCACCAACCACTCTGGCACACCAAGCAAAAGGCCCCAGCACAAAGCCAATTGACATATGGTAGTAGCAAGGGTGGCCAAAAGAGAGTGAAACAATCCTGCCAGTAAAAGTATTATGTAGCCAACAAGTTTTTCCTATGTAACTTGACTGAATAATACAGTGATATCCTCATAAATCCCTGAATATTTAGTCATAAATTGTTGTACCAACAGTCAGTTTTTTACACCAATTATACTAGGGAATCTCTACAGAATACCTATGACACTGGTGTTGTGAATTACTGATATTTCAGAGGGAATCTCCACAGTTTTTATCATGAGACCCTACAGTAACCTCTTAGATATATGTAGATATTCCTGGTGTTTGTGTTAGTAAATTAATACATTTATCTACAATATATGGCCAAGCTCCTCCAGTATTAGTTACCAACATCTCTACACTTAAGGTAGAACCTAAGGTAGAGTTTATCTACAGTCTGGGGAGTACAGTGTCTTGTAGTAGATAGCTGCTGCGGACTGCTACCATGCATCACATTATAAATTGTTGATTAAAAAAAAAAAAAACAAAAAAAAAAAAAGTGACAGACTATACATCTAGGACCAGGGAAATCCTCAGAGAAACAGATGAGGAATCCTGGTGCCTAGGGCACTAGCTAATACTTGAAGGTAAGAACTGTGTGATGTATGGCAGAGGTGGCAGAGGTCAGAGCAACTGTGTGTGCACTAGTGGGTGCTTAGGCGCATGGCTGTGCATGCCAGCTTGGGCTTGCATCTGCTGGGGAGTAGGGGTGTGAGGAGCTGTGAAAGGTGGTGGGGAAACCAGCTGGGGCTGGGGGTCCCCTTACAGGCATTTTCTGGTGATTTGATGGTGCTGATGTTAAAAATTGGGTATACTAGGGCTATGCACTGCTCAAGTTCAAGTCATCTTCAAGCTGCCAACTCATTTTGGCTCTTATCCCCACCCACTCACCTACATTGAATGGTTTACAGGTTTGGACAGAACACCCAACCCAGCCTCAGACATGAAGACTCTCAGACAATTGGTGCAAAATGGTTGCAGGAATGTGGCTGTTGTCCCTGTGATGTGTATTGTAGCTGCATGTCATCTCATGGCAAAGGTCTCACGGAATATCAAGCCCATGTGGGATAGCTTCAATGTTTTGGATAAAGTGGATCAGTTCTGGTTTAACCCATATATAAATACTACTTTATTCACATTTTCAATGGCATAACTTCACTCCATAGTACACATAGCACCTCATAGCTACTTTTGTTTGCCAGAGCCCTGATAGTGTACCTTGATGTTATCAATCAATATAGGGTTTGATGTGAAGCTATAATTGGCTGGTGATCAATCTGTACTGACCCAATCATCTATCAGATCTATAGATGGATATCAATCAGCCATCAAAGGCTATGGCCGAATTCATTTGTTCCTGATTTCCTGATGTTATATAATGACTGAACCCAATGTATTCTTGTAGGCATGAACTGTACTACATAAACTTAGGCTGTGACTGGTAATTGTATGAAACATGTACTTGGCCTCAGTGGAAGATGCAACAATGGTTATATTTGTCATTGCATGACCAGCCTGAGCTAGTGGCGGACCAATATAAGTTCGGAGCAGTTAAAGCAGGAGAAAATGTTAGAAATAGGCGGTATCGCTTACTTTCGAACACTACATTGTTTTCTGGCATTGTTATACAACTACTAGATGGTAGACATATTTGGAGCTGGAGTTACTAAAACACTTTGCTTGAGAGCTGATATCAACCACAATCAATTGGCTGGCATGATTGTGAAGTAGCCCTCGGGAGGCTGCACACTGGAGCCAGGCTCAACCAAGTACTAGAGCGCGATAATTAGCTGGTCTAGTAGTTTCTTCGAGATACATTGAGCTGCTTACAACAGTTCCAATTCCAAACTTATCAAACCAGTAAAGATTTTCACCGGTGGCAGGCGTGATTCTAGAGGTGGTGAAGGCGGCAATTAGCCTAATATTTCCTTTGTTCACTTTACACAGCAACTTACTCATAATTCCCACCAGCATTTATATTACATACCCACTGGAACCTCTGGTCAGACCAAATAAGCTTGGTACCCCCACCAGCACCCTAAGCCCAAATTTGGTCAAAAAGATCCAGTTATGCAATGTTAATAAATTGAACTAACTTCGGGGATTGCAACAAACGGGCCTGTCTGAGGCGAACCACTAGGGTCAGTGATGGTACAGACGGTGGGCCCCCCTGGATTGAGGGGAGGATTAATGATTACATTCTAAAAACAAAGAGGTCAACACTAGAAATTGCTTGCATAAATGTGAGACTTGGCCACTCACGGTGTCACTAGGGACGCCATCCTTGCCATTGGCTGTGGTGACGGTAGCACCGGGTGCCGCTCCTCGAGTGGTGAGGTAGTATTGTGTGTTGACGCTTCCGATCGTATATACTGCACCCGACATGGTTATGTGAGGACGTAGAAGGTATTGAGTGGTTTACTTCGTAGGAAGTTAGAAAGCATAGAGACAGATGGGAGCCTTTTATACCCTCCTCCAACCGTGCAAACCCCAAAAGCGACACCTTTTTCCAGTGCTCCTTCCTAGTGTCTAGAAGACTTCATTACGCGAGATAATATTTTAGTAAACGGTGTTAGTGGAGTATTTGATATCGAATTTTCGATTATGTTCCACGGCCAGAACTCGGACATAGGGCTCAGGGTTTAGAGCTTCGCCTGATGAGGTTCCGGGGTTTTCCGTGACTCGGTGATGCCTCAGTAGGAAAACATCGTCAGTGGGATGGATAAATATAGCAAGAATATGAGGATAGCTTCTCATTCACAGGACTTGGAATAATCTGGGGTGAAGCTGGAAGTTCTTGAATCGATCAGAATCCGACGGCATGAGTATGAAGGAAGTTGTTGGTAAATCTTCTGGATTCCTATGTGTGTTCCAATAAATGGCTGATCGTCCTGCTCCCCGCCTAAATAGAAGCTACAACTGACAAATGTGTTAATTCATTCCCAGCGGCATTGGGATCATCATACATAAATATTAACGATGACGAACGTGTCAATAGGAGAATCTCCTGTCTCTCCTAAAACTCAACTCGATGGTCAGGAAGGCTATGAAGTAACCGGGTAGCATTCATGATATACATGTGCAGTTGACAGGAATGCATGATGAACAATCACTGAATGAGGTCTACTTGGGAATCAATGGCGCTCACTCAGTTGGAACTACGTTCGTCTTGTGGAGTAAGGGTATCCACGTTAAACCTTATACATGACCTTGAAGTGTCCTATTCGGGACCTTAGCGATCAGAAGACATGGCATGCGGTAAATATAAGACGAGCTTAGTGCGGCGCGAAGGTGAGTGGCACCAGACCCGAGGGTGTGGGAGCACATAGGAGAGCACATAACTCATGGCGGCGTTTCTGGAAATGAGCCTTGAGCTTATTGCTGGGGGCGAGTAAATAACAAGAATTAGATCATCCAAGTTGTACCAACATTTTACATTCTAGCTCTCATACATCCCTGGTTCAGCCTGAAATCTTTTACTGATTCAGTGCACATAGACTCCAACGAGCTTCTAGGTATGTAGCGGGGATCAGGAACTAAGCCACGCTCCCACCAAGGCCGATAAGTCAGTCCTTCTATGAAACGTCGTGGTCGTGGAAAGAGCCTCAGTCTAAAGGCACCTATGGTTAGCCCAGTGCCCCAGGTTCTTGGTTCCTAGTAGGCCCCAAGCACCAGACTAACTCACGGTTCGGGAGTTTCTTTGGAGAGCTGTCCCTAAATAAGCCTGACTATGGACCTTTTATCTATCTGTTTCATCCTCAATTACACATTCTGAGAATCACGGTGATTAACAGACAGCGATCAGGTGATGATAAGATCATCAGGAAGGCATTGGACATAATAGAGGGCTACGAACTTCTAGTAACAGGCATTCAACTGCACCATGATGACGGGTGTGGAGGGAACAGAATTTGCGGCTCCATGTTTCCTTTCGATTGAGTGTCGACGGCGACCATTTGCTTCTTAAGTGGCTTGGGAATCTTCCTCCCCAGATGGCAGTCGCTATATTCGGATATATCCGGGGAAACCGTGCCAAACATATTGGCCCGCTGCGCATGTGTGGGCGAAAAAATAACAAACAAAAAAGGAGGTTTTTGTTAGTTTTCGGACTCATAGCACCGCTTGTTCCGCGTGTCGCATCCTGTACATACATCCGTATTTTCACTCACAGGGGTCCCGGTGTGAGCCTCCTTCGCACACGCACGCTCATCCAATGGTTAATCTGCCCTCCAGGTTCCCTGAGGCCGAGCAAGGTGTCCACATGCTTGGAGGATTGAATTTACGCTTCTTTGTTTGCACCTGGAGCACATCTTATCCTACCGTACTCAAATACACGGACGCGTTCGACGCACCAGCCCCGCTGTTTAATCAACTATGTGGTGGCGGTATGGGAAAAACGGATTCCTACCTCGCGTAGGCATTTCCCCTCGGGCCCCCCCCCCCCCCCATATCTTTAGGGGCTATCCATCGACAAACAACCTTGCCTCAGTGATGAGGCTCAATCCAGGCATGGTATCGTCACCAAGTGCAATGACATGGAAAATATACAGCATCATACTTTCTCCAACGAACTGCGTGTGGCCCCCAAAGGGCACCCAGTCCGCTTGGCCGATGCTGCCCTCGACCCCAACGCTAACCGAGAGAAGATGACCCAGATCATGTTCGAAACATCCAGCACCCCCGCTTCCTACGTCGCCCTCCAGGCTGTGCTCTCTCTCTACCCCTCCGGTTATACCACAGGTATCGTGCTCGATTCCGGCAATGGTGCCACCCGCATGGTCCTCATCTACGAATGTTTTGCACTTCCCCACGCCATTCTCCATCTCGATCTCGCTGGCCACGATTTGACTGATTTCCTCATCAAGAACATGGCGGAGCGTGGCTACCTCCTCGCCACCGCCGCCTTGCGTGCATTTGTCTGTGACACCAGGGAGAACCTTTGCTACGTTGCCCTCGAGAAGGGCTATGAGCTCCCCGATGGTTAGGCCATTACCACCTGCAACTAGTGGTACGTATTCATCGGGAACCCCAGTCAGCTCGCGTATGCTCATGTTATCAATAAGTTTCCGTACCTCAGAAGCGCTCTTTTGACCCTCGATCTCGAAGCCGCTGGCTTCCACAAGACTACACAAGTTGGCGAGGCGACAAATCTGCTATATTTATCGACGTTGACGGAAATCCGACCTCGTTGCTCCTCCTGAAAGGAAGTACTCTGTCTGGATCGGTGGATCCATTTTCATGTCACTCAGTACATTCCGGTACTCGTGGTGCTCTAAGTGAAAGTATGAGTATGACAGATCTGGGCCTGGTATTATCCCTCGCGGTACGTGTTTTTAAATCTCATGAGGAAGGTTTGTGGTTGATATCGTGTATGCGTGTTTCTAGAGTGCTTCTAGTTGAACGAGGGCTGTGACTTTAAGAGGTTTTGGGGGCTGAGAGGAAGGCTTATTTACAGGCGCCCCATACGTTACCTGTGAAAAGGGACCGCATTGGGATACTTCAGTGCCTCACGGATCAAGCTGCATTGGAGTCAGCTGTGGTAAAACACTCCATTCTGCAGAGGAGGGACGTCAAGGTTTTCAGACTTGCTATCGTGTGTTTCACCCCCGTAAGAAAATATCTAGACGCTATTCTAGATATCTGAAAAATTGTATGCTTACATTCGAGTGTGCCTCATTGGAATCAATGCTTTCGGTGACTTATTGATGTATTGCAAAAGAATTACTGGGGATGTTTCGCAAAGAAAAATGAATGAATGATATTGTATAATGACCAAACCCGATGTATTCTTCAGTGACTTGCTGGCAGGTAGCCATACGAAGTCATGTGCATGGCCTCAGTGAAAGATACGACAATGATTATATTTGTCATCGCATGTCCGGGTAATGGCGAACCAGTATAAATTCAGAAGAGTTAAGACAGGAGAAGAAATTCAGAATTCACAATAGGCGGCATCTCTTTATTTTCGGATACTACAATTTTTTCCGACACTGTTGTACAACTACTAGACCAGGACAGATTTGGAGCTGGAGTTACTGAAAAACACTTCACTTGAGAGCTGATATCGACAGTAATCAATTGGTTAATGTAATTGTGAAGAAGCTCTGAGGGGGCTGCACACTGGCGCCAGGTTCAACCAAGAACTAGAATGCAATGATTAGTTCGTCCGGTGGTTACACCGCGATACCTTGAGTTACTCACGGTAGAATCAGTTCCGGGTTTATCAATCCAGTAAAGATCTTGGCCAGTGGCAGGCGTGATTCTGGAGGTGGTGGGGCGGCAATTAGCCTAATATTTGCTCTGCTCGTTTTACACAGTAACTTACGTATAGTTCCCACCAGCAAGCGGATTGAATACCCACTGGTACCTCTGGTCAGACCAAATAAGCTCAGTACCCCTACCACCACCCTAAGCCCAGTTTGGTCAAAAAAGGTCCAGTTATGCAATGTTAATAAATTGAACTAACTTCGGGTATCGCAACAAATGGGCCCGTGGGCCCGCCGCTAGGGGTGATGGTACCGACAGTGGGTACTGAACTAACAGGAGGATTAATGACTACATTCTAAACGCGAAGAGGAGTCAATACTTGAAATTGCTTGCATAAGTGAGAAACTTGGGCACTCACGGTATCGCTAGGGACGCAAGTCGTGCCATCGTCTGTAACGACGGTAGCATCGGGCGCCGCTCCCCGAGTGGTGAGGTAGTAGTGCGTGTTGACACTCCCGATCGTGTATACTGCACCCGACATGGTTGTGTGAGGAGGTTACGTAGAAGGTATTGAGTGGTTTACTTCGCAGGAAGTTAGAAAGCATAGAGACAGATGGGAGCCCTTTATACCTTCCTCCAACCGTGCAAACCCCAAAAGCGGCACCTTTTTCCCAGTGTCTAGAAGACTTCATTACGCGAGATAATATTTTAGTAAACGGTGTTAGTGGAGTATTTGATATCGAATTTTCGGTTATGTTCCACGGCCAGAACTGGGACATAGGACTCAGGGTTTAGGGTTTCGCCTGATAAGGTTCCGGGGTTTTCCATGACTCGGTGATGCCTCAGTAGGAAAACATCATCAGTGGGATGGATAAATATAGCAAGAATATGAGGATAGCTTCTCATTCACAGGAAAGTACTTGGAATAATCTGGGGTGAAGCTGGAAGTTCTGGAATCGATCAGAATCCGACGGCATGAGTATGAAGGAAATTGTTGGCAAATCTTCTGGATTCCTATGTGCGTTCCAATAAATGGCTGATCGTTCTGCTCCTCGAGATGGAAGCTACGATTAACAGTTCATTCCTAGCATCATTGGAATCATCACACTACGAATGTGTTAACATGAGAATGTCCTGTCTCCCTGACAAGCCAAGACCAGAGGACCATGAAGTAACTGGGTAGCACTCGCGAAGAGAATCTGAAGGCACCTATGATTTGCCCAGACTCTTGGTTGTAGGCTCCGAGAACCGGACTAACTCACAGTTCGGGAGTTCCTTCGGAGAGCTGTCACTAAATCATCAGGAAGGCAGTGAACCATAATAGAGGGCTACGAACTTCTAGCGATGAGCATTCAGATTGCACCCGTGTGAGGGGGTAGTAACAGAAATTGTGGTTCTATATTTATCCGACGGCGCTTCTCCCTGACTCTGCGAAGCTAGAGGAGGGTTTTGTCATGTTAATTGCGACCGCCTTCTCCGCCAATGGACCAGCGATCATGGGAATGGGAAAATGTTATTACTTGTAGATTGTCCATATCATACGAGGTCGGATGTCGAGATCGCGTTTGAGGATCGAGTTGTAGCTAACGAGGTGGAATTGCCGTTAGCGTCGATAAATATAGCAGATTTATTGCTTCACTAACTTATGTAGTCCATGGATGCTGGCGGCTTCGAGACTGAGGGCTGAAAGGGCGCTTAGGGGGTACGAAAGCTTATTGATAACATACATAACACACGCGATCTGACTGGAGTTCCAGACAAATACTTACCGCTCGTTGCAAATGGTAATGACCTGACCACCGGGGAGCTCGTAACTCTTCTCGAGGGTAGAGGACTGAGTGACTGTCTGAAGCTCCTGCTCAAAGTCAAGGGCGATGTAGCAAGGCTTCTCCTTGATATCACGAACAATTTCACGCTTGGCAGTGGTGGTGAAGGGGTAGCCATGCTCCATCAGATTCTTGATGAGGAAGTCGCTCAAATCGCGGCCGGCGAGATCCAGACAGAGAAAGGTATGGGAAGGCGCGAAACGTTCGTAGATGGGAACGGTGGGTGACACTGTCACCGGAATTGAGCACGACACCAGTGGTACGACGAACAGAGGCGTAGAAGGAGAGAACGACCTGGATGGTGAGGTAGAAAGTAGGGGTGTGGAATGTCTCGAACATAATCTGCTTTGGAATTGAGGGGAGCCTCAGTCAAGAGGACCAAGTACTCCTTGGGTGCCACACGTAGTTCATTGTAGGAGGCATAATGCCAGAGTCGTCCTGTTGGTAACAATACCATGCTCAATGGGGTACTTGAGGGGGAGGATGGCCGCGGTACTGAGGTGAGCGTGTTTATTGATGGAAAGCCCCTAAAGATATGGGGTGGGGAATGCTTACCTGACGTAGGAGTGATTTGGCCCATATCGACTATCGCACCCTGATGACGGGGACGACCAACGATGGGGCTAGAGGTTGGATTAGACCAAGTATATGTCTGCGTAAGAGAGGTCGTGCTTGCTCACTGGAAAACAGCACAGGCCTGAAAAGACTGAGTGTGTATTTGGTTGTGTTTGAGTTGGATAAGATAAGCAGTCTGCAACATCCGGGCGTAGCGATTCAGTCTCAGGCCAGGGGCAGTGAATCTTTGCTTCCAGAACGAAGATTCCAGGCTAAGAGGTAGGTCTGATCTAAATAAGGAATTTTAAACTCCGTTGCTACCTTTCTCGCACCCGTTATCATCACTGGTATAGGTTCAAGTGTGTGTCATTAGAAGCTTGTAGGCCTGGCGATCTTATCACTATCTGATCACCGTCTGTTAGTCGCCGCGATTCCTAGAACCTGTGCCCAGGGACGGAACGAAGAAATAAAATATAAAATGGCCAGTTAGGTTTATTATGCTTCTTTGTTGAATGCATCTTATCTTATCTAAGTATGTCAAATACAACCAAATACACGGGCGCGCTTGACGCGTCAGCTCTCCACTGTCTAATCACAGATACCCTACTCTCCCTCCTCCTTCCCAACACCACAGCAAAGATGCCGCTGGAAGCGACGATGATGATAATAGACAATTCAGAGTACATGCGGAATGGCGATTATCAACCAACAAGGCTCAACGCACAGAGCGATGCAGTCACGACGGTCTTCCAGACAAAAATCGATTCAAACCCCGAGAATACGGTGGGAGTGATGACAATGGCCGGGAAAGGGTATGTGAAGCATCCAGATTGTAATTTTGTTTCTTTAGGGCTGTTCAAAAGCTGATATAATCGCTAGCCCAGAGGTGCTTGTGACACATACGAAGGATATCGGTCAGATTCTACAAGGCTTGCATGTGGCTTCTGCGAAAGTGGGCGGCGAAATTGATATACCGACGTCTATTGCGATTGCTCAGCTTGCGCTGAAACATAGAGAGAACAAGAATTTGCGTCAGCGTATCATTGTCTTTGTTGGTTCGCCATTGCATGGTCAGGCTGCGGATGAGAAAGCGATGGTCAAACTTGCGAAAAAGCTCAAGAAGAATAATGTCGCTATTGATGTTATATGTTTTGGTGACGGGATAGAAGAATCGACAGAGGGGGGGAAGACTGTTCTTAAAACGTTTGTAGAGAGCGCAAGCAGCAGCGATAATTCGTTCGTCTCATCTTTTGATTGCCCAATTTCTTTACTCCGCTGATCTTTCTGTGTAAAGGCACCTTGTAACCGTGCCACCTAGTTCGCGTCTGTTATCCGAGTCGGTTGCATCTTCGGCAGTCCTGGCTGCGGATCGGGGGGCTGGTATTCCCGACGAGTTCATCCCCCATGATGCTACTGCTTCAAGCTCCGGTGGTGGGAACGAATTTGAGTTCGGTGTTGACCCGAGTATCGACCCTGAGCTTGCAATGGTATGCAGGACACATCACAATTAGGTGCAGCCAGTCTAGCTAACAATGTTGTAGGCGCTTCGTATGTCAATGCAGGAGGCTCAGGCCCGGGAAGCAGCAGAAGCAGCTGCTGCTCAATCTTCGTCACAATCTAAGCCACTTGAAAAGCCACCGGCAGCACCGGCAGATTCCAATGATGACGATGATGACGAAGAGCTTAAGAGAGCTCTTGCGATGTCAGAGGAGAAAGACGTTGAGATGGACGATGACGAGCTCGAGGATGACGATGGCGATGATGATGAAGGTGATGAGGATGAAGAGGATGAAGAGGCAGCTATTGCGCGCGCTATTGAGATGAGTATGCAGGATCAGAAGGAGCAAGACTCAAAGAAGCGGTGAGATGTGCCATGTGTGGTAATACAAATCTCATCTCTACTATGTTGATCTCACTCTGCGTACGTTGGCTTTATTAATGGATGAATATACGCAAGGGGTGCATCAATACTATAACACTATTGCCGCTCTTGTTCATTTCCTTTGAACTTTCTTGGCTTTGACCTTCCGAAAAATCTTGGATGCAGTTGGTCACTTCCACAACACCTTCTGTTAAACACTATTCCCTGGCCCAAAACTTGGGGCGTGGTGGCTGAGGACTGACTGATCAGTGCCGTCTTACACTTTACCCGTCGTAAGCGTGTGTACGACATTCCCTTGAGATAAGAACAGAGGATTCAGAATATTCGAAATGGACAACATTTCTTTATTCTCGAACTCCTGACCGTCTTTTCCAACGCGGTTGTACAACGAAACCAATCGCGGACGAATTTGGCGTTGAGGTCGCAATGAAATTCGTGGAGAGATACCGGCAACAAATTGCCTGGTGCAAAAGTGAAATAGTTGAGGGGGCGGTACTATTTCTTCTAGTATGATCAGGTACGCAGTTATAAACCCGTCCTAGGCTGCGGTGAGCCACTTGCGGTCGCTGCGATTCCAAGATTTATCGCGCTGTTGAAAATATTGACCGCTGGGATACCAGCAACCATGTCGCAGCATAAAATATGCAAGCAGTGGACAGGTGCCGAGAGCGCATGCAAGCTACATGATGGAATGGATAAGTAAGGAACCTTAGCGACTACATACAAATCATCCTACCTAAATACTACATATGAGGCAATAACATAGTATCTAAGACAACAGAATAGAGCTCCGATACATGCTCTGAGACATCGAAATGTATGGTATTCGACAAACCAGTGAAACTTCGGCCATTTGAAGACGCGACTTACTCGTAGGCCGGAGGAAGTCCGAGGGTAATAATGTAACCAGAGGCCCGCTTCCGAAAAGTCCCTTAGTCCAACCTAGGTAAGGGCAGACTTAGTTGTGCACCATAGTAATGAAGTAGGGAAATGTAATGCTTCAGCCCCTCTCAGAGATGGTACATATGCTGGGCCCTGACCTGGGGAAAGGATTAACATATAAAGCTCTGAGCAGGAAAAGGACCAGCTGTCGCGCTAGAATTACGAGCAAAGGAGAGAGTCGAGCACGTACGGTGTGTAGAGGAGCACGACATCCTTGCCATCTGCCGTGGTAACGGCATTACTGCCTCACCCGTGGTAAGTGAGGCATATTGTTAGTACTCATAGAGTGTGCACGTCCTTCCTGGGCTTCGTTGCGCGAGGGTGTACAGGTGCTGAATGAGAGAGCGCCGGGAGGCATCGACATGTATATCTCTCCCTAATTGTACTGAACCCCAGAAATTGCCAAGAAGTTCGAGGCCAAGAGAGGATAGACTCGTCTATCAGATACCGGAAGCAACGATAGCAGATTATGACTGCCAGTCTAATTGATTGGTCATTCCTTAAACCTGTGTTGATTCTCTAGCTCAGAACGATCAATCCTTCCTCCCTTGTGCTCTACTGGAGAAGCCACCAATGCTGACAAGAATTTCTCCACAAATTGTTCGAAGGTAACGTATATACAATGCTCTGCTTCTTTGATAGGCGGTTGTCGACCTCCTGTGTTATATAGGTCATCTTACCCACAGGTTTACTCACGATCCAGCCATCTCTCAGCCAATGGTCAGGGACAACGTTTCGTTGCCTTCTTTACCTTGCCTCGGCCACCTCTCTGGCCTTTGCAGGATCTCCAGTAATTCCCTGTCGTTTTGCATCTGCAATGGACACCTCAACGTATCATCTCATCTCCACAATCGTTCGAGGATGCTCTGCTCTACTGGGAGGGCAAGTTCCACAAGCACAATGTCTCATACAACGCCGCCAACGGGATGACATTTGACGGGACATTATTGGATCGCGTGACGGGCGAGCACAGGCTCGAGGGACTCCATACGTTCTCCGCTGCAAGCAAAGAATCACTGCATTTTATGATGTTAGGCCCATGTTATCGAAGGGACACCTGGTGCAGTCAGATGGATTCTATCCGGAGAAGATGAGATGGACGTTATGAATGTTGAAAAGGCAAGGGAGGTAGCAGTTTAGAATTCTGGAGAGGAAATGGGACAGCTATCGCCAGTTCAACGAAACTTTCCCAGGTTTCGGAGGATTTCTGCCCTGGTCAATACCGTTTCGCTTCGGAATCTGAAGAATATCTAACCTCTTCTTGAATCTCTTCGCAGGTTTGCACACACAGAGCTCACACCGCTCGCTCCAGCGTCGGATTGGATCAACCGCGTCCCTGCCCTAGATAACGGTGAGAACATCTGGGGAGTTTATGCAGCCATCGAGGCCCTACAAAGAGTTGGACGACCGGCCTACCGCGACCTCGCTCACAACTGGGAGGGATATTTCAATTACCTCAAGACCACCGCTCAAAAGGTGACGCCCGTTTTTCTCCTTTTCTACATCCCAAGACTGAGGGTGTTTATGTTACCAGGTGTTCTATCG
Organism: Lepiota venenata; assembly: GCA_004296355.1. Classification (NCBI taxonomy): domain Eukaryota; kingdom Fungi; phylum Basidiomycota; class Agaricomycetes; order Agaricales; family Agaricaceae; genus Lepiota; species Lepiota venenata. The sequence continues at coordinate 656,553 of RCFS01000010.1, forward strand.
AGGCGCAGGGCGTATTTGTGCGGTCACCTCGATCAAAAACCATTCACTTCCTAGTCAACCATCCAAACCAGAGCTATGTTTGCGAAGGCCTCAACTCTTTCATTAATGATCCCTACGAAGGTAGGCCGGCTGCGCGTTCCCTTCTCCGTGACTTTAATGGGGGCATTCAGGACAGCAATTCATGTTCTTTCTATACCTCTTCGGCAACCTCAATGAGACCGAGAAACATGCTCTCTGGGAGCTCAAGCGCCCACAGCTTGTTTCCACCGAATGGTCCGCGCTGGGATATCAGAATGTTACTGTGCAGAAAGGTTTCTGGTTTTCTGCTCACGAGAATTGGGGCTGGTTGCAGCTGCCATACACGGATATTCCTTTCATGAGGTACTCCAGATGATTTTGCTTTCCATGATCCAAGTGATATATGCGTCACTCAGGGACCTCTACACAAATATGGAGCGGGCGAGGACTTGTGATTCACAAGCGAAGGGAAATCCGGGCATGTTTGCGAGCATCAACAACTCGACAGATGAAAATGGAGAAATTATTGGATGTGCGTCGCTGCCCAATTCGAACAAAACGCTCATCATGTCTTGACTAACGACCATCTCAGACATCTCCAACGCTGGAATACCACAGATAGCCAACCAAACAATTCAGGAACTTGACGGCAAGTATCCCTGACCCTGGTGTGTAACGCTAAACTTAGTTGGGCTGGCCACAGTTATCACCCCTTACTCAACCATGAACACCATGATGGTGAACAAAACTGTGGGCTATCTTTGGTGGCACAATATGGTCGCGGCAAAAAGGATGCAGAGTATGGAAAAAAAATACTACGATCAACGTGACCTCATCACTCATTATGCTTATTTCCAGATCTTCATGGCTCGTCTGAAAGCACACGTATAGACGGCACTGCAACCTCGGCATTCGTTTCTTGGGATAGCAAAGTTACCACGGTAAATGGGATCCTTAGGCGGTGTGCTCTCGCTTGTTCGCACCCGCATGCAGCATGAGGGTGTTTACGAAGAGTTTATGGCTGTGGTCAAGAGTGAGTATGGACGTGTATTTGGTCCAAATTTACGGGATACAAAACAAGAGTTTTGCCTCCCCATTGCGAAAGTCATGGATATTGGACTGGGAGACTTCACAACTTGCTCTTTGTGACCACCCAAATTCCTGTGATGTCTCAGCACTCTTGGTTAGCTTGACTTTTGATATACAAGTCGTTTACCACACAAAATGTGAGATATGGGTAGAAATGAACGTTGCACATTTACATACGATTGCTGAGGTGTGCGAAAAAAAAGATGGAAATGCTGATAATGACTGACCCTACTGCGTCCCTTGAGGTCATGAAAATATAAAATATAACCCCATACTTGTAACTGCTATGAAGCTCTGACTTGCTGTTAGGATAGGGCAACTCAGAACAACTTAAATTCAGCATGACAGAAATCAAACAGAAACTTCAGTCTGAACGGAGGACACTTCTGTATATTGGGACTCTTGGTTGCTTTTCAATGTGACGGTGCTACAGATCATAGACAAAATTGAGTTTGTGTCTTTAAAGAACTTCTGATATTAATGGTAATCAATGGGGAAGGATTGATTCGAAGCTGAAATATGCCTGGGGGGGCTGCACGTCCCTGCCAGGCTTGACTTTGACCTAATACCAATCGTTGAACTGTATGACAGAAACCCTGAGAAATACTCACAACTGGTAAATAGGAACACTGCGTACACATCGCATGGGGAGGAACAGTATCCTCGCCATTGGCCGTGGTCACGGCATGACCGGGTGCTGCATTCTGGGTAGTGAGGTGGTATTCTGTGTTCCGACTTTTAATGAGATACGGATCCGCCATGATGGTGTGAGACAATATAAGGGACGCGGATGTCGAGCTCACTTGGCAAGAAGAAGGTTGCAAGCCTGAGAACACAGAGGTGAATGAAAGAGCACTTTATACCTTTCTCTACCCGTATGAGCCCCAAAGGCCTATAGTACTACAGTTTACTACAGTTTCCAAAATTGTTTCTATTACCAAAAACAGGGTGACAAGAAACATCTACACAACTAGGCTCACTTCCAGGTGGGGCATCTTGAGCCCGCAGGTCTTAGAGGTGCCAATTTGCTCAACGTGACGAGAGTTCAACGAATGCTAGGGAGTGTTGAGGAGGAGATAGGAGCTAAGATTGTCCTGACACGGTTAAGTACGGAACGAAATCACCAAAAATCCGACTCTAAAGTGCACTGGCTGGGCAGTGTGTTGTTCCTGGTCAAGCTACCCCATGGCTTGGGGTAGGGAAGATGTTCGATGTTTGATCAACCATCCAAATCAAATAAGTACTGTACAAGTCCAATCGGCATGACATTATGCCGTCAAAATTTCACCTGTCTGTCAATTGACTGAGAACTGTGACAGGTCGATGCGAGAAGGTCATGACATCGGTACCAACCACAATCTCAGCAAAGAGGACATCCTAGACATCTGTCGGAGAAGTACTTTTCACTTGGTTGGGGTGAGCGTGGCAGGTGCAGGGTGGATAGGCTTTATGCGTTCTCAGCTACAAGTAAAGAGCTGTTGCATTTTATAATGCCAATGCAATGGTTGATTCAATACATAGGACATGAAAGGGATAGTGGTTCTAAGCGAAAGATTGCATTCAGGATTCCGTAAGAACATGGGAGGCCCATTGTCAGTTTCTCATTTGTTCATGTCAATACCATGTATTCCTTAACCAGGGACAAGTGCAACTGGCTCACTTGCATACAATTGCTGAAAAAACAAAAAGATGAAAGAAATGCCGATGATAACTGACCCCTAGGATCCACGAGTCCTTGTGCCCACCCTCAATAGGCTCAGTGTGAGCGAATGATCACAATGGAGAGCACTTTTATATATTCAAATTCTTGGCTGCTTTCAACGTTATACTGTCATAACTTGTAGACAAAATTGAGCTGGTGTCATCAAAGAACTTCTGGTGATAGCTGATATCAATGGTAATCAATCACGAAGGATCGGTAAGAAGCTGAAATAAGCCTGGGGGGGCTGCACCTCCCTGCCGGGCTTGACTATGATCTGATACCCATTCATTGAACCGTACGACAGAACCCCTGAGAAGAACTTACGACTGGTCCAATTCCGAATTTATCAAACCAGTAAAGATCCGGGTTGTGGCCCTCAGCAGGTCTAACTCTAAAATAGTATAGGGCAGCAATTAGCTGGATGATCAATTTACTTATCTCATACAGCGACTCACTCGTAAGGCCCAGTGGCAGTCTGAGTAACTACCCATCTGTATGGGTTGTCGGACCAGATAAGCTTAGCGTCGTCGCCAGCACCCTAAGCCCAATTTGGTGTGAGAAGGCCGGATTGTGGCACGTCACTAAAGCGAGCTGACCTCAGGCAATGCGACATAAAGTCCGTCATGGGCGCTGATGGTAACGACATTGGGCCCTGGACGAAGGTGAGGCTTAACAGTAAGCACCTAACCCGAAAAAATAAAAGCAAAACACATCAGCCACCATCCAGAGTTGCTTCTATAAATAGGAGTGCTGGGTACACACCGCTTGGGGAGGAATAGTGTCCTTGCCATTGGCCGTAACCACAACATGGCCGGGTTTGGCTTCCTGGGTAGTGAGGAAGTATTCCGTATTTTGACTCTTGATGAGGTATCTTTCCATGGTGGTGCGAGACAGTGTAAGGGGCACTGGGTGTCAAGTTTACTTCGTAAGAAGAGGGTCGCAAGCTTGAGAGTACAGACACAAACGAGAGAGCGCTTTATACACTTCCCTACCGCACTAACCCCAACGGACTGCACTGTAGTTTCCAAATTTGTTTCTGTTACCAAAAATGTTTACTCCGCCGTATCTTCTTTTTGGAAAGAGATGAGCAAAGCACTTATTGTCAAAATGTTCGGGCGTGTTCAATGAATAGCAACCTAGACATATAATTGGCTAAGGTTTAATCTGGAAGGTTAAGGGGCTCCGACGGTCTGGAAGAGGACTTCCAGAAGGAAAGATCATTAGGCCTAGCCAGTTCGACAGAGGATAGCATCACCACGAGGATGGCTTCCTGTAGAATAAGTGCTAAGAATTATCTGGGGTGCAAGTTGATGCTGTCGATCTGATTGGTTGTCGACGACGGAAGTCTGGAAAGAATCTGAAAATAGGCGTTGACCACATTTCAGTTGTTAATGAATATGTGGGTAATATTCGATTACTAGGACTACACGAATGTACAAAGACGGGCTTGCATACTTAACTCACTAAAACCAGGTTAGCTCTTCCGCAACTGGGGGTTGTCCGTGGGTGTGGTAGATTAGGCATGAGGTGAACCCTTAAACATAGCCATCGCTATCATCTTTATCTGGCTTCATCTGAAGCATACTTACAGTCTTGGTGATTCAATGGTGCTACGTATAGGGTGAGTACGCCGTGAGCTTGGATGATTTTGGGGTGAGGATGTTCCGATCCGGATGCAGTATGCCCAAAATACAAAGCATCGCTTAAAATGAGTGCTTGAGCCTTGAACTTATGGTGTATTACTCCCACAGCTTGTGTAAAGATCGGCAAGGCTGTTGAAAGGGTTTAGCCTAGGGCAGATGACAGACCAAACGGGCGATAACATTGCACCCGAATAAGAACATTAGAGATAAGTATGATAATCAGAATCATGAGAGGTGACGAGAAACACCTACGCAGACTTGACTTTTGGGTGGGATATCTTGAGCCCACGGGTCTTGGTGTCAAAATTGCCCGACTTGTAGCGGGAGTTCGATGAGTGATTGAGGAGGAAATAGGAGCTGAGATTGTCCTGAGACAGTTAAGTATGTACAGAACAACATCACCTAGGATCTCGACTTGAGTGTACCAGTTAGATTCTGTGTAGCTAAACCGTCCATGGCAAATCGTAAAAAACGCAAGTACATGCATCAATTGCAAGTATTCTTTAGGATATGGCATGGTGGACAGGCAGGGACAGCAGGTAGCGCAAACTTAAGTAGTCTGACTATAGCACGGCTAATAGACCATAATTTGGATTTTAAAAAAAATTGCGAGTATATTCTTAATCTGCATGACGTCATATAGCGTCAAAATTTCCAGTCGATTGGAACATGTGTGATGGGTCGTGACGCTAGTGTTACCCGGATGATGGCTGACGCAACGTCATTGGACCAAGTGACAGGGTGCGTTTTCTACTGTGAGTAATGAGCTGTCGGTACAATAATCTATGCCGCCCGAAGGGCACCCAGTGCAACGAGATGAATCCTATCTGACGGGAATGAAAGGGACGCTAGAGATGTCGAGTGAATAGGCCACGAAGGTTGCGTTCAGGATTCTATAACCATCCGTTTCCTGGACGATGAGAGCTACGCGGTTAAGGCAGACAGGATATCCCACTTCTCATGTCACCTCCTTGAGCTTGTAACCAAGTTGTGTACCGATTTGCAGCAGATTAAGTGAAGGTTTCCAATGACTGTTCAACGCCTGGACTTGGGACTGACATGAGATAAGCTGGAAAGGAAACACCAGTGGAAGCGTAGAAGAGCGCCAGACCTCGAAACAAATAACGTGAGACGAGAAAGCAAGTGTGTTAGCTTACCAGTGTATGCAACCCTAATGTAAGCCTGGGCTTACTACAGTCCCTCTACTGTACATATATACCTACCGGTAGCAGAACACATAAGCTGTTCTGTTATAACCCTTTTGGTGTAACGGTCATTTCGGCGGTTGGTTGTGACCATCCTTACACCTAATGCCATTACATACCAGGGGACCGCCCTATACAGTAACATACATGATGCATGGACTGCACGCAGAGTAGAGGGTCAGGTTGCGACCAAGACAAACTCTTGACTTTTTCAGAGAATTCAAGCCGGCCAGGCCTACCTCTCATCATCAGATAATGAGGAGCCGCGTTCAGGTCATTTCGATATGGAACATTGGCCGGGCTACGTGCATGGCCAGCTGGCCATCTTTCCAGCACACTTTCGTCAAGGAATAGCCAGAAACACTGCAGGATCTTAGCCCCAGCTGTATAAGTTCGGTGCATTTAAAGCAAGAGAAGAGATTTAGAAATATACGATCAATCGACATTTCTTTATTTTCAGGCACTCTTTAATGTTTTTCCAGCATTGTTGTACACCTAACCATAGACATATGTGGAGCTAGAGCCACTAAAAATACTTCATTTGAGGCTGTAATCAATCAGCTGGTGCAACCTTGAACAAAACCGTCGGCTATCTTCGGTGGCACAATATTGCCGTAGCAAAGAGGATATGCGAAATGAAAGCTACGATCAACCTGACTTCATCGCTCACTGTCCTTATTTCTAAACCTACAGGGCTCGTCTAAAGTACACGTATAGACGGCGCTGCAAAGCCACCACGGTAAGTGGAATTCTTGGTGGTGTGCTCTTGCTTGCTTCGCACCCGCATGCAGCACGAGGATGATCACGAAGAGTTTATGGCTGTGGTCAAGAGTGATTATGGACGTGTGCTTGGTCCGAAATTGCATGGTACAGGACAAGAGTTTTGCCTTGCTGTTGCGCAAGTCATGCATGTTATATGTTTTTCATGTCGATATGTGCTCATTAACATCACCAAACCAAGCCATTATTATTAAGTCAAGTAGACCATGGTCGCTACCACAGTTTACAAAATGTGTGTAGGAACGAACATAACTGGCTCACTCGCGTACAGTCGTTGAGATGTGAGAAAAAAAAAGATGGAAACGCTCATGGTAGCCGACCCTACTGCATCCTTGAGGTCGTGAGATATCATTCCATACTTGCATGTGCTATGAATCCCTGGCTTGCTGTTAGGATGTATGAACCCTTGTGCTCAACCTTAACAGAGGGTGTAAGTAAATGGTCCAGCCGTTTTATCCCATGAACAGATAAGGCAACTCAGAACAGCATAAATTCAGTAATCGGATAGAAAAATCTAGTCAGAGCGGAGAACACTTCTTATATTCAAACTCTTGGTCGCATCTCAACGTTACACTGTTACAAATCGTAGACAAATCGAGCTGGTGTCACCAAAGAACTTCTTGTGATAATTGATATTGATGGTAATCAATCACGAAGGACTGATTGGAAGCTGAAATAGGCTTGGGGGGGCTGCACTTCCCTGCCGGGCTTGACTATGATCTAACACCAGGTCATTGTACCGTACAATAGAAACCCTGAGAAACGCTTACGACTGGTCCGATTCCGAATTTATCAAACCAGTAAAGATCCGGGTTGTGGCCATCAACAGGCCTAACTCTGAAGATAGTACAAAGCAGCAATCAGCCAGATATTCAATTTACTTATTTCGTGCAGTGACTCACTCGTAAGGCCCAGTGGCAGTCTGAGTAACTACCCATCTGAACGGCTTGTCGGACCAAACAAGCTTGGCATCATCGCCAGCATCCTAAGTCCAATTTGGTATGAGAAGACCCGACTCTGAAATGTCAGTGAAGTGAGCCAACCTCGGGCAATGCGATAAAAAGTCCATCATGGGCAGCGATGGTAACGACGTTAGGCCGCCCGTGTTCCAGGCGAGGCTTAACAGTGAGCACCTAATCAAAAAAAAACAAAAACAAAAAAGGATTAGCCACCTTACTAGAATTGCTCTTGTAAATGGGAGCGCCTGAGTACACTACCTGCATTGGGGAGGAACATGCTCCTTGCCATTGGCCGTGGTCACAACATGGCCGGGTGCTGCATTCTGGGTAGTGAGATAGTATTCTGTGTTGTCGCTCTTAATGAGGTATAGTTCCGTCATGGTGCTGTAAGACAATGTGAGGGATACTGTGTGTCAAGTTCACTTCGCAAGAGGGTTGCAGGCTTGAGAGTATGGAGACGAATGAAAGAGCATTTTATACCTTTCCCTACCCGTACTAACCCAAAGGGCCTGCACTGCAGCTTTCCCAATTGTTCCTATTGCCAAACTGAATACTTACTCCGCTGTATCTTCCCTTTGGAAAGAGATGAGCAAAGAAATTAACACCGAAATGCTCGATATATCCAGCGAATAGCGGCCTAAGCATATGATTGGTTAAGGTTTAATCTAGAAGGTTGAAGGGCTCCGACAATCTGGCAGAGGACTTCAGCGTAAGCTGGTTGGATATAGATAGCATGACCACAAGGATGGCTTCTTGTAGAATAAGTTCTAAGAATTATCTGGGATGCAAGTTGATGCTCCAGAACTGGTTGGTTGTGGACAGTGGAAGTCTGGAAAGAATCCGAAAATAACTATTGACGGCGTTTCGAGCTGTTGTGCGCTTTATTAGGTGCCAACTCGCCCAAGATTCTCATACAGGGTTGACCCTTTTTCATTGGAAAAAGGGCCTTTGCACATCAGTTGTTAATGAATGCGTGATAACATCACTGACGGTATGTACTTTCTTCCCTTCTGGCGTGCAAGAACCCGCATTACTCATAATTGTATGATATATCCAACTATTACGGCTCCACGAATATACAACGGACGCTTGCTTACTCAACCTGCTGAAACCCAGGTCAGCTCTTCTGAAATAGGGGTTATCCGCGGATGCGGTGGACCAGGCATGAGACGAACCCTCAAATACGGCCATCACACAAGATCGTTATCTGGCTTCATCCGGAGCATACTTTTGGTCTTAGCGATTCTGTTGTTACGTGTGGAAACTACGGGGTGAGCGAAGCGTGCCATGAGCTTGGATGATTTTGGGGTGAGGAAGTCAGATCCAGATGCGTATGCTTCAAAGGTTTGTCTGAAATGAGTGCTTGAACGTTTAACTTATGGTAGACTACTCCCACAGCCCGTATCAAAGATCGGCAAGGTGTACCATTGAAAGGGTTTATCCTAGGGTGGATGACAGACCAAACGGACGATAACATCGCTTCCGAATAAGAGCATCAATGATAAGTATGGTAATCAAAATCATGGGAGACAGCGAGAGCATTTACACAGGCCTCACTTCCGGATGTCTCGTTGAGCTCACGGAGGTGCCAAGTTTGCTCGACTGTGACGAAATAACGATGAGTGCTGGGGAGTGTTGAGGAAATAGGAGCTAAGATTGGCTCGACACGGTCGAGTACGAAACGAGATCACCTAGAATCTCGACTCTAAAGTGTACCAGCTGGATACCGTGCCGAACTTATGGCTTGAGGTAGAAAAAATGGCTGATATTTTGACTCACTATGAAAATCAAAATGCAAGTTCATGCATCCGTTGTGAGCGATCCTTAGTTGGCATGACGTCATGCTGACAAGATTTCCCCTGCCAAATCGACTGGCCCCTCTTGTAACGGGTCAATGGGAGGAGGTCACGGCAACACAATCTCAGCGAAGAGGACGTCCTAGGCATCTGTCGACGTTTCTGTGCCCTTCACTCGGGTGGGATCGCTATTGGGCCACGTGACAGGCTGTCTGCGTTCTCCGCTGCAAGTCAAGAGCTGTCGCATTTCACGGTGTCGGTACAATGCTCCACTTGTCGGTTTAACAAGACCTCCCTGGATTTTCAAGGTTTATACCTTGGTCCAAATCACTTCGCTTCAAAACCTGAGCCTGAGGGTTTACATTCCCTGTGGCAGGTTTGCATATACAAAAGTATATGCTCCGCGCCGGCGTCAGGCCGGATCGACCATGTCACTATCCCGGGTGACGGTGGGAACAGTGAGAACGCCTGGAGAGTCATGCAGCCGTTGGAGCTCTGCAATGGATTAGGTGACTAATCTATTGTGCCTCACTTTCAATCGGGAGATCAATGCTGAAAAACTGGTGTCTATCCGCCTCTTAACCTCCGCCGCGCCCAAGGAACACATCGTTTGCAGGTATTCTATCGGGGCGCAGGTCACATCTGTGCGGTGGTGCTAATTAAAGTACCATCTGCTTGCCGTCGGTGGTCTCAATCGGAGCTATGTCAAGGCAGAATGGTTATCTCATTTCCTAGGGATGTGTAAGGAACCGTAGACGGCAACCAGGGCATATGGGTCAGGGTTTAGGACTCTGTTTGATAAGGTCCCGGGGTTTCTTATGGACTTGGCGATGTCTTGATAGGTAAATATAATTAGACCTTAGATGGACGGATAAATATGAGGGTAGCTTCTCATTCATGGGACAAGTACTCGGAATAATTTGGGGTGAAGCCGGAAGTTCTGGAGTTGATCAGAATCTGACAGTGCAAATCTGAAAGAAATTATCCTATATTTCTACGTGTTCCAGTAAACAGCTTGTTGTTCAATTTCCCGAAATGAAGCTACAATTAACAAGTATGTCGATCCATTCCCAGCGTCATTGGGGCCATCCTGCATGAAATTTGGTGATGGTGAATGTGCCAATAGCACTGCAGAGATTCTCCCAACTCTCTGACAAGCCAAGGTCAGAAAGACCATAGAGTAATCTAGTTACATTCATGCGTGGCTGAAAGGTGGCAGGGTACCTCACTAAAAGGGAACAGGAGATACGTAGAACTCGAGTGTGTATTCGAGAGGACGAGAGAGCGAGAGAGAAAGAAGGAATGAGCTACTATTAACCCAACCTAGACTATAGCTACTTGTCCAGATTAGGCTATCTAGCTACTGTCTATGGGCGGGGTGTGTCTCGAATATCCAAGGTGTAAGCGTAGCCTTACAGTGTACGCAAACATTGAATGAGAGCTATTTGGGAATTAACATACATGCTCACCACCAGTCAATACTAGGTTAGGTTCATTTTGTGGAACAAGGTTATCCACGGGCATGATGGGTGAAAGCCGACGTTAAACCTTAAACATGACCTTCATAAATTATCTTTATTCCGGGGTCCTAGCTATACATAGGAGGACACGGCGTGCTGCAAACGTAACATGACCTTAGGGAGGCACGAACGTGGACAGTCTTAGGTCCGAGATGTGGGAGTTGGATCCATATAAGGAACTTATGGTGGCGTTTCTAGAAACGAGCCTTAAACTTATCGAGGCATCACATTATTCCCGTCAAACATTAACGAATGGAATTAGCCTGAGGGATGACAGGAAGTTAGCCCTGCTTCCGAGTAAAAACACCAAATATAATGGTAAGGCACTCTAGATCACTACTACGTGGTACGCTCGAACTTAGCTAGTCTGACTACAATGCAGACCGCTGTCTAGGCGGTAACCTGTCGCGCTCAAATCTTGTTATCATTCCTAGAACCGTAGGAGGGCCTTTATCACAACCTTTACGTTCTGTGGTCTGCTTGTCTGATTTAGACTGTCCAAGTTATCCCAATGCTGCACATTCTAATCCCGTACATCCCTGGTTCTCCCTGCAGCACTTATTGGTTCGATGTACATACATTCCAATGAGCGCCTAAATATGTGGCCAAAGACCGGGAGCCTGGGCCTTAGTTGTCACCAAGGCCGATGAGCGAATCTTTCTATGAAATGTCGTGCTCGCAGAAGAGTCCTCAACCTAAAAGCGCCAATGATTGGACCAGGCTCTTGGCTCCCAAGAGTCAGACTATCTCATGCTTCAGGACTTCCTTCGAAGAGTTGTTACTAAATGAACTTGACTGTGGCCCTGCATTTCTTTTGTTCTAATACTGGGCAAGGGCTCTAAGAATCCAGGGACTAACACCGGTGATCAGATGCTGATAAGATCATCCGGAAGGTGGACATGAAAAAGGGCTACGAACTTCTAATTGAAAAAGGGGTAACTATGTTAGCTATAAATAAAACCCAAGCTGTTGGGTTTTCAGTTCTAGGGTAGTTGCTGAGGAGCATTTCGATCCAAATCTCTCAGTCCTTTTACGACATTTCCCGTCATAAGGATTTCCCGTAGCCTTGCCATGGGATTCCCCACAGCATTCTTTCCAGGAAGATGCAAGTCATAGAACCTTCGCCACACTTTCACGATTCTAGACTCCCAGTCGGAGCAGGAGGGATGTCCATCTAAACCCTGAATCTTGCCTGTATATTTAGTAGGAAATCGATTAGATAGACCACCGAAGATTTGAGTGCTACACCAACCACCCATTGGGCGAATATTATTTTGGCATTCAAGATAGTGTTGACTACTGTAGTTATACATCAATATGCCCGAATATGTTGGTACAAGGTAGGTGATTAGGTGTATTATCAAAAGGACATCAATATCAAAAATCACCCCCAATGATGCAATATAATCGCAATTTCGCTTCTTATGTCCACCCTTCTTTAAAAATTCCAGAGGGAAACAATAGTAGTAAACCGAGTAGTGGGGCAGTTCTGCGAGGAGAAGCTAAGTTCGAGTACAGATCTTCCCACATTCACATTGAGACCCTTTGATTGGTGTCTGAATCGTCCGCCTTTACCAGCCCTCACGAATTCTCACATAATAAGTTAGCTCGATTCAGCGACATGTCGCTCGGGAACAAGCGAGGACTTATACACTTCTGGACTCTGCTCAGGAGCAGTATAACCCAACCATGAAACCTCGAGGATAGAGCAGCCTTGTTAAAAAGGCTCTTACAGCAAGTACTTTCGCTACAATGTGTAATATTTTTGGTGGGGTTAACTTTGAGTCCGAGCAGGTCCGAACTAAAGGTGTCGGAGTTATTCGGACGCGAATTTCAGCCAGAGTATCTTTGTAAGCGTTCTGGAGTGGCGAGCGAAATGACAACTGACATTCGTCATGATGAGATTGACCATAAGTATCAGCGAGGTCACGAAGCACCTGGACGTCAAGACGTACGGATTCAATAACGTCATGCCATAAAGCTTCTGATCAAATCAATCCCATCCGGCCAGGCTGTGAGTCTGCTTGTGTTCTAAGAAAAGTAGACCCTAAGCGGTCCTTACGCAGCAACAGGAAGGTATGGAAGGCATTGGAAGAAGTTCCTCACACATGGTAAGGTGACCAGTGCGGAAATGAGTGGGGGAGAAGATAGTGGATATGTTGAATTACGGACATGGGCATATCAACACAGCAAATAAGGACAAGGACAAGCTCCTGAGGCGTTATCCGAGAACCCTTGACCTTGATGAGGAGTATACCAACCTCCAAGTTCATAGAGTTGAGTTTGCCGCCGACAGTTCGAGGCAGAGGTGTATTTTTACTGAGAAGCACTGAAGTTCTTTGGTAGAGTGAATATCATAGCTAACAACCGGATTGTGGTCGGATAATGCAAACTGTGTTTGTGGGACCAAAAGGCATGTGGCTTAACGAGAAGGATGCAGACAATTCCTGCACCTTCATGAGAGTTCGAGCTCCCCTCTTAGGTGTCGAAAATCTCTGTGGGAAGTGAAAGTGACCCTTGTCGATACTGAATCTCCAGGGGCCAGTGTTATATTTCATTTCGTATTGTCCCGTCCAGATCCTCCTGGTTTATGTAGGAGACAAGTTATACAAGCAAAATTTTACCTGAGATAGTGTTGGGGGTGTTGGTGGTGTATTCTGCAGAGAAGCTGCTAGTCAGATCCAAGGGTACCAGATCTCGAGACTGTAACTGTCTGGCCAAAACTGTGTGGACATGCACTGCAAAAACCCAGCGACCTGCATGTGCTGAACTAGAATCTGGGAGACTCACAGCCTTGTGAAAAGGAATACTATCCCCCCTTCTTGGTCAGCACCGAGGGTTCGGTTGTCATGTCTTCATCACACTATGCCGAATGCAAGCTGGTTGATGATTCAATTGAGTGAGCATGATGGTGCGATCCAAACCGATGGGGGACTGAAGTTTGTCAGGTTGCTGAAGTTAACGCATCCATGATGTAACTTGGACGAAAGCGGTTAAGGCTTTGATCCAATTTCATACTCCGACACAGCACTCTTCCAGGGGGCATAACATGAGCAAAAAGACATATCTTACAGTGTGGCTAACTGCCTCAAAACTCCGCCAGATGGTGTGTATAGTAGATTAATAAGAAGTGTACCAAAAATGAGAGGATGGAAGTGGACGGGAGTGAAGATATTCACGAAAGACCAAACCACCGGCCCTGCCGACTGAGAGGGGGGAGATAGTATCCAGTTTGTTTGGATAGTGGCACTCTCGACATGTTTTGACACCTTAACCACGTGGAGCGGCAATTGGAATACATACCTACCATCACCTGCGGACATCCGGTATGCAGCGTGGAAGAGATCTCCCACTGAAGGTCTCTCTACTTCAATAACTCCATTCTTGGAAAAAGGGTGTTGGAGTTCCGGCCTACATGTAATCCTGTTGTGATTTCTACGGTTCAGGGACGCACTCGACCGCGACAGACCCATTTGCAGTGCTTTAGCTTCAGCTCTTGTCAGTCGTGATACATTGACGCCCCAAATTGCCATCGATCGCTGTGAAGGAAGATGACAGTGCCACCGACTTCATCCTCTGAGCTCTCATAACCCTCTCATTAACGCGGTCATAATAAGTACGCTAGCACCATCGAGTCCTTTCACCCTTACCGACTCGACATCCCCTAGCACTCTCAGGGACAGATCTCTCAGGCACAAAGTCCCTTTTATTTGCAGCGGCGATCAATGAGGCAAGAGGCAAAAAGGCTGCTCTGAATACTAATAGGGAGGAATACCATCGGACGAGTAGCTGAACCCCCTTAAGTATTTTGAATTCACTTGCTTACTAACGGACCGATTAAATAGTAGATAGAGTGACTGTACGCCGGCGTCACTGCACTTTCATACCTCCGTGACTTTTGTCTTGCCTAATACTCATTCATGCTCACCCCATCGCTGATAACCCAACTAACATCAAAACTTATATCAAGACGTGCATCATTTCCAGGACACGCTGACTCCGGAATCCAGCCCACCTAAAGCTTTTAAATATTGATATGGAATTCCTTGCTTCATCTGTCTTCTTCCTCTCATTATTAAACCACCTCGCCATTGGAGATTTGAAGGTTGGATACCTTCCACTACGCTGCGACCGATCAGTCGGCGTGAGATCGTTCCAAGGACGTACCGAAAACAACATGGCTTTTTACACCTTACACCACCCGTCGGCAAGTCAAAGATAGTTAACATTATTTGTGAGCACGGGTACATGGTAAATTATGCCGAGTGTTCTACCCCCCTTTTCACAACCTACAGAGCAACGTCAATCCGAGGAAATAATTCAAGTCAGCCGGCCACCCCGGGTTTCTGTTGGCAATTAGTTGTGCAGTATATCTGTATACCCCTCTTTTGCGCACTATAGGATTGCGGTAGTGGTGTTGTGTTTAGAATAATTTATATGTTTTTGCGGAAATAGATAATTTATATACTGACGAGGGAACTGTTCGCCAAGATGACCTACCTGCTTAGGGCTTGATATTCAGACAGGCTTCGGGTTCATAGACCCCTATATCCTGTGGGGACGAATCATCCAAAGGGTAATTTACCTGTGTTAACATGAGAAACGGCTGTATTTGAGCTCCTTGACATCATACACATTGAGGACACGGGGTCCTCACCGTAATGTGGTAGCTTTCCCAGCCAATGATGTTCCTCGCTAGGAAATATCGTCATGTGCAACGACTTGCGAAACGGTGGTTTGTTTATCGCTGCCAACGGCACCTTCGTGTTGGCCGTGTTCTCCTAGCGGGTCATGAACGCTGGCCAAGTACCATCGTATGTACAAGCCTAGACCTCTCCACCTAGATTATTGCTTTCCATTATCTTCAAGCCCGCTAGTATTGGACTTCCACAACAGAGGGCAGAGTTCACAATTTGGCTCCACCAACATTTTACATTCTGTAAGCTGCCATTACGTTGAGCTATTCCCAAATATCAGAGATTCAGACAGCGTTGCCAGCCCGCCTAATTCTCAAAGGTCTTGACCTTCAGCTTCGGCGCCAGGCCCCGTAATCTGGTGTCAATCTGGAGCCCCAGTGGTTTCCCATAACGCCTGAACACACCATCGAATGGGCATTGGTCATAGGTGCCAACCACACGGTGTTTGCGGCCTTGCCGCACGGATTGCTGATGGTAAAGCTTACCCTGTTATGTATGTTGTGGCCTTTACGGAGAAACGGCTGGTTCAAATCCATAGTCGGATTAAAACGGTGCCTTGGGATCGCCAAGCTCTGGTCAGCTTATTAAACAGAAGGAACTTTTAGTTGGGCGGGTCCGCATATGCAGCCTAAGGGAAGATAGAGCAAAAGGATCGACGCTATGTTCCCCTGCCTCTGGTCATTTATCTAGTTAGTCTGACTGCTTGACTCGTGAGCCCTCCAGCCAGTATCTTTTTTCAGAACAACATTCGATACTGTAAAATTGAGTCATGCCGCGAGCCGACTGCGTTACGGTCATGTTGGTGTCGATCGGGGTCATACATTCACGTTGAGGTAACAGGTTCGGTACAGAGCTCAGGACTTCGCATGCGTGCTGAATTCGACGTGTCATACCACATATTACAAAAAATGGAGCTGATCCGTGTGCATACGCCCGGCACCACCGCATTACACCAGAACAAGTGATATCCTGCAGTGTATGTTTTGAGCGCAGACTGTTACACCTTGAAACCACGAGACTTTCGGCGACCACGGCCTTGCTCGAACTAGAAAAAAAAGGTCAGCGCAATCCTATTGTATCTGAATACAATGTCCGTACTTTGCGACCTTTGGAGATGGTGTAAGGCTTTTTGTGCTTGTGGGGTCCCATACCAAAGTGTTTGTTTGCTTCGCGAGCAGTCCTCACACCACGCAGTAGAACCGTGTTTGAACCAGTGGGTGCCCGAAGCGCAAGTTGATCAAGTGTAAGAGCTTCACCACCAGCCTTGATGATACGCTCTTTCGCTGCGCAAGTGAATCGGAGGGCAGCGATCGTCAAGGTAGGAATCTCCGTTAGACGAATATCATCGGTGACGGTGCCAACTTGAACGATGATTTTGGATTCACGGTCTGGGGTATTTGAGGTCTCTTTAACAATTCTGGATAAGGAGAGGGGAGGGCGGTTGGTTTTCGAGAGGAAAAGTCGGTGCAGGAGGGTCTAGTAAGAATGAAAGGGTAAGCGTACACCTTCCGCCCAATCAAGATAGACCGGACCTTGTTAAATTTTGAGTCCGTGCGACGTGCCAGAAAACGGTAGAGCTAGCGAAAGCGGCATGTTAAGGCTAGGTGTCCGAGCGAGATATAATGTTGCAACACACCTTGACGAGGAGGAGGAGGTAGGGGTCCTCGCTCTTGGGGGCAGTACGTTGGCCCTTCTTGACGTGATGCTTGGCAATGTCAATACCCTGGCTATCGTGTTAATAACATGGCAAGGCATTGTCGCCGACGATGAGCTCACCATCTTGGTTCTTGCCGGAGTATCGTGTTTGGGTGTGTTGTCTCCTGTGAAGAGGCTTGATGAACTGTGTAGTCCAGATTTAGAGTTGAAGCTCCGACACAAGATACGGCACCTCCCGAAAGCCTCGCTTTCCGGCTCCCATAGTTCCGCCTTTACGGTGCTTGGTAGATAACTCCAATCATCCATTTTCAAGCTGTGCCTGCTTCAGTGACGCAGTCCCAAGTAGATATTCATTTGTAGAAATTTCGGTGAGTTTGGAGCAAGTGTCCGTGCGTTGTCTAATTAGCGCCCGATGTGACGTTATATCAAGGGTTAGCTACAAATAAATGTAAACAGCCTTCTTTTCGTTTGACCACCATGGTAAGTTTGCCTCTATGCGCAGCACAATCAGAATGTCCTGGAAGCTCAATGATAATGCTTTCAGTACGGCGAGCCAGCATCACAGACCACTGTAGACCCATACTCTGATGCGTACAACGCACCGCCGTCTGCTCCTGCGGCCAATGACCGCGACTCGGCTGCCCCTCGTGGCAGGTCGCGTTCCCGGAGCCCTGGTGCTAGGAGCAACGGCGATAAATCAGGATACAGGAGTCCGACCTACCGGCGACGTTCCCCCCCACCGAGGCGTCCCCCTCATGCACCCGTTGTCAGTTGCTATGTTTCAGATTATCCATTCACGCTGTGCTTATGTGACCCAGCAGGCGCCTCCTCCCTCCAACGTGCTTGGAGTGTTTGGGTTAAGTATTAGGACACAAGAACGTGACTTGGATGATGAGTTCAGTCGCTTTGGGCGTGTTGAAAAGGTTACCATCGTCTATGACCAACGCGTGAGTGAGATTTTCTTTGTGAGACACTGTCACAGTTTGCTGATTTACTCCTAGTCTGATCGCTCCCGCGGTTTCGGTTTTATCAAAATGGCGACTGTTGAAGATGCAGGTCGCTGCATCCAGGAGCTTAACGGTGTTGTACGTTAATGTCTTAGAATTTGTCATCGCCGCCAGCTAAGCTCTCTCCAGGAACTCAATGGTCGCCGCATTCGTGTTGACTACTCTGTAACCGACAGGCCACACGCACCTACTCCAGGAGAATACATGGGCCACCGAAAAGCGGGTCACCGAGACAACTACCGTGACCGTGAGTACAACAGGGACCACCGTGATCGCGACAGAGATCACCGCGACCGAGATCACCGTAGGGGTGACAAAGACCGCGACCGTGATCCTTACGGGCGGGACAATAGGGACTGGCGCGATCGCCGAAGTCCACCTCGTCGATACTCGCCGGATTATCGTCGTCGCAGGAGCTATTCTCGCAGTCCACCAAGAGGAAGTAGCCCAGCGCGCGCACGTGATTATGAGGCGCCGCCGAATGGTACAGCCGAAACTCCTCGTTGGTAAAAGGTATCATTTTGCTTGCTCTGTTCGATTCGCAGTTGGTTGTTCAGGGACCCCATTGGCGACGGGCAAGGCCTGCAAAAACCAGGGTCGACTTGTTAAGCCTTCCAAGTCGTGAAGCTTTTCATGGCGACCGGTATCCTTCAAAAATTTATGCTTCAACTACTTCAATTGTCTACTTGCAAGTGTTCTGCCGTCTTCTCTAGTACCTTATTGTTTGCAAGTACAAGCTTTGCGCGATGTTCCTCAAACCTAGTTATGTATTCAAAACCGGCGTTTATCAGCCTTTCGTGCAAGTGGAGCCAGCTCAATCCCATGAATATAATTCGACGTTACGGCATGTAAAACCCCTGAATTTCTTGGGAACTTCGATACTGTCAATTTACATGCAACTTCGAAGCAAATATCCTTTGCACTGTCTATCGGGTCACTCGCAGGCCTAGGGCTCGTTAAACCCAGGACCAGAGATGGCGTTCAACGTTCGTCATCGGTTGGAATTTCATAGTCAAACTGATCCACTGTGCGTCTTCTCACTGTCCTCTCGGTGATGGCCTAGTGTGTGCTTGATATGTCCAGCAGGGGTGGAGTGGTCATGGAAAGGCGCTGCTATCTTTATACCACATTTAACGTGTGGTGTGTTCTCTGTCGTCATGATTTGAGCTTCCTTGTTTGATACCCCATATTTGTACTTACTTCAGTCGTTAATGGAACAATAAACAATGGGTTTCTTCAACTCTCGGACTTGACATTGTTCAATTGATTTGGGAACTGAGCTGTTGCAAGCTGTTGCGCAGATGCGCGAGTCAGCTTGTGGACCCTTGTATATGACAATGGGAGGGAAGCGGTAACTTGAGGCCGTTATCTGCTAAAATTACTTGGCTGCCAATCGACAGATATGGTATTTATTCCCACACTGCTTTGTTACCTAATCCGGTAGCTGGATTTTTTTCGTCGGCAGGCCCCCTTCGACCAATACGATTTCTGTCTGGTCATGCCCAGGATAAGAAAAAGTAAGATTGTTATCTCAGCATACTTTGTCGAGGGATTTATTTGGCTTGGATAGAAACAAGTAATCGCCAGTCGACCAACGACCGTCGGAAAATCCAACACAAGGCCAGGGAGAGTCGTAAGAAGAAGATCAAACAGTCGAAAAAAAATACTCAGTGGAAGTCAAGTGCGTTGCAATGCCCACAAACCGTTTCTGCCCTCACTTGAATGTTGTTCTGTAGAGCATAAAAAAGATCCTGGCATTCCAAATGACTTCCCGTACAAGGACCAAATTCTGGGTGAAGTAGCTGAGCAGAGACGATTGGTGGGTTGTGATATCAATACTGCAGTGCTGGAACTGATCTTGATGCATTTTATGTAATGGTAACTAGGCCATCGAAGAGAAGGAGAAACGCAAAGAGGAAAAGAGGCTCGCACGGCAGCAGACAAAGGGCGACACCGAAGACCGAGACTCCAATGATGGTCAGCAGGAAGGGTCGCTGAACTTGAAGAAAGATTTGGACGTGGGCATTGAGGCTATTGCAAGCCTGTCTGCGAAACTCATCACCCCGAAACTGATTACAAACACAAAGGTGTCAGCGGAAGTGGTGGATGAGGAAGATGACGACATTCCGGCTCTTGTGAACCACGATCTGCCGTCGTTGAAGGCTGTGTTGGACGCTTCTGACGTTTTGTTGGAGATCCTGGATTCACGAGACCCGCTGCCGTTCCGCAGTAGATACTTAGAGAAGGTCGTGGAAGGAAAGAAGGTGCTATTGGTGATGAACAAGATCGGTGAGTCATTTTATGGGATGTTCCTTGGGACAGTCTCTGACGTTTTGACTCTGAAGACACATGTCCTCGGGAGGCATTATCTGCATGGCTCAAGGTCCTCAGGCGAGAACATCCCACATACTTGTTCAGATCGGCGACGGCATTTTTGCCCACAGCCCCCGAAGCCACAGCCCTTGTCAGAGGCAAGGGGAAGGTCAAAGCCTCATATCTGAAGGATGACGCATTAGGCGCCTCGGCTATACTTGCACAGTTATCTATCTGGGCTAAGGAGAAGGACGGAACCCCCCTGAACGTCGCAGTCGTTGGCTTGACCAATGTGAGGTTTCCTCCACAACATCTGGCATCGGCCCACAATATTCTCCTTCCCCTAATGATTGTTTATTTTTGGGTCTTGATTAGGCCGGGAAGAGTTCATTCCTAAACAGCCTCCTCCATAAAGCTTCGCTACCTGTGTATTCACTCCCGACATCCTCTCGGGGTCCCACGACCACCGTTCTCCCTCAAGAAGTGGCAGTCGAAATTGACGGGAAATCGATTCGGTTCGTCGACACACCAGGACTGACCTGGTGCCCCGCGGGCAACCCGGAATCTCTGGAGAGTCTCCGAGCGCAAGATATTTTGCTCCGTAGTAAAGGCAGAATTGATCGCCTCAAAGATCCATCACCCGCTGGTATGTTTTTCTACTTTTCTCGGCCTATGCCTCCCCCTCGAAAAAAAACTAACATTAGCACTGGCCGCCCATATTAGTTGCCCACATCGTATCCCGCGCGAACACAGAAGACCTCATGTTGATGTATAGTCTGGCGGCATTTGTCAAGGGGGACCCTAGTGCTTTTCTGTCAGGGGTCGCCCGCTCGAATCAACTCGTTAAGAAGGTGTGTTTGATTGATTTTTACCTTTTTTTAACCTTGGCAAGCTCATGGATCATATGTTTGTGCGTTTGGGGTCACTACTCAACCTGGTTAGCGTGGGGAACTAGACTTGCTAGGAGCCTCGAAAATAGTCCTGCGTGATTGGAACGTGGGCAGCTTGATGCGGTATACGATGCCACCTGCTACTCATAATAGCGAGGAGCCAGGGAGCACCAGGCTTGAATGAGACCGATGAAGATATTTTGAGTCAGGCTAGGACGAGGAAGGAGATTCGAAGAAGTGGAGGGTTGGTCAGACTAGTACCATCCGAGATGGAAGAGCGTGAAGTGGCCCTTGATCGGCCATGGGAAGAGGAGGAAGCAGATGGAGGTAGTGGGAGCGAGGAAGAGGACGAAGAAATGGAAGACTCCGGTTCCGATTCAGACGGGGACGAGGATGAAGGGAATGATAGTGAGGGTGAGGAGCAGGAGCAGGAAGAGGAAGCGAAAGCGAAGTGAGCCAGAGAGGGTCTCAAGCGCCGGCTTATCCACTTTCGACACGAAAACGAAAACGGACATCATTTGTGTCTGCGCCACCCACGAAAAAAGTGACCTTTGTTCCTCAGAAACAGGGCCACAAGCCACCTTCTTCGAAGGACGACCAGGGAAGGTTTGAGCCAAGACCAATATTGAAAAAAGGAGTAACCACGACAACACAGAAGTCTTCCACGTTGAAGAAACAAAAGTGGGGATCCAAAGGGTCCGGCAGGACGGCGAACACTGTACCCTCCTCCAAGAACATGTCTAATACAACAACAGACCCTAATGCGTACGAATTCTCCAAATTCTTCTGACCCGCTTAGCCGAGGTATTATGTTTTTACAACGCGATTGTACTTTTGCCGCCGACTTGAATGATCTGGAACAATGCTCTTTAATTTATTGGGCTTTTCCCGGGGTGATCCGCTGGAGAATTCATACGAGTGTTGGGCGCCGAGCAACGCCCGAGAGCTCTTGCGTGTGTTGAACGTACTTAGAAGTCCCGATCTGCAACGGCCTTCCCGGAGATATTGTGTTCGGGTGGCTATGCTTGCGGAACGTCGAACGTCAATCCTTGTCGTCGCTTTGTTTTCCCATTGGTTGTTCAAGTACTGCGAGAAGCCCGCCCGTCCATCACCGCAAATGTCGAAGCACTGGCAGTCGCTGGCCACATCAGCGACAAGGTACGGCACTATTTTTTGGTTGGAGGGCTATTAATGCTGGTCCCATCGACACATGGACATTGTTCAGACGACAGTTCCATGGTGCTGGGGGAATTTACCCTATTGGGCGTGAGGAAAACGTCGAGTCAGATCCGTTCATATATTCGTTGCCAGAGTCATTTGGGGAGAGGCGGCGGGGCGGGTAATTATTAGGAGTTAGTGTCGGTGAGTAGGAAACCGCACCAGATCAGCCTTCAAAAATATGCGTTCTGTCTCTGGCAACCTCTGCAGCGACGGGGTTGTTTCGGCTTGTGCAGCTCAGTTCTGTCTTCGCTCTCAGGCGTCGCCAGGAGTGCGCCGACCTACGTGGCTACGACGCCCAGACACACCTATTTTCAAATTGTGTGCACATTTCATCGAAGTGCGCGTCTGAGAAGCCCAAATATGTCTAGCTGTATATCAGGCGCTGGCTGAGTAGTGCGAGCAAGGGGGAACTTTCCGGCCGACCTGGATGGAGATGTCACTTATCAAGGTTGATGATTACTAGGATATAAATAGGATATGTCAGTGATGGTGGGGTGACGAATGAGAATTAACGCGATTACGAACCGAGCCACTCCGTGGGAGCACCTTCTGGTCTACATGAACTTGTTCGCAGGAGCTTGGAGCACTCTGGACCTGGATTGTCACTACCACTAAGGCTCCCGTACAGCCCTCAAAAGGCGACGGGAGTCCTGCGGTTGTCTTGCCTTCCATCTCCCGCCTTTCTTTACACGACTCTCTTTCAGTCATCATCATTCACTTCCAGCCTCTATCGTCGCTTTTATCCTTCACTTTCAACGACGCTTTAATGCCGCGACCAGTATCTGTCAAACAGCAGTTAAAGTCTGCTCTCTCGTCTCACTCAAAACGGTGGTCTCAGACCTGGAGCTTTTCTACCGCTCCTTCACCTCTAATCTCGGTCAGTTTTTCCCTGTCTATTTATCAACCGACGTCCTGACATCCAATCTGTAGCATTCTGGTTACCAACCAATACCACTTCGTTCGAGTGATGACTGGAGTTCACCGTT
Organism: Lepiota venenata; assembly: GCA_004296355.1. Classification (NCBI taxonomy): domain Eukaryota; kingdom Fungi; phylum Basidiomycota; class Agaricomycetes; order Agaricales; family Agaricaceae; genus Lepiota; species Lepiota venenata. The sequence goes on from RCFS01000010.1 coordinate 680,035, forward strand.
CACCAGATTACCACTGGAGATCTGTGCTGAAATATTCAGCCATTGCCCGTCCGACTTTCCCCGAATCGATGCCCAAGTACCCCCTCTGACGTTGGCCCTCGTGTGCAAACTGTGGTACCATCTGGTTACCACCACGCCACGCCTCTGGTCGTGTTTCGAGATTGTGCTCGAAGGGTCAGGCTTAGCAGAGTCGGAGAAGGCCGAAACGATGCGGAGGCTATCGCTCTGGTTGGAGCGGTCACGACGACTTCCCCTTTCATTCCGCATTGTCCATGATTACACTGGGAGTACACCGGACATGCGCTCAGTGGAGCTGCTCGCACTCCTTCTGCCCCATGCATGGCGGTGGCAGAACGTTCAGTTCCACGGCCCCAGTGGTAGCCTGGCTCACCTGCCGATCACACTGCCCAAAGGTAGCTTGCCAGCGCTTAAAACCATGTCTATCCACCTCCACAATGCGTGGGACTCGTCATTCACCACCGGAGCATTCAGAATCCCGTGGTCACAGCTTACCGGGCTCGATCTCCAGCTGTACCAAGACGGCGTCCATTCTCTGGATGAATGTTTCCGGATACTGTCTGCAGCCCGTAATCTGACGTGGTGTACGCTTAACGCCAATTGCGTGTTCACACTCCACGAGGGCACGGGAAGCCTCGCACTGCCATCACTCAAGTCGCTCAAGTTGGTCATCCAAGGGGTAGGAGGGGTAGGATCACCAGAAGTGTGTCTCCTCAGCTTCCTCGGACATCTTTCTTTATCAGGACTTCGGGCTTTCACCTTGGAATGGCTAGTCAATCAAACAGAGGGTGGCGCCACTTCGCAGTGGCCGGCGCTTCACTCACAGTTCTCCGCCTTCATCCATTCCTCAGCATCCTCCCTTGAAAAGCTCAGTTTGGCATATCTACCGTTCACGGACCGCGAGATTATCTCCTGTTTGGGCACATTACCAAGGTTGAGAGTCTTGGACCTCAAATTTACCCTCGCGAGCCGGCAGCCCGACCCAATCACGGATGAGCTCCTCCGATACCTTACCCCCGTAGCCTCTCTTCCTCCGCTACACAAGGCTCGACAGATACCGGACGCCGATCGGTTCCCGTTGCTGAACAGCCTGAAGTTGCAGTGCTCGGGTGAATCATTGAATTGTAATGTGCTATTGGCCCTGTTGGAAGGCCGTGTTTTGGGACAACTAAGAACTTTTGAGTTGATGACATTGAAACCGTCGCCCAAGGACTTTAACGAACGGTTGAGAACATGGCGCGGCGTCGGTTATGACTTTACTGCTTCGACATTGAACATTCGCTGAATTGTTGGACTATTTTTTTTTAGTGTTTGTAAAATTGTTTAGGATTTTTCTTCATATTCCACATGTACTATTGTTTTTTACAATGTTACAATGAAGTACACTTTTATTTTTGGTTGAACAGTACTTGTGGCATTGAGCTTGTGTGATGGTCTCAATTCTACCAACAAAGCTTAAAGCATTTATCAGACATCAAACGATTGAAAATCACCCGGCCCGGGCGGATCACGTTGTCCGGAAATATTTCTTGACTGATCTCATTCTTACCAGTTCCTTGATTTTCCCTCATCTCAACATGCCTCGCGGACTCCGTAAGAGGGGGAAGAAGCATAAGACAATACCCGTTGCGGAATATCCAAAGGAACAGGAATCATACCCGGACGATGCAGTGGAAGAACATAACTATCAACCAGACCAGGAACAAACAGACCGCCCAGTGCCATCCTGGATCATACCTGCTCCCAGTCGGAGTAATGACGGAGCTGTTAACCCAGAGGCACCTTTTGGATATGTGGATGCAGAGGTGAAGGCGTATTTCAGGACAGTGGACGTCCAGATAAGGGATTGGCAAGAAAGTAAAGCCGAGAGAGAGGAGGCGGCAGGGGAAGAGAATGGGCTTACGGATGTTGATCCCAATGAGGGTGTGTTTTGACTTGTGCCAAGTTCTAGAAAGAGTGCTAAAGTGCTAATAACGCACGGATGGGAATGATAGAACGGCGGTTGTTCTTCGTTGCGGCTTTGAGTGAGATGCAGGGGAAGGAGATGCAGCTAGCAACGGATCCCGGAATGTTCGATAGTGCTGGAGAGGATGGCGCATTCTATGGATGATTTTGTTCGCCGTGTTTTTGTGGATAGCATGGCGGGTTCGTGAGTGGGTGCTTTGGTAAACTTGGAATTTGGTGTTTGACGCGTATTTTAGGTATGAAACGTTGGTCCGACATCGCTTCGCGTCCCACGTATGCCAGACGATGTTCACCCTTGCAAAGGATACGATACGAAGAGAGGTATGAGCCTTCTTTGCCCCCCTGGGATTTACTACATTCACTAATATTGTAATATTTTATCAAGATGAGAGGAATCTTTCCTCAACCACTTGACTCAAAAGATACGGGTGAGCTCCGCACTCTGACGCAATTGATTCTTGATATTTGCGAGGTGAGTCAAATAACCTTGATTGCGAGCTGCCTTCGAAACTAAATCCACTCAAGGAATTACTTCCATCGGTCCCGACTCTCATCATGGACCCCTTCGCCTCACACGTCGTCAGGAGCCTTCTGGTGCTTTTATGCCCGAGCCTCGAAAAGGAAGAACAATCCCACTCTTCTTTACTTAGGTCAAAAAAGAGTGCTGCGTGGAAGGCGAAGCAAGGTCTCATGAGATCCGTCTTCGAAAAGGGGAAGGGGAAGGAGATGCCGCAGTCTTCGAATGCTTCCCCTGAGGAGTTTCAGGATATAGCAAGAAGATTTGTTCAATTGCTTAGGTCTGAACTGGACGAAAATGAAGTTAGATCAATGGCTGCGAACAAAGTTGCGAGTCCGGGCTTACAGGTATGTCACCCCTATCACCATTCAAGAATTCAACACCATGTTTCATGAATTCTTAGATGCTGTTGGAAGTCGAAGCAGACCAAGGCCTTTCAAATGAACCGGGCTCACTCATGGACAGAGTGACGGTCGGAATTATCACGGCTTACAGTTGAGAAAAAAATATTTTACCATTTGATCGATCAAGCGTTAAATTACGAATGCACAGGTGAAGGAAGAACGCTGTCAGAGCCGTCTGACTACCTCAATACCCTATTTCGAGATACTACATCTTCACACCTTCTTGAGGCAGTTATTTCTCGGTGTCCTGACCAGGCGTTCAATGCCGTGTGGGACTTGTACTTAAAAGGAAAATTGCTGCGCTTAGCAGTTCACCCCGTCGCTAATTTTGTGGTGGCCAAAGTGTTTGAGAGAACCGACCAGAAACAGCTCTCTAGCGTCTATCAAGAACTTCAAGCCTCATGGCAGAAGATTATCGGTGAGCGAGCTCCATACACCATGTTCTGCTGTAGCTGAATCAGTGTGACAGCCGCCTCTAGATCAGGAGTCTTGCGATCAGCTATTGATAGAGCGGCAAAACTAGCAGCGCTCGGTGAAGAAGCTGATCAAGTATGTTCACAGCAAGCGTCTAATGACTCGAAAACTCAAATCCGATTACAGGCTGTCTTCTCTGCTTTCGGCCTTGGGACCGCGGAAGAAAGGCTATGGTTGGTTCCTTGCGCTTTGGTTTTGCTGCCTCTGGAGGTACGTTCTTCACGTATATCAGGGATCACTTCTTTACATCCTCGGACTAGGAATATACCAAAGCAAAATCAGAACGAACCGAGCAAGGGAATCCCACTCGTTCACAAGGAAAAGGAAAGAGGCATGACGATCTAATGGAACCCAAGATACAAGGATCGCTCCTTCTACAGTCCGTACTTCAACTTTCCGAGCCCCATAATTATATTGTCACAGACAGGTAGGTCTAGCGAATAGCCTTTTGGTGGGGAAAAATGCCTTGCAGGGTGCTAATCACGGTGGTTTCCCGCAGCATCAAATCACTACCTATGGAAGAGCGGATTGCAATAGCTCATCATAGTGTCAGCTCACGCGTTTATGATGCCCTCTTGAATTCACCGTCTGTATCGGCGAAAGTAAAACGAGCGTTTATTGTTGACTTCATCGGGCATTATCACCAACTTGCTGATGATCGTTTCGGAAGTCATGTGGCTGATCGGTGCTGGGAATTTGCCGATACGTATCTCAAGGTCTGTCTCTAGTCATATTCTGTCAGTTGGATACTTAAGTTGTCGCGTAGGAGAAAATTGCGCGCTCCCTGTTTCAACACGAGCAAATCCTCGCTGGCTCGGTTTACGGAAAATATTTCTCTCGGAATCTTAACCTCTTTCTACTGCAACGGAAACCGGAACAGTGGCGGAATCTACAATCCGAGAAGAGGAAACAGCTCTATGATCAAAATAAACCGTCGCTAGCTATATTACCCGGGCGCACTGATCCAGAACATTTATCCCAGGCGAGAATGAAATCGGCTTTACCTCGACCTAGGGAAAAACGGAAGAGACAAGAAGACGAGATCGATGCAGTCTTTAACGCTTCTCTTGGAAAGAAATCGAAGAAAGCTGCACTCGAAGATAAATCGGAGCCAGGACCTCCGGCTTCTAAGGAGAGTACCAAAATACCGACGGAAGGAGTGGTGGATAAGGAGCTGCAAGATGTCCTAGGTGCTCTAAAGGCAGCACCTAAGAGTGAAAAGGTCAAACACAAAAGGAGACAGTGATTAGTGGTTCTATTTTGTGCTTGACCACGTCAATTATTGCTATTATAGAATGAACCATCAGATAAATCACAGGTAGACACTGGTGAACGGATTCATCGCTAGGGATACTCTGTATATAAAGGTACATAACTACACCTATAATCATTGTATGTCCCAGTAGTAACCCGGAGCCCATGGTAGTCATTACTATTGCAGGATTGCCATGACGCATGATTTATGGTCCGCAATGGGGACGAGCAACATGGCCGCTGAGCAAGGTCTATTAGCCACAGCCTTAACTCGATTTCGAAGTGATCGATTGATCATTTGACTCGAGATGTTCGATACCCCGATCAACACAAAGGCCGCGGGTTTTTTGCGCTGGTAGTACCTCGGCGGTGAACAAAAACAGGCATCCGGCGCAAGGTGTGCGAAGCAGAGGGTTGCGCAAAAATATGAAAAACGTTGGGCCACATGATCTCTTCCTAGCTTCCAGTGATATCAATTACCTCACAATATACACCCTAAGCCCGGAAATTACGGAAATGGGAACAGGTTCATATAAGGTTACGAATACAAAGTCATAACGACGTCTAGGAATCACTTCGCGGAATTCCTGAGAAATCCTTATCAAGAATCGTACTGATGAGTAATAATGGATCATGCGAGCACATTATTTTCAAGCTTGAACGGCACCAGGAGTGGCCTGGGCTTGGAGAGGCATGGTGACCATTCCCGAGGGTGGGTATTGAGTAGGAAGGGTGGTAGAGTCATAAGGCTTCTCATGAGTGTAGACAGTCGGGCGGGCATCGAAGTCAGTGTTCTTAACCGTACCAAACCAGACCCTTGCATTTCCTCTTTGGTAGGCCTGGATAGAAAAGGTGAGGAGTACTACGCAATAGCCTAACACTGCATGGGGCGATTAGTTGCGATCAAACGCCACTAGCAGGAGGCAACCCACAAGTAAGCCAGCTGAGGAAAGCAAAAGCTTCAATAGCGTTAACTTCAGAGCAGAATGTTGACGCAGCAGCTAATCATAATAGCGGTCAGTGTTTCGAGCGGTGACCTATGAAAATAAAAAGTGTTTACAGCCAGAACCGCAATTCCCTCCCGAGAAATTGATGCTTGCGGTGAGACTACCAGAAGCAAGCCACAAAACCCACAATGTGCCTACCAATTATGATCAATTAACGGCGGTCACCGGAGGTCAGTGTCATAAACCCACCCAACCACCCCAGCTCCACAATAATGAAAGATGGGAGAGCACCTATGCGAAGCTTATCTATCAAGAGCCTAGCACAACAGGTTGTCAGGAAACTGCCACAAGTTAAAATGGGGGATACACACATCGCAGGGAGGGTGAGCAGTGAAAGGATAGAGACCGCAAGTGCAAGAGCGGCGAAGTTAAAGAAACTCGTGAAAAATTCGCCCACGGTGTGGAGGATATGTGCACTCAATGCGAGGACAATGACGGAGAAAAGCGTCACAGCACCTGGGTATAATCTTTGTCATCAAAGGATATTTCACCAGAGGTTTTTTTTACTTACCAAAGGCGGTCAAGCGGACGAGAGAGAGGATCCCTGTTGGCCTGGAAAGACATGGTTCTGGGGTATGCGAGGTGCTGCAACGAGTCAAGATCCTCCCTGTTCCCATTGCGGCTACTCTGGTTTATATACAAATCGCGAAGCAGTGCCAGGGATGAATGTCATTAGATGTCATTGTCTCTAAGAGGAGTAGAATGCTCGGCAGGGTCTTGCTCCAACGAAATTGGCTGAAAAATTAGGGTGGTGGGATTTGTGAGATATTATAAATTAGGAATAGACAGGAGTGGGAGGGAGTGGGCCTTCCTCTGCCTTCCCGCGTAGGTTAGGCTAGGTTGCTTATCTGCAATGCGAAAATATCTCACACAATAAAATTTTAGCAAAACGATAGTGTGTCATCATAAATCTGCGATAAATACATACCTACATGCCAGCGTCAAGACACCACCTGATGACAAAAGTCAAAAAGTGTTACATGTCAGTTGTGAACTGTTCGTCTCGAATGGTAAACTTCCAACTAAAGGAACCTTGCAGATACCATGAGGCAGCCCACTTTGTGGGTATGTCAATCTGCCACCGAGTCCGATATGCCTGAAGGTCAGACAATAAGGCCAGCACCCCAGTTCTTGGCTTTGGCAGGCTTTGGCTCTGTGTGTGTCCCTGAATGTAGGACTAAATGGTACCTGGAGCTATTCTCGGGTAAGTGTGATCCATCGATCCGATTTAGTCATTCTCTAATGCGATGCGATCATAACAATCATACAAATTGTGTGGGACACCTACGAGGTGATATTGAATGAAACTTCATTCGAAGCTGTGAGGAGTTAAAAGTGTCAGGCTTGAGAGTCCTCCAAGTCTCCCTTCCCTTACCCTGCGACTTGCTAGAATAGCCAGCGGAAGCGAAAACCAATATCTGACATCCAATGTGTATGAAGCGATTCGGGGATAAAAGGTATTTATAGGGCGATCGTCCTAAGAAGCGAAAGCCATTTTTTAGGATTTGAATTTGAAACTGTTATTCCGGTCGCCCGAAGATGAGTTGTAGGTCTTCGTCGCAAGGGATTCTTGACCTCTCTCGTAGAGACAGTGATGCTAAGGTTGTGTGCTCTGTAAGTAGATATCAACAATTCTGATTATAAAAATTTGAAGGGCCTTTTGAATATTTCCTACGGAATAGAAGACTAAAAGCATGGGTCCTAAGAGTTGTGAGGTGAAGGAAGGGGTAGCTGAAACGGGAGAATTGCCCCGTGGGTCGTCGTACGATTCGTACTTTCTATATGTACATATTTGTATGTAGGACCCTTGTGCACGCTTCGATGCCCCTCATGACGAAGAACGAGGCGATGTGTATAGCCTGTCTATGCGTTGACATGTAGGTCAAGCTTCAAGGGCCAACATAGACTCCTAATGATCAGAATTTTCATGCTTCAGGCCCCACGTCTCAACGTTTAACATACCTTTAGCCGGCCTCGCAATGCTATCTACTTAGTATACTCCCGTCAAGTCAACTGAACACATACATACATATATTATACATTACCAAGGACAGCCCTCTAATCCACTATCTTCCCGTAATGATACCCGAACAAACAAAATACGCCTACACATAACCTCAGCCAGGTGAGGCACCGATATCCACTCTGCCTCCGTCCGTGCTAGAAGGTTGTGAATGATCAGCAGGGGGAGGTACCCCCTGCACGAGACCGCCAAACATCGAAGGGTCTTCCATCAATAGAGCTTTGTAAGAGTTCTGGGATGGGCAACGTTGTGTCAGCGAAAAAAAGTGAGGGAAGGGTTTGAGTAATTTACTTGGGAAATGTCGGAACAGACGTCCACGAGACGGAACATCAATTCCTTTAGGATATCTTGTAGTTCTAGATCTGATTGTTGTTAGGTTGCAACGAAATATGAACAGGGATGTCTGGAAAAATGGGGGGGATTTGGGACAAAAAGCTATGGCTCTCACCCATAGCACCAGTACTTGAGTCAAAGAGCCCAACCCAACATCTTGCTACGCAATCTAGAATGGTAAACTTCCAGCCTTCTAGCCGGGGAGAACAGACTTCCATGATTACGAGAAGGAGTCCTGCCCGCGCTCTTTTGAAGCTCGATGACTTGGGGATCTAGTTGGGGCGGTGAGGAATAGGATTTCTTTGTTGCCAAAAGGTGGGCAAGTTGCGGAATGAGGGACTGGGAAGTACACATTTTATACATTTTAAATTCAAGTAGACCAATGAAGTGCGGGGCGGGATGCAGACCTTGAGATACCGCACAGTACCAATGTCAAGCGCTCGTATCACATCTGGAAGCGCATCTATTGTACTTTGCATCGCGACGATGTTATCATCAGAGTACAACCAGATACCCTCGATGATACGGTTTCCGAGAAGCGTACATAGATGATTGAATCGCTCCGGCGAGCCCGGTTGAGTTACTTTAAGAGTAAGGTTCAGCCAAGCTGAAATAGAGAGACGAAGAAGTGTGGGCGTTTCGGGGTCTGTGAGATGGGAGAGCGCCGTTTTCAGGGACTGATGAGGCAATGTCAATAGAGGGCTCAAAAAGAGGTTCGGCGCAGGGGGACTATACCGTAAAGATAAGTTCATCAACACCCGTTCGTTGCAGTAGATCCTTGGGAATGTTGTGGAGCATAAGGGAGATGATTTCAACGCCCTCAAGCTTATGTTTAGCTTGGTAGTCGTCCAACAGGGTCATCGTTGGTGGTATCAAGAGATGCCACAAATCTCGTAAGCGTCCGGCTATGGGGCGGTAAAACCTTGTCTCAATTACTAGCGACAGCAACGGGTTAGACCTACGGAGAGACTTCTGGCCACCCAGGCAATGACGCTCCAAATTCCTGGATAGCTTTTCCATGTCTGCTCGTCGTAATAATCTTGAGATGCACCAGGACCTCCAGCAGGGCGCTTGAGCTTTCGGACCGGAAGGTTGTGTCGATGTATGGGTGGGGGTTTGCGGAGAAGATAGGCTTGAGGTTCGTGAGTAAGACCTGGTTTAATAAAGAAATAGTTTGGTTGGCTGATTTGCGGAATGGAAAGAATGTCTGGAACCAGGCAGCACGTCATCGTGTGTGGTTACGGGGGAATCTATCGAGAAAAAAATACCGAGAGCAAGATGCCGAGTATGGTGTGATGTCCAGGGCGCTATGTCGGATCCTCCGACTCGTGGTTCAATAGCGTAGGGAGAAACGTGAACGACAATGTTGGCCAATAGTGTGTCATCTATCGGTCCACCTGTGCCTCTCTGCTCAACCAGCAGCTCCAGAATAGCGCCCAGCGCAACACGGGTGGAGTTCCGCCAGGCATCCAGAGAACCAAATGCATCTACGTACGTCGTCGAGCCCCTGCAGACGACGGGTATATTTCGAAGGGATCTCGAGGGACTTGAAAGTGCTTTCCCAGCCACTCATAAGAGTAGCTGAATGGCAGGATGGATGGGGGCACGTGAGAATCTGATAAACGGCTTTCTCTCTCTCAAATCGGACCCAACTCCCTCCCTTCCAGAAAACCCTTGCACCCTCTTCATTGAACACCACCCATGGGTCAATCACGTATGTCGCACGATCAGCCACAGCGCAGCTTTTTGGTGATGGTCTATCAGCGTCGCAGTTCATGGAAGATATGGAGAAACGCTCCAACTGTAAGCCCTCGTCTCCCTGCACTTTGAATGCCCTTACATTGCGCCCCGCTGCAGTCACCCAACCTGAGTTGGAGCGGCTCAAGAAGCGCTTCATGAAACTCGACAGGTGCGACATTAACCTTCTCTCTTAATGTGGCTGACTACAGCTTTGTAATTATAGCGATGGTTCAGGCTCAATCGACCGCGAAGAGTTCTTGCAGATCCCTCAAATTGCCACCAACCCCCTCGCTTCACGAATGATCGCCATCTTCGATGAGGAGTGCGTAACAACTCGCTATCAGCTTCATTCCACACTTTCCCCCCGAATGCTTATCTCATCTGTTTACACAGTGGCGGGGGAACAGTCGATTTTCAGGAGTTTGTTGGGGGATTGAGCGCTTTCAGTAGCCGTGGAGGTCGTGAAGAGAAGCTCAAATGTGCGCACACACCCCCTGGGGGACACACTCAGCCACGTTTTTTTTAATCGAGACAAACCCCCACAGTTGCATTCAAAGTCTACGATGTAGACAGGGACGGGTACATCTCCAACGGGGAGCTTTTCCTGGTCCTGAAAATGATGGTGGGGAACAATCTCAAGGTTGGAGTCCCTTGCTCTCAAGACCCTGAACTTGGCGGTCCTAACAATTTTCGCAAATCTAAGGATCAACAGCTACAGCAGATCGTCGATAAGACAATCATGGAGGCTGACCAGGATGGTGATGGCAAGCTTAGCTTCGAGGAATTTGCACAGACGGTATCTAATACTGTACGTGTTGACCGGATCTTTCTCGCCACCCTCCATTGACATCCGTTTGATGCAGGATATCGTGAAGCAAATGACACTCGAAGACCTCTTTTGATTCTGTGGACCCGTCCTGGTTGTCCCCCCCTCCTACCCCCCTCCCCCTGCTGTCCATAGTTAAAGGACCAATCCATCATGGTTGCTCCATCCCTAATTTCATGATGGGCCTCCTCAGCGCCAACCAAACAAAACTGTAGTGTTTTCCTGTTGCAGTTCATTTGTCTTTCTCTGGTTGTAGGATACAATAATATCGCATATACCTTCATGTTGAAGTGTGCACCAAGCTCTACGCCGTGAGCCTTGGTCGGTATTTTGAACTTGATTCGAGCAACAGCCTCCGAAGGCATGGCGGCGACTACTTGAAGCTCTGAAGATGGACTTTATACCTCATTTCCTCGTGATTCGCTAGTGAGAACAAAAATGCGACACGCCATGTAGCCGGTATAACTCATGCAACCGAACTGAGATCTAGACATACAAGGACTCTCAGGGTCGCCCAATCCTCCTGGTTATTCTCTTATGCCTAATTCCCCTCCAAGTCTCACGCGGATTAAGAAAATCGGGTTTGAGGCCAGTAATCCACTTCCAATTGGCTCCCACAAACCAAAATTACTTGGCCTCCTTTCGAGATACGGTCGCATATATCCGAGCGCGGAGATGCAAGGGGAAAAACATATCGTGGTCAACCCCGACAATTAATCCGAAGCATATTCCTTCAGGCGCTTCACAAGGCCCCGGGTCAAGGAATAAACGTCCCTTGATCAGGTACTCGGTATCGGCTGGTTGAAAAAAAAAAACCCCTGGTCTGGACCGTGTTCGTTGTCCGTTTGTTATTCGACAGGGGATATCGAGTACTTGTACTTAGCTTCACTCTGGGTTTATAGGAACTGTTGGCTCCAGCCTCCACATTCTCGCCCCTGCCGCTTTGTCTTTGCGTGAATTCGTTCCTTCGAGAATGGCACAACGATGGCCTCTACCCATCTTTGTGGCCCACCGCCACCCAATAATTTAACTGCTAGACAAAAAAGAAATCAGCAGTTTTGATTCTGGATCACGAGCAAACTTGTACTTGTCGCGTAAACCCGTTTGGTATGAAAGCCTTGTGCACAAAGTCCAAGGCACTCAGCCCCTAGCGATGTGCGTTGATATCGAACGTCTAATACGGCGCGAGAACACGTTTCGATGTATATATAATAAACTAAAGCCTGCCTAAGACGTCAACCTGTCATGCCCGTGTGTGTAAATATAGCCTTCAAGCAAGTCCACGATGCTTTTTTGCCTGTTCAATGAGTGTTCAAACTGGTCAAAGGACCCAACTATCGGTCCTTGGGCAAACAACCTCAACGGTCAGCCTCAACATATGCTGGGACCCCAATACTTTTCAACCTCAGGGGGCTGGTTAAGATTCGATGAGAAGGGTGAGAAAAGAGAGAATTGGAGAAAGGATCATGCAGAGGAGTGGTAGACGACTGGGTAGGATGAGATTGACATTTCATCATGATAGACTATATGTAGTACAGGAGCAAACAACGAGAAAATACAACAGGTGAATTAGTCATAAAAGACCAAGTACCTCATCTCGACTGATTCTCGGAGAGGTGAGTCTGGCGGAGCACTCGGGTCTTCGAAAGACGCATGAGGAGCATATGTAGCAGTGCTGCCATCCTGGAGTGAGTCAAAGCTGCAAACCACACAAATGTTAGCAGGATAACACAATCCTTATCGCGGAGAGACCGACTTTTTGAGTAGGACAAACTCGTCTAGTTTCATCCCACGAAGGTATTTCCACTGTTGTTTGGGATTGTACCGGACTGCAAGGGACTCGCCCGGGGAGCGCTCTGGGAAGACACTCAGTATAACCATGTTATCGTCCTTCTCGGAACTGCCGTAGGTACAGAATGCAAGCGGCCAGTCATAAGCGGGGTGTCCAAACGGCCTCCACAGGTTGACTATCTGATAGCGCTTCTTGAGGAGCTCGGGAGCCTCATCAGGGAGATGGCGTTTGATGCGGGCAATGCAGGAGTTTTCGGTCACATCAATGTGGGCTCGAGGGGCTGGTTGGCGAACCTGCTGTGATTTCTCGACGCCTGGTTGGCGGCGGCGATGATCTACCAGGGGTGTCACAATAATCACCCAGTGCGAGTAAGGAGCAACGCACTGTAGTCGAAAAGATGTACACGACTAGCACCACATAATTTTTTGACGAGCTCAGTGCTCTCATTGCAATACTCTTGGAACTTCTCTGGATGTTCGATTTCGGTATTCTTCAGTATGGTGGGAATGTTGTATAACTGGAAACCGTCCTTGTCAAGGGTGTAGAGATGCTCCTTTCCCCGGATGTTCTCTATGACAACGTCGGTCGGTACCCGTATCATATTCGTATCCCCTTCGGTCCAATCGTTCTTGACCATCCGGTACGCTTTCTCCCCTTCTTGGGGAGGCAGGAGAAAGGTAATTTTAGAAGTCACAGTCGTAGGCTCGGCCATAGGCGTTCGATACTTTGAAGAGGTGGTTAGCGGATAGGCGTAACTGCTAGGAGTTATCCACGATGCCACTTTCGCCCTACTTATATAGGGCTCGTCAGGCGCACGTATAGTCCACTAGATGCATGAGAAATGAAAACCGAAGCTTTGGTTCCGAGTAAGATTGTCAAAGACAGGAAGAATAGAATGGTGTCGTGGGGGCCCGAACAATCGGTCTGTACGAGCACAGAAATGGCTACAAATTATTCGTAAAGTTTAAATAGGTTATCCCTCACAGCGCCGGGCGCCCTATTATCCTAAGGCAAGATTTAAGTCTGCTTCCCAGCTCAAGTTCTCTCATCAGGTTACCCACCAATATGTTCTGCATCAGACATGCTGGATTCACAGCTGCAGGGGGCCTCTCATAGCAAGTGAATCACTGTATAGCTATTAAATGCCAGCTTGCCGGTACAGAGGCACTTGGCCGGATACAGCAGTTAATTTCCCATTATCACTGCATTATTAATTATTTATAAATTATCAGCGGAGCCTGTGCGGAGGAGGATGAATGAGAAATGAAAAACAAACTTTGAAAGTTCCGAGTAAGGCTGTCAAAGGTAACCGGCCTCAGTCAGTGGCCCAGAGCACGTTCAGATGATGGAGGGTGGTGGCCCGTTAGGTATACATTTAATTGAACAGCTACAAAATTATTGTACATACTAAATCTAGTCCAATCTCTTGCGCACCTGCAGACGTTCAATTACATTGTATCACAACAACCTTCAATTGAATTCCACTCTCAGAGGCAGGAATTTATTGTGTTGACAGGGAGATCTCCTGAATACATGCATGCAGCCATGAATTATCATGTAGCTATTATTTATTCCTACATGCTGCTATACATTTAGAATATAATAATTCGCCACCTCACCAGGGCAGGGGCGCTTTCTGGGCCACTGCCCCATACTTGCAGCATTATCAAGTGTTTATCAGCAGGGACTTGTGTGGAACTAAATTTTTATTTTTCACTTCTTGTTGCCTCTCCTCTTCCAACCAGATGTCAAGGGAAAAGCCACGGCCAGGCAAGATAGTGTTTCCTGGCCACATGCCTAATGAGAAGAGAGTACAAATTCACAACTAGATTGCTTTCCAGGCAATAATCATCTTCATATCCTCCTTCCATCAATATCTAAGTAAACAGAATATCATAATGAGTGGTCAATCAATTATCTGGACTTCCTGCGAGTTTGGCTCTTCCCCTGATGTGTGATATATATCACAACACCTCGACTGAATGCCTTCTCAAACTCCGTACACGTAGCACCACTCCTTCAGATTATTGATATTCTTTAAATTCAAGTCAGTGTTCAGCAAAGTTGACCAAAATATGTCAAGTACCCATCCCATTCTCACTAGTCCAACCCTGGTTAAAAGTCACTGTGTCCTTCCACTAGAGTTGAAGTATATTATCACAATCCTTCTGCACTATTTGTTCGCAGAGTCGGGGGCCGGCGTGATCGGCGCCGTTACAGTACGTTTACAAGTTGTCAGAACGGATGGGCAGCCGGACTCGTGAAGTACTATATTATGATCAGCCTGATACTTGAGGCCAATTCAGCTGCACGTGGTTGGGTTTCCTTGTAGTAGTTACCACAACGCCGGCTCAGTCCCGAAACTTGACGCAGGGAGGCAACGCATGAATAGTTTTTTTTATCTCCGGATGAAGTGGATCCACGTGTGACCGCATCAAGAAACCCTTGATGATGCAGGTTCCAGAAGTTTGGGAGTAGTGAGGTGTGCTTAGAATCATGACGAAGATATGTCATCTATGCTATATTTGTTGGTCGGTATTATAATGCAATACGTGTACTAGGAGGAATGATATGTTGAAAGTAGATAACACACGATTGATGTTGTGCTTTGCAAGTCCACATACGACCCAAATCCAGGTTCGTATACAATAAGTAACCCAAACTCATAAAGTCCTGATAATGTATCCCTACATTTAATGCAGTGATGGTAGAACAAAAAGCAGAAAGTTACTCGAGGCTCGGTAGCGAGCCCGTTTGTCCTGAGCCCGTACTCTCGACGAAAACAAACACGTCCTTCTCAACAACAACACCTCCCCCTATCCCCCAGGCATTTTTGAGCTCAAAGCCGATCCAGTTCCAGATTCCAGCCTTCACATCTCCGCCATGGGTGTTGATGTCGGCCACGGCGACGGGGGTATCAGGGTTGTCAGGGGCAATGCCATGATGTCCGATATCCACATCGAGCCTGGGATAAGAATATGTGGCGAATTGATGCGTAATCAGATGTGTCATAATCATAACGAGAAAGAGGAGGGTAAGGATGAGGGTGGTTCGGAATGAACGCGATGGTCCCAACCAGGAAGGGCTAAAGCGGCCCATTGAGGTAGAAACACGCTCGCGGAGACTTGGTTTAGGAGGAGGTGCAAGAAAAGCAATCGAAAAGTCCTGGGTGTGGATGGGGGATGAGGGTGTTACGATGATGGCGGGAAGTGTGGACTTTTCGGTGATAGAAGGAAGAGAAAAATCTGGTGGATCAGGTGTCAGGTATTGTGGTGTGTAGGATGAGGAGACGGAAACATGCCATGCGGAGCGGGTATAAGGATATAATCGAGGCGTTGGGGAAGACGGCAAAGGCGCGGAGCTGTGAAAGTGATTGAAGGCAGGTTAGTTCAGACTTGGCTTCGGGAAAAGTAGTGCTAGGGATAGCCAGAAGTCGAACAGTATTTTCCTGGGGAGGGGACTCTTCTGGCCATGGATGGGAGGAGACTCACTCTGGCGGGCCATTGGAGAATAATTTCTTCAAAGGGCGACGTTGCACGGAACGGTACACAAGAACGAACGAGCGTGGGGCAGCAAGCTGAGCAAGCTGAAGTCGGGCGACAAAGAGGCGAGAGAGAACGGTGGAGAAGGCAAGAAAGGGAGCACTCGCCCAGGGAAATAAAGTAATCACCTGGCAACAATTATCTAATGGTCACGTGATCGCATCATTTCCCATTCAATTCCAAAACAAATAAAAAATGATAAAAAATAATGGAAGCGTCCCCATCGCTGTACGAGTCCTCCGCACCACACATCTCCCTCGCGCTGCACCATGACGATGCATACGTGTTGTCTCTTGCAAATCTACTTGGTGTATATGCTGCACTAGCCTCCTCGCCTTCCAACAAGATTGTGCTGCTTGACAAAAACTCTGCGCACCGGACACAGACTCTCGCAGGGCATGATGTGGCAACAACATCCATCCGCGCTGTGGATCATGTAATCGGTATGCCAGGACGAACCCTCATGTCGACGGGGAAGGATGGCTCTGTCAAGGTGTGGGACACCAGGTCAAGTTCACATGCAATCAGATGTATGTACATACCGTACGTGCATTAGAAAGAAATGAGCGAGTAATGGATAAATTGTAGTGACAAACGTGGGAGATACCTCACGAGGGATCTTGTGCTGTGATAGTTCTCCTGAAGGATCTGTCATAGCTGCAGGAACAGAGGTTCAAGCCGAAGACGCCTTGATCCTCTTCTGGTACCTTTCTTCCCCTGTTGTCCCTTGCCATTCAAATGCTGATTGATCAAACAGGGACCCGCGTCAGCCCGCAGCCCCTCTACGCACACACTCGTCAACTCACTCTGATGATATCACGACACTTTCGTTCCTGCCTTACCCTGGCGCATCCGGATTAATTCTATCGGGCTCGACAGATGGCCTGCTAAATATCTCTGACGCCGCACAAGACGATGAAGACGAAGCTGTGGTCCATGTCGGCTCATGGGGCACCAGCATCTCTCAAGCAGGCTGGTATTTGCCTAGCCCTGGTAGCACAATACCAGGAGTCTGGGCTGCAAGTGATATGGAAACGTTTAGCCTGTGGTCAAACGAGGTTTAGATTTTCGCTGACCCCTAATGCACGTTTTACTTATCACGGAACCCTAGCTTGACCAACATTTGTCATTGGATATCCGCTCTCCATCTGTCCACACTCAATCCCGAACATGGGTCACCGACTACCTGATTGCATGCCTTCCTTCGAATGACGAAGGAATCAGAGGTCTATGCAGGCTCTAACGAGTGCGTACTCCCACATCGCTTTATTAGACCTATATATTGACTCGTCCTAGAGGAGATGCAGCGCTGATCACCCCACCTGCGCCGTCGATTCAGCACTCCAGCACGAGTGCTACAGAGAAATGGACACTACATTCACTGTGGACAAAAAAGCATGTAGGAGTTATCCGATCAATACTACCCGACGATGAGGTACGCACTTCTTCCCGTGTCTCCCCAACCTGGAACCAACATCGATTCCAATCCAGAACAAGATTGTCGTTACAGGAGGAGAGGACTGGGATGATCCACTTCTGGAATAACCCTATTCCTTTCCCACCCAACCCACTGACCCATTTTACTACTGATGGATTTACGGATGAGGATGCGGATGCGGGTATGGACGTAGATGCTGGAACCTCAGGAACCCTGGGTTCCAGAAAACGGGACCGCGATGATGACTGGGAAATGGTAGGCGCACCTTCTCGCCCTCGTTATGGTATATGAGTCGAATCTAGATGTATACAGGAGGGAAAGAAAGCGCGCCCAAGGCACTGAACTTATTGTTCACAAAACATCATGTGTACGGCACACTGCTAGATGCCACAATAGATGTACCGAGCTTCGTCCAACCATTCATCCAGTCGCTTCCCCTCTTTTCCAACAAGCCATATTTGCAAGCCCTTCATACACGAGCTTTTTCATCCCATCCATGAATTTGATCGGCCACTGGACAGTATTTTTCTCAAAACAGGGAAAGCCGAACGTGCATCCTTGGAAAGTGTCTTCTTCATCACTTGCTTCCCAGCGTGAGCGCGTCATATTCAAGATATGCAAAAACTCCGAGTCGGCCAGCTTCTCGTTCGGTATTGAGAGGCCAAGAGCACGCAGAGATAGCAAGGAATGGTGATTGTCCCTAACTGTGAGCCAGTCTATGACTTTGATGTCCAATGGGCCGTCGAAACGGAGCATCAGAAAGCGCAAAGATGTCAGGCGATTGAGGATATCCTCTAGGTCGCCAACATCATCACTATTTTTATCGTGTGCGAGACGAATGTCGACAGTAGAGGTTGGCAGACGAAGGAGGAATTCCTTGCGTATTCCGGATGTTCCAGATTTGACCAACCATGTTAGCTGCTTGAACGAGCCCGTGAAACGCAGACACTGTCGTAAGAGCCGTTTCCCAAGCAGGCGACAAATAACCTCCGCTGTACTCTAGCCTCTCTAGATGATGAAGCGTCACTTCTTTATCGGGTGGTGCAAAGTCGGTCGAGCCCCTGGCCAAGTTCTCGCACTTTAAGAATTTGAGATTTGCGCACTGGAGAACTGCCTCTAGTGCACGTTTTGAGTCGACGTCAAAAAGCCTCAAATCTGTTAGTTGGATCCATGGGAATGAAAGGGATGTGTTAATGCATTCTAAAGCTAGTTTTTCGAGGCGTGGGACGTTGTGGATTGCAACGGGCGAAGTTACATGGAATAGGAAGGAATAATTCGGGAATGGTTGGTCCCAGCGATCTGAAATCACTAGTGAAGTGAGATTTGGAAGGCCCTTCAGTTTGGTAGCCTTCTCAAGGTGCGGGAGCCAAGGAGTGGGCAACTCCTTGAATACGAGCGTGCTGAGTTTGTTCCCGTTCTCGATGAAGATTTTCTCGAAAGCTTCTTCGGCTAGAATACCATGAGGCCCCCTACATGAATCATCTGGCGACTTGAGGATGGTCATGTCTAACAACAATCCTCCTATATTCTTGTAATATAAATCAAGGATGTCGAGTTGCTGAGACGACTTCCAAAAGGGCGATCCAATCACAAGGCTGGTCCATATTTGGGGTGTCGACCACGCAATTTGACGCCAATAAGAGCAGGTTGCCCCTATCTTTGTCGGTGTCCATGAACCAGCCAAGTCGGGGTGGCAAATGTGTTGGAAGATCTCGCCCAGTGTTTCGGGAGGCAGCCTTGAAATGGCTGATTCGCGGAAATTAAGGTTGCGCCTTAGCGAGGCGCGATATTTGCATAGTTGAGGTATGAGGATATTGATATCGCGGACTTGTGTATGAATAGAAGATGTGGAGGTTGATGTGGAGGTGAATGTGGGTGTCTCTCGAAGGGAGTAGATGAGTGTTGTGAGGGCGGTTTCGGTGGTCGGTTTGGAGGCCTGGGTTGCCTCCCCGTTGACCTCGGTGGATGAGAGGCACTCGCGAACCTGAATCATGGGAACGTTTGAAGAGTTCTAGTTCATGGTACTAGTACTTTAAGGGCCAGTTCCAGGACAACGTGTCTCATGCATGATGGTGCACACCCCCTTGCCATTCCCGTTATGACGTGCAGCATGCCCTCATCGGGTGCTTCTTTGAGGTTTCTTGTAAATGTTGTTCTCTTGGAAAAGATAGAAGTCTTCATCGATAAGGAATGGGCTGCGAAAACCTTGTAACGCTTTCCTCCTCGTGGTAGGATTAGGGTCCGGTTCACAGGCGCAAATTAGTAACCCAACAGAAAGACGATCGAGGGTGGGTGACACCTTTGATGTCGCTTCTGCCGTACTTCTTTCCTTGCACGAACCTAGCTGCGCGGAGTTGCAAGTTTGGGGACTTGGTTGTTCCATCGAATACGCCGATGTGAAGCTACAGTTACAGTACTTCGAAAATTTGAAAGACGGGAGGCAAAGGGGTGCTATATCAGCCCTTATTCTATGAGCCTAGGGTTCTGAGATTGGGACAAGGGGTCATTTGTAGCTCTTTTCCCAGTCGGGCTTGTCGGCTTAGGGGTGACCAGATTCGAGGTCTAGGCTACTCGCGCAGTCATGTATGCTAAACTAACTCAATGGCTTGTGCAGCGTAGCCAGGCCCTGTGCTAACATTTAACCTACAGATGCGTTACCGAGGTCGGCACCACTAGATGGGGAGTGTTCCGGGATAAGCCTGTCTTCACAGCCAGGATATCTTTGGGGCAGGAAATTGAGCTGAGGTCGATTAACGTGCCACAACAGTTCGAGTTATAGAAATGCGTGGAAAAGCACTCTGGCAAGGGCAGTGAGCTGGGCTATCCCGAAACCCCCGACTGGGGTTCGG
Organism: Lepiota venenata; assembly: GCA_004296355.1. NCBI lineage: Eukaryota > Fungi > Basidiomycota > Agaricomycetes > Agaricales > Agaricaceae > Lepiota > Lepiota venenata. The sequence goes on from RCFS01000010.1 coordinate 700,217, forward strand.
CAAGCTCGAACAACCGACAAAAGCAAAAGCCGGCTGGCTCGGTGTTCTGAGTCGTTGGGCGAGTTCCCCGAGAACATTTCCCGGGGTGCTTTCCGCTTATATTCAGTGACTTCCGGATCATCCACTACGTAGTCACCGGGAGAGCAAGCAAAATAACAGTGTGTATCCGGTCAAGTTGAATATCCGAGACCCGTGGCAAAAAGCGAAAGCTGTGTTTACTGGGAATCGACATATTCCCCGGCTTGACTCAAAGTCTGCATTTATTGACTCGTACTACCCTCTTTAGCTTTAGTTCCTGATTGGCAGCGGGGGCTGGGGGTGGGGCCTCAACACAAAACACACAGCTTGTGAAGGTGCCAAGTTCAAAGACACCGGATAAGCGACGCGACTTCGACAACGCTGAGTATGCAAGGGAATGGCTCTACTCACTGGATGCATCAATTTGGCAGAACCGGAACAGACATGGAGACGTTTCCATCCTCGTGAAACACTGGGGGAAACTGGACAGTTACACGCTCTTGGGGGATCCTCGTGATCAATATGCTAGCTAGAAAAGGACTAGTCGATCTCGTTTTCCTCCAGCCCTCGTCGTTCGGGTCATATCTCGCTCGGTCTTACCAGCGAAGAGAGCTAGAAATGCAAAAAGGAAAACAAATAGGGAAGTTTGAGAGATCTTTTTGAAAAAAAAAAAAAAAGAATGGACAAGTCCCAGCTTCTGGTGTCGACGGACCCTTTGCTCCGGACTTGTATACCAATCGGTGTCGTTGTATTGTATTGTATTTTTATTAAGGGATAGCCGAACAGTGGAGTAAGGGGTTCTCCAGGCTAAGTAGTAGTAGGTAGTAGTGGAAGGATCAGAAACGAACCTTGACGTTTTTCTGATGCATTCGAATTCACCCTGTGATTTACAACATGTTAAATGTCCTCTCGTCGCTACGGGTACATAGTGGCCTACTCATAACCTCCATTCACGATGTATAATAAAACTAGGAGAAGCTTCTCGCCATTCGAGAGCGATTCCTTTTGACGCACTAACTGAGAGCCCCGATTGACAACGACATAACAGGGGTGTTCAATGCTCCATACTGAGTCGCAGCCACCATCAGATTATAAATATATATATGTATATTAAATGCAGAGGAGGCGCATCAGCTGATCACGTCAAGAAACGGAGGGGAGGGAGTGACCAACTTGTTCATTATTCACTTGATTTGCATATATACAGTACAGCAAGTTTTTCCATCAGATAACTTATCAAGGGCTGATGAAAAGCAGCAAAAACCCATATACGCGCCATCGAGAACCAGATGACGAGGACAAGAACACAAAACTCTGGCACGATCAGATCCTCTTTTTTAGTGCCGTTTTTTTTTTTTTCACTTGCCAATAATAAAATGATTGTGGTGTCGCCGAACCGCATAGTAAAGAAGTTGCAAGCACCTAGAAGCCTCTTGAGGACGCTTCGGAACTTCCCCTCCATTAGAAGGCGTTGCGTTGCAACACTTGCCAGCCTTCCATCCCTATACATGAAGTTTATGAGAGTTGGAAAGGTGTTTAACCATTGGATGTCAGTCAAGTGGCACTGTCAAAGCCCATTCATCAACTGAGCCCTGATCGAGTTTATCGAGGCAGCCACAACACAACAGGTTTTCACAGATGATGTCCATAAAGGCCCCAGTAAAATAAACACGATGAAGAATACAACACCTGAGACAGCCTTGGAAGGCGGGCTAATTTACTACTTTGTGGGCAATACACTAGTATCTACGTAACCTTACGCGGTCTTGAACTACTGCGGCGTCCAAACACTTGAAGCTAGAAGGGGAAGAGAGAGGAACAAGGAAGCGAGTCAAGACGGCAGGGAAAAGAGAAGACGGATGTCATGTCTATCTACGGCTCTGAACGTGTATATCCATTTGTCAACAAGAAAAGTGAATGAAAGGTGGACAGACTACATCGGTCCTGAACCGGTATCTTGTTGACATCAGCCAATAGTGGCCGGCAACGTCGGCAGTCTTCCTTCCGAAGACGACTAAAGAGCCCAAAATGAAGCCCGGAGAAAGCTTTGTTGAATAGGCTCTATTAATGAAGAACCCCTTTCCGCCAGATATACCAGGCGAGACATGGTTAGCGCCGTGGATCACAAGACTCCGGATGTACAAATAAGGAAGGAGCAGTGTGGGGTAGACAACGGAGATACGGGGAAGGGCCATCCAGAGGGGGTGGGAAAATATGGAGGTGTTGCCGGCGGATGGAGAGAGGCAAAATGCAGAGCAACGGGCCCAAAGATAGACAATAGAGACGGACAGACGGACAGCCAGGCCAACGCAGTGTGTCCACACATGCACACATCACTGATCTGTCCGATGCCTGATCATTCGCATGGATAGACAGATGGTCGGCGGAATGAGTGGGGAGAGGTGACCGAGGAGAAATGAAAACCCCTGGCTCCTTGTGCCGCAGGGTAATCCTTGGCGAAGACGAAAAGAGTAGTTGGGGTGGAGAAGGAGATGCTGTAAACGATGGCATCATCTAATGATCGCGGGCACGAATGGCTTTGTGAAGGGCACACGGAAAGGGCGAAAAACCGGTGACAAAACATGATCAAGGGAGAAAGACGAGCCAGAAGCATAAAGGATAGGTTGACAAACACAACGCACACAAAACTAGCAGTGTGGCGAGCATGAGTCGAGTATGGTTGGCGGTGATGGGAGTGATGAGTCTTGTCCGTGTATGGAACTAAAAGGCTGGGAATGGCGATGAGACAGTGCAATGTGTTTCTGATGTAGTGAAGATGCAGTACTGAATCAGTACGCGGTAGATGCAAAGATAGCGTGTGTGTCTATGTTGAGTGGGTGATGGGTGTGGTTCTCGCGGTGTTGCTGGTGCTGTAGGGCAACGAAGGGCGAGTTCTGCGCAAGGCAGCCATTTTGAGCGAACAAGGACGCCGATTGGTGCTGCTGCTGTTCTTGTTGCATAGCAGCAAGGTAGAACGGGTCAGTCGACGTGAACACGGACGGCGATGGTGATGGGTCGGAGGATACGGGGATATAGGAGGGTAGGTGACCACAGGGCGGGGACATGGGCTGGTGAGAAGGCCCAGCAAACGGATACTGAGAGCAGAAGGAAGGAGCGACTGCGGCGATAGGGGATGAAGGGATGAGAAGCTCCTCAACCATCCGCTCGTCCTCATCCACCTCCTCCATGTGTCGCCCCGCCATGTGCACAAAGCCATGGTTCGACGGTGTCCGTGCTATGGGAGTGGTGCATGGCTGAGTATGCCCTCGCTGAATTTGCCTCGTGCCAGTTCGAGGACAAGGGTTGGCCAAAGAGCGTCTGCGAAAGCTGTGCCTGGCAAGGGATGATAAGTGAGTCTCAGATGGAGAGGCTCTGAGGCGATAAGGGGAGAACGGACTTGGAGAGCAGCGAGATCAATAGCCTCCTGGCCAATGTGGCTTGAGGAGAGGGAAGAAACAAGGTCGTCGACGGAGAGGCTCATTTAGCGGAGACTGGGGATGAATGAATGTGATGGTGGTGGTGGGAGAGTTATATAAGAAGTGATAAATAACCACCTCGGAAACACGTGCACCCACCCATGTCCGACTCCGGTCCGGGCTTCTGCCCCTCCCGCCAGATCTACCTTTCAGATCCACTAACATTTCCTCTATTTCATACATTACACGTCAATCATCATCGCTATCCTCACTCGACGAGAAATCATCATCCGAGTCATCCAATCCTCCAGCAAACTTGTTCAACGAAATCGGAACAGGTTGCTCGTTATCCTGGCTCAACTCAGCCGTTAAAAAGTCTTGCTCCAGCAGGTCCTCCATTCCCTCATCCAACTCCTGCGCCAGCACATCTTCCATATCACCTTCGCCATCGTCGTCCCCAAATATATCGTCATTGTCCTCGCTACCTTTCACCTCTTCCCACTCCTCTTCCGAGTCCTCGTCTGGGACAGCGGGTACAGTGGGTTGAGGCGGTACAGGAGGTGCCCGCTGGGCTTTCGAGCTCGGCGGAGCGGGGGGTGGCTGGAAGACACCCGAGGAAGAGGAACCAGGAAGCGCAAAACCCGATGACACAGGTGGTGCAGGTGAAGGCGGCTGCGGATATAGGCGCCTCGGCGTGCTTTGCAGGTACACCAAATTCCATAACCTCGACATCGGGATCGATAACAGGCATTTCTGGCTCCTTTTTCTTTTTTGGTTTGGACTTTTGTTTGACCGGGGGTGCAGGTGGAGGTGCCAGTGCAACGGGAGGGACTGGCTCAGGGGCCGTTACAGCCGTAGTAGGAGCAGCAACAGCCGAAGGCGCGGGCTTTAGGTAGGGCTTTAGTAGGACGAGAAGCTTTTGAGGGCTGGGGTTTGGGGCGTGGTGGTGGAGGGTGGTGGTGGTGTTGGTTCGCGTTGAGCTTCGATAGACTGTGTAAGAATCTCTTCAATGTCCTCTTCCTCTTCCTCCTTCCGCGGAGGACGTGAGGGGGGGTGCCGTTGAGGCTTAGCATGAACAGGAAGAAGATCTTCCGCCAACCCCAGTATTTCCTTGTCAAGCTTCTCCATCGTCATCTTCACCTTCAGCGTCCATGTCAGCAGGAGAAGGGGCAACTGCTATTAACAAACAGGCTGTGCAGGTTAGGCTAACCCTCTTCGCCATCGTAAACCAAAAGAAAGGCACATACGAGATGCCGCCCTAGCTGTCGGCGTCCGTTTCCGTTCCCATGTAAGATTCAAGAACGAGTCCAGTTTCTCCAGGGTATAAGCCTACAACCGTCCGTCAGCACACACAAGAACTTTTGTTTTTTGATAGAAAATGCAATCACCCCAGTCTCCTCATCATATATCAACACACAATCCCATTCTTTTGTCTGCGTCTCATTACCTGTAAAGACATACGCTTCGCCCGCCTAGTAAAACCACCAAATCTTGAGTAAGAAAAACGCAGAACGAATAAACCTCTCAGACAAAAATTCGACAATATACCTGCGAACTCAGATGTTCCACAACCACATGTGTTTTATCCTTCCCCTTCCTAACTTCGATCGTCCCAGGCTTTGTAGGATCAATAGACGGTGGTTTGAAATTATCTAAAGGGCAGTCGGGGGTTAGTACACTCATCCCATACAGGTCCTTCCAAACTGAAGACGCCACTCACAGCGAAACGAGTAAAAATCCTTGTCTGGAAGGTTTCGCTTCGAATTTGTGGCAGGCGGAGTGCCGCCCTGCTTGCGCGTCTTGAGGGCCCGGCCCAACGAAGAGCCAATAGTGACCTGGTATTTACCCTGTGCAGGCATCCAAGATGTAGTCGAATTGCTGCTCGCCATTTCGTGCACCTAAGAAAAAGATATGCGATGGTGCGGCGGATCGTGGAGGAGGAGGAGTGAGGAGTGAGGAGAGGCCGGCTAGAACCAACGGCTGTTCACTTGTCCGACCCCCGACAACTCATGGAAAACAACACTCGACCACTTTCCGTTGCCAGATTAGGTAAGCTTGTAAGTACAGGTCAGAACTTGGATGAATTTCATGCATTCCACTTTGTCGTTTATTTGCTATCTACAATTAATACAATAGCAACATAAACAACACCCTCCCTTGAGGAAGTCGTGCAAAAACCGTTTGAAAAGGGTAAACAATAAAATAATTAAGCAGAGTTATCGAAACACGCTGGCAGCACCATCCAGAGAGCTTGCTCACAGTCCGTAAGAATGATTGTGGGTGGGGAGTCCCGTATCTAACAATGGTATCATGTACACGCGCGCATAAGTGAAAATCGCCTTCCTGGATTAGAAAAAAACAAACAAAAAAAGGGACCATTTTATTAACGACAAGCCGCAGGTCTTTTTACGATCTCAGACGCACCCCTTCATTGCTGAGTGGTGGTGGTGGAGTTGGAGCTGAGGTTGGACCAGCCATTGACCGTAACCTTGCCATCGGGGGAGGTGCCAACGAACTGGTTAGGCTGCCCAGGGGTAGTGTTAGCAGCAGGGTTGGCAGCGCCGGTGTTGGCAACGGTGGGCTCAGCTCCAGCGGCAGGAGTCAGTACCAGTCGCGCCTGGATTTGCACTGGCGATAACCGCAGATGCCTCGGCAGAGGAAATGGTGCGTGTGCTTGTGGAGGCACCATCATCAGCAGTGCTGGTGCTGCTAGCTCCGCTATCTGTGGCAGTGCTTGCAGAGCTGTCAGTGCTTCCGCTGCTTCCAGAGTTGTCGGTGCTTCCACTGCTTCCACCAACTGGACTCACACCGCCGCGGGCAAGTTGACCGAGGGACTGGGACTGAGTATCGATGAAAGCAAGGGCAGGTCCAGCAACAAGCTGAGTCGTAGGCGCGATCGCGGACGTTGTTAATCAGGGGCTGAGCATCAGAGGTAACCCAGATGCCAACGGGACCATTGATACCCTGAGGAACGATGCATTGGCTCAACGGGAGGGAGATGGACATGGGCTGGCCACCGAGCATCATTTGACAGAACATACCCTATGTCCATGGAATTATATTTAACACGCCATCACTAAGGATAGAAACGGGTGACTTACATCCTGAGTACCATTCATCGCAGGAGAGCTGAATGTCAAAAGTGTCCCGGGACCGACTGAACCAGTGTTGGTGATGCTGAGTGATGGGTTGGCAGGGACACCAAGATCACAAGGTCCATCAAAGAATGGTCCAGCAAGGGCCAGAACTTCGCTGGGTGTGAGAGCCATATCAAAGGCCGATGGGATGGCAGTGCCGGCACCAGACAGGATATTCAGAATGGTTTGGTGGCGGGCTTCGACCGTCAAGATGGAGCCCGCGGAAGTCAGAACGACTGGGTCGGTAATAAGGGTTGCTGCACCCAAATACGCAGAGACACCAACGTTCTCCACAACACGAGCTACAGCTGCCATAGTTTTGACATCAGTCAGAACCGAGTCAAAGTTGAATTTGCAGCTTGTGACGGGAGTCTCCCCGAGAGCCTTTAGGGCACCCTGGAGAACGGTAGAGTGGGTTGCCTCGTCAAGCTGGATACTCTTGAACTGTTCAATGGCGACCGCACTTGAGCCGAAACCAGCAGACGTAAAATCGGGGTCCTGGAACTTTGCAAGTGCTTGCGTGTAGAAGGCGTTTTCAAGCTGCTCCAGAACGTCGGCGAACTCTAAAGTGGAAGATGTTCAGCTCGAGGGGGTCAGTAGATCGTGGGAGAATGCGGAACTCACTCATGACAACGACATTTGAATCTGCCGCACGCTTGCCATAGAAACGAGCAGGAGCTGCAGAGACTAGGAGGGGACCGGCTGTGAGAGCGAGGGTAATGAACGAAGAGAATTTCATGACTGCCTGAGGTGGATCGAAAAAGCCTGCTTAAGGATGGTAAAACGAACGAAGGTTGACTGGGTTGAACGAAGTAGGAAATTTGGAACCAGGGGACAGTGCTACCAGGCCAGCCCAAAAAGAAAAACGGCTAGATGCAAGAAACCCGCAAAGTGCGAAGGGCAATAAAAATGAGTAAACGTGGTAGCGGAGAGTGCACAACTTATACTCACTTAGGGCACGAAAAGGGAGGAGGAAAAGAAACGGAGGCTGGGGAGTGGATTGTCAGACGACCATCAAGTATTTGTATATCGTGACAGCATGGATACAGCCCAAAGCACTGGTCCATCTTTTCCAACAACCATGTCTCTGATTGGCCCCGGCGAACCCGGCAGTGGTCGGAATAGATATTGCTATGGGGATCGATTATGCGCGGATGTTCAGTTGCTGCTCAACCAAAAAAAAAAGTCGCACTGCTCCATTTTGCACAGGCTTTTTTACTCACACTCTTTGTCCAGTATTTCTGTGCTCAAGTAGTCACGACTGGTCTGTACGCACTAGCTTGGATGGAGGAGGATGGACAAAGGTTCTTTCGGCCTGGCGCTATGCCAGCTGGGCTGAGATGGCGGGTAACCACAGTCCGCATCGAAGTTCCAGACCCTGGGATCTGCGTGACCAGGAGTTGCCGAGATGTACGAAAGTGGTGTTGAGAATGATATTGATGAAGGTGGAGGGGGGGGCCGTGAAATCACTCCAACCAATCACCGTTCCTGATATGCCATCATTCCAGTAGTGGTGGTCTTTGCTTTCAAGCGCTTTGTCCACTTTGAATTTTTGCAATGTTACTCGAAAAGACAAATACAAAATCAAAACAAAACTCGCGCGTTTGATGGATTTCTCCTGTCCACTCTTGTCACTCCGCTGATGAGCCATCCCGCTCCGTTACCCCGAGGGGTAACTCGTGTGGTCGATTTTGCCCTCCAGGGGCTACCATCCCTTTGATGTATCCTACACACTCCGGCTCCTCGGTTTGCGTGGCCACCTCTTCCTTGATGGCGATCTTTCAGCCAATCACACGCCACATTAGCTCAGTACATGAGATGAACAAGCGTATTGGTCGGTCACTCGTCCTACCTACCTCCGTGCTTATGAGGTCTGGCCATAGGTATCTGAGACCGTTTCCCGAGTGTGAGAAGAAAAAAAAAGATTTATCACGTTTGAGGGCTTGGGGTTTCTTACAATGATGGATGCGATCTGTCATATTTATAAGCTATCCCTTATTCAATCACAGCCTTTCCCCCGCCAACCACCGGGAAACCATAGCAAGAGACTCTACAGGCTTGTCATGAGGGACGTAAATAAGAACAGATATCGCATGTCAGCATACTCAGAGGTCACAACGGAGCGATGGGACTTATCATATGTCCTGCTCCTCTAATCGTAGCGAAGGTGAGTAGATCAGTCTGCCTGACTTCACCAGCCACCTCCCCGTTGACGCTCCATCCTTTCCAAGGTTCTTGATGATACGCATCACTTTGATCCCAAACTAATTTCTCGACCCAGAGCTTATTTGCGACCCAGTTGCACTGCCAATCATAAGTACCAGCATATATAAGGACACGGACGCCACGATCTAGGAGGTTCGCAACGTAATCTTGGGTATGAACTGCCCATTTATCAAGGTGTGCGTTGAAGTTTTGACCCACTTCCGCCGAACAAGCAGAAAAGTTTCCAGGTTTTTCAATGCCTAGTAATTTGCGAGTTTCAGGAAGGTCGAGGTACGTCTTGATAACGCTATTCTCTCTATAGCATAGTTCGCCTTCGCACATCTAGATGGAAAGGAACGCTATAAGCTATCGCCCTGATCGTCCGTTATTCACCTATACCTTAGACACATCATATACGTTTCTGCCTAAATAGTTCAATATCGCGTCAACCGGAATCCGAGTGCCATTCAAAGTAGATGCTGCATACCAGTAGCCCACATCGGGGCAGATAGCTCATTGTCACAAAAATTGACGGCAGCACGACAGTCGATAGAGTCGAATTGATTGATGCAAGATTCCTGTAGGCGTCTCTGACAGCGTGGAAGCTATGAGATCACCCAATACCATCGGTCAACGGCACCCGAGATCACCAAGTCATGACTCACGGCCATCTTCATCCGCACGCACCCCGAAATGGACTGAAACGGCACTTGAAAGGAGGCTCTGCCGCACTCGATTTCATACCGCCCTGGGTAAAGCCTAATTAATCAGTTTGGCGATGATTAGACCGTTAGAAAGTGCTTGACCGAGCGACCTACGTTGAGATATCAGTAATCCCATTCCCTATAAGTACACTTTGAAGGTTTAAGACGGCTCTCCCTTCTTGCTTTGCTAATTGATTCTGATCGTATATTTCACTGGCAAAGACGGGTAAGTAACGTCCCTGGGGACGTGATTTCAGTTTTAACCTGTAAAAGACGATAATAATAATCACGTACGCCATAAGACTCTCCAGCCAGATGGAGACGACGACCAGCAAACTGTGGGAATGTCTCAAAAAAGATGGATATAAAAGCGTGGACATTTTTAGCAGCATCCTCAGTGGTTTCGACGGTCTCTCCGTAATCTGCGTACGAGAAACCAACACCGACCCTTTGGTTTCGTGCAACATCAATGTGGGGGTGAGTATAAATTAGTATTCTGCTCACGGCTGATCAAGGAAAAAAATATTGGCCTCTGTGTTCCACGAGTGGGGATTCCAGACCGTGCCATTCGAAGATTCGTTACTCATATCAATACTGCATGGACCTGTGAGAGACCACAGCCTCAGTTGTCTTTCAACTATCGGTGAGCTAAGAGCTTTACCCAATTCCATCAGGAGGCCCATGGCAGATGAGCAACCAGGACCTGGGTTCACGTGAATGAGGGGGTCCAACAGGACACCAGCACTTCAATCTACCTCCATTAATCCACATCATAACGTCATCTAGTTCCCCGCTCAAAAATAAGTGGGAAGATAAATGGTGTACACGCAGTGCTTACCCAGATCTGGGTCACGGCGGCTTTCGAAGAAATAGAAAAACAAGTGCTTAGCACCAGCGTCTACATCCAGATAGCCTGTGTAAACACTGCATATAGTGACCAATTAAGCATGGGAAGAGGTCTCCCCTCCAGCTAGTGGGCTTACTTGACGGTTGGATCGCAGAATTTAGTCTTTTTTACGCGGACTCTGTGATTTGGAAAGCGCGTGTGAGTTAAAACCGTATACTCATTCGTCAGGACCGAGGAAAGGTGCAAGTTTGTAATGGTGGGATAGGAACCGAGGTCCTGCTTCAGGCTGGACTGCGGTTGTCCCAGGCGAGGGTAGTCTCCAGGGTGCCCGAACGCATGCAATGCCTGGAGATACAGGGATAGTAGCAACAAGCACAACATGGTGATCGTTCCCGGTCAAGTCGCCGGCTTCCTCCCACCCACATCAACCTCACAATAGGCACTGGCAAAAAAGGAAGCAGAGTCCCACGCTCGCTGATGGCCAGTCGAAAATTCTTGCAAACCCCAAAAAAGCTCGTTTTCATCATCGGCCTCGAGATTGGAGGAGGGGCCTCATCTCTCTTTTTTGTATTCTACCACCACTCTCTCTGTAAAAATGCTCGTTCTATACGAGACAGCTTTGGGTTACTGTCTCTTCAAGGTCACCGACAGCGCAAAACTCGAGAGTGCCGACTTGTGGAAGGAATTCGAGAGTCCGGAGAAAGCTAACAAACTGTGCGCCACCTTTCGTGTTGTTTCGATGGACGTTGCTGATCTTTCTTACCTCTGATCTACTCAGTCTCAAACTAAAAGCACTCCACCGATTCACATCGACGGCAACCGCGGTAGAGGATATCACCGCTCTCCAGGGAGGGAAGCTTGGCAAGGGCCTCAAGCAGTTTTTGACAGACGAGGTCGCCAACAAGGGGAAGGGAAAGGAGTCTCTGTTGGTTGTCGATCCTGGCCTTGGTGGGTACACTCCCCGCACGCCTCATGTTTTTATCTTGTCTAAAGTCGGACAGGCCGTTCAATCTCGAAAAAGCTGAGCATCAATGTTTCCGTTCAATCCGACGGCTCCAATGAGCTGTGGCGTGGTATCCGGAACCAGCTTACCGCCCTGCTGGATGGCTTGGACCCGAAGGATCTTGCAACCATGAGCCTCGGCCTAAGTCATTCGCTATCTCGGTAAACCGCTACGAACTCAGCTTTCTGGAGAGGCAGTTGCTGATCATTTCCACAGTTTTAAACTCAAATTCTCACCCGATAAAGTCGATACAATGGTTGTCCAAGCAATTGCTCTACTGGATGACCTCGACAAAGAAATCAACATCTACGCTATGCGTGTCAAGGTTTGCAAGGCACTCACTTCCCGGGGATCTCCTGGCTCACCTTTATCTTAGGAATGGTACGGATGGCACTTCCCCGAGATGGCCAAAATCATTTCAGATAACATTGCGTATGCAAAAGTCATCCGGCATATGGGTTAGTTTCCAAGCCACTCTTGTTTTCCACGTATATATCCCCAGTTCCCCCTTTCTCCAGGTTTCCGCTCCAACGCAGCATCAACGGATTTTTCCAGCATTCTCCCAGAGGACCTGGAAGCCGTGCTCAAAGCAGCTGCTGAAATATCCATGGGCACCGAGATCTCCGACACCGATATTGCTCACATCAATTCCCTCTGCGACCAGGTTATATCTATCTCCACGTATCGCCAGCAGCTCGCGGAGTACTTGCGTAACCGTATGAACGCTATTGCCCCCAACTTGACCGCCCTTGTTGGCGAGCTCGTAGGCGCGCGTTTAATCAGTCACGCGGGAAGTTTGTTGAGCCTCGCGAAACACCCGGCAAGCACTGTTCAGATTCTTGGTGCTGAAAAAGCGTTGTTCCGCGCTCTGAAAACGAAACACGATACACCGAAATATGGGCTTATATACCATGTGCGTCCACTACCTCTTAGATCCTACCAACAGAACTCCCAACACCATAAATATTATAGGCATCACTTATTGGCCAAGCCCCACCCAAACTAAAGGGAAAGGTTAGACTAAGCGCTAATACAATCGCAAGGACACAGGCTGACTATCTTTGAACAGATGGCACGCATGGTGGCTACTAAAGCCGCCCTGTCAATACGTGTGGACGCCCTCACTGACACCGATGGTAAATCCGAAGAATCCGCACCATCCATTGGGATCGAGAATCGTACGAAGCTCGAGTCACGTCTCCGCGCCCTCGAACACCAAAGCGAACTTGGTATTACCCGCCGTTTCTCTGAGAATGGAGCTAAGAAGCAGGCCCGGTTTTCAATGCAGGGTGAGACCAAGACGTATAATACCAAGGCTGATGCCGTGGAGTTTGTCTCGACACAGCGTGATGATCCTATGGAAGCTGCTGTGAAAGCTGTGCTGGATGTGAAGGAGGACAAGAGAAAGGCAAAAGAGAAGAAGCTGAAGAGGAAGGGTGAGAAGGAGGAGGAAAAGAAGGAGCGCATGGATGTTGACGGTGAGGAAGAGGAAGAGGAGTCAAAGAAAGCCAAGAAGGACAAGAAGCGGAAACGGAGAGAGAGTGAACTCATTGCAGAGGCGCAGGATGAGGTGCCCGCCAAGGTCCGTATTTATGGTCCCCCCGTACTTCTAATCTCGTCTAACAGCCACCCAGGAGACAGAGGAAACAGAGGAAGAGCGAAAAGCGAAAAGGAAGGCCAAAAAGGCAGAAAAAGCTGCTGCGGCTGCGGCTGCATCGGCCGGGAATGATCCACCAAAGAAGAAGAAGAAAAAGTCCGAGTAACCTTGCTCACCGCGCCTGTAATTACCTTTACAATCTATTGCCTATTAGCTGCATTCTCTCTATACGCATCCTAGCTCCAGAAAGCGAAGGACCCATAAGCGGCTTAGCTGTATCCACAGTAGCAACGTCCCGAAGGCAGGGCTTGTGCCTCTAATGGGGATCCTGTGGTATAGACTAACCCACCCTGTACCCCACAGGACTGGGGTCAACCTCCTCAGGCTTCAGGCGCTCAGGACCGACACAGCCCCAAAGGTGTTTGTGGGAGGGCGCTGTGACATGAAGCCCTTAATAGCTGTCCACAGCTGTAGTCAGCTAGCGCTAAATTTAGATCACTGCCTCCAGGCGAGGTGCCAGTTAAAAGGCCTCTATCGCCAGGGCAAACCCGCTGTCCCACAGCGCTCTATTCTGATACCAATGAGCGTTCCGAACACATTCGAACCCATAGCACCCTTCTTCTCTCATTTACTCCCAGCTGAACAGGACGTGGCATCCCTCGCTCCATTTCCCCCACTCCCTAATGTTGTGGATATTATCCGCTCGGGTAGCATTTGGATGCGCGAGTACTGCACTCCCGATGTTAATGGGCATTTTCTCCACATTCCAAGTGTACCGCCGTTGCCCTGGATGCCTCAGGTAATAATACCTAGGAACAATCTGGAAAGCTCAAACCAGGGAGCACAGAGTCCTGAACCCTCCTCTCATTCCCAACGTAGAGCAGGCGCTCCCCCTAAAGCGCCTTTGAGCCGTAGCCAGCCTCATACCTCCAATGCGAGCACGTCAGCCGACGGTAAACCACAGGCCACCCTCGTCGATCGGCAACAAGCCCAGTCGAGGAGAAAATCCTAGCTTCATTAACCCAAATCCAAACGTCAAGTGGACTACTTATCACGAGTGTCCTCCCTCCATGAGGAATATGGGTTTCGAAGGATGCGAGCAACTTTACGATCTCGGGAGGCAATTGGGGCGTCCATCAGGGCTCAGTGAATTACTATACGGTGTTCAAAGATGGTACGGTGGTCAGAAGTTGCACGGAATCTAGTGAGAAAAGGAAACATAAGAGGCGCGGGTCGTTTTAAAAGCCATTGAAATTCGTCTTTTGTGTCATTACTCAATTTGTACAGCACAATGTTCTAGCTTTATCAGAAAAGTGGCGTAGCGATCTTAGCACTATAGCACGAATGACTTACCGGTTATGTATGATATTTGAAGTATTACAAGCGCCTTGCGTTTAACGAGCCCAGTATCAACTTGTCCTTCTTAGTAGTTACCGGTAGGATTATAATGGGCTTAAACGAGCACCTTGCTAGCAATGTTCACAGGCACAAGCATGATGAGGGGACTGTATTGTGGCTATTAGGGGCTGCAAGCACGACAGTGTTCGTCTGTTGCTCGGGCTCTCGACCTATGAGATAAGAGAAGGGGTAATTAGCAGCAATGGGTAGAAGTAGGTAAGATCCTCAAACGGTCAAATGTGGCAATACGAATGACGGCTCGCGGAGTTGAAGGAGAGCAATTGACGAAGTGCCTACGTGCATTATTCGTTGGAGTGTTACAAGACGAGTCGGGTATGTATTCATACCTTTGAGTACACTTCTTCTTCTCACTTTTATACTATGCAGTGGCCACGTTTTTGGATGAGGAAACGGTTCGGAACGTAGGAAAGACAGTGCATAAATTTTCTTATGAGTTTTCGATTGGAAAAAGAGTCCATGTGCTTTGAGCACCGAATAGAGCAGAGAGACTTTCAAAGGAAACTTTATCTGCGCGATGCCCAACTTGTCAGGGACATAATTCAAACCAACCGGTCACACTCAATTCCACTGACAGGTCACAAGATCCTATCACTCAGAAAGCACACTGCAAGCACTTCATTGTACTCCAAATTTCTTAGATTTTCTCGACAATAAAGGTCCTGGGACAGGTAAACAATCATAGGCGAACCCGAAATCAGAGTCATCAAGAGTCTTCCAATCAAAGCGAACATCGATGGTGATCAAGCCTCAGTGAAGGTAAAGTAACCCTGAGGGGGCTGGACGTTCATTCCGGCCTTGACGATGATCTAGTATATAGACAGAAATTATTCAGCCGTCCGATGGGAACCTCGGGATACGGTGAGCCACTTACGACCGGTCCAATCCCAAACTTATCAAACCAGTAAAGATCTTCGCCGGAGGCAGGCCTGACTCTAAGAGCGACGCAATGTAGCGATCAATAGATGCACAATCTGTTCCACTGAATGACTTACTCGTAGAGCCCGGACGCAGTCTTGCTGATTACCCACTTGTACTCCGCGTCGGACCAAACAAGCTTGGCATCCTCAGCAGCACCCTGAGTCCGGGTTTGGTAATAAATATGCACCCAGTTGTAGTTATCAACGGTGCAGTGTCCTCACCTTGGGCAATGCGACATATAAGCCGCTGGCTCCAGCGATGCTGGCAATGGTGGGAGTATCACTGGGAGGAGGGGTCACAGTTAAAGCCTAGCTCACGAATGGATCAGTGTTATATTGGAACCCAGGAATCGGGGGGAATGAGTATATACAGAGTCAGCAGGAGCACATTCCGCTCCTTTGGCCGTCGTGACCACAGAGCCGACCGCCTCCCCCTTGGTGGTGAGGTAATACTTCGTGTTGTCGCTTGCGATGCGGAATTTCTGAGACATGGTGTTAGACGATGTAAGAGGCGCTAGATGTGTTCACTTCGCAGAATTCAGGAAACTGAAGAATGCAGAGACGAGTGCGTGTATTAATATACCTCTCTCGGACTATACCAACTCCAGGATATGTACTTCATTCAACGCATACTTCTTCCGATTCAGAAACACGTGTTCTGCTGGATGATTCTTTTCATAGAGCGGTATTAATGAACCTAGTTCTCTAGTATGATCGGGACAAGTCCCTGGCTAGACCACTGTTGCCCAGAGGGTTCGATCGCGAGGGTGTCGAGGGGCTGGAGGACTAAACGGCGAACCAATGACAGACAATATCTCTCAGTAGGATGTATGCGCTTAGAGGCAATCAAACCCTCGAAAAGCGCCAGACACCTGCCAGGCTCTCGCATAGGAATTCTTCAAATAGATGGTGCTTCATGTGTTCTGAAGGCGAGATGCCTCTATTAGTTATTTTAGCACTGCGTTTGAAAATTTGCCTTAAGAAAACGTGGTCCGCTGTAAAAATGGGCGAATATAGTCAAGAGTATAGGGGATTATCAGTACAGTGGATGGCTCCCTGTCAGTTAATCTAGGATGGATTCAAAGAAACCACAGGCTCAAAGTTTCCGGATCATCATGTGTTTTAATAAACAGTTGCTTGTTTGGGATTTGTGAAGGCGTTGAACCATCGGTGCATCACAACGAAACTCGGGGCTATTCTTGGGGTGGGGAAGTCAGACACAAACAGAAGAATTCACGGGGCGTGGCAACTACTAGCATTCAGATGGAGCTTTGATGGACACGCCCTGCCATTTCCACCCGTTCGCCCGTTAAAGGGCGAGAAACCTCTTGAAAAGTAATACTGAGGAGTTCAATGAGGCAACATGCACCTCTTCAGTACACCCACAAATTCGATATGCGCCTGAAGTCTGCAGTGCTTGAAAGTAGGTTCAGCGATAGGGGCGGAAAACCTGAGTAAGGCCGATGCCGTGTTATAATCAATAGAAAAAACTTTGAGAGGGCCTAGTAGGCACACCTGAAGCATCTATGAATAGTCAGATCAGCCGAACAGGGCTCTAATGTCCGACTAGGCTAGTCACCCAACATCTGCACAAGGAGTCTGAAGCCCCAACGTGAGTCCAATCGTCAGCCATGTGACTGGTTATTTCTGCGATCACGAAAATTCAATATGAATATGTGCCTATACTGGGACGGAGAGCGAACAGTGCTGTGGGACTGTCTTGTCAGTACTCCTTGGGCCTTCACACATCGAGAGAAATTGGCCACAGCTTCCTTAAGCTTTGGAACCCGACTTCTTTAGTTCCACCATGCTTGGCTCAGATTATTCAAAGAGTAAAGTTTGGAGTACGAGAAGAATGGAACGGTGGGTCTAGAATATATCCAGGACAGCATCGAAAATTTACTGAAGCTCACTCCTTCAAGATATAAGTCACCTAAGAATAATACTTCTTCGAGCTTACGTTCGAGCTTTAAGTCTAGGGTGGTCACTAAGGCTCACTGAGCCCAATACTCGCAGTTCCATTGCGATGATTCATTCATCATGGGGATTCCCCACACCATTTTGGAGAAAAGCAAAATTAGTCTGATCTGACACCGCTAAGACTGATTTATCAAAGTACCTATTCCTCTAGGGACAGCGTAAGGCCGATCAAAGTGTAATGTACCATGAGCGTACAACCAAGTTTGAGTGTCAGGGTAGAAACATGTTGAAGGGACTCGCACAGGCGAACAAGGGAGTAAACGACTTGAGCAAGGTACATGAGGTAACTAGTGTCATGTGATACGGAGTAGTTTGTACACGAGGATCCGGAATTCCAACAAAACATATACACAACTGCCCAGTGCACAATACTCCCATTCTTCATCTCGCAAATATACATACCACCCAATAGAAAACTCGTAAGATGGGCCAATCCCTTGTACCTCTTATGCAGATCCGATTTAGGTGCTTTTCTCCCATTGCCGGCACGGTGTTACGACTGGAGACCGCGATGAGTAGTGAATACCCTGTTTGCCAGACGGCCCAGGCCCCGTCTGTAAAACAGGTTTTCTGAGTATGTCCGGAACATAAACGGAGCCTGATTGTTCATGTTAAGCAGTCAATCATATTGCGAAGTTCCTGTGTGGCAGAATTTTTAACTAGCCATTCCTATGTTTTGAATTTCTCTGCAGGTCGGCGTTGATAAAGTCAATGACAGCTTTAGGGCTCTAGGCCTCCTCTATAGGTGGAATTGTCAAAAAGCCCCCACTTTAGGGGGAATATTGGACGCACCGTGGGTCCGTTATATGTTGAAACACACTCTGAATATCGAGATCGTCTGAAGACAACCCAACTTCCAAAGCTCCAGATCTAGGGCAGCTGTTGAGGACTATTAAATCCGGTCGTCAAATTCTTAGGTCCCCCGTGGCAGCCTCCATCGCGAAAACCTCCCACAGCACTCCAAGCCGACGGCTCATTCCAACCCACCGTCGTCATCAAAACTGGCAGACCGCAGTCTACCGTCATAGAGCAGTGGGGGCCGATGCCAAAAACTGCACCTCCGCCTTTAGTCCTTCGGTTAGCAATGCAGCGCTAAAGAATTGTCGGATGCTAAATCGGTCCCGAATAGGAGCTTCGGACATGATAAGACGGCCATCGCTATGTATGCTGACTTGGCCCTGTGTACACAGGCAAGGCTGGGGCATCGAAGCCGTTATAACAGAGATATGTTATGTTGTTCCAAAGGTGTAGGTTTCTGTTGTCACCGCGTAGCTCCTGGGCGATACACACGTATGATGTACTATACGGGGCGGACTAGCGTTCAGCTACCTCCGAGTGATCCCACACTGCCATATTAGGGAAGCGACGCGTCGGCTGCGAGAACTGATTATCTTAGATATGCCACAGACCTTCTCACAATTAGGATGTGCGTAGTTGTCATGCTGTGAATATTTTAGATAGACTAGTATGTGTAAATGGTCGATACACCGGGGTCTCAGATCCAGGCGGAATACAAAGATATAGTGACCCAGTATTTTTTGTTCGGTTGCTTGTCCAAAACTTAACATGATAATAGGTAAGAATGCTGAGCCGGGTGAAGACCTGTGCAAAATAATCACAAATAAAGTTATTTGTCGATTTGTGCGCGGCCGAGCCAGCGGGATTTGAAGCTTGAAGCATCCACAGGTAGGTATTGTCATTAAGCGGTATTGAAATAGTGTACATTTAAGTCGTATGGTACTGGCTGTGCTCTGTAAATAGCACGTCCCCGTTGAGGATACATACATATAACGCAAATAGGTCCAGGAAGTCCTAAGCCAGAAAGGTCCATATATGAAAATGAGCACGGCTACGCTTGCACCGTTGATTGGTGAATACAAAGGGTGGTGTCCTTCGGGCACAGAGTGAGAAACGTTTTCTCTCAAGGCATATACCGGAACCTAACGTCCCCAAGATGCTCTTCAATTTCTTCAATCTCCATCCTCCTTCCAATGGGTAGACCCGGTGACATCTCTCCGTTGTTCAACTCTCCACCGGGGCCAGGTCCTCTTCCTACACCGACTAACTCATCCGCATAAAATGCTGCAACCCACGAATACAGCTCGAAGCCTCTCCTCGGCACGCTCAATGGTAGCCTTGGGACGAATAGTGCTGCCATAAATCCAAGAGCAAAAACAATCACAAGAGCAACGATCACTTGGAGCGGCTGCATGTACGCATAGGCAAGTACACGGTCGGGGTAGGCGCGAGAGACAATGGCGCGAGAGCCGGCGAAGTAAGGCAGGATGTTGTTTGCATCCGCCAATGCCTTAGCCTTCTCGAAGCGGTCGATATCGAGGGAGGTGTAGCCATAGGCGCCTTCACCGGATGTGTACGACACAACCTAGAAGAATAGAGATGAGGTAGGTTGCTAACAGTTTGACAAGAGGGCGCACAATTGGAGATGGGACGTAAAAAGCGTCTCGCCCATTATCCTGTGCCAAGTCGCTTGAGTGATGCTTCTTGCATCCAAGTATCAGAAGCCCTGCTCACCTTGATAACTTGGTTTATACTGTTCGTATGTGCGGCTTCGTAGACTGCCTGTAGCCTCTTCGACGTCAAATTCCTGCTTACACTTGGATCATCGACGACCGGACCCTCCCTCTTTTCCTTCACAGGATCAGATCCAAAATCTCTGACGGCGTTATTCTTCTCTACGATCGCCAATGTCGTTGGCGAACCAACTGTACTGTTATAGACCTCGACGACCCAAGGCTCAAACAATTCGATGCACACCGCAGCGTCATATCCGATATATGTTGTAGTACCATTGATATCCGGGAGAGGTGCACCAAGAACTGGAAAATTGCCTTGTGGTGCATAAGTGGTGTTCAGTCGGACGAGGACCATTTCAAGAGAGACGAATCCTGTATCGTCCTCACCTATAGTAGGGGGGCAGGGGATCGTTTATATTGTGCTATCAGCAGGTAAGTGATGAATCACGTACCCATGCCATAAAGCGGCCTGCTGTAGTAGGCATGACTGACTCCGTTATTGTAAAAGTTAACTGAAGATGAACATGAGCTGAGCAATCTCATTCTCTGCTGGTGTTTTCATCACGCACCTGCTACTAGGGTTTTGTTCCGGTCAATATATGACGGGAAATCTTGATCACCAGCGACCATCGCCGGTGGTTTGAAATTCGTCGGGAACGGCAATCCGAAATAATCCAGCAACGTTTGAACCGTATCCTTTTGAAGGAACACATAGGTCATTGACAGGTTGGTGCTTATCGGGATGCTGTCATCGAATGATATCAGGGGCTTACGTCGGTGTTACCCGGGCGTCTTACTTACAGATAAGTCTGCAAATCAGGGACCATGGTACACTTGGTTCTGATACCCCACCGCGGTTGCCTTTAAGCACACATTAGAGCTAGAGACGGAGAAATCCAATGGGATACACACCTAATCACACTTCCCGGAGAAAGGCCGGCTTGCAACAAAGATACCGAAGTCTGTTGCTGGGTGTCCAATGAGGGAGTTAACACATCCGTCTCGAACGTTCCAAACCCGCTGCCGTTAGGTTGTAGCTGGGAATTCGTGGTCTCAGAGAAATAGACCATATCAGTCTTGCCCTGTGGGGAGTTCCATGGGATATTGGCGACGGGGGGTAGGCCACCATGGCTCGAATAGGGTGCCAATGTCCATGTGAGTCGGAAGTCCTGTATAGGATGATGAAACACAATCGTTAAAAACATGGCGGTAGTAGGCATACATTAAATGGTGTTTCGAGATTGGTGGCCCTTACAGTATCTTCGTCGGATATATCGCCCTTGATCGTGATTTCATGGTAGGTATTGCGTTGGTTCTATCAAAACATTGATCAGTCATCCAGCGCCTATCAAATAGGATGTTCAGCTTCTCACCTTGACCTGCGTCTCGATAGAGATAATACGGCCAAAGGTGAAAGGAAGTGCTCCTGCTACGGCGACGAGTAAAAGGAAAAAGATGATATGAATTGACCACGGTCGGGGGCTAAGGGAACAGGTATGATGGGAATTAGGCAACCACGAGGATAGATTGGCGCTCACTCGTAATGAGCCCGATTTTTGCGGGCAGTGCCAGGATACATGTGTCGATTATATAGAAGCAGGAACCCAGTCCAGGCACTCACCGGATCCTCTGCATGTGGCGCGAGGTCCTTCAGCCTAACGCCGGGGCTGTCATGATATCTCGACTGATGGATAACAGTCGCCCAAGCTAAAGCAATACCCAGAGTCAAGCCCTTAGTCTACACGATATGCAAAAACCCATACCAGCTGCCTCGAGATGCCTCTTCGCAAGCTTGATCAGACTCAGCCCAAGCACAAAACCAGCAATTCCACATCCAGCACCGACGAGCAACCGAGTCCAGAACAACGTCTTTCCCCTCGCCACAAGCACAAATATGAATAGGAACGGATATGCAAGCAAGCATGCTAACAAGTGCACCCCTAGGGTTTTTAATTTCGGCGCTTCGAAAGATTGAGAGAACGGGTGGGGCTTGGGTGGCTTGGGCAAGCCACCCGGAAAGAGGGAGGGTGATGGTGTTTTAAGGAGGTCGGTATCAGCGGGGTCGTATGGTGTGTTTGGGTAGGTACCGTAATCATATTTCCCGCCGAATTTTCCAGGATGAAGATCCCTGCCGACCAAGGTCGTATCGGGATCAATACCCCCTCCGTTCCCATAGAGCCGCTCTGGATCGAAGTCGGGTCTGGTGTTGTCCGATATGGCTTCAGATAGTGAGACGTAGTGTCCACGTTTCCGGGTCCCGCCTGGTCCTGCGATGAATGTGCTGGCTCGTGTTGGCGGGTTATATTCGGTGCCTTCAGAGTAAGCTGACGTTCGATTGTCCACAGGAGGGTTTGAGTAAGGGAGAGAAGGCAGAGTAGTGGGTAAGTCTGTCGGCTGGATTACACTTTCACGTTTACGCATAGGGAACAGAGGAACGTCGCCAAAGTGATCCTTGGTGGGCTGTGGGGTTGCTGGTGCTTCGAAGATGATGTTAGACGAGGATGCTGCAGCCTTGCCCTTCCATTGCGAGGAGGACATCCTGGAAGTGCCAGCAGAGGACTGGAACGGGACGGCTGGAGGGGGAGGGGGATGGGGTTACGGAGGGGTGGCAATGGATATGCGGACTCAGGGATTTGATGCCATGGCTTAAAAGCAAGGATGCGTCAGGATTGCGCCCGGGATGTGCAATGGGCGCTTTGGTGATGGCCAAGAATAATTTTATGTATGGGCGGCCCTGAGCTAGCTAGTCCGGATAGCGGACACCACCCTGCACTCAGTCCGAGCGGGTCCGGGTCTGTCCGGGTGCGACGAGGTGTGTCCAATAATGCCATTGGATGCTGGTGCAATCGATAGCCTGGTGGTTGTGGATCCATAAGTCTTTTGTTCTGAGGTCTCAGCACAATCATAAGCACACATTTTATATCGACAGCCCTGATCACCATAAGATCTTGGCAATGGTTGGCACGCTGGATGGAGAGTAAAATTAATGCTTATGGGAGATCATCAGCTGTAATCCTGCGTGGGGGACACAATATCTTGCTACTCCTACAATGCCTAACTTTCCTCTTGTCTTTTTCTTTTCTTCTTCCTTCCCTTCTCCACGTTCGGCTGATCCCCGTTTCTTTCGTCGATCCCAGACTCTGCCAAGGAGCGCTTCTTTTTGAATCGTTCCTGAACAGTTGGCACCGCCTTCTCGGTCGGGGCGATGAACGCCTCGGCACGCTCCTCCTCCCGCCTGGCCGTTGCCTCCAGTTGCTGTCATAATGACAAAAAGGGGTTATTCAGGGCGGATGGTCTGTGTGAAGGCAAATCCTGACCTTTTGCTTCCGGCGCTCAACTTCGCGGGCCTCTTTTTCGTGCGCTTTGAGGAAATATTCTCCTGATTCGAGTTGCAAATCGATCTGCAATCAAAAACAAACTTAGTAAATCCAATTGCAAAAAATTGGAAGCTGGTATAATCAAATTTGAAGCCGGCGGGCCGGCGCCCCCAAGGGGAAATAGGTGAGATAGAAGTAGCCGCCCAGGTTCACAAGAGGATGAGCGAACAAAGAGATTATGACTGACCTTGCGGGGTTGCTGCGGCGGAGGAAACGGCGTATACACTTTTTTCTTCTCTTTCTCTTTCTTCACCTCTTTCTTCGCATCTTCTACGTCTGCAGCCAGACCTGCCGCTGTTCGCGCCTCTGCCTTTGCCTGCAGCCGGTCGTTCTTCTTGGCAGTTTTCTCCGAAGTCGTTAGGTGTCGTTTACGGAATTTGGGGAGGAAGCGATCCCAAGATTCATTTGCGAGCTTGGGGTCCTTGGCAAGTTCTCTGCGAATCATGAGTTCCTGTCGCGAATTTAAGTTGTTGAGATGGTGAAGTGTTATTTGAGGCGTACTTTTATTCGGTAGATTGGATGTACGTTTTTCATGCAATCAATGACAATCCGTCTCACTTCTTTCAAAGACTTGTATGGTCCCATCACGCTGACGGTATTTCCTTGTACCAATATATAGCACTGTGTTAGGAGCTCAATCGCCTGAGATATACACACACCCCAAAAAAGATGAAAAATAAGCCAATTGTCTCGCCACACAGACCAAGAACCAAACAGGCAGAACACAGACCTTCAAGGTACTCCCATCTGGCCCGATGATCCTCTGCCGCCTCTTCACAAACCGTTCTTTATTCCTTACCAAGCTGCCAATTTTGATGATATCGCACGCCATGTTATCGTCGAGGACCTTGACGGCCTGGTTGACGGCGACACCACGGGCGAGGAGTTTGATCATGTCGCGAGCTTTGAGGATGATATAGGGGTCGTAGGTTTTACGTGTGGTTTGGACGGACATGGAGCCGTTGACGAGGTCGAGGGTGCATGATACGCCCTGGGTGTTTTCGGAGCATATTTTGAGTGTCATGGGTAGTGGCGGGGTCGGTGAACAGTCAGCTGTATGAAAGAAAAAAAAACGATTCGGAGAGGGGGTGGTTACGGACATGGGTATCCAAAGCCTTTGTGACTGCGCTCCATACTTCTCGTAGATACTTTTCTCTGTATTTCGGAAATAGGGTTGCGAACGATGATTCTTCTGTGAATGTACCGCCCTTGTTGTCTGCCTGCGTAAAAGGGTCAATCTTCCACTGCGAGAATGGCGGCCATCGTCAACGATTTTTTTTGTCCCAAGGGGGAAACGGTTAAGAGTGCCTACACTGCATTTGCGTCAGTAGTTGTTTTTTTTTTTTTTTTTGAAAAAAGAAAAGCAGAAGGTTATAGGAGAATGCTTACTGGTCAATATCATCTGTATCCCAAGCTGTCGAGTGATTTCATTTTTCTTTTCAGTTTCAAGCCCTGTGCGATAAAGGTCAGAACGCACGTTTATCCTTCCTATGGGACTTGTTCTTGTTTGCAACAGCTCCCGACGACTCCGACATTATCTTAGGGCCAAGCGAACAAAGTTGGGGAGGAAGCAGAAGTTGAAGACAGACAATGGAAAGCAAATCATTTGTTTGTGCAACATCATCACACAACACACAACCTCATTTCCGTACACTACCACCACCACCACCACCACCTCCAACCCATGGACGTTGCCCCAGATCTCCTCGAAGCCTCGTCACACCCACCACTGGAGGGAATGCTCTCCTACGATGATACGGTCGCCTACGAGGAGCAACGTCCAGTAACAGCCGAGACAGACGACCCGCGCTCGAATCCGTTGGCGAGTCGGATAGGACAAACAAAGATCTATTTGCTCTCGGAGACATCTGCTGCGGCACGTAGTGCCAAGGTGTGTGTGTTTTTCTTCCTCTTTACCAATGAAAAGACGCTAATAGGTTCCCTTGGGTCCGCTATGCTATTTTTTTTTTTTATGCCAACGTCTATGGTTGCGCTGCGCTTGCATTTATATGACTTATGCAATTACATTGTCCAAATAATCAGCGGAAATATGGAGAAGACGAGGAAGTCATCTTTGATCGCGACAAACGAATCAAAGAATCCGAAGAAGAAGAAGAAATAGGATGAAGGTACGTACCTACACCTCTGCCGCCACCCACAGCACAATCTCACCTCTTTTTTTCTTTCTTTTTATTCATTTCCGAAAAACCAAAAGGCCTAGGCTACCGCACAAACGCTATCCTCCTCCAAGGCACCCCCATCTCCCACCTCCCCACCGCCCGCCTCTTCGCCTACGCCAAACACTTCGACACCACCCCACTCGGCCTGGAATGGGTCAGCGATACCACCTGCATCCTCGTCTACGAATCCAAATCCCTTGCGCGCACAGCGTTTTCGTTACTCCAAAAACCCCCCGCTGCTGGTTCAGATGCACCAGTACCACCAGGCGTGGAGGAGGGTGAGGGAGAGGCGAATGACTTGGGCGAGAGCGAGAGTTTTGTGATTGCCCAGCCGATCCCTGTCGCTCTCTGGCCACCCGAGGAACGTATCAACAAGAGTTTGGGTAAAGGCGAGGGATTGAGGGGTGTACTTCAAATGCGCTTCGCGAGGTTTGATGATGTGAAGAAAAAGGGCGCGAAGCGTGAAAGCGAGTTTTATAGGCGGCATGGGGAGGACGCAGGAAAGGAGTTGTTTAATGGACGGGATCTACCCCCTGCTAAAAGATCGAGATATGAAAATGGGGGCGGCAGCGGTGGTGGCGCTGCCGTGGATCAGGATATGGAAAGGCTACGACTGGACGCGGAGCTGGACGAATTTTTGAAGGAATCTGATCAAGAGGAGGAAGAAGAGAGTCATCGAGACAGAACGCCCCCTGAGCCGGTATCAAAAATGCGCTCGGATTATATTGCGAGCGATGGACGGACGCTGTTGGACCGGTTTTCTGATCCAGTTGAACATCTGGGCTTGTTGAAGGATCGACTTGTGGCACCTCTACCCCGACGTGCGCGTGGGGATCGAGGTTCGGGGAGGCGGAGCCATGATCCTGAGCTCGAGGCGAACTCGAGTTCGATTTGGGAGCGAGCTCCTCCTGAGGGTGAAGAGAGGAGGAGGAGGGAGAGAAGGGGGGGAGGAGGGGAAGGGAGGGGTAGTCGTGAGCAGAGAAGGAGGGGAGGCAGGAGAGGGGATGATCGTCCCAAAAAGTCACAGCAAGAGCTGGACGATGAGCTGGATGCGTTTTTAAGGCAGGAATGATTTTTTTTTTCTGGGTTTGGTTGTATTATATTTTGTACTTTTTAGCATATTTAAACTGCGGATTGTAATACTGCCCTCACTTCTCAGTCGATACATAGGTTAATGCAGTTCTAATCAACAAACACCTCACTCCTTCTTGTCTTTCTTACTCCTTCCCGTCCCGAAGCTATACAAAACAGTCCCAATGAGAACCAAACCCCCACCAATCCACATCATTTTCTGGTCCACCGCACTCTCTGTACGCTTCTCTCCACCAAAGATGACGCGGGGGCCGAGAACGCTGAGGATGAGACTGACGGCCTTGCGTACGACGAGGACGAGTGTGACGGTGAGTGCGCTGACGCGCGTTGTGAGGCGGTGGACGCCTGCGACGCAGAGGAGTTGGGTGAGGGTGTTGAGGAGGAGAGGAGTGTAGGCATAGGGGAGGTGGAGGTGTAGGGTGTGGGTGTGATGGAGGTGGTGATCAGTGTGATTGTTCAGTGAGGGTGAAGGTGATTGGATGAGGGTGAGGAAGGGTGGTGGTGTGGTGGAAGTCGAGGTGCCGTTGTTGCTGTGGTTTGGAAAGTGTAAGGTAGAGATGGGGCTAGGGAGGGAGAAGGACGTGGACCAGGAGGATCGGGGGCCGTTGTTGATGGTGTGGAATTGGGTTTGGAGGTCTTTGCGGAGGAAGAGGAACATGGGGAGGGCGAGGAAGTGAAGGTAGAACATGGATTCTTGCCATTGTGGGGGTTGGTGTGAGGTGGATGGTGTTGTGGGTTGGGGCTGAGCACGACGGCCGTAGATGGCGTACGTTCTGTCCTGTACGAGGCCGAGGAAACCGGAGAGAACGAGGGCGAGAGAGAGGATGAGGATTCCAAGGATGTAGTTCCATGTACTGCTTGCCGTCGTCGTCGTCGTGGCTTGGGAGCTGGAGGGTGTTGCAGAGAGGGTGGTGAGGGCTACACCGAGTGTGACAAGGAGGACAGAGATGACCTGGGTGAGATTGTATCTAGTTTCGTGTCAATAGCCTTATAAATGTATTTGCGAGGATGAAGGGCTTGCCGTTTCCCAGAAATCAACCAGCCAAGGAGCATGCTGACGATGAGCCCCCCACTTCGGAAGATGATATGAACGCTCATAGGGATGTTATAGCCAAACGCAGCATTGTTCAGCAGGGATATCAGGTAGAATAGTCCGACCTGAATGAGGTACGGAGCTAGAGGTATCCTGCGAGGCTTAAAGCGGGGGCCATAGCGTGTCCAGGCAATATGGGTTGGGAGCCCGTGGAGAGAGATGAGGGCGAACTGGAAGAGGGTGATGAGAGAGCCAGCGTGTGGATAGTGCGATGTGAGCCGTTCAAGAGTGATTGCGTTACTGTGTGAAAACTGGTGTTTGTTGGATGCGATTTGGAGAGAAGAAAAAAAAAGGACGGGACCTGCAGCAGCCACCAAAGACGAGGCCCAGCGTTGTTGACCAGTCGAGGAGCATTGTTAAGATGTTTATCAATGCATCAAGGGTTTGGTTGAGGTGGAGGCACAAATCCCCATCAGGAATGGGTCCTGCGATATTGCAGTTTTGAGAGAGTATGTAGTATAGAGAACATGCCTGGGAAACCTACCTTCGTGGCGGGAGACGCCAGTAATAGCTTCAGGCTTTATGGCATGTGTACAAGTCAGACAGAGAGCGCTTCGTATACTATGATGTAAAATAAAAAATAAAAAAAAGGAACTCAGTAAACAGATGACCCGCGGCCCAAGTCCCGCAGTGGCCAGATCACCCGGAGCGAAATGTTGCAAATCCAGCTATTTATTGACATCTGATTTGTTCATCACCCACCGCCAACTTCGAGAATCGGTGTCAATGTAAGTGGGCTCAAACTGCCGTGGCCCTCCTCGACGATACTTTCCCTCACAAAGCCCCATCGCCAACTTGTCTTCTGCCTGAGCATTTTTTACCAAGACAAGAATGTCACCCACTCCAAGGCAAGTGTCCTAGTCCCCTGAGCCATTAATTAGTAGAGTAGCCCGCCCAGATTCTCGGGATCGATATCAGAAAAACAAGTTGGTTGAGGAATAAAGATGCCCTAGTCGCGCTATGAATAAATTGGAGACTCCCTATGACTCAAATTTATGCGTGGTGATACCTGAAACAAGTCGCGGTAAATGGAGGATCGACTAAATATATACAATATTAGGGAAGAAGGCAATTGCTGTTGTAGTAATTTGCATTGGGTACGTATCTACTCGGCAGTCACTGCCCATAACTTGTGGGTGGGCCTATCGTATGAAATCAAAGTCCGGTCACTTTATGTCATTAATGCACTGGTAAACCAAATCCCAGCGCAGGTAATTTTATTGCCTGACAGGACTGCTCGGGTACTACAAGCTTGGGTCAGCTGGGGGCCAGCGATGTAATCATTGCTAGTTACATGCTTTACTTTGTATAGGCTTCACATTCGTACTAGTACCACCAGCTCATTTATACCAAGTTGTGCAAGCAGATGAAGGTGGTAATAATCATATTTTACTCCAACCTCCGAATGAAATTAAGCGGCTAATACTTGAAACGGAACAATGACAGGGTGCGCCACAAGTATTTCATGTCGCTTTAACACCGAGTTGAGCACCCCGGAATGAGCCTAAAGCGGCGACGGCCATTGTATACACTATTACCTTGGTTATATCCTTGGAACATGGATCGTGGAATCGACAGTCGACATAACCATAACCCGTATGGCGGCGGAACACGTCTGTCACGACCATGTGATGAAATTCTTGTGTTTTTGGGGATAACTACCAGGTTAATAAGAAATTCTAGTACACCGTTCGCAATCACCCCAAACCCTTAAGACCTGTTGCTCAACCATATTATAGGAGCCTCATGGAGCCCCTGGTGGAGTACGACTGAAACACCTTTTGAACATTGTAATCGCAAGAAGGTTTGTCTTGCTTTATACCAACGCTGGTCCCCCTGACCTGGATATCAATATCTCAGAGAACACCTCAGAATTACTGAGTTATATAGATATCCATAACAACTTCAAACACCAATAATCAGGCATTTATTAAGAGATGATGTTCTCCAGCAAAGATTGTACACAACATCCGCAGTTCGACAGTTCGACAGGCTCGAGTTCCTAGGATCAAAATGCGATTAATCCAGTCGTCATCGACCTCTCAACCTATCCTGGATTCGCTCGTCACGCCCGCAAACTCCGAGGATCAATCCCAAATAGCAGGGGCTAGTAGGCGCCTGTACTGGTGTAAGCGAGTGGGACTCAAATAGTGGTGACCCTCTCGATGATGCTTTCCCTAACAAAGGTCTCGTTAACAGCTTTTCTTCTCCTTGAACACTGCTAAGACAAGCATGCCACCTGCTCGAAAGTAAGTGTCCTGGTTCACTGACACCGAATCACTAATCAGTATGGCAGGCCATTTGGCTTCGAGATCAATATTTGATAGAGAAGTCTCATTGCATAATGAAGACACCGCAGTAGTAGTCAAAAGAGGCTCACTGAGGCTCAGCGGTCCCTCGGAGGTAAACTCATACATCAACAGCCCCCAGCATCCTGGATATACCTCCTAAACGCTATGAACAACTCGGAATCTCCCTGTGACCCAAATTTGCGCGTAGTGATACCTGAAAACATTGGGAGCATCGTGGTAAATGGAGGACCAACTGTAAATGAACAATCCATAAATGAATCTGTTCATGACTGACCGAATTCCAGCTTTTTGCCTACTGCTTAGACATCTTCCTTTACGGCGTCCTCACCGTCCAGACATGTAAGCTTTGGTTTACTACTATCTTGACGATATTCACGAGCACGCTGCCAGATCTATATTTCCTGGCTTTTCCAAATGACAGACGAGTGACAAAGGTCATCGTGTACTTTTTGTACTTGGTTGGAACTGGCCAAACAGCTTTCGCTCTTCACGACTTCTACGTTCGATTTTGCTCGAACAATATTCAATATATTACTCTTCCCACTGGTGCCGGAACTCCCTTTCAGCTCACTAATGCCCACCCATTTGAGTTCACGTGGGTTACAATTCCATTGGCCAGTGCTCTCGGTATGTGCAATTGGATCCTAAGAATTTCCCATCTCACACCGCATTAACTCGTTTAGTGGCCATTGTCGTGCAATTCCTATATGCATATCGTATTTACACGATATCACAGCAAAAGGTAGTAACGGTGATTGTGGCATTGGTAAGCTGTGGGGTGTGTGAAATGTTCGTCTGGAAAGGAGGCTCACAGATCCCTGGACAGCTCGCACTTGTTCAGTTTATATTAGGGATTTCCTCTACAGGTTACTGCCTATGCCCTAGCTGTGAGCGAGTCGGACGTAGCCCTGCCACCCTTTGTGAATACACTGGTGAGTCCGAGCTTAGTATATATAATGGGTGTGGATTACAGACCGTCTACGCACTTTACATGTATATAAGGCCTGGGGGGTATCTGGGGCTGTCTGTGATATAATCATTGCAAGTTACATGTCTTACTTCGTATGTGTGTCATATTCAGCAACGCATCATCAATATTATTAACCCATTTGCACAGTTGTCGAAGCAAATGAAAACAGTATCATCTCATACTCAATCATTATTGACCAAGGTCAAGCGGCTCATGCTGGAAACAGGGATGCTTACAGGTACGCCTACCTTCACAGACAAACGACTCAGTCTTGACATTAAATTCATCCGACATCCTACAGCTGCAGTGGCCATTGCATACGCCATAACATTTACGATTTTTCCTGTAACCCAAGTACTGAACTGGTATATGGTTCCTGGCCTCTCCCTCAGCAAGCTTTATGCCAACTCAATGCTCGTCTTGTTCAATAATCGCTTCACTATCCTCGGAGGTCGAAATGAGCGACATTCCTCGCATCACCAATCGATCACCATGACTGGGATTGCTTTTGCTCATACTCGCCCTGAGGATACAGTTTTTGATGTCCGCACTGTCGACCCTGGCCCCCGGCCGAATCACGAACAAGAGGGAACGGGTGAGACTAAAGATGGGCCTGTCACTGGGGTTTGAGGTCATGGGACCACAAGGATGAGATCAGATTATTCCTAGAGGCACGGGCCAATAGTATAGTCCTCAAGACGGTATGGAATTATAGTGTACTGTAAGAAAGGAAATCATAGGTACTGTCGTTGTGGAGCATGTGGATAGTGTGATATAAGCTGTTCAGAGGTGATTGCGTTGCTGCGCGAAAACTGGAGTTTGTTGGATGCGAATTGGAGAAAAGAAAAAAGGACGGACTTGCAGCAGCCGCCAAGGACGAGGCCCAGTGTCATTGACCGGGCGAGGAGCATTGTTAAGATGCTTATCAATGCATCACTAGGATCAAGGGCCCAGTCGAGTTGAGATGAGGCCCAACCATGGAGGCGCTATCAGAAATGGGTTCAGTGCCCGCATAGCTGATGGGAATTTCCTGTGATATTGCTGTTCTGAGAGAGTATGTAGTATAGGGGACATGCCTGGGAAACCTGCTTTCATGGCGAGAGATGCTAGTAATAGCTTCAGACTTGATGATATGTGTACTAGTCAGGGGGCGCTTCGTATATATTATGCACTACAATGTAAAAAAAGGAACCCAGTAACCAAATAACCCATAGCCTAAGTCCCGTACCTTCTCCATCAGATCATCCAAAGCCAAATGTTGTGAACCCAGCCATTTATCGACATCTGATTCTGTCATCGCGCACTTCCAACTCCAAGAACGGGTTCATGGTGAAGCCAGTATTAGTATAAGTATAAGTAGACGCCGAACTGCCGTAGTCCTCCTCGACGATACTACTTTCCCTCACGAAGCCTCAGGCCTCATCGCCAACTTTTCTTCTGCGTGAGCATTTTTTTAACAAGACAAGAACACCACTCACTGGAAGGCAAGCATCCTAGTTTGCTGAACCACCAATTAGTACGGAAGCCCGCCCAGCTTCTTGAGATTGATATCAGATTGAGGAACGAAGGTGCCCAATGGAGGATCAACTACCGAATACATGCAATATTAAGGAAGAAAACAATTATTGTCATTGTGATTTCGGTGAGCCGTGAAATGCTCATCTATTCGGTAATTACTGTCTATGGCCCTATCGACCTGTGGGTGCCTATCATACAAAATCGAAATCTGGTCACTCTATGTCATAAATGCACTGGTAAACTAAATCCTTGCACAAATTATTTCATTTCCTGCCAGGGCTACTCGGGTATTACGGGCTTGGGTCAGTCGGGAGGGTCTGCGATCAATCTGCGGTAGTAATCGTTGCTGGCTACATGTTTCATTTTGTATGTGTTTTACACTCGTACTAGCACCACCAACTCGTTTACACCGAGCTGTGCAAAGTAGATGAAGGCAGTATCACATTTTACTTGAGCACCTCCGACTGAAATCAAGCAGCTAATACTTGGAACAGAACGACGACCAATGTACCATAGTATTTTATATCGCTTCAACCTCCAATTGACCACCCCGGAAGAATTATGGAAACCTGGACTGGCAAGCCTCAGGATGCTCATCCAAATAATGATGGTTATTCCCTGCCGGAGGAGCTTTGGCACGGCGCGCCCAGCCTGCGCTCGCCAAGAAGGGATTGAAACTCCAATGTGGCTTTCTCGGCTGAGTGACAAAGGGTGACATTGTCTTTCTTCACATCTGCTCGCTCTCTTCGCTTAAAAATTCCTGGAACTGCTTTTTAAAAAAATACAAGAAACTAATTATAAATAATTATGGCGATCGAGCCAGTGGGAAATGAAATACGAGTGTTTGTCCAAACATGTCGCCTGGACGAACATCCATCTGGCCATAGTGTTTATTGATCAATTTGGCACTGAAGCACTGGCCAGGGACCATCATTGTTTGGATGGGCGTCCCGAGGCTTGCCAGTCCGGGTTTCCATACGAATGAGTCTAAAGTGACAACCACTGCGTACACTATTACAGGGAGAGCGCGCCGAGGCATTCGTTGCCCCAATCGAGAAGGCGGCGCCAACTACTCAGGAACGATTCAAAAAGAAGCGCTCCTTGGCAGTCTGGGATCGACAAAAAGGACAAGGATCGGACGAACGCAGAGAAAGGAAAGGGAGGGAAACGAGGAGAGCTAGGCATTGCTGGACACACCTCGTCACACCTTGACCCAGCCGGACTGAGCGTAGGACGGTGTTTGCTATCCAGGTTAGCTAGCTCAGGGACGCACATCCATAAATAACCGGTAGTGACAACTTTCAACAGTAAACAGTTCCGAAGCGAATCGGGTCACGACCCATTCGCCGTTACTATGGCTGGTTGGGAGGTCGGACAACTAGAGGTCGGACAGTCACGTCAGTCAGCTGCGTTCCCACCCAGCCATTCTTCGAACTCCATCAATGTCAATAGGGGCTCTGACACAACGCGTCTAGCCTGCGCTTGCCAAGAAGGGATTGAAATTCCGACGGGCCTTGAGGGTGACATTGTCTTTCTCCACATCCACTCGATCTTTTTGCTTCAAAACACTTGGAAATACGTAGAAATACACACAAGAAGCTAAATACAAAATGTTGTGGCGATTGAGCCCGTGCCCGGTGAGATGTATATGCTCGTCCGGTCTCTAGTCTTGTCCGACCTCCCAACCGGCCATAGTATCGCTTATTTCGCACCGAGAGCCCTCAAACAACACAGCCGCTGCCCGCCGAATATACGCTTATCCCTGGGATCACTGAGTTCGTGACTGCAATTCCCTAAAGCGTGGGCCACGGCCCACGGCCCAGGCCAACCAAGGATGAGAGTGCTGTTGCCCATATTATTGATTTGCGCACTAATACTCGATGTATGATGATTTAAATAGCGACTATATCGTGATATTTCCTCACGGATAGCCTCACGGATAGCCCAAGCGGGAGTCGCCCGATGTCATTTACCTAAGGCGCTGTTCGGCTACGCCGTATTATCGGTGACGTTACTCTCGCAAGCTCCGATTCACTTCGGAACCGTCTACTGTTGAAAGTTGCACATACCCATAAATCTTGGCCACCATCAAAGCGACCATTGCACATCCTGGGCGCATCTTGACGCATCCTTGCTTTTAAGCCATGGCATCTATGGACCTATATACTCATTGCCGCCCCTCCGTAACTTCATTCCCCTCCAGCCATCCCGTTCTAGTCCTCCGCTGACACTTCCAGGATGTCCTCCTCGCAAAAGCAGGACAAGGCTCCAATGTCCTCATCTGACATCATCCTCGGAGCACCAGCAATCCCACAGCACACCAAGGATCACTTTGGCGACATTCCTCTATTTCCTATGCATAAACGCGAAAGTGTAATCCACCCGACGGACTTACCCACTACTCTACCTTCTCTCCCTTGCTTAAACTCTCTTATGGATAATCGAGCGTCGGTTTACTCTGAAGCCACTGAATATAACCCGCCAACACGAGCCAGCACATTCATCGCAGGACCAGGCGGGACCCGGAAGCGTGGACACTACGTCTCACTATCTGAAGCCATATCGGACAACACCAGACCCGACTTCAATCCAGAGCGGCTCTATGGGAACGGAAGGGGTATTGATTCCGATACGACCTTGGTCGGCAGAGATCTTCATCCTGGAAAATTCGGCGGGAAATATGAATACGGTGCCTACCCGAACACACCACACGGCCCTGCTGATACCGACTTCCTCAAAGCACCATCACCCTCCCTCTTTCCGGGTGGCTTGCCCAAGCCACCCAAGCCCCATCCATTCTCTCAATCTTTCGAAGCGCCAGGATTGAAGACCCTAGGGGTGCACTTGTTAACATGCTTGCTTGCATATCCATTCCTATTTATTTTTGTGCTTGTGGCGAGTGGGAAGACGTTGTTCTGGACTCGGTTGCTCGTCGGCGCTGGATGTGGAATTGCTGGTTTTGTGCTTGGGCTGAGCCTGATCAAGCTTGCGAAGAGGACATTTAGAGGCAGCTGGTACGGATTTTTGCATATTGAGTGGACTAAGGGCTTGACTCTAGGTATTGCTTTAGCTTGGGCGACTGTTATCCACCAGTCGAGATATCATGACAGCCCCGGCGTTAGGCTGAAGGACCTCGCGCCACATGCAGAGGACCCAGTGAGTGCCTGGACTGGGTTCCTGCTTCTATATAATCGACACATGTATCCTGGCACTGCCCGCAAAAATCGGGCTCATTACGAGTGAGCGCCAATCTATCCTCGTGGTTTCCTTATTCCCATCATACCTGTTCCCTTAGCTCCCGGCCATGGTCAATTCATATCATCTTTTTCCTTTTACTTGTCGCCGTAGCGGGAGCGCTTCCATTCACCTTTGGCCGCATTATCTCTATCGAGACGCAGGTCAAGGTGAGAAGCTGAGCATCCTATTTGATAGGCGCTGGATGACTGA
Source organism: Lepiota venenata (assembly GCA_004296355.1). Classification (NCBI taxonomy): domain Eukaryota; kingdom Fungi; phylum Basidiomycota; class Agaricomycetes; order Agaricales; family Agaricaceae; genus Lepiota; species Lepiota venenata. Next base: position 735,983 of record RCFS01000010.1, read on the forward strand.
TCAATGTTTTGACAGAACCAACGCAATATTTACCATGAGATTGCAATCAAGGGGGATGTATCTGATCAAGATACTGTGAGAGCAACCAATCTCAAAAAAACATTTGAGGTATGTCTACTACCGCCATGTTTTTCCCTGATTATTCTTCATCACTCTATACAGAATTTTCAACTCACATGGACATTGGACACCCTATTCAAGCCATGGTGGCCTTCCGCCCGCTGTCAATATCCCATGGAACTCCCCACAGAACAACATCGATATAGTCTATTTCTCTGAGACCACGAATTCCCAGCTACAGCCTAATGGTAGCGGGTTTGGGACGTTCGAGACGGACGTGTCAACGCCCTCATTGGGCACCCAGCAACAGACTTCGGTATCTTTGTTGCAAGCCGGTCTTTCTCCGGGAGGTGTTATTAGGTGTGTACCCCATCAGAATTCTCCGTTCCTTGCCCTTATGTGCGCTTGAAGGCAACCGCGGTGGGGTATCAGAACCAAGTGTGCCATGATCCCTGATTTACAGACTTATCTGTAAGTAAGACGCCCGGGTAACACCGACGTAAGCCCCCTGATATCATTCGATGACAGCATCCCGATAAGCACCAACCTGTCAATGACCTATGTGTTCCTTCAAAAGGACACGGTTCAAACTTTGCTGGATTATTTCGAGTTGCCGGTCCCGACGGATTTCGATCCGCCGGCGATGGTCGCTGGCTGATCAAGATTTCCCGTCATATATTGACCGGAACAAAACCCTAGTAGCAGGTGTGTGACGAAAACACCAGCAGAGAATGCGATTGCTCAGCTCATGGTCATCTTCAGTTAACTTTGAAAACAATGGGGTCAGTCATGCCTACTACAGCAGGCCACTTTATGGTATGGGTACGTGATTCACCACTTACCTGCTGATAGCACAATATAAAGGTTCCCCCACTCCCTCCCCCCCTTACTATAGGCAAGGACGATACAGGATTCGTCTCTCTTGAAATGGTCCTCGTTCGACTGAACACCACTTATGCACCACAAGGCAATTTTCCGGTTCTCGGTGCACCTCTCCCGGATATCAATGGCACTGCAACATACATTGGGTATGACGCTGCGGTGTGCGTAGAACTATTCGAGCCTTGGGTCGTCGAGGTCTATAACAGTACAGTTGGTTCGCCAACGACATTGGCGATCGTAGAGAAGAATAACGCCGTCAGGAGATTTTGAAATTGGTTCTGTGAAGGAGAAGAGGATAGGTTCGGCCATCGGGGATCCAAGTGTAAGGAGGAATTTGACGTCGAACAGGCTACAGGCGGTCTACGAAGCCGCACATACGAACAGTATAAACCAGGTCGTCAAAGTGAGCAGGGATTTTGATACTTGGATGCGAGAAGTGTCGCTCACTCAAGGGCCTTGGCACAGGATAATGGGAGAGACTTCTATTACGTCCCATCTCCAACTGTACGCCCTCTCGTCAAACTGTTAGCAACTACCTGATCTCTGATTCTTCTAGGTTGTGTCGTACACATCTGGTGAAGGCGCCTATGGCTACACTTCCCTCGATATCGACCGCTTCGAGAAGGCTAAAGCATTGGCAGATGCAAGCAACCTCTTGCCTTACTTCGCCGGCTCTGGCTCCATTGTCTCTCGCGTCTACCCTGATCGTGTACTTGCTTATGCGTACATGCAGCCGCTCCAAGTGATCGTTGCGCTTGTGATTGTTTTTATCCTTGGACTTGTGGCAGCATTATTCGTCCCAAGGCTACCGCTGGGTGCGCCAAGGAGAGGTTTCGAGCTGTATTCATGGCTTGCAGCATTTTATGCAGAGGAGTTGGTCGGTGTAGGAAAGGGTCCTGGCCCTGGTGGAGAGTTGAACAATGGAAGGGTATCACCGGGCCTGCCTATTGGAAGGAGGATGGAGATTGAAGAAATTGAAGAACACCTTGGGGACGTTAGGTTCCGGTATATGCCTTGAGAGAGAAACGTTTCCCATTCTGTGCCCGAAGGACAACACCCTTTGTACTCGCCAATCAACAGTGCAAGCATTGCTGTGCTTTATTTTCATATATGGATGCTGCGATGCAAGCTTGTGCCGAGCCTCCGCGCTCTCGAGCTCTCGGGTCCCTACTCTCAGTTCCCTGTCTCACACATATCTTATATATTGTATCCATCGTCATATTTATTTCCGCCCATTTTGCTTATCTATGTACCTGTCGTGTGGCTTCACGATCACGCCGTAGATCTATGATATCATCTGTATAATCTACCATATGTGATAGCTTGCTATTGTCTCCAATAGCGCATGTAGTTAGTTTCCTGGCTTTCCAAAATAACAGATGAGTGACAAGGTCATTGTGTAAGTGTACTTTTTGTACCTGGTTGGAACTGGCCAAATGGCTTTTGCTCGAGTAATATTCAATTTGTTACTCTTCCTATCGGGGCTGGAGTTGCCTTTCAGCTCACCAATGCCCACCCATTTGAGGTTATGTGGGCTACAATTTCATCGTGTAGTCCCTGTCGTCATGATCGGTCAGCATACGGCGTCGATGTTACTTACTGCGATCGAACGACTCGCGTGGCATGTGAAATGTTCAAAACCACGCCAGGCCGAAACACTTCTCGCCTATTCTCCCTTTCTCTTCCCCTCTCTCCTCACACATCCCTAGACGGGACCCTCGCCAACACACTACTGCCATCCCCCGAGCGTCGTGCATGCCTACAGCTCACTACATTCCCGACCGCAGGCACCCTGCCTCGCTCGTGCCCTCCTCCGCGCATGACCCCCAGCTTGTCTCTCTTCTGCAGCGACGCGTCACTCTGGACATGATACAGTACATTGCTGCAAGAGCAGCCAACGTCATCCAGATCGACGACGGCTCGAGTGTCTCTCTCACCACCTCTGCTTCCATGAACGCCTTGCCTGCTCAGAGCATGCTGACCCCGCCTACGACCCCGCAGCGGATAGTGCCTTCGAGATCCACAGGGGCTTCTGCGTCCTCGACTCGGCTCATTTCTCTGGAGAACTTTATTGTCCATCTGGTTAAATGCTCCAACGTGCAGGTTCCAACGCTTCTCACAACCTTGATATACCTCGAGCGGCTGCGGAACAAGCTCCCTGACATGGCCAAAGGTAATCTTTCTTTCGTCCGTGCTGGGCAGGGCTGTCTTAGACTCTGATTGATTGACCCTGTGCAACTGTTCAGGCATGCCCTGTACACGACATAGAGTCTTTCTGGCTACGCTGATCGTCACTGCAAAATACCTCAATGATTCTTCGCCCAAGAACGTCCACTGGGCTAGCTATGCTATCTTGTTTGATGTGGCCGAAATCAATCTCATGGAAAAGCAGCTGCTTTATCTCTTGGACTATGACTTGCGCTTTGATGAAGCTGAAACGATCAAACACTTTGCGGCCTTTATGTCCCTCAATCCCTCTTCTGCTCGGGCTTCTGCGATCGACAAGGTCGCCAAGGCTGGTAAGGCGCGCGCTCAGGCTCAGGCTCAGGCTTCCCAGCCGATGACGACGACGACAACAACAACAGCAACAACACAACTCCCCACGCCCCCTGATGAAGAACCTTCTGCTATTTCCGCTGTGATATCCTCTGCGGTTCGCGGGATTGCTAGGCGTCTGTCTACGGCTCATCTGTCGGCTTCGACGAGTTCTCGATCAAATGCTTCGACCGCGATATATCACACTCTTAGCGCCGCAGGTTCTTCTAGCTCTTCTGACATGGCTTCTCTCGTGGATGATACTGGCTCATCTTCCTCCTCCTCGTCTTCTTCTGGGTGGCAGAGTAATGGCGAATCGGATGACGAAATCGAAGCGGAAACGCAAGCGCTCATAGCTGAACCGACAGCGACGAAGCGGCCGTTTATGCTCCGACCGGTGCCTGCCCATGCATACAAGGGGAGCATTCGGTCACGAAAGCCGTCTGATACCTCGTCTATCAATACCGTCGTGGCCTTGGATTCCCCTGTTCGCTGTAGGGAAGCTAAACGCTCAAGCTCCGTCTCGGTGTCGGTTGGTGCTGGTGCTGTTGCTGTTGCTACCAAGGCCGAGTCTGGAATAACCGCAAGTGCGACGATGCCGAGTCTTGCACGTACTGGTCTTGCTGCAGGGTTTCTGAGTCGGATGTGGGGAGCTGCGACCAAGGCTGCGATGGCGACGAATGCTGCTGCTGCTACTGCTACTGCTGGCGGTGGTGGTGGTGGCAGTGGTGGAGAGGGTGATGAACCTATCCAGAGTGCGTTTCGGCGGCTAGTGCCCTCGAGATCTGGTGAGCGAGGGTTTTAGTTCGTTTCTGCAAAAAAGCGACAGTGCTCTCTTACGATTGGTCGCCGTTCTTTTCTTATTTCCCCTTCCTTCTTTTTTATTCTGGGATTGTTGGACAGACACACACACACGCACAAAAACACAAGTACAGTCTAATGATTGCTTTCCTATGGCAGTAAAATAGTAGCCATGCTATGTTATTTCTATGACAATAGACCCATTTTGTGGGCGCTCGGCAATTGAGACTCCGACGGAAAACTCTCACGCCGAGGCCTGGCTGCCTTTCCTCCAAACTCCTCGACGAGTTTGCGCTGTGCTCGCTGCACCCGACGACGCTCACGAACGAACAACCCCCGCAACAACCCCCGCGGGCTCCAACTACCAGGTACGTGGCCTCTGTCGTTCAGCACGGTCGGGCACATAATCCTCTGGGGGAGCAGCACGACGCCCAGTCAACAAGGACGTACAATCACCCCTTCCCTCTCGTCCGTTGGCCGACTTGCTCTCCAACACACACACACACACGCATACACGCATACAAGCTCACGCACTCTTCCAGGCTTCTTCTAATTTTTGTTTTTTTTCTTTTAAAGAAAACACACGCCCACGCATAACGGCCTCGCTCTCTCTCAAATTCAGGGGAAACGGGAGGGATGATCCACCTCGATCATAACCATCCCACATCACCGCTCAAGTCGTCTGCTTCTGCTGCTGCGCTCGATTCTTTTACCTGGGACGTTAATGATGACCCGTTTTCGACTGCGAGCTCTGCCGCGGGTCCGGTGGGGGGCGGCAGCGGCGGCAGTACCGGGAACAGCAGCACCTCGGTTGGTCCCGGTGGTAGCGGCAGCGGAGGAGGAGGAGGAGGAGGAGGAGGAGGAGGAGGCAGTGGTGTTGATGAGCGTGTACCCGATGGGTCATTGTCGTCATCGTCTTCATCGTCGTCGTCATCTTCGGCGGTAGGAGGGGGAGGAGGAGGGGAGGAGGAGGAATAGACCACGCACTCACGCATGACCCTTCCGTCGACTTTCACTCTGATGCGTTTTTGACGGATTCGTTGGACGATGTGATGAATTTGTCGCCGGGCGATGTTATGGTGGATGATGGGACTGGAGGGGATGAAGGGATAGTTGGGGGTGGGGATTCGTCAGGTGTAATGGATGGTCGGTTCATTGGACCCTTGCCCCTGCCTGCGACGTCGGCATCATCATCATCATCGGTGGATGGCGTTGGAGGTGGAGGTAGTGGTGGTGGAGGTGGTTCTGGTGCGATGATGGGGTCGCTGGCTACAAACCGGCCGTTACAGCAACTACCGCCGCCGCCGCCACTGCCGACGGAAGGTGGTACTGATGGTGGTGGTAGTGGTAGTCTTCTAGGGTCGCCACCGATGCAGGAAGGAGATCGGAGTTCGTCATTGTCGCCTGTGCCCGAGACGAATTCGCCTGTGGTGCCAGGTGGAGCGGTGGAGGGAGGGGAGGAAAGGGAGGCTGAGGCGCCAGTGGAAGAGTTGAAGAAGGAGGAGGAAGAAGAGGAGGAGACGGTGAGTGCGAGTGTTGTGGGATCTGCTGTTGTGGTACAAGTTGAGAAGACGTCGGGGCAGAGTACGCCGCTAAGTCCGTTGTCGCCGCCGCCGGATGAGACGGAGGGTGAGGGCGATAGCCTCACGTTTGGTGTGGAAGAGAAGGAGGGGGAGAAAAAGGGTGAGGTGAAGGACGGGAAGCAGCAGCAGCAAGCAACAACAACAGCCACAGTACCGACAACAAGGTAGATTGGACAAGTCATCGCCTGGTGCCAGTATACCAATATCCTCTACCTCAGCGCTTACGCAGCGCTCTCTTACACCTCAACAACACCAACAGCGACCCTCACCGGACACTGCTATCCCTAACCCCGATCTAATTACCGCCACTCCCACAACCGTTCGTGATCCAAAAGTTGTCAAAGTCCTGGACCTGAATGTTGAGCTGCTCAAGTGGGTGGCTTTTTTCCTATTGCCTAGAGGTTTCGAGTACTCATGACGTCTTTTTTTTTTAGTGTTTTTTCCCAGTTTCAAGCACACGGCATATCTAACAACGACCCCCGATTCCTTCAGTGCGTTTCTTTATTTGGCCTTTTCGCTATTACAGCTCATGGCTCTGCCGCTAGATACTCTAATTGTTTAAAAACTAACCTTTCGTGGCTGGCATCTGCGGCCGAGGGCCTATTTACAGTAAGCGTGCGCCCTACCTAATTCTTCCATACACCAATCTCAACTGCCCCTCCGTCTCAGATGCTGCCAGTGATGGATCCACCACCTGCACTCGACTTTGTCTCGACCGACAGAATTCGACAACTCTACGCCGAACTACCTCCGTTATTTGCCAAGGAAATCGCCCGCGTGAAGTCAATGCAACATCAACAACAGCATAACGTACTAAAACGCGACCGACCTGAGGATCCTGCCTCGCAGATGATGAACAAGAGGCGGGACACGGGTGAAAGTAAAGGCATGATGCCTCCGCCTCCACCTCTTAGTAGTATCAATGGCATCGGTGCTGTTGGTTCTGCGCCTAGCGGAGCGGTGTCGGGTGGAATGCCTGTGAATGGGGGAGGACCACAGCCCAGTGGGACGCCTACGCCTAATTCGATGAATCCTATGATGTCCGCCGCTGGTGGAAACAATAGTGTCGGCGCGAACGCAAATGCGAATACGGGTATTAGTCCTTCGCTAGCTGGAGGTCCGGTGAATTCGGTAACACCTTCACCTAGTGGTGGCTTGTCGAATGCGGGTCATGTTGGTGGTGGGGCTGGGACAGGTGTGGGAGGTAATGCTGGCTCGATGCCACCATCGTCAGCTGGGATGGAGGGATTGGGTATGTCCAGGAGCGGGTGGTGGAGCTGGTATGATGACACCCGAGGCTCAATTGAGGGCGCGTCAGCAGCAGATTCAAGCACAACAAGCGCGGGTACAAGCAGCCGCTGCGAGACAAATGTCCCCACCTGGTGTCAATCCTAATGCCATGGGCGGGGCCGGCGGCGGTAGTGCTGGTGCTGGTGCTGGTGCTGGAGGGAACCCTGGTGGTGCTGGAGGTCCTGGTGGAAACATGATGACGGTCGGACTACAACAGGCTTACCAGGTGCTGCAAACGCCGGGGCATGCGTTTGTGCAGTATATGATACGCAACGTACCAGGATTCCAGCAGATGCCTTTACAGGCTCAGCTGCAGAAGATGGTGGTTGCGCAAGCGACGCTGCAGGCGAGGCAGGAGCAACAACATCAGCAGCAGCAGCCAAACCAACAATCGCAGCAGCAGCAACAGCAACAGCAGCAACAGCAACAGCAACAACAGCAACAGATGCAGCAGCAAAGAGGAGGGCCTGGTGGAAGCGGCGGGGTTGGGATGGGTGGATTTGGTGCGCCCGGGTCGCCTGTCGTGCCACAGGGTGCTGGAGGGATGATGGGGCAAGGGATGGGTGGTGGTGCAGGCGGGGGTGGGGGCGGAAGTATGGGTGCAGGGGGGATGGGGATGGGAGGGATGGATCCTCGAGTGATGGCTGCTGCCAGGGGTGGGATGGGGATGGATATAAATCAGCAGAGACAGTTGATGTTGATGCAGCAACAACGGGCTTTAGCTGCTAGTGCTGGCGGTGGTGGTGGGATGGGTGGCGGCGGGATGGGTGGACCGGCGGGAATGGGGATGACGCCGCAGCAGGCGGTGATGCAGCAGCAGCAAGAGAGGATGCTAAGACAACAACAGGCGTTGGCGGCTCAGCAACAACAACAGGCAGGGAATATGGTTTCGCCAACGCATGGGTCGCCTATTGCTCCTGGATTAGGGATGGGGCATGGAGGGGCAGGAGATATGTTTGTACCGCCTCCGACGCTGCGATCAAATGCAAGTGCGATACCGGGTATTGCAAGGAGTACGAGGTCGCCGTCCGATGGTCACAGCGGGGGTGCTGCCTCTCCGATGACGCCCAGAGTGCCTTCACGGTCGTTGAGCTCGGGGTCGATGAACGTGGCTGCGCTAGGTGCTGGCGCGGGAGGGGCCGTGCAAGGGACCGAAGAATACCAGAGGATGTTGCTGCAACAACAGCAAGGGCAGGTTGCGAGGATTATGCAGCAGCAGCAACAGCAACAGCAACAGCAACAGCAACAGCAACAAGGGGGTCAGCAAAGCCCAGTGTTTAACAGTCACGGCATGGGATGGGGTGCAGGAGGTGGTGGTGGTTTTAATGCTGGAGCGGGTGGAGGAGGAGCGGGCTCGGCTCCCGGTCCTGCGGGTAATTGGATGGGTGGTGTTGGAGGTGCTGGATATGGGGATATGCCGAGACCTACGTCGGCAGCACCCGGATCCGGACAGGTGCAGGGGATGGGAGGAGGTATGAGTATGGGTGCGGGGATGGGTATGGCAGGTGTGGGTGGGATGGGGATTGGTGGGATGGGTATGGGTATGGGAGGGGCGGGGAATATGGGTGGTATGGCGGGTATGGGCGGCATGGGGAGCATGGCCGGTATCGGTGGTATGGGCATGGGCGGTATGGGCGAACAGGGTGTTGGGAGTGGTGAATACGATTTCTTGGGATCGTCGTGGCAGTAAAAAAAAAAAAGACGACATTTCGGAGTTTTTTTCTCCGCTTTCTAGGTACTAGAGGTGTTGGCTTGACCCCCCCTCCTTCCCCTTCGCCCCTCTTTCGACCTCGCCTTCACTCATAATTCAAGGCCACACCTCTTGCCCCGCCCCGCCACCGGTCGCTTTATTGCACTGCTGTTTCGCGTCCATTTTCGGTTTCCTGGCTGCATTCGTCTCCGCTTGTCCCTTGCTCTGCCGATTAGTTCCTTGCTTTGGTATACACTTGGGATGTTTTTGGAGGGTTTTTAAAGTTTATTTTTCCCCTGATTTTTTGGTTGTCTGTTTATATCTCTGTTTTTTTTTTCTGTATTTTTTATTTGCTCCCTCTCCCCCCTTTCATCGAGACGTCCTGAGAAGCAGTTTACATTACTTTTCGATTTGTGTTTTTCCTTTTTGTGAATAAGTATGGTGTTGATCTATTATACATATTTCCCTCTCTTTCTGTTGCTTATGCGAATATAAAATAACATGCATTTGCGTCGATCGGATAATAATGCAAGTTGCGTGATAATTTGATTTTGTTCGACGTGATCGTCACCGACCCGTTCCTGACAGACGATCACAACCTCTTGACACTACACAACTTGATACAAGCATAGCCGGAGCAAATGGTCTTTGCAAATTTGGGGCTGCAGGAGAAGGACGCCTTGTTCTCGCTGCTAGACGAGTGAGTCTGTCATCATCACAGTCGCTAATCAGTAGGAACACAGAACTCTTCTTCTTTCTCACCGGGCAGATATTTTGCCTCCCGCCCGGCGATCTTGGGCTCGTCCAAGGCAGATACACCCGGTACAAACCCGTTTCGTAAGGAAGGAGCCGCTGCTGCGGCTGCTCTGGGTCGAGCTTCTGATGCCGCAGCCAAGTTTGTTTCAGCAGGGATGAAGGGAGTTCAAGGGAGTAGTGGGAGTGGAAGCGGAAAGTCTACGCCTGTATCTGGGACTGCGGTGTGTTGCTTTGGCTGGACTCTTTTTTTTTTCTCTTGACTGCATGGATATTGGTCGGTGCTCATGCTTGTGCTGGTAGGCGGCGAGTCAAGATTCGGAAGCGGAAACGTATTCAGGCGGGTCTGTGGCGGAGCGGGTGGCTGCATTGAGGGCTGGTGGGAGCCATGGAGCTGGAGATAAGCCTGGAGGTGGTGTATCTGGCTTGACTAGTGTTAGGGTGGGTTGCCTATTTTCCCCCTTCCATTTCACTTTTTCGATGCGATGGGACTGATGCACACGCGTGGTTAGAAATTTGGAGATGTGGATACAACGTCGGCAAAGGGTTTCATTAGCTCGCTACGGAATAGTTCGTCGAATCCTCCGTCGTCGTTCCAAGCTACTCATTCAAATCCTGTGGACAATCTGCCGTCGGCGTTTCCACCGAGGAATAGTGCGAGCAAGTTTGGGCCCCCGCCTACGAGGGCTGCTGCTGCTACTACGCCGCCGCCACCTCCCCCGCCACCACAGCGTTCGAAGCCGCAGGAGGAAGAACAGGAGGAAGAGCAGGGTGAGTGGGTAGAGGCGTTGTATGATTATGAATCCTCGGTTTGTCTTTTTTTTTACTTTGCTTGGGTTGTTACCTTTTTGGAGGTGGTGCTGATGGGGTCGGTTCGCTGAATAGGAACCTGGAGATTTGAATATTAAGGAGAATCAGCGGATTCTACTTGTTGAACGGACGTCTGATGATTGGTGGGTCTTGTTCAATCTTTTGTTGGTATGTATCTGATGGCTGAGGGTTCGCCATTAGGTGGACGGGGGAGGTGGATGGAATGCAAGGGCTTTTCCCTGCGTCATATGTGAAGCTTCTATGATTGGGCCTTGGAGTGGACTTGTGGTTTACCTATGACGATAATGTGGATGTGTTTTTTTATAAGTCCATTCATTGATCAGAGCTAAACCGGAAATGTGAATAGAGACGATAAAGCTACCCGGATATTTTTGGCTCTTAGATCTCAGGTTCTGCCCCCCGGCCCGCCGGAGGTGAAGCTTGCATAAAAACCGAGGTGAAACTAGGGCAAGTAGTAAGCGTTTATGATGCTAGCACGTCTTGTACCGATGAGGCGCTCTGAGGATCAAGATGGAATTGGGGATTCAGGAGTGATGATTTTTGGTTTACGATTTGTAGATTCAGGAGCAAGGGGAAACAGCCTCCGTTGCCTCAGAGGCAACAGAGAACGATTTGGGCTGGTCCTGGATCTGATGACGGGAGATTCGTTTATAAATTACCGCACGATTACTCGAAAGTTGAACGTATGGGTATTTCAAGCGATATTAAATTGGATAAGACGTCTAACATATATGTGTGCTCGTGGGGTAATGGAGAACTAGGTTACCTGTATACACTAGGGGGGTTGTAATTGTCAAGCACAAATATCCTGAAAATTAAGCTGTATGTTGACCCTCCGAGCTGTCAGAATTGAAATGTTGTATTGATGGTTTAGAACTCGTCACAACATAACTGATGTCGGAATCCTCCGAATACACCTGTGCTCGTGACATCGATTGATTACACTATGCTTATTTGCAGTTGTTTACCCCCGAAGCCACCAGAGTTGTTGTGTCCTTGGCAGACGGTGCCAACGTTCTTCAAGACTCTCCGGATGTAAGTACGCCGACCCGCTGCTTATTCAACACTTTGGAACACACCTCAATGCAACTGGATGCATCCTGTGCGGTATCGGCGACGAAAGTGGCGTCGATTGGGATGGATGGGCGTCGATGGAAACGGATGCACAGGATGTTGATTCCCTACTTCAGGCCTCCAGCCATATTTCTTTCGCCTACCTCAGATCGGACTTGGTGGCAGATACTGACGGATTGTTTCCTTGACCAGAATTCACGATGGGCCGGGTTATTAGGGCACAGAGACGCTCCCATGCCATCGTGCGTATATTAACCCCTCTGGCCTCACTTGTTCTGAACATGGCTCGCATTTCCTTCTCCTTGTGGGGGGATTACTGGTTCGCACAAATCTAGTTCAAATCACACACCCACCATAATAAAGCACCTGCCCAATTCCGTGCCCTCGATTTCGCTGAACGCAATGGCTACGTCCGGGGTATTGTGAAGGAGATTATTCACGATGCTGGCCGGTTAGTCTTCCTTCCCTCTTTTCGAAACCCGTCACCCTAAGCCTGACGTGTTTCAGAGGTGCACCCCTCGCCCGTGTCGTTTTCCGCGACCCCTACCGTTACAAGCTCCGCAAAGAAACCTTCATTGCCACCGAGGGCCTGCACACAGGTGCCTTTGTCTACTGTGGCAAAAAAGCCACTCTTTCTGTCGGCAACGTCCTCCCCGTCTCCCAATGTCCCGAAGGTACCATCATCTGCAACGTTGAAGAGAAAGTTGGTGACCGGGGTGCTCTCGCTCGCACCTCTGGCAACTACGCCACCGTCATCGGCCATTCTACTGATGACAACAAGACGAGGGTTAGACTTCCCAGTGGTGCCAAGAAGACCATCTCCGGGTCTGCACGGGCAACCATTGGTATTGTTGCAGGCGGTGGAAGGATTGATAAACCCTTGCTCAAAGCTGGCCGTGCATACCACAAATTCAAGGCCAAGCGATACAAGTGCGTCCTGTTCCAATTCGGTTTCCTGGCCAATTTTACTGACAGCGTTATAGCTGGCCTCGTACGCGTGGTGTTGCTATGAACCCTGTGGACCATCCTCACGGTGGTGGTAATCACCAGCATATCGGGAAGGCCTCAACAATTGCTCGTTCTGCTGTTCCTGGCCAGAAAGTCGGTCTCATTGCTGCCCGCCGCGTACGTGTCGCTTTTATGACTCCCGAATATGAGACCGATCACGTTTTGTTATACAGACCGGTCTGCTACGTGGTACTGTCAAGGTCAAGGAGGTCTAGAGGAGATTTCTACACGATTGCCTTCCCATTGTTTCTTAAAAATACATGGGTTACAACTCAGTATATGGCGTCATTTGAGTTCTGTAGCGACACTACTATCACATTCATCAGCTTATCCCGCAGCTCTGGGTGCGTCGAGATCTCCATGAGTAGCTGAGAGAAACCTGTGTGCACTGTTACCAAGTTCACTGACCGCAGTATGTTTATGATATGTGCAGATCTTATACTAGTGCGATTACAACTTGTTCAGAGAGTGGCCTCTTCCATCTCCACTCGCCACCGCCGCTGAATGTCAATCGTCTCCATGAATATCCTGTATTTGGCGTTGAGGAGCTGTCTGTCCTTCTCCGAGGCACTTGGAACGACCAGAGTACCGGGGGGTGTCATCTCAACCTGGAGGGCTATCCCTATCAGTAATCTCCATAGGAAAAAACAGCTAACTGCCATACCATGACCTTCCACAACGCCTCCGCCTGACCACCTTCACTAGCTCTCCCTCCTCCTTGCGCTGCAAACTTGCCGAGGATTGCCGCCCCGCGAACCACAGCAGCGGCATGATCATGTGGTAGGACAACGGACATATCGCACACGTCTGCGAAGAGTTGCATTAGAGCCAGGTTTTTTGCCTGCCCGCCGCTCATGTAGATCGAGGAGATGGTGTGCCCGCGGCTATTGAGAACAGAGATGATGTGTCGGGTTTGGAGGGCAATGGCTTCGAGCGTTGCATGGTATTTTTTGGCGAGATCCTCTAGGCTGGAGGAGAGTTCGAGTCCGATGATAGAGCCACGCATGCGTGGGTCTGCGATGGGTGAACGGTTGCCTGTCGGTGGCGGCCCTGTGAGATGAATTGCTGGGATGGGTGAGCTGGTTATGGAACGTACCATGGAAGTCGGGGTATATGTGGAGAAATTTAGTGAGCTCTGTTAGACTGCTGGCACCTTCCTCCACCCGGAGCTGTTCCAAAACGTCTTCTAGAACTGGAGTTGGGAGCTCGTAGATGAGCCAGGTTTTGGTATTGTTGATGTTAAGGGGAAGGGCTCACTTTCATGTTTGTCCTTCTGCTGTTCTTTGGCGAGCTGCTCTAGTTTTGGGTGAGCGGGGTGAGTCGTTAGAATAAAGTCAATCAACTGGACATTATTTCTTAGTGTATACTTATGTTCGTAATGAGCGGTGAACTCACTTGGCCGGTAGAGGATTGTCCTCCTTCATTCATCCACCAATCCCTGAACACAGGATCCTGCGATGGGACGTCACTGGGTAGAAACCAAGACAGGTTTGGTAGTAGCTACCTTGTAAGGGCCCCAAACGCCGTCCACGAAAATGCACCGGGGACTCTCCGGCCGTCGGTGAGGTTTGAATGTAAGTAAACGGTGCAAAAATGCGCCTACCTGCACAATGTGACAAGTGCTTGTGCCCGCAATTACGGCCAAGCGATTCTGCGACTCTTGGAGATTAGGAACCTCGTCGCAGAGATTGCCATCTTTCTTATATCGAGCAGCAATAGTGCCCACCCAGCCGGTATATCTGTTATGATCATTGGCCGTATGTCATGACGGGGGAGGTGAGGTGGTCTCACGCATCGATGAGTGCACTTCCTACAGGAGTCCCTTCTTTCAGTCCTAGCTGTTCTGCTGCTCTTTTGGATAGCCCGTTTCCTACAGGCATACCAGCTGTCAACACCTTCCCCTCCTCCGCGCCCATCTGCGTATACTTATTAACCACAAGCTGTCCGAGTCCGATCTGTTGGAAGAAGTCGTTTTGCCAACCCTTTTGTGGCACGAAGGAGCACTTGCATGTTACGGAGCAACATGAGCGTGTGTTGTCCTTTGTTGCGCGGTATGTTAGGAAGTCAGGTAAGTCAAAGAACTGGCATTTGTAGAAGCGCTCTAGGGGCATGTTGTTCTTGAGCCAAAGGACTTTGGGGACCTCCATTTCCAACTAGAAGAATGAATGGATTAAAGATATATAAGCTCGAATGTGTCAACAGGGGGGATGCATAAACACGTACACTCATTTTTCCTCCGACATAGTCCAAGACGACGGAACCAGTATTGTTGATTAGGTCGGCCTCCTTTTCCGCTCGGTGGTCGGCCCAAAGTATGATATTCCTCTCCCCGTGGAGGCCAATTTCGCTTCCTTTGGTTACGACGACCGGCTCGCCTTCAAAGTCGGTCACCGCTAAGGAACATGTAGCATCAAATCCCAGGCCCTTGACTGATTCCGCAGAGATATTGGCGTCTGCGAGGCATGCTTTGACGGTTTTGGATACGGCAGACCAAATGTCTGTGGTTGATTGTTCAAAGATCCGATGGTCACGTTCGTCCCGCCAGGTTTGGGTATCTTGGGTTGATGATGCTACGACTGTGCCGTCCGCGGCGATGAGAGATGCTCGTACAGAGCCTGTTCCTACGTCGACGCCGACGTAGTATTCTGAAATGGACATAGTGTTGGGTGAGAGAGTAGATTCATATCTGATCACTTATGATTAGCAAGGGAGTCACTGGACCGAATAACGCTTTCCACACACTCGTTTTGGGATACAGCACTCTCACATGCGTAGTTTATCGATCGGGTAGGGTAGCTTAGCGAGTATTAGATGATGGGATAGATAGTCATTTTTGAAGGGGCTTGTCATGAATGGGCTAGGGACTAAGCTGCTCGATGTTGATATTTTAGTGCGGAGGTAGCTGGATGTGTACTTAAGTGCGGGGGTGGGGAGAAGATCATTGCAACGATGTGTGAAATCCAGAAGAAAGATCCTGAACTTCTTTGACCAAGGTCAGCCTCGTCGTAATGATCATGGTTCACTGTAATTTTAAATGGCAGCATATCCTTGATGGGAATGGCTCTTTACATGACAAACCGGGGCACTTCTCAACATCTGATAGAATGTCTCCACCACAATTTTTAAAGTATCACAAGTCAGGAATTCATCAAGGGATGATGGTCTCCAGTAATGATTGCATACGAAGCCATCCGGCATGATCCATGGCTCGACCGGCTAGATCAATCAGAATTAAATGCTGTTAATCCAGCCATTATTAACTTCCCCTAACTTATTATAGATTCACTCACAAAGAGTCAATCCATATTGGCGGGAGGATGCCTGTACAAGTGTAAGCGAATAGGACCTAAATTTCTTCTCGAGCATTTTATCAAGATAAGACTCGAAGGTAAGTGCCTTGATTCACCGGCACTGAGTCACTAAATATAGCCCATTCGGCTTCGAAATTGATATGAATAGAACCTTTATACCGTGATGAAGATGCCCCAGTAACTGTTAAAAGAGACTGAACTGTCCCACAACAGTACAGAACTCATCTATCAACCTCCCTCCCCCCAGATCCCGACCGAACCTCCTAGCAAGCAGATGAACAATTCGGAAGCTCTCTGTGATCCAAGTCTTTGCATTGCGGTGCCTGACAACGTCGGGCACATCGTGGAAAATGGAGGACCGGCTGTGAATGAACCATCCGTAAATAAGTCCGCTCATGGCTGACTGAATTTCAGCTTTTTGCCTATTGCTTAGACATCTTCCTTCATGGTATCCTCACCGTCCAGACGTGTAAGCTTGACTTACTACTGTCTTAACAATTTTCACCAGTACTTCACTAGATCTATATTTCCTAGCTTTCCCAAATGACAGACGAGTGACAATGACCATCGTATACTTTTTATACTTGGTCGGAACTGTCCAAACGGCCCTCGCTCTCCACGACTTCTACATTCTATTTTGTTCGGGCACTATCCAGTCCATTACTCTTCCCAGCGGGATTCAACTTGCCTATCAGGCCTTTAATACCCACCCATTCGGGTTTATGTGGTTTACGATTCCAGTGGCCGATTCTCTTGGTATGTGCATCAGGATCCCAAGGATTTCTCATCTGACACTGCGTTAACTCATTCTAGTGGCTATTGTTGTACAGTCCCTGTATGCATGTCGTATTTATACGATATCAAGACAGAAGATGGTCACAATAATTGTGGCATTGGTAAGCCACGAAGTTCCATCCGGAAAGGAGGCTCATAGACCTTGGGCAGCTCGCGCTTGCTCAGTTCATACTAGGTATATGTTCTGCAGCTGTTGCCTATGCCTCAACACCTACCAGGTGGGCGCCCTATGTGAATGCACTGGTGAGTCAGAACTCAGCTTATAAGGGGTGTGGATTACAGACCATCTGCGCACTCTACAAATATAAGGCCTGGGGACTGTCTGGAGCTGTCTGCGACATCCTCATTGCAGGTTACATGTTTTACTTTGTATGTGTCTTAAATTCAACAATATGTCATCATTGACCCAGCTGCATAGCTGTCGAAGCAAATGAACACAGTGTCATATCATACTCAATCACTATTGACCAAGATCAAGCAGCTCATGCTGGAAACCGGTATGCTTACAGGTACGCCTAGCTCTACAGTCAAATAGCCCCGCCTTGACATTAAATTCATCCGACATTTTACAGCTGCAGTGGCCATTGCATACACCGTAACATCTTTCTTATCCTTAAACCTAATACAAAACTGGTACATGATTCCTGGCCTCGCCCTCAGCAAGCTATATTCCAATTCAATGCTAGTCCTACTCAACAATCGCTTCACCATTCCTGGAGGTCGAAATGATCGGAGTTCATCACATCGCCGATCAATTACCCCAGCGACTACCACTAACATAACTGGGATTGCCTTTGCTCATACTCGCCCCGAGGATACAATTTTCGATATCTGCACTGTCGACCATATTCCCCAGCCGAATCACAAACAAGAGGGAGTGAATGAAATTAAATCCAGAGATGGGCCCATCCAAGAGGTTTGAGCCTCCAGAACCGCAAGGATGGAACTGGACTGTTTCTGAAAACATGGGCAATATAGTTCTCGAGACGCGGAATCATGAACTGTAAACAAGTCAACCATAGATACTACTATTGTGGAGAATGTATTTCCTACCATACGCGAAGTGTTGTGTACAGGAGAGAATATGAGAATAGTGATATGTTCGAAGGAGAGAGAAGCCCGGGAGAAGATAGAAAGAGGCAGAATAACGGTTCCTTGTTCTTTGAATTCTGTGTAAGACTTTTGACTAAACTATCGGACCAAAGAGATGAAGCCCTAGCAAGGGATTCGGGAGCAAAGCGCAGTTGAACATTGAACAAGACAATAATATATATAAGATCATTGGGGTCCGACGGGATCCTAGGTAGGTGAGATATCTATGATGACTATTTACATGGGAATGCTATACAATCAAGATTGCTGCTAGAGGCGCGCGTGCTATCAATTGTCCTGTTCATAGGTTTTAGCTGCAAGTTGTAGGGGGGAAGGGTTCAGGAGAATGACTTGACCTTGATCGTATCAAGCCAGCTGCGTGAAGCAATAAGGAGGAATACCACAGCCAGTTGAGTAACCCATTTTGTTTTTGTTCTGTGGCCCTTGTAATGGTGATAGAACGCGTCTATTACAGCCAGTGGTAAACTCTTATGTTTTTTTTTAGAATTCTTGATGGAGAAGAATCTTTGCATGATAAGCGGGAAGAATTTTGGGCAGAGTCAAGGCATTTGTCATGATCACACAGTAAGCCACCCATAATGCTATAATCAAATGCTGTTAAGATGATAACTGGCCTGAACCAGAAGCATCAGATAAGGGTCTGTTCGGTAACAAGTTTTGATTGTGCAGAACACAAACTTCCCACGATTGCCAAAATGGAAATAGCTGACGAGCACACCGCTTAAGGTAAGTTCACGTGCAAATGGATTATTATGTGGTTCAAAGTGTGACAGGTTTCAAAACAGATTCACAATCCCTGTATCTTGTGGCATAGATATCTTACTAGGGGATATGTGTCAGTACTGTGACTGAGTGGACAACTAAAATTAAGACTATTATAATTGTACGTCACATTAAGAAAAGAAGGAACATCTAATGATATCTGCCTCACCCCCCTTGGATGGTATCTGATATTTTCAAGTAACCTCAATACCTTTTATTTGCTCATGTAGCCTGTTTTAATCTGAGCTGTCATACATAATCACAAGATCAAAATCTTGGTTCTACCTTCCTTGAATGGTATGGCAACCAGCTGTTTCCATTTTGTACATGTGGGAAGTTTCAAGTTTGTGTTTTGTGTGATTGTTACCAAACAGACCCTAACATTTCAAACTCGAACTTCAGTTTTAGCATTTATTTTTTGGGTGAAGATCGAAGAGAAAGAGACAATTGAATTCAACACTTCTCTTGATGGAAGGATTCTCTTACAATAAAATACAATGTCTAGGTGGACCCGTCAATGACCTCATGAACCAATATTGATTTTAAACTGCCAAGTATCTTAAATTAAAAGAAGACCACCTATCAAGGGATGATGTTGCACTCCAGCGGTAATTGCACACGAAGCCTATCCGTGACTCGACAAGCTGGGCTACCCAGAGTCAGATGCTGTGAATCCAGCCGTTTATTGACATCTGATTTGCTCACCACACCGCCAACTCCAAGAACAGTTCACAGTGGAGCTGATATTAATTATAGTATAAGCAAAAGGATACCGGGACTCAAACCGCAATGGCCCTCCCCGATGATATTTTCCCTCACAAAAGTCTCACCAACAACCCTTCTTTCCCCTGAGCATTTTTACAAGGATGCCACCCACTTGAGGGTAAAGTGTCTGGCCCACTGACACCAAGGTGTTAATTAGTATGGTGGCCCCTGGCTTCTTGAGATTAATATCAAGAGGACCCTGGCCAGAGAATGAAAATGCTCCACTAGCAGTAGCAATTAAAGAGGCTCGGCCATCCCACGAGGTATGTAAACTCATACATTGACACCCCCACCCCAATTAGACCTCCTAAGCACTTTGAACTGCTTGGAAAGTCCCTGTGACCAGAATTTGTGCATGGTGATGTCTATGTAGAATTATCACTATAAAAGAAATGACCAGACCGGGACTCGAACCCGGGACCTTCTGGACATATACCAGACGCTCTACTACTGAGCTATCAGGTCGCACCTGGGCTCCCCGAGTGACCATGCATACCCCGATTAGGATATTACCCACATGGTGGATTATGTAAATCCAACAGTCTAAAACCATTGGGAACATCATGATAAGTGGAGGGCCAGCCATAAATGAACCATCCATGAATAAGTCTGCTCATGGCTGACTAAATTTTAGCTTTTCGCCTACTGCTTAGACATCTTCCTTCATGGTGTCCTCACTGTCCAGACATGTAAGCTTGGTTTGCTGTTGTTTTAACCATATTCATCAGCTCTCCTCCAGATCTATATTTCCTAGCATTCCCAAATGACAGACGAGTGACAAAGATTATTGTGTACTTCTTGTACCTGGTTGGAACTTGCCAAACAGCTTTTGCTCTTCACAATTTCTACACTCTATTTTGCTCAGGCAGTGTTCAATCCACTATGCTTCTCAGTGGGGCTGGGGACACCCACTCATTTGGGTTCATGTGGCTTACGATTCCAGTGACCAGTGCTCTTGGTATGTGCATCAGCATCCCAAACTTCCCAATTTGCATTGTATTAACCCACCCAGTGGCTATTGTTGTACAGTCCCTGTATGCATATCATATTTACACGATATCACAACAGAAGGTAATAACAGTGATTGTGGCATTGGTAAGTTGTGAACAAGTGAAATTTCCATCCGGATCATAGACCTTGGACAGTTTGCATTTGTTCAATTTATACTAGGGATCTACTCTGTGATTACTGTCTATGCCCTAGCTGCGAGCAACTCGGAGACAATTGCCGCACAGGTGCCCATTGTACTGAACACACTGGTGAGTCAGAGTTCGGCAGATATAAGGGGTGTGGATTATAGACCATCTACCCACTCTGCATATATATAAGGTCTGGGGGCTGTTTGGGGCTATCTGTGATATCCTCATCACAGGTTATATGTTTTATTTTGTATGTGTCTCATATTCAGACATACATCATTGACCATCATTGACCCTTTGCACAGTTGTCAAAGCAAATGAGAACAGTATCACGCCATACTCAATCATTATTGACTAAGATCAAGCAGCTTGTGCTGGAAACCAGAATGCTTACAGATATGCTGAGCTTCACAAATAAACAGCTCAGCTTTAATGTTAACATCATTCGGAATTCTATAGCTGCAGCGGCCATTGCATACATCATAGCATCTGTCTTCTCCATCAGTCAAACAGAAACAGACAACTGGTACATGTTTCCCGGCCTCTCCCTCAGCAAGTTATATGCCAACTCAATGCTGGTCCTGCTCAACAATCACTTCACCATCCTGGGAGGTTGAAATGATAGGAATCCGTCGCATTGCCAGTCAAATACTGCCATGACTGGGATTGCCTTTGCCCATACCCGCCCTGGGGATACAATTTTCAATACCTGCACTGTTGATCATGGTCCTCAGATGAATCACAAGAGAGAGGGAATAAGTGAAACTAAATCCAAAGATGGGCCTGTCCAAGAGGTTTGAAGTCTCGAAACCACAAGGATGAGATCAGACCGTTTCCGGAAAGATGGGCTATATAGTTCTCAAGGCATGGAATCATGTACTATAAACAGGCAAATCATAGATACTACTGTTCTTCAAGCAAATTAGCATTATTGACATTGTCAGATGTAATCATAGAGCGCCATTGGGTGACTGCATTTGTGAATTCAGGCAAGCTTCTTTGAGGGTTGAGGTTAGACCAAAAGCATAATTTTTATGGTTGTGCAGTGGAATACATGTGCCTAGGTGAACAGAATGACAACAATGAGAATGTGATGTGGTGTTTAGTCTGCTGAGGAGGTTACTTGTGCTGCAAAGGGAGGTATGGGATTCAATGAATGATTCACTGGGTATATATGAAGCAACATACTGTAGATCAACTGCAACGAGTGGTGAATGGTAGGTTTGATCGAGCCTTTGTTCATCAGGTGCTTGATGGCGGTACAGGCCAACGAGCTGTTGATTTTGAGACATTCAATAAGAATGCTCTGGCTGATGAATTTGAAGGTAGGGACTTCTTTTATGATATGGTTGTAGGTGGCCTTGTCGAGGGTGGGTGTATGTTGGGCCTTATCCTTGACCTTTCCCTTTGACCACTTCTTCTTCTTTGCTGCCTTACCGCCTGAGGGAGCGGGTCACACACCCGCAAGAATACTGGGAGCAAGGCTCCTAAGGCTTAACAAGAATATAAAGTGCAGTTGAACATCCAGTGAGACAATAATACATATAAGATCATTATAAGGATCCAGCAGGAAAGGCTGGATCCTAGGTAGGTAAAATATCTACCTCCATACAACGGCACACATGTATGACTATTTACATAGGAACACTATACAATTGAGATTGCTACCAGAGGCATGGCACATACCATCACTTGTCCCATTCAGAGGTTTTGGCTGTAGGTTATATGTAGGGGGGACAAGGAGATGACTTGACCTTGATGGTATTGAACCAGCTGCATAGAACAATTAGTAAAAGGGAATACCAAGTACACCAGCGCCCGTAAATTGAGTGAAATATAGCTACCAAACAGTTCTTGATAGAATGACATTAGTGACAGAACGCACCTGTCACAGTCGCGTGGTAAACTTGTATTTTTTTTTTTTAGAATCCTTGATACATAGAGAAGAACGTTTGCATAACAAGCCAGAGGTACTTTACAGCAGAATCGGGGCGCCTATTGTGATTACACAGTAAGCCACTCATAATGCTGCAGTCAAAAGCTGCTGAGACAATAGTTGGGCTGAACTAGAAGCATTAGGCAATGTTTCAAACTCGAACTTCAGTTTCAGCATTTAATTTTTCAGTGGAGATTGAACAGTAATTGAGCGGTAAGGAATAACTAAATTCAATGCTTCTCTCGATGGAAGTATACAGTACCCATACTTATTATTATCAAGTACTGTGTCTAGGTGATTTGTCAAACTACGGCCTCATGAATATTTGAATGCCAATGTTGACTTCAAGCTGGAGATCTCAAAGTATCAAAAGTGAAGCACCTACCAAGGGTTGCATTCCAGCAGTGACAGTGCATGAGGCCTACCTGTGAATCAACTTGCTAGATTACCCAGAGCCAATATTGTGAATCCAGCCATTTATCAGTATCTGATTCACTCATCACGTGCCACCAACTGCAAGAACTGGTCCAAAAAGTATAAGACTCATACTGTGGTGGCCCTCCTTGGTGATACCTTCCCTCACAAAAGTCTTGTCAACAGTATTTTTCTCCCTGAGCATATTTATCAAGACAAAAATACTACCCACTCAACGTTGAGCGTCCAGCCCACCAACACTGAGCCATTAATTAGCGTGGTAGCCCGCTTGGCTTCTCAAGATTAATACCAAGAGAACCTTGATTTGGAAATAAAGGTGCCCCAGCATTTAAGAGGCTCGGCCATCCCAGAACAATACATAAAACCTACATCAACACTCCCCTCCCCCCCCACAACATCTCAACTCGACCTCCCAAACTCTATGAACAACTCGGATACTCCTTGTGATTCAAATTTTTGCATAGTAATACCTGAAAACATCGGAAATATCATGGCAAAGGGAGGGCCAGCTGTAAATGAACAATCCGTGTATAAGTCTACCCATGGCTGACCAAATCTCAGCTTTTCACCTACTGCTTAGACATCTTCCTTTATGGTATCCTCACTGTCCAGACATGTAAGCTGAGCCCACTACTGTCTTGACAATGTTCATCAGCTCTCTGCCAGATCTGTATTTCCTAGCTTTCCCAAATGACAGACAAGTGATAAAGATCATTGTGTACTTCTTGTACCTAGTTGGAACCTGCCAAACGGCTTTCACTCTTCATGACTTCTACACTCTGTTTTGCTCGGACAGTGGTCAATCCATTCTTACTGGGGCTGGGGATTTATTTTGGTTCATTGATACCCACTCATTTGGGTTCATGTAGCTTATGATTCCAGTGACCAGTTCTCTTGGTATGTGCATTAAGATCTCAAGATTTCCCACCTCACATTGCATTAACTCATTTAGTGGCTATTGTTGTACAGTCCCTGTATGCATATTGTATTTACACTATATCACAACAGAAGGTAATAACAGTGATTGTGGCATTGGTAAGTTGTGAACAAGTGAAATTTCCATCCAGATCATAGACCTTGGACAGTTCGTGCTTGTTCAATTTATACTAGGGATCTACTCTGCGATTACTGTCTATGCCCTAGCTGCAGGCAACTCAGGCACAATTGCTGCACAGGTGCCCATTGTACTGAACGCACTGGTGAGTCAGAGTTCGGCAGATATAAGGGGTGTGGATTATAGACCATCTGCACACTCTGCATATATATAAGGTCTGGGGGCTGTTTGGGGCTATCTGTGATATCCTCATCACAGGTTACATGTTTTATTTTGTATGTGTCTCATATTCAGAAATGCATCATTGGTCATCATTGACCCTTTGCACAGTTGTCAAAGCAAATGAGGACAATATCACATCATACTCAATCATTATTGACTAAGATCAAGCGGCTTGTGCTGGAAACCAGGATGCTTACAGGTATGCCTAGCTTCACAAATAAACAGCTCAGCTTTAACATTAACATCATTCAGAATTCTACAGCTGCAGTGGCCATTGCATACATCATAGCATCCGTCTTCTCTGTCAGTCAAACAGACAACTGGTACATGTTTCCCGGCCTCTCCCTCAGCAAGTTATATGCCAACTCAATGCTGGTCCTGCTCAACAATCACTTCACTATCCCTGGAGGTCGAAATGATCAGAATCTGTCACATTGCCAGTCAAATACTAGCATGACTGGGATTGCCTTTGCCCATATCCACCCTGAGGATACAATTTTCAATACCCATACTGTCGACCATGGTCCCCAGACAAATCACGAGAGAGTGGGAATAAGTGAAACTAAATCCAAAGATGCGCCTGTCCAAGAGGTTTGAAGTCCCGAAATCACAAGGATGAGACCAGACCATTTCTGGAAAGATGGGCTATATACAGTCAAAGCCCTCTTAACTGATGGACTTCTGTCACGCCCTTTTGGTATCAGTTAAGAGAGTTATCGAATTTGAGAAAGGCAGTAAAATTATATTATATTATGTAATATAATTTCGAGGGTGTTATGCCGAGAGCACTAAAAAGTGAGAGAGTCAAGCCTTCGTAAAATAGTCTGTCATAGATGTATGTTTAAGGGAAATAGCCTGGCTTCGACGGACTTCATGAGTGTAAGCCCTCAGTACATTGTCAAGTTGCTGATTAAGTTTAGAACACTTGGGATGAGCAAGGAACCCACTGAATAATTACCTGGGCCTGAAGATATTCATGTCATGTTGGAATAGCCTCATCCCCACCAGGGCTCTCTTTCAAGGGACCCTTATAGAAACAATTGTCATTGTTCTGGAAACCAAATGTGTGGATGAAAATGGGGGTCAGAAATGCTGAAAAATTTTGTTGCCAGCACCAGTCAATACAAAATTTATTATTAAAGGTCAGACATAATCTCGAGACGTGGTACAGTTGCGGACAATCAAACACGACAAATTTATAAGTCACAATTTCCCCACTTCCCACACTTACTTTAGGAGGCTCAAAATTATCAGAAAAGGTGTATTAGATAGTAATAAGTAGAGTTCTACGAGCCGATTTCTTCCTTTCTAAAAATTTGGGTTTTACCCCCCAAAAATTTGGCCACCCCCTGAAAAAAAACAGAAAATTTACCAAAATATGCGCATTTGACAGCTCTCATCGAGCTGAGTATGATTCGATTAAAATTTACTGTGATAATTGGCAATTAGTGGCTCAAAAAATAAAATAAAACCTGTGTGGGGTATAGCCAAACACCTCCTGATGGCACAAGGCCCACCATCCTAGGCACATTCGAGACCTATTTGGCCTCTGAAACCAGTCAATAAGCCTTACAGCTTGAACAGGATGTCCAAAAACGCTCCTAAAGGGACCTGATTCACGAGCATATCCTCTTGAGCTCAACATAAACCCTAACCCTATCTTCAATGCTTATGTAATTGGATGATTTACCAATTGCTCGTGCAAGACATGAGTGCTTATGGCAAGGGACTTGGTAATACTGCAGCTGCATAGGCTGTAAAAAGGCAATAGCAAAATTTCCAGGTTTTCAACCAAGGATTGACGTCAATTGACCCTGTTCTAGCCCCTAAATATGTCGGATTTTTTGTAAAAATTTTTGGCCACCCCAAAATCTCGTGGGAAATTTGTAAAAAGAGTGTATTTCGACGTATTTTGACTTGCTGAGTCTGATTCCGGGGATATTTTGGGCCCAAAAATTCTCCATCATGAGATATTAAATTTGTCGTGTTTGATTGTCCGCAACTGTAACATCAGGCGAAAGTATGGGCGTCCTCTGGGCGCCATATAGTCCCTATCAGTTATCAGATATGAGGAATTTATCAGACATGTGGTCCAAATCCCTGCTAACCAACTTTGTCATGGCTGCTGACTATCAGTTACGGCGTATTATTAGTTATAACAGCTATCAGTTATAAGGGCTTCGACTATATGCCCACTCTTGCAGGTGGCCTGAAATAACAGTCAAGTCGGGACCGTTCTATTTATAACCAGACCAGAAAGTCCAGCTTCCTCTCTCACTTACATACCCAACAGCTACTCACGCTCCCTACATAAAGGGGCCTCTTGGTGACCCAGCACCACCGCTTCCCGCTCGTGGAACTTGTCCTCATGCGCTTTATCTCCTTCTCTGTTTTGTTTTTTTCCGGGTCCATTCTTAAGCTGCACATTGCGGCATCTATCGCTCAGGCTCTGGTTTTCGAGCGCCAAGTCCCTGTGGTCTCTGTTAATCCGATCTCCTATGTTCCTGCTACACCGAGTTACACCGTGATAACCTCAAGCCCGACGACAACGATAACAGCCACAACAGTTATAACAAGCACGACGACGGTCACTCTATCTACCCCCTGCATCACTGTGATAACCTCAAGCCCAACGACAACGATAACAGCCACAACAATTATAACAAGTACAATGACGGTCCCCCCATCTACCCCCAGCATCACCGTGATAACCTCGAGCCCGACGACAACGATAACGGCCACAACGGTTATAACAAGCACAATAACGGTCTCCCCATCTACCCCCCGCATCACTGTGATAACCTCAAGCCCAACAACAACGATAACGGCCACAACAGTTATAACAAGCACAATAACGGTCCCCCCATCTACCCCCAGCATCACCATGATAACCTTAAGCCCAACGACAACGATAACGGCCACAACAGTTATAACAAGCACGATGACGGTCCCCCCATCTACCCCCCGCATCACTGTGATAACCTCAAGCCCAATGACAACGATAACGGCCACAACAGTTATAACAGGCACGATGACGGTCCCCCCATCTACCCCCCGCATCACCGTGATAACCTCAAGCCCAACGACAACGATAACGGCCACAACGGTTATAACAAGCATGACGACGGTCCCCCCATCTACCCCCCACATCACCGTCACTTTCATGCCATTGGAACTGGCATCTCCCATAACAGAGACCATCGGAGTCCCCACCCCGGCTGTTCCCAGCGTGCCCCAGCCGGCCAGCGAAAGTAATTGCAGCAACAAAGGTGCAATAGCGGGAGGCGTGCTGGGTGCTCTGGCGGTCATCGTAGATGCCCTCGCCGCCTTCATTTGGTTCAGAAGACGTTCCGCCAGACACTGGCGCAACCGCACTGTCGGCCGGTGGCAAACAGTCAATGACAAGGATGCGACGGCCGGTACTGGTATTCGGTCCGTTTACGTGGGGGAGCCAGTTTACGGACCTCATGATGTCAAACGGCCTGTTCCCAACCCATTCCCTCTATACATTAGAGATCGCCATTTAGCAGCCGATTCATTCGGGGACACCCCCTCGCCCACTTCTCAGCGTAGTCACGCGAGGCGTGGTTCCATCGCGAGTGCTGCACACCAGAGACACCAGAGTTCAGGTCATTTCGATATTGAGCTCCAGCCGACTAGTCCCAACAAATAGGCGTTGGGCGGCCCACAAGCATCTGGCAAGATGCCACACTACTTAATCTGCTACGAAGTTCTTACCACGGACAAATAATGCAGACAATGTGTATTTGTGATTCCTTTTTCGCAGTGTAAGATTGACTATAGGATATCATAGTCGTATCGCGGTTCCTGGACAATTTTGTTTCTGTTCTTAATCTAATATCAGCATGAGCAAGAGGTGGTCGAAACCTGTGGGCTTCGGGAAATGGGCCGTGTTCATGTATCAGCTTCTGGCATATTGCCTGAAAGCTCGGGAGTTATTAGCAGTTGCCTGCAGTCTCCAGACCAATAACGCAATCACATATCAACTATCTTCTAGTAGGTCGTATATTATTTGTTGAAAAAATTAACCGGAAGTAGTGATTATATACATACCTGGCCACCAGATAACAAAAAGGGCAGCACGAAGGAAATCTGTGAGTTTCCACGTGTGATGCTGCAAGCCTTGGATGGGGGATGAAGAAGGAAGGGTAGCATAGATGAGGGAGGCTGCGGAAGACGCCCCCAAGGGGTAAAGGATGTAAAATGCTGTGTAACGAAGCCAGAGGAGGATTCGAATGTTGGATCCAATGAGGGCGAAGGTGTAGAAGGTGTAGCGGATGACTTCGACAGCCGACCAGGCAAAACCATAGTAGTATATAGAGGGAATGAACGAGTCTGCGGGTGGAAAAATGAGAGGATGGTTTTTGGGCAGTGATGGGTTACAACTTACTGAAGCGAATTGTTCTGTTATTCCCCAGACCAGGAACAAACGGCTTGCAACCTGAGCGGCAGTGGTGGGCAACGGGCTCCTAACCCATCCGAAGATGACGTGCAGTACTTCCAGAAGAGCAAAGCTCTGGACAAATGCAGTCTGTACACCGACTCGCAGGTATGCAGATTGTGCGCGCTGGTAGAAGGGTTGGAAGGGGGCGGGGAGCTGTGAATCGAGTGGGACGCGTGGGAGCCAGCGCGAGAGAATAGCTGATGCCGAGGGGTTGGTGGCAAGACGGTACGTGTCGGATTTACCGTCGAGGTTGAAGAGATGAATGGTGAGAGCGAGGAGGACATAGCTCCAGGCGACGGCGGAAAAGGCATTGTACGCGATGAGGTACGTCCTGACTCCGGGGGATGGATCTGAGGGTTCACGGGGTGAGCAATGGGACGCGTCCTGGGAGTGTGCGTGCGGGCTGCACTCGCCTTTCCGAGCGGACTTCATTGGAAGAATAATTGTGTGATTACGTAATGCCACTCCCCCGGCAAGCTGTGGGTTTGGGTGACCCGTCGATCTGGTGCGTCCTGGATGGGGGAATCGATGTTCGGCGAGACGCTCAATGCCCTTTTTCAAAATCCCTGTGCTCTATGTAGTTCTCAAGGCATGGAATCATGTACTATAAACGGGCAAATCGTAGATACTACTATTCTTCAAATGAATTAGCATTATTGACATTGGCAGATGTAATCATAGAGCGCCATTGGGTGACTGCATTTGTGAATGAATTCAGGCAAGCTTCTTTGAGGGTTGAGGTTAGACCGAAAGCATAATTTTTATGGTTATGCAGTGGAATACATGTGCCTAGGCGAACAGAATGACAACAACGAGAATGTGATGCGGTGTTTAGTCTGCTGAGGAGGTTACTCGTGCTGCGAAGGGAGGTATGGATTCAATGAATGATTGACTGGGTATATATGAACAAACGTACTGTAGATCAACTGCGACGAGTGGTGAACGATAGGTTTGATCGAGCCTTCGTTCATCAGGTGCTTGATGGCAGTGCGAGCCAACGAGCCGTTGATTTTGAGACGTTCGATAAGAATGCTCTGGCTGATGAATTTGAAAGTAGGGACTTCTTTTATGATACGGTCGTAGGTGGCCTTGTCGAGGGTGGGTGTGTGTTGTGCCTTATCCTTGACCTTTCCCTTCGACCACTTCTTCTTCTTTGCTGCCTTACCGCCTGAGGGAGGGGCTGCCTTTGCCTTTGCCTGGTGAAGAGTAAGTCAGTCTTATCGCCAAGTCCATCCACACCCAAGAGGTCGCATCCAGCTCTAGTCCACATTTCCACCCGTCCTGGATGGCACGGGCGCAAGGAATACAACGTCCGGGGTGGGATTGTGCGATGTAGCGGCAGAGAAACACCCACCATTCTCAAGAGTCGACCGTCGCTGTCGAGGAAGTGCTTGAGATGTTTGTTGCGACAAAGCGCTGTGAGCGTGGCTTGTTTGGGCGATATTACATAATCGATAGCCGGCGCGTCGACACGTCTGTCGATGTGTCGCCGTCCCAGGAATTGCAACTTGGTTTTGGTCGTACAGAACGGTGTGTATTGTCTGAGGAACGGTCGATGCTGCCGCTATACCTCCTTCTCCTTCCTTTGCCCCTCTGTGTCTCTGGCGCCGTAGACAAGACGTTTGGGGTGTCGCCCGATTTAGTATCGAAATATGTTCCAACGAATGGGGAGTGGACGTGTCTAGATGGATCGAAGCGAATTCCTTGGAACTTTGTGAACGATGATTCTTGCGACTGCCCGGATGGAAGTGACGAGCCAGGTGCGCTATTGGTGGTGTCAGGTTCCTAGAGTGGCTGAAAAGAACTTTTGGCGCAGGGACTGGGGCTTGTCCGGATACATATTTCTACTGTCGGAATGAAGGACATATAGGCGCTTCAATCCCAAGCTCGAGAGTGAAGGATGGGCTATGTGGTGCGTCTACGTAAAAAATGCATGTCCTGTGAAACAGAGGCTTATTCCCTTCATAGAACCTCAGTGCTGTGACGGTTCCGACGAGCGTCCTGGCGTATGTAAGAATATCTGTAAAGAGGTCGGGGAGGAGTATAAGAGGAAGTATGAGGCAGAGATGAAACTCCGCAAGAAGGTGAGTATAGTACTGCGCTTACCAGAATTATAATCATCCAACAATCTCTAGGGATCCAAAATCCGTTCGTCCTATATTACGTTTGCGCACAAGGAGAAGAAACGCCTAGAAGCACGAGTCGTATCCCTGGGACAAGAAATCGAAGCCAAGGAGCAGGAGGTTGAACGTCTGAGAGGTAGGCCAGATCTACATTAAGCCGACGTTCTCGGTCAACTCTTCTCCAGATATTGCCGAACGTGCGGAATCGCTTTCTGCTGCTGCCCTCGATCACAAGCGACAGTCCCGTAAGTACATTCGGTATTTTATGGTATTTTCGCAGTGCATGAACCTAGCGTTCCGGCAGCCCTCTATAAATCACTTCTCGAGCACCACAATGCTCTCAAGTCGCTCCAGCGGGAACACAAGAAGATCTTGGACAACGAAAAGAAGCTCGGTGAGATCTTAGACGCTCTAAGGCGTGGGTACAACCCCAATTACCAGGATATGGCTGTCCTCGAGGCCGTTCGAGGTTGGGAGGAGCATGCCGGCCTTCCACACATCAACGAAGTCAACAAAGAGGATGGTACGACTGAGGAAGAGAAGAAGGACACCGAAGAGAAGAAAGAAGAGCCTCTGGAGGAAGGCATGTGGGACGCAGACCGCTTGCAGAACCAACTGGATGGATTATTGGGGACGGACTATACGTCACTCCTTTTGGAACACGACGATTACGCGCGCTCCAGTCCTGAAGAAAGTATCCGTAAGTTCGAAGTCTCATCGTGAACTCCTTATCAAGTAATAACCTATCTGTTCGCAGTTTATGACGTTACCCAATATTTGCCTGATTCTCTCATTAATTATTATGAAGGATTTCAAGGACTGTCATTCCTTACATGGTTGGAGACGCTACGCATTGTTCCCGCCTCTGACAAGTCATCAGGTATTGGCTCGCTTTAACTAATTTATGACTTGAGCTAACGGACTCGCGGCATAGCTGATTCCTCACGAGCCCGTCAGGCTTACACTGATGCGGAAAATGCACTCAAGCGCCTTCAAGAAGACAAAAAAAATACCGAGGAAGATATTTCTGAGGTCTTTGACATTGAAGGCTTTGGTGCTGAGGGTGAATGGAAGAAGCTCGACGGTACCTGTCTCGAATACGATACTGGAGAGTGAGTGAATGAAGGTTTCTGTCAAATACTCCGACTGAGGCATGCCTTAATTTCCAGATATATCTACGAAACTTGCCTATTCGACGAAGCTAGACAGAAACCTAAGAATGGTGGATCGACGTATAGCCTAGGGTATGTGTAATACTCGCCTTCTTTCTAAATGTTTACTGAAGTTGCCTAGTCGGTTTGAATCCTGGAATCCATCACCTGATGTTCAACCTGGAACACCCGAGTACTACTCTAAACAAGTTTACAAACATGGTGCAAGATGCTGGAACGGACCCGAACGCAACGTAATCGTGAGTGCTGAATTACTCAAAGTACTAGTCTCCACAGCGTCGCTAACTCGTCTACTCGGGATAGCTGGTAATGACTTGCGGGACTGGAAAATGCCATTACATCCGTGCAAGAACTGGAGAAGTGTGAATATCAGTTTACAGGCACATCGCCAGCGCTTTGTTTGCCTATGAATGGAGACTCAAATAAGCTGAGGGAAGAGCTTTGATCCTCCGTGCGCAAGCGGCCAAGCTTTATGGGGGAGTGGAGGCGTCCTAATTGCTGTTTTATCTATTGTTGCTTAGTAGGCGTTGCAATCCGACCTTTCAAAATTTAATTCCTATACCTAAAATGTTCATTGGAGATGCGACGGCAGCCGTGCGACTAGGCAACGGAATTGCCGCCGACCCTTGGTTCTTGTCGTGAGATCGAGTGTCAAGGTATGCAGGAGACCCTTAGGACATTCGTCGGACAGTACCCATCTTGCGTGAGTTGGCTTGGGACCGAGGTGGGGAATGGACATATCAACATTGTCAAGGGGCTGGAAGGATTTGTCGGCATACAAGGATTCCGGCCCTCCTTAATGGGGATGTAAATTTTAATTACGACTTAGTTAAACCCTTGTGATGCAAGGTACAGACAGGAACAGATGACTTGAATGACATTCGTTCCCGAATTTCTCAGGCTTTATAGCTCGGCGGAGATGTTCACATCCTCAGCTTGCCTGAAACTGAGCTCTCCCAGCGCCACACACTCCGCTGTGCACACCTTGAAACGCTGGAAAATAGCTAAACCGATTTGGTTATGTGTTGCATTGATCGATAGCTGTGCATCCCGCCCACCGAGATCGCCATGGAACTCGTTCATTTTTCATATGATGGAATGCAGGGAACATCTGCCAATTGTGGACGGATTTGCGCGCTTCGACAACTTAAATTGACCCATCCCTTGAAAATCATCATCTCTTCCCCACACTTCATGGAGGATACTGTATCCGCGCAGCATGCGCATGCATTGCACCCGCTCACTGCTTTTGACGTCCTTTACGAGCGCACAACCTTTGTTACGGGCTGGCTTGTTGAGGGGACTATTGACTCCATCGCCCTCGCCGCAGCACTCACTCGACTCACGGAGAAATGGCGAATGTTGGCAGGAAGGCTGCATTCAAGAAAGGTCGGCGAGGTGTGTATGCCCTGTATAAAAAAAGCACCCGTATAGTCGGTTTACGCGTCTTATTTTATAACTAGACAACCGAATGGTATTTGCGGATACCTCTAGGACCTTTGCCACCGGACTATCCCACCTTCTCGCTCACCACCGCCATCTCGGAACACCCGTTGACATTCTATGTCCCGATGCCGTTTGAACAAGTCACCCCATCATTCCCTTCCCATATTTTCATCCACCCATCGACACCAAAACGGTACCCAACCTGGGAGAATAACAGCCACCCACTAACTTGTTGGCACTTGACATACTTCCCCGCCAACGCTGCCAACAACGGGAAAGCATATACATGCGTTGGGTTCGCACGCTCTCATGGGTTTTTTGACGGTGGGGGAGCTGCCCTGGTGATGCGCGCCTTGGTCGCGGAGATGAATGGTCAAGATTGGAAGGTTCCTCCATTGCCATCTGTGGGCATATCCGTGAATCCCGTGAAGGAGTGCGTAGAACGGGAGGCCCAGGCACAAGAAGCAGCACCCCAGGGCGATTATTCGGACTTACGCTGGTATGGCTGTGCTTGGGGTCTCTGGCGCCCTTAAACTCGTGGCCTGGCTTTTATGGGACAGGTGGTGGAGGGGCGCGCAGAGACAAATTATTTTGCTACCCAAGCCCGCGCTGTCGTTTCTAGTGGAGTCCGTTCGTGCAGATATCCGACGGGAGCATAAGAATGCGGATGCTATCACTACGGGTGATATTCTGGTTGCGTGGTTGCTAAAGGTTCGTGCCTCTTTACTTTCTGATAGTTGAATCACAAGCCAACTGCGTGCTTTAGACTGTTTATTCCAGAGGAACTGCACCTGATACTATTGTTAATTGCGCCAACCTTGCTTCGTTCCGGCATCTTGTGCCCTGTTCGGATAGCTCAATCGACGAGTACCCCCATAATGCCTTCATACCGCTACCTTACCCAACCTTCTCCGTTGCCGACCTTAACGCTATGCCGCTCCATGAGCTCACGTACATACTCGGCACCGCCCGCTCATCTTATAATCTCAGCCATGTTGGTCAAGGATACAGACTCATCAAAAAATCGGTCACCACGTTCCTCGTTAGCCCACATGCACACGAAAACCTGTTGATTTCTAACGTTTCTGCTTCGAGAATCTTGGAGTCAGACTGGAGTGCAGTTGGCGCGAAGAGGACAGTATGTGGTTATCGGTATCAAGTCACTCAAAATGAGCTGTTGTTGACAAATTCGGTATTTATCGCGGGGAGATTGGATGATGGGAGCACGGTGTTGGATGTTACGCTGAACAAAGACCGTACTGGAACTTTAGTGGAGGAGGTTAAGAGAATTTCGGCGTTGGCATCCCGACACTGATTGAATCTTTGTTTCATACTGTGATTAACTCACTCCGGACTTTGTTGTCTCTTAATTCACAGCCCCCCAGCTATTTGATTTACATACATTTTCCCTGGTTATCAACATTGTGAGTATCTAGTGTATCCTGTTCCTAGTTTATTACTCGAGTAAATATGTATATGGCTGCGGCGTCCCAAGTCCGTGGGTGCCTGCTAACTCTGAGGCGGGACGCACACTGCGACAAACTTGGTACGCGTGTTAAATTGGTCTCCCCCTCATCCTCCGGAACGCACTGTCAATGCCATATCCGGGGGAAATATACATATCGCTCCTGACTAGTTCTCCTAGTAGTATGAAGATAATATAAATTCCCGCCTCCGCGTACATACGGCGTTTGTTTCATGGCACCATATGTACTGTGACTGTAAATCATGCATTCGGAATTCCCTTTTATTTTATACCGCTTCGGACGGTCAAACCTCTTGGACATGCCCACCCTTTTGACTGGCATCGCCTGTTTCCTCGGTAAGCTCGACCGTGCAAACATCAAATATCGTGTCTCCTAGGTGACTATGGGCAAAGGCAATCCCAGTCATCCTAGCGTCGAATCCTGCAACAGTCGAGTGGCGACACGACGAATGTGGAGTATGTCGTCCCCCGGGGATGGTGAAGCGGTTATTGAATAAGACTAGCATTGAATTAGCATACAATTTGCTGAGAGAAAGGCCGGGGATCATGTGCCAATTCCATGATGAGTGTCTTAAGGATATGGCTGATGTAATAGTGTATGCAATGGCCGTTGCCGCTTTAGAGATCCCGGGGTGGTCAATTTAGTATTAAAGAGATATGAAGCATTGTAGCGCACCCGTCAGCATTCCGGTTTCAAGTATCAGTCGCTTAATTTGGGTCAGAGGTGTTCGAGTATAACATGATACTGCCTTCATTTGCTTGCACAACTTGGTATAGATGAGTTGGTGGCGTTTGTATGGATGTGAAGCACGTACAAAGTAAAACATGTAACCAGTAATGATTACATCGCAGATTGCTCCAAGCTAAGCCCCAAGCCTATAAAACCCGAGTTGTCCCATCAGATAATAAAATCACTTGCGCTAAGATTTGGTTTACCAGTGCATTTACATACGGTGACCGCACTTCAATTTCGTATGATTGGTTAACCCGCAGGTCGATAGGGCCATAGACAGTGAATGCCGAGTAGATACCTAATGCAAACTGGGCTAGAGCCAACTTACAGACGCTATGAATTTCCCGTCCTAAGACAGTATTTGCGGACTCACCAAAATTACAACTACGGCAATTGCCTTCTTCCCCGATATTGTATGAATGCGGTACGCGTATAGTGACTGGACTATGACTGGCAACTAGACAGGTCCATAAAGTTAGGTGGCGAATTGAATTTCGTGCCAAGCGTGTTTCACATACCAACGGCACTAGAGACTGGAATTGTAAACCACATGAACCCAAATGAGTGGGTCTCGTAGACGACGTATGAAAGCGTATAATTTGGAAACTTCAGAGATTGAATGGGGCTCTCGCAGAAGAGCAAATAGAAGTCGTGAAGAGCAAGGGCCGTCTGAAGGGTTCCAATGATGTACAACGAATACACGATGACCTTCGTCGCTCGTTTGTCTTTCGGGAAGGCAAGGAAGTATAAATCTGGAAGATATCACAGCGTTGGCGAGCGTCGAGGAGACCGAGTCAGACCTACATGTCTGGACTGTGAGGACGCCATAAAGGAAGACGTCCAAGGAATAAGCAAAGAGCTACAAGCGGGCTTCAGTTAGTTGCGATCGTGATTGGACAAGAATTTGTTTATTTACGGCTGGTCCACCACTTTCCACATGGCTCCCAACACTTTTTTCGGACATCTGGCAAAGGTATCTTGAGGGATTTGTGGCTTCCGGCGCCTAGTGTTTCGGGTGGTATTGAACAGTGTCAACGCGCCAGTCTAGGTGTCGTTACGAGATGCCGCCGCTTGGCCTTTTAACTAAACTATAACTGGGGGCTGCGCCCTAATAGACGTCTAGACGGTTGCGGGCGCAAGCTCGGATAGTGCACAGCTTACGAAACCGAACAGGTCGGTCGTTACCTCAACCCTACTCTTCAGGGCTTTAGCTTCAATCTTAGGCTTTTCAGGTCTCGATTCAGTCCCATTCCTAATCTCACCTGGACCTCAACGAATGTGGCTATTTCCCCACAAGGGCGTTTATGGGTGAATAGTTACAATTCAGTGCTGACTCGGCATAACCATGTTAACAGGCGAGGACATCATCAGGAAAGCTGTACGGTCAGAAAAAGCCAACCATAATTGTATAGGGTACCATTACAAACGCAATACGTCTGATGCTCGAGTCGGATCACATACTCTACATAGTTTGACTCCAGTCACCTTGCCTGTTAACTCCGTGCGCAACAGTGCAGTACCAATAACCTTCTGCGCTATCAAGTCAAGATGCACCGGTTCAAATGTACTTTCGCGTATCAGAATTCAGCCTAGGAAGTCCGTCTCTCCTTTCTTGATGAAGGCATCTAATCCCTCGTCGATCGGCGTCCCTCCTCCAACCAAGTCGATTGCCAACCCCGCGGCATCTTCACGGTCGACGAGGAGTGCAAGGGCCTTTGCCACATCATCCCTCTGACAGATCAGCATTCAGCGCTTCAACTTCAGCCCGGCTTTGTAAATTTAGACGCACCGAAATTGGCGAGGTTATATGCGCTCTCCCAACTGATGCCTTGCCCGTCCCAGGCTCGTCCGATAGCCCCCCCGGACGTAAGATAGTCCACTTAAAAGCGGACCTCTTGACCAAATTCTTATCTGCTTCATGCTTCCACTTCATATATATACCAATGGCTTTCCAGGTTTTGACGGATCGCTCAATATCTGCCTCATTCTACGGAACCCAATCAGTCAAGTCAGCGGTGATGAATAAAACAACGACTTTACATAATGGGCAGGTATCTTCTCCGGATCCCTGACATCAATCGCCGAAACCAGAATCAATCTTGGTTTATTTCCTTGGATTGCTTCGATAGCATCGAACACCTTGACTGCGCCTTCGTAATCCACCTTTCGGGTCCTTTCTTCACCGCCTTTACCTCCAGCTCCCGCGGAGAAGTAGACAACATCTTGATCTCGGAACGCATCGGCGAATTGAGACACAGTTGCATCTTCAAGTGACAGAAGCAGGGGTTTTGCTGAAACTGCCTCGATGTCCTGCTCATGAGCAGACGTGCGGATGATGGAAGTGACGGCATTGGAGGGGGAGAGAAGGCGCGCGAGGCGGAGGGAGACCTGGCAGGAACTCGGCATTAGGGAATGATCGGGTTGGGGTGAGCTTGGGAACAAGTACATACGTTTCCATGTCCACCGACTATGATGACTTTTTTGCTCATGTTGTGTAAAAGGCGGTAGGCGTGTAGGCTCGAAATATTGGCGTGATGGTGGGAGGAAGGGATGGCTGCTGTTCGCCTCCCAAACTATGACATCAGAGCTCTGGCGGCGAACCAAAAATAGCCGCGGGTGAGGCAACTCGCATCAAATTGAACATTAGCTTGAGCTCATCCATCTCTTGCCTTCCGTACACTGCACTTTGCGTATAGTATCAGTGTTCACGATAATATCTACGGTTGCCTTGTTCACAGTACATAGCTCCGTGTCTCGAGGACTGTATGGCCCATGCTTCCAGAAACAGACCTAATCTCATCCTTGCGGTTCTGAAGCATCAAACCTCTTGGACGGGCCCATCTTTGGATTTAGCCTCATTTATTCCCTCTTGTTCGTGATTTGGCTCAGGGGTGAGTTCGGCAGTGCGGGTATCGGAAATCGTATCCCCTGGGCAGGGTATGGGCAAAGGCGATCCCTGGTATGGTAATTGACTGGCGATGTGATGAATTCTTATCATTTCGACCTCCGATGATGATGAAGCGATTATTGAGTAGGACCAGCATTGAGTTGGCATATAGCTTGCTGAGGGAGAGGCCAGGAATCATGTACCAGTTCAGTGGTTGGTTTAAGGTCGAGGCAGATGTGATGGTGTATGCAATCGCCGCTGCAGCTGTAAAATTCCAAATGAATTCAATATCAAGGTCTAGCATTTTGTCTGTGAGGTTAGGCATACCTGTAAGCATACCGGTTTCCAGCATGAGCCGCTTGATCCTAGTCAATAATGATTGAGTATGACACGATACTGTCCTCATTTGTTTTGACAGCTGTGGCAAAGAGTCAATGATTATAGCAAGCTAAATTTAAACACATACGAAGTAAAACATGTACCCTGCGATAAGCATATCACAGACAGCCCCAGACAGTCCCCAAGCCTTATATATGTGTCAAGTGTGTAAATAGTCCGTATTCCGCGTCCATTATATCGGAGTTCTGACTCACCAGCGCATTCACAATGGGCGCTTGTGTGGCAGTTGTATCCGACCTGTACACAGCTCGGGCATAGACAGTAATTGTAGAGTATATCCCTAATATAAACTGAACAAGTGCGAACTGTCCAAGGTCTATGATCCTCGTCCTCGGATGGAAATTTACATGTTCACAGCTTACCGATGTCACGACCACGGTGATTGCCCTCCGTCCTGATATTGTGTATATGCGATACGCATACAGGAACTGTACGACAACAGCCACTAAACAAGTTAATGGAGTGTCAGATGGGAGCATTCCTGGGATTCTGATGCACATACCGAGAGAACTGGCCGTCGGAATTGTAAACCACATGTACCCAAATTTGTGGACATCATCGGTTCCGAAAGGTCATTTCGGCTCCACTGGGAAGGGTAACAGGATTGGATACTTCCTGAGCAAAATAAAGTGTAGAAGTCGTGAAGGGCAAGTGCCGTTTGGACAGTTCCAACAATGTATAAAAAATACACAATAATCTTTGTCACTCGTCTGTCATCTGGGAAAGCTAGGAAATATAGATCTGGCAGAGTATTGGTGAATATCATTAAGACAGCAGTGAGCCGAGCTTACATGTCTGGACCGTAAGGATGCCATAAAGGAAGAGGTCTAAACAGTAGGCGAAAAGCTGATAATCAGTTAGCTATGAACAGAGTTCATTTATGGTTTGTTCATTCACAGCTGGTCCTGCATTTTCCAAGGCGGGTGCAGCATTCTCAGGTATTATAACGCACCCATTTAAGTCATAAAATTGGCTCATAGTGTTTATGAGGTATAGTTGGGATGCTGGGGGGTATTGAAGTATGAGCTTACGCCATTATAGGATAGCTGAGCCCATTTTAACTGTTACTGGGGCACCTTCATTATGCAATAGGGTTCTATCAAATCATCATATGACCCCGAAGCCGAACAGCCTACCATACCAATCGATGATTCAGTGTCGGTGGACCGAGACACCCGCCTTCGAGCAGGTGGTATTCTCATTAAATAAAATGCTCGAGGGGAAGAAAAGTTGTTAATGAGTTTTTTGCAAGGGAAGGTATTATTGAGAGGGCCACGACTATTTGAGTCCTACCCACTTACACGAACACAGGCGCCGCCCTGCCAATATGGACCGCCGCTCGGGGTTTGTGGACGTTATGAGCAAGCCAAGAATCGATTGAGAGACGTTGATAACGGCTAGATTAACAGCATTTAATCCTGGGACATCGATCCAGTCAAATCGGCTTTGTGTATAGTGAAACCCAGGTGCCAGGTTACAAGATAATCTTACACGTAATTACGCAGCAGATGATTCCGCACGGTCTCTGTATTCGAGAGTCGAGAGGGCACAGCGTAAAAATGATACAGGGGTAGGTCTAAGGGGGTATATATGCTGTGCTATAATATCTACAAAATCCCTGTTTCGTCGCAAGCCATTTTTAGAGGTTTCAAGGCTATATAATCAGGCATAGTATATTGTCTCCACAACGATTCCTTATAATCCTACTGAATTTATTATTTGACATTGGAACGAGCGATTATATATCACGCAAAATTGTAAGGCATTACAAAGCATGAAAGTTGTGCTGCCACCGCATTGCAATGCAATGCAACCAACGAGAAATGAGTTGCAAAACTATTTTACCTAGAAACTCGTGGGCGCTTGTTATTATTAGGACTGATGGCATCAACCCGTTTACCCCTCCTTGACCTCGACACACACCGATGAGCCGAGCCTGGCTCCTTGGACAGGAGGTGGACACACATTGCGTTTGTCTGTACCCTGTCCCGCCCCGGTACAAGACCGCCATGCAGCTGGAAGAGGAAACCCTGAAGGAGCTTGACGGCGACGCCACTTCACCGGAACCTCCAAATCTGCAGGTGCGCACCTCAAACCGCCGATAGCGGTCGGGACTTGTGCTGACGAGCGCGAGGTGGCGTAGTTGTGGAACTGTCACCCAGACCTCGGTTACTCTTGAATATTTGAATGGTATCCTATTACACTGGCCAGACACCTCACTACTACCTCCGGCCAGGGCAGTGACACAGACCGCAATACGATACTTCACTGGCGGACCTTTCTTGACTGTGCATCTCTCGTATCCCTGGTGCTCTTCCGCGCCGACCAATCCACATTGAGGCTGCATTCACTCCCTCCCCAGTCCCTCGCCGGCCGCGGCGCAAAAGGTCATCATCATCTTGCACAATTCGCAACTCACCATCCGTCGCTACCCTTATCTCCCACTACCACTCCATTTGACCCCACCTTCCAGCACTTGAATATCTCTACTTCTTGCTGCGTGCTCCTCACAAAGGGCCACATACCCTCACACGCTACCTCTAATATGTTCTCAATGCCCTCCCCTAACCCCAGGTAGCCAAAGACGCCTCCAGCACCATCCCCGTCATTAGCCCCCGCATGTAGCAGAACAGCGTCATTGCAACTATTGTATCACCAGGTATCAGCCACATAGCATTGTCTCCAGATTCCTCAATGCCAATTGGAGTTTCGCAATCCAAAGGTTCAGCCTTCCTACTCATGGATGGTATCCTCTTGTAAATAATTCCTTTTCTAATACTATCTTGTGACCCAACTAACGGCTTTCATCACCTCTTTGTTTCTCCACCCCTTCACCAAATCCTCCAAGTCAGCCATTCAATCCATCCTCCTCGCGCTCTCTCCAAATCACCAAATGTAAAGGGAATGACAGTACGGAGGCTATTCACCCCATATGCCAAACGCCAACCTATCACGCTATTCCCTCCATCTGTCCCCTTGAAGCCCTGCCAACAGCAACCCCTCCAGGTCCTACCGCCATCCTTGTCCGAAACTTGGATACTGACGATCGAGATCATTCCGTCCAGATGGGACATTGATATTGCACCGCTCTAATCCGCCTACACCGCGCCGCTTTCATACCACGCTTGTACTGTTCGGATTGACGCACACACTCGATCGCATGATTGCCGCGCACTCGGTCAGTCTACTTAACCCTAACCCTAGATCGCCTACACAGGGTCTTGGACTCACAACGAGGACTTGCGATTCCTTTCAGCTTTCTGTTCCACCACCACCTTCCTACCATTCCATCCCACCACGGTTCATCAGCAGGCGAAACTACTCGCTGCTGCCATTCAAGATGCTATCGGCTAGTCTTTCCCCTGATCACAAACTGACGACAATCTATCAACAACACATGTGTTTTTCTTCGTGAAAACATTGGTAGAAGCGGAAGGCCCTGCTCCTGACTCTCTTGTTGGCACTTGATATCTTTGGTCTGATAATTCACTCACAAGTCTTACGCTGGCACTCAAATGGCAAGTAACTCTTCTTCTATGCTCGAACCTGTCTTCCCCGAACACTATGGTTATTCTCGCATCCTCTTCTATACACAGTACTTCGCGTAAGGGAGTATGTAACTAGTCCACAACCTGCGATTCCCCTGTTTACAGTACTTATTTTGCAATATTTCAAGGATCATATGACCCAAGGTTCGAGGAACAGTCCGATCTCGTCCTTGGGTTCCGGGGCCTCAGACCTCTTGGACAGGCCTATCTTTGGGTTTAGTTTCACTTGTTCCCTCTCGTTCGTGATTTAGCTGGGGAGTATGGTCAACAGTACGGGTATCGAAAATTGTATCCTCGAGTCGAGTATGGGTAAAGGCGATCCCAATCATGTTAGTGGTGATTATGGGGATATTTGATGATAAACTCTGGTCGTTTCGACCCCCAAGGATGGTGAAGCGATTATTGAAGAGAACCAGCATTGAATTCGCATATAGCTTGCTGAGGGAGAGGCCAGGAACCATGTACCAGCTTGGTGATCGGGTTAAGTGTAGGACAGATGTCACGGTGTATGCAATGGCCGCCGTAGCTGTAGAGTTCCAGATGATGCTAATATCAAGATTGAGTCATTTGTCTGTGAAGCTAGGCATACCAGTAAGCATGCCGGTTTCCAGCACGAGCCGCTTGATTTTGGTCAATGACGATTGAGTATGATATGACACTGTCCTCAGTTGTTTCGACAGCTGTGCGAGTGTGGTTAATGGTGGCACGTTGCTGGATCTTAAGACACGTACAAAATAAGACATGTAACCCGCAATTATGATATCACAGATAGCCCCAGTCAGCCCCCAGGCCTTACAAATATGTAAAGTGTGCAGGTGGTCTGTGATTTACACCTCTTATATGCTGAGCTCTGACTCACCAGTGCATTCACATAAGGCGCCTGTTTGGTGGTTAATTGGAACCCGTTCACAGCTGGGGCATAGACAGCAACTGCAGAGAAGATACCTAATACAAACTGAGCAAGTGCGAGCTGTCCGAGGTCTATGAGCCTCCTTTCCAGATGGATATTCACAGCTTACCGATGCCACAATCACGGTAATCACCTTCTGTCCTGATATTGTGTAAATGCGGTATGCATACAGGGACTGTACGACGATAGCCACTAACGAGTTGATGCAGTGTCAGATGGGAAAATTCTCGGGATCCCGATATGCATACCAAAAGAACTGGCCATTGGAATTGTAAGCCACATGAATCCAAATGAGTGTGTATCGTAGATATTTCCAGCCTCACTGAGAAGAGCGATGGATTGAATACTGCCCGAGCAAAATAGATTGTAGAAGTCGTTCAGAGCGAGAGCCTGTT
Organism: Lepiota venenata; assembly: GCA_004296355.1. NCBI lineage: Eukaryota > Fungi > Basidiomycota > Agaricomycetes > Agaricales > Agaricaceae > Lepiota > Lepiota venenata. The sequence continues at coordinate 779,586 of RCFS01000010.1, forward strand.
TGGACAGTTCCAACAATGTACAAAAAGTACACGATGATCTTTGTCACCCTGTTTGTCGTTTGGGAAAGCTAGGAAGTATAGATCTGACAGAGTATTGGTGAAATACCATCAAGACAGCAGCGAAGTCGGGCTTACATGTCTGGACAGTGAGGACACCATAAAGGAAGATGTCTAAGCAGTAGGCAAAAAGCTTAAGTCAAGTTAGCCACGGACAGATCCCGTTTACGGTGTTGTTTCATTTACAACTGGTCCTCCATTTTCCATGACATGCCCAAAGTTTTCAGGTATCACTTCGCACCCAGCTGATTGACAAATAGCTACCGAGCTGTCCATAGTGTTTAGGAGGTATAGTTTGGGGATGTCGATGTATGAGTTGACGTACCGCTGCGGGACAGGTCGGAGCTTCTTTAACTGCTACTGGGGCGTCTCCATTACTCAATAAAGGTCTTCGCCTTGGTAATATGGATCTTGAAGTCATATTAGTTATGTTTCAGCATCCGAATACTTTACCTTGGAGTGGGCAGGCGTTCTTGTCTTGTTAAATTGCTCAGAAATGTTGTTGATGGGACATGTGTGAGAGTAAATATCAGAGAGAGGGCCGCAGTCGTTTGAGTCCTATTTGCTTATACTAATACCTGCTCCGGGGTTAGCAGGTGCGACAAGCGAATCAGATGTCAATAATAGCTGGCTTAACGGCATTTGATTCTTGCTAGTCGAATTGCAGGTGGCTTTGTGGGAGAACATCATCCCTTAGTAGATGCCTGACTTTTGATACTTTAAAATTGCTATTGGAAGATCTCCCTGACACAATCGCAACGGGCCTCAAGAGTTGGTGGTGGCTGTGAACCCAGAGTATGTACCGGAATAATAAGAAAACACAGCGGTTATACAAATATTTCATCACGTGGTTATGGCAATGACACTTCAGGCAATCTAGACTAAGTTATGGGCACGTGCGCTACTTGTGCACCTGCACCCGGTTACGTTGATGTAAAACAATAGGACTTGCCCACCAGCGTCTCATATTCTGTCTACCAGAGAATAATTGTTTCACTATCACTATCTTGTGTCACCAACCTATTATAATTGCTTGCTCCTCTCGGGTGAGGACACAACCTGCAATTGTCGTGGCCCAAGTGCGCCCCAAACCCCTTGATAGGTTGGTTGAGCAGCCCTCCAGCCAGACAATGGAAGAATCTCTCAATGACGACCACAGAGGGGGGTCTAGAGAGTATTACACGATCTGGACAGCACCAGCTGCGGGATCAGCTCGAATTGATGTGTTAACAACAAATCTCCCGTGACAGAGCTATCAGGAATGCGGGAGGCATTGTCGATTCACTTATTGGACCATATGAAGGGGCAAAGGACGTCCGTACTGGACCTTTCTGCTAAGCCATACTTGAAGTCAGCACTTCCGAAGTCCCATCACGAGATAATGTCGATGAGGGATGCTCATTACCCCAAAATGGTAAGAGGCAACCAAACATTGCAACGGTGGCCTCTTCATCTCTACTTCAGCACCTCGAGGAGATATACCAAACCCGTGCAATAGGTCCATTGTTGTGGACTCACGAACGCTATGCAATATATCCGAGCCTTCGTCAAATACATTAGCTAGGACTTCACTATACTACCAAAAGATAGGTCCAACCAGCCCCCAGTGCACATTTTTTCTTCCCAAATTCCGATCGGGCACCATATTATGTATGTGGCTGATCTGTTAGCCTCGGCATTATCTTCCACTATCAGCACCTTCCTCAGTCTATGCCACAAAGCGTTACACAACTAGGGGGTATTAAGATCCGTACCTCACCACCGTTGCCCAAAAGGTTGAAATGTCAACTGAGTAGTCTGCCACCTGGGTCCCCTGTGACAAGTTTTGTATTCTCCCATCGATAGGGCGAACTCCAAAAAATGGGATCTATGTACTCTCCAAGTCCAGACCGCGACGTAGTGAAACAGCATAACAGCGTGTTATCCAATCTGATTGCTCACACTTATCTGTGATCATCATCCTTGTGAACAAGACTCAATCACATCGCGGGTTGTGACAGACCATGCACAGACCTCACACACTAATAAGTTCTCTAAATCACTCACTCGGAATACCGGCTTTCTTCTAATCAATATTTGCGACCGTTTTGCATTGAACTTCGACACTGCTTCGCTCCCAGATGTACTCCGGACCAATAAACAAATTTTGATCAACAATACTGAACGAGTGATATTAGGGAGACAATGGACACTCTAGCGAACGTTATTGGCCCGCTCATCACAGGAGTGCAATCGGACATTCGGCAATTGCTTAGCGTGCTGTCAACTTGGAAACTGTCGAGTGATACCGTGGATTTCAATGAGGGAAATCCCTGTGAGTTTCCTTATTCGCCCCGATGGACGAGGATACTATTTGACGTCACGTCGAAAGCGCTGGGACCATACCCTTTCTCCGCTACGGCGAGAGAGACTCTCGGTGCTAAAATGGAGCTTTACCTTCGAGACAACTCCTTCGTTCCTCTGTTCATATGGGTACAATTCTAATCTGATCAAGAAAAACACAGTCAGCGAGAGTACGGAATACGGATGGCCCTGAGAAAGAGTTCAAGCATCTCCAGCTAATGGATGGGATTGCATCGTCAATTTCCGATGCTGATCTGGTCGATGCACCCAGACATGGGTATGTGGATAGCTCTACCCCGCGGGCAATTCTGATAGGACCATATAGGCTCGGGTGACATCTGGCCATATGGCGAAGAATTAACCTGGTAAAAACATAATCTGTGCAAGTGGCTGGTGTCACACGATAGAGGTACATCACAATCCATACGAAATAGAGAGGCAACCTATCACCAGTCAACAAACCCAACTCGCAGACGTCACCGTCCAGCACCCGCACGTGCCTTCTGGCTCGAGTGCCACAACCCTCCATTCATGCCATGTCAACCTCGACCTCGACTCGGATGGCGCCATCCTCCTCGCGGCCAAGGACGGCGACGTAATGAGTCCGTCATCCAACAGTGTATTGCACATCGATGGGCCCCCTCCGCTCATTCTCTCCTCACATATCCTTCCGTACACAGCACCTTCCATATGGTGATAAATAGATTATCCACAGTAATAGTATCTACGATTTCTTGTTGACGATGTGCAATTCTCGAGCACTGTATGATGTATACTTCTAGGAACGGTCCAATCCCATCCTTGCGATTCTGGAACCTCAGACCTGTTGGATAGTCCCATCTTTGAGTTTAATTTCATTTATTTCGTCTTGTTCGTGATTCAGCTGGGGGGCATGGTCGACAGTGCGAACATCGAACATCGTATCCTCGAGTCGAGTATTAGAAAAGGCGATCCCAGTCATGTTAGTGACAACCATTGGGATATGTGATTGGTGATGCGGTAAATTCTGATCATTTCGACCTCCCGGGATGGTGAAGCGATTATTGAACAGGACCAGCATTGAGTTGGCATATAGCTTGCTGAGGGAGAGACCGGGAATCATGTACCAGTTTTGTGGTAAGCTTAAGGAGATGACGGATGTTGTAGTGTATGCGATGGCCATTGCAGCTGTAGAATTCCAGATGAATATAACGTCCAAGGCCGAGTCGCTTGTCTGTAAAATTGGGCGTACCTGTAAACATGCCGGTTTCTAGCACGAGCCGCTTGATTTTGGTCAATGATGATTGAGTAGGATATCGTATATCGTGTATATACGATATGCATACAGGGACTGAACAACAATAGCCACTAAATAAGTTAATGTAGAACGTCATCATTACCATCGCATTCTCTAGGTACACAGCACTTCGTGTATGATAATAATAATAAAAAATCTACGGTGTCTTTATTTATTCCCTCGTGTCTCGAGGACTATATGACCCATATTTCTAGCAATGGCCCGGTCCCATCCTTGTGGTTCAAATCTCAAACCTCTTGGATGGGCCCACCTCTGGGTTTGGTTTCATCTATTCCCCTATGCCCATGATTCGGCTGGGGGGCATGGTCAATAGTGCAGCTACCGAAGATTGTATCCTCAAGGCAGGTATGGGCGAAGGCAATCCCAGTCATATTAGTGGTGACCCCAGGGGTAATTGATTGGCGATGTGATGTATTCAGATCACTTCGACCTCCGCGGATGGTAAAGCGATTATTGAGTGAGACCAGCATTGAGTTGGCATATAGCTTGCTGAGGGAGAGGCCGGGAACCATGTACCAATTTTGTGCCAGGTTTAAGGATATAATGGATGTTATGGTGTATGTAATAGCCATTGCGGCTGCGAAATTTCGGGTGAATTTAACATCAAGGCTGAGGTATTTGTCTGTGAAGCTAGGCGTACCCGTAAGCATCCCAGTTTCCAGTACGAGCCGCTTGATTTTCGTCAAAAGTGATTGAGTATGATGTGATACCGCCCTCATTTGCTTCGATAACTATACAAATGGTTAATGACAGCACACTACTAAATATGAGATACATACAAAATAAGACATATAACCTGCAATGATCATATCGCAGACAGCCCCAGACAATCCCCAGCCCTTATATACGTGTAGAGTATGCAAATGGTCTGTAATTTGGACCCCTTATATGCTGAGCGCTTGACTCACCAGTGCATTCACATAAGGTACCCGACTAGCAGTTACGTCCGACTCACTCACACCTGGTGCATAGACAGCAACCGTAGAGCATATACCTAATACAAATTGAGCAAAGGCAAGCTGTCCAAGGTCTATGAGCTTCCATTCCGGATGGAAAATTTACATGTTCATAGCTTACCGACACCACGATCACAGTGATCACCTTTTGTTGTGATATCATGTAGATACGATATGCATACAGGGACTGTACAACAACGGCCACTAAATGTGTTAAACCAGTGTCAGGTGGGAAAATTCTTGGGATCTTGATGCACATACCAAGGGTACTGGCCATTGGAATCGTAAGCCACATGTATCCAAAGTGGATGTCGTTGGCCTGGAATACAGGCTCACCACTAGAAGTAGTGATTAGGACATCACTACCCAAGAAACCTAGAAAGTAGAAGTCGTGGAGGGCAAGAGCTGTCTGGATGGTTCCAACAAGGAATAAAAAGTACACGACAATCTTTGTCACTCGTCTGTCATTTGGGAAAGCTAAGAAATACAGATCTGGTGGAGCGCTGGTGAATACCATTAGGACAGGAGTGGGCCGAGCGTACATGTCTGGACAGCGAGGACACCATAAAGGAAGATGTCTAAGCAGTAGCCAAAAAGCTAAAAATCAGTCAGCTACTTGAACAGGCTTCCTTCATGGTTTATTCATTTACAGCTGGTTCCCCATTCGCCACCAGCACAACCTCAGCCGAGCACTGAGCAGTTGGATTCATTGAAAAACAATCACTCATAGCGCTTAGGTGGTCTAGCTGGGGTGCTGGAGGGGTGTTGATGGATGAGTTTGTGTACTGTTATGGGATAGCCGTGTCCCTTTTAACCGTTACCGAGGTAACTTCATCACGCTAAAAAGGTTCTATCACATTACGCTCGAAGCTGGATGTGCTATAATTAATGGTTCGGTATCAGCGAACCAAGATGCTTACTCGGGTGGGCGTTATTCTCGTCCCGGTCAAGTGCTCAAGAGAAGCAATTGTTAACGTTTGTCCTGCTTGCTCACGCGAATACAGGGCACCCTAGTGTAGAGATGTCGATAGGGATTGGATTAGTGAAACAGTATTTGATTTTGATCTAGTCAATCGAATTACAGGTGGCTTCATGTAAAGTCATCACTGGAGAGCCATCACCCCTTGATAGATTCCTGACTTTTGATACTTTTAAAAATTGCGCTGGGGGTATTCTATCAGATATGGAAGAAGTAAGAAGTGCCCCGGGCCGGCTCGTCATGAGTTTCATCACGTGGCTATGACAGACGCATTCTGTCACCCTGTCACTCGCATGAGGCTTTCAATTGTAAGTCGCCTTTTTATAAAAAAGCACACAACTATCGCAAAGGGTTGCAGACAAAACAAACTATGTTGGACACGACGACTACGAAACGACCTCAAGACGCGCGCCCTCGCCTCAAGAAAGCGACTTTCTAATGAAATGGGGTACCCGACTGGCCGTGGTGTTCCTTGTTATTGCTCTATGCAGTTGGCTCGATACCATCAAGGTCAGAAAAAATCATTCTCCCCTCTTTACATGTAAGCTGACAACCTACCAACACAGGACCGGCGGTACGTCTTTGACCCAACAGGCAAAAAGCTGAAAAGTAGCCAGCCATGAACCAATTTCATATCTGGTTTGTTTATTTACAATTGGTCCTTCGTCTCCCATGATGTGTTCAATGTTTTCATATGTTACAATGCACGTAGTATATGAATCACAAAAAAATTCCGGAGTGCTCATGATGCTTAGGAGGTCTAGTTGAGTGGGAGGGGGGGGGGGGGGTTGGTGATGTACAAGTTTACATACTGTTGCGGGACGACCGAGCCTCTTTAACTGCTACTGGGGTGTCTCCTTGAATTATGTAGAATAAAGGTTCCTTTGATATGGACCTCGAAGCCAAACGTGTTACCATTGTATTTAATGCTCCGAGTGCTGGATACTTTATTTTGGAGTGGGTGGCATTCTTTTCTCAGTAAAATACTCAAGGAGACGAAAGGTTGTTCAATTATGAGACTTGTGGGGGAAAGTACGGGTTGGCATCACCCTTCAAGTCCTACTCCACCGTGGATTGTTTCCGGGGCTGGCAGTGCGTGATGGGGAAATCAGGTATCGATGCGCTGCCATTTGACTCTAGGTAAGCTCTAGCCAGCCGAATCACGGATAAGGTTTGTAGTCCGGACGCCATCGAGATTTGTTTGACGTCACAATCGCGCTTTGTCACGTGTGACAATATGTGAAGCGCGTAATGCGGACTCGGCTTCCTCACCAATTTAACTGCTCGATGGCCCGGGACGGCAACAAGCGGAGAGAAGGACATGTGGGTCTTTTTTGGTGCGACAGTCCAGAAATCAAGCTCATGTAGCAATACTGTGGTATGTGTGGGCCTTACCCCGCAGAATTGAAGTAGTGACACTTATCTCTCCTTCACCATGAGCTTTCCGGCCGAGTAGCTATGAAGACCGCAAAGCTTATGGTGCCCATTGCACGTGAATCTAAAGACGTCCCGGATGGCACCAGATTGTTTACTAGGTCTTTCCTTCGTATTCGCCGGCGAATCAAGCAGTTTCTCATGAGCTGAGGCGTGGATCTGGTGAAATGATTTGGAGGGTGCGATTATTTCGTTATTTCAAACATATTCAGTCCTCATATAATTTAGACGAGTCGTTGGGCAGCCTTCTAGCAAGACCCACTATGTTTTTTGGACGACAACGCAGGCCCCGCTAAAAATGCAGCCATCAAGAAACAGGGTCCCAAGACGCTTAAGAAAGACAAGTTTCTAAACCTGATCACTATCAGGGTGAAGGGGGTCTTAACGAAAAGTACAAGGAAAAGGTGGAGAATGAACCGAACAGGTTCGTGGGGCTGTGGAGAGGCGGGAGAAGACCACTATCGCTGCTCAAGCTATCGACGCAACTTTGAACAACGTGTTACGCGCCGCAGTCCCTCAACGGTTGGCACGCTTCAGGGCCTTGGTGTTTCGTCCACTACTCACCTCGGCTTTTCTAGGGATGGTTTGAAAGCAGGCCTCAAAATGCCTGATAAGACACGCATGAATATGTTCCGCACAGCGATAGTTACCGGGCCAGCCAGTATTGGAAAATCACCAGTGCCCATTCATGCACCAAACTAGCCGACCCTGTTCCCATCGAATCGAGCGCGAGTGATGCGCGGAGTAAAAAAAGTTGTTGAGGTTCGTCGCTTCCCCGCATATCATTCCTATCTGCTCAATATAGGGATTCATAGAACGGGATGAACGTCAACAATGCGTCACGGTATAGCTTTATCAGGGGTGCAGGGGTTAGTTCCTGTCTTTAATCTTGGCGCTATACTGAGGATTATTCGAGTCAACAGATTCCGTCGAGGTCGCTATCACTGATAGGATTGTCTTGTTATAGACGAAGCAGATGGAATGTCTGCTGGTGATCGGGGAGGAGTGGGCGTTTTGAGTGTCTTGATTAAGAAAAGCAAGGTAAATCCTCCCTCATCTGGACTATATTAATGTCGTTCATTAGTTTTGACAACGTCAGATCCCGATTATCTGCATTGCGGACGACTGTCAAGTGCAGAAGCTCGAGCCTCTGCAGTCGACCACACATAGCTTGTCTGTCTCAAAGTGAGCGACGGCGGGTGCTGATTCCACATTGTCACTCATTCCTCATCCATAGACGACAAGCGCAATCGATATGCCCGTGTCTCATGGCTATCGCCTTCAAGTAAATGCTCTACTTGAACGGATTTTCTATCAAAATACTGAACGAGTGATATTAGGGAGTAAACGAACACTCTAGCGAACATCATTGACCCGCTCATCGCAGGGGTGCAATCGGACATTCGGCAAGTGCTTAGCATGCTGTCAACTTGGAAGTTGTCGAGTGGAAGCGTGGATTTCAATGAGGGAAATCTTTGTGAGTTTCCTTATTCACCCCGATGAACAAGGACATTATTTGACATCACGTCGAAAGTACTAGGGCCATACCTTTTCTCCGCTGTGGCGAGAGAGACTCTCAGTGATGAAATGGAGCTTTACTTTCGAGACCACTCCTCCGTTTCTCCGTTCATATAGGTAAAGTTATAATCTGATCGAGAAAAACGTACTCTGACTGCTGTCAAGAAGACTATCTGAAAAACACAGTTAGCGAGATTATGGAATACCGATGGCCCTAAGAAAGAGTTCAAGCATCTCCAGCTAGTGGATAGGACTGCATCATCAATTTCCGATGTTGATCTGGTCGATGCACTCAGACACTGGTATGTGGATAGTTCCCTACCCCGCGGGCAATTCTGACAGGACCATATAGGCTCGGGCGACATCTGGCCGTCTAGCGAAGAATTAACTTGGCAAAAACATCATCTATGCAAGTGGCTGGTGTCACACGATAGAGGTGCATCACAATCTATACGAAATAAAGAGGCAGTCCATCACCAGTTGAAAAACCCAACTCGCAGATGCCCCCGCCGCTCAGGCACCTGCACATGCCTTCTGGCTCTCGTGCTACAACCCTCCATTCATCCAATAACAACCTCAACCTCGACTCGGACGACGCCATCCTCCTCGTGGCCAAGGACGGCGACGTAGACGTGATTACGGCTCTGCCTCGCTACGCCGTCACCTACAAGGTTCTTGGCATCCCGCTCCCGGACATCCTTCTCCTAGTCCAGGACTGCCGCGCATTGGAAAACATCAGAGTCCGTCATCCAACAGTGTATTGCACATCGATGGGCCCCCTCCGCCTATTCTCTCCTCGCATTCCCTTCTGTACACAGCACCTTCCATATGGTAATAAAAAAAATATCCACAATAATAGTATCTACGGCTTCCTTATTGACGATGTGCAATTCTATGGTGTCTCGAGAACTGCATGATGATGCATGCTTCTAGGAACGGTCTGATCCCATTCTTGTGATTCTGAAACCTCAAACCTGTTGGACAGTCCCATCTTTGAGTTTAATTTCATTTACTTCGTCTCGTTCGTGATTCAGCTGGGGGGCATGGTCGACAGTGCGAACATCGAACATCGTATCCTCGAGTCGAGTATTAGAAAAGGCAATCCCACTCATGTTAGTGACGACCATTGGGATATGTGATTGGTGACGCGGTGAATTTCGATCATTTCGACCTCCCGGGATGGTAAAGCGATTGTTGAACAGGACCAGCATTGAGTTGGCATATAGCTTGCTGAGGGAGAGGCCGGGAATCATGTACCAGTTTTGTGATAAGTTTAATGAGATGACGGATGTTGTAGTGTATGCAACAGCCATTGCAGCTATAGAATTCCGGATGAATATAACGTCCAAGGCCGAGTCGCTTGTCTGTAAAATTAGGCATACCTGTAAGCATGCCGGTTTCTAGCACGAGCCGCTTAATTTTGGTCAATGATGATTGAGTATGATACGAGACTGTCCTCATTTGCTTTGACAGCTATGTAAATGTGGTTAACAATGGCGCATTACTGAATTTAAGACACGTACGAAGTAAGACATGTAGCCCGCAATGAGCATATCACAGACAGCCCCAGTTAGCCCCCAGGCCTTAAATACATGTAGAGTGCGCAAAAGGTCTGTGATCCACACCAATGTATATATTGAGCTCTGACTTACCAGCGCATTTACATAGGGCGCCTGTCTGATGGTTATTTCCGACCTGTTCACAGCCGGGGCATAGACAGCAATCGCAGAGTAGATACCTAATACAAACTGAGCCAAGGCGAGCTGTCCGAGGTCTATGAGCCTCCTCCCCGGATGGAAATTTCAGATGTTCACAACTTACCGACGCCACGATCACAGTGATCACCTTCTGTTGTGATATTGTGTAAATACGATACGCATACAGGGACTGTACGACAATAGCCACTAAATGAGTTGGTGCAATGTTAGATGAGGAACTCTCCGGATTCTAGTGCACGTACCAAGAGAACTGGCCATTGGAATCGTAAGCCACATGAATCCAAATGAGTGGGCATCATCAATCTGATAGGTCATTCCAACCCCACTGGGGAGAGTGATGGATTGGATATTGCCCGAGCAAAATAGCGTGTAGAAGTCGTGGAGAGCAAGAGCCGTTTGGACAGTTCCAACCAAGTACAAAAAATACACAATGATTTTTGTCACTCGTCTGTCGTTCGGGAAAGCTAGGAAGTACAGATCTGGTGGAGTACTGGTGAATAACGTTAAGACAAGCAGTGATTCAAACTTACACGTCTGGACGGTGAGTACACCGTAGAGGAAGATGTCTAAGCAGTAGGCAAAAAGCTGAAATTCGGTCAGCCCAAGAAGAGATTCATTTGCGGTTTCGTTCGCTTACAGCTGGTCCCCCATTCGCCACGACGTGCCCAATATTTTCAGGTATTACCACACATAAATTTGAATCACAAAGAGTTTCCGAATTGTCCATGGTGTTTAGGAGGTGTAGCTGGGATGGTGGGGGGTGTTGATTTACGTACGTACCGCTGTGGCACGGCTGAGCCTCTTTAACTGCTACTGGGGCATTTTCATTACTCAATAAAGACTCTCTTGATATGGATCTCGAAGCCGAACGGACTTCCAATATTAATTAATGTTTTAGCACCGGTGGGCCAGGATACTTTACCTTGGAGTGGGTGGGATCCTTACCTTGGTAAAATGCTCAATGAGAGGAAAGGACGTTGATGAGATTTGTGAGGGAGAGTGTTATCATGAGGGTCACGGCCTTTTGAGTACTATTCGCTTGCACTAATACCGCCTCCGCCGTGAATTAGTTCCGGGGTTGGCAGTGTGTGATGAGCAAATCAGATGTCGATGAATGGCTGAATCCACGGCGTTTGGCTCCGGGTGATCTACGTAACCAATTGAACCACAGATAAGCTTCTTGCGCAGTCACCGCTAGAGCGCGACATCATCCCTTGCTTGACTTTTGACGTTCCGACTCGAACTCGATATTGGCGTCTAAATATTTGACGGGTCCAACTAAACACCATACCTTACAACACAAGAGATACTTCCATCGAGAAAAATGTTGGATTCAGTTATCCCTTTCCGTTCAATCTCCACCGAAAAATTATCGCTGAAATGGTTTGAGTTTGGATCGTGTTCTGATGCTTCTAGTTCAACTCGTTTATTATCTAAAACAGCATTTGATTGCGGGAAAAGTCGAAATCACGGACGGCTGAACATACAATTATGACGTTTCTCGATAGCTGCCCAACTCTGATACTTTGAGGCGCCCCGGCTTGTCATGCAAAGATAATTCCCCGTCAAAAATATGCTGAACCTGGCGGCGGCCGGCTGTCCTAAAACAGATTTATCATGTGGCTATGATAGACGCGTTCCGTCACCATGTCACCTCCCAAAATATCGTTGAGGCCCAAGTTGTCTTACTGATGGAAAGCGCGCACAAACCCAACTTTTTACGTATGCAAGGGCCATCTGGCTCCGCCAGAGCCCGAAAGCTGTGGCTGAACAGAGCTGAGATTCCGGTGAGCCCGTTGATCAGATTTTCAAACAAGGGTCTTCTCAGCGGTTGACTCCCACCGTATCCGTTAGCTGCGTTGAGAAAGCGTCCATGGAAGTGATTAGATATCTGCAGTGTCAACTGCCGTAGTCGTAACCAAACATCGACTCCACTAATCAACACGTCGAGCACGGTGAACAAAATGACGGTAGATGCAAACGCAAACAACTCGCTGTAGCTGCCAGCTGAAGATTTTGCTTGCCAGTGGGCCACCGCACCTCTGGTGGGAAATGATCAGGATAATTATTTCTCTAGGTAGCGTTCAACATCTCGACAACCCTTATCGGAATCAATGAGAATCTCCTGCTGCGGATAATTGGGAAGGATATAAGGCCGGGAAAAGCGAGTGTTCAAGTGGGACTTTGGACAACTCGCGACAAGCCGACAACCCACTGAAGGGACGCTGCAGGGAACTTGGTTGCAGATGGGTTAAGCGACTCGACGATCTTGTATTGCGCATCAGAACCTTCACACTTATCCAGGCCATTGATCAAGGTTGTCCACTTTTTTGAGCTACTGTATATAGGTTCGGCGATGAGGGCCTTGGACCGGCTTTCTAGTCCTCTCTAGGGGAAAATAGAATTTAATCTCACGAGCTGTGGAAGATAATCTTGGTGAAGCGGATTCTTGATAACCAACCAATACGTTATGGTAGGAATGAGTCCACTGTGTTCTCCCAGGTTCGCCTCTCTCTTGAATGTTATCTTAGCTCTCACATTCTTTTCCATACACAGCACTTCGCATATAGCAGTAGATAGGCTGTTCACAATAATGGTATCTAAGGTATCTTCCCTTACAGTACTATACTTTATTCTGTGGCGTCTTGAGGACTGTATGATCCATGCTTCAAGGAATGGTCTAATCCCATCCTTGCGGTTTAGGGAGCTCAAACCTCTCGGATGGCCCCAACTTTAGGTTTGACCTCATTTTGTTCGTGATTCGGCTGGGAGGCGTGGTCGACAGTGCAGATATCGAAAATTGTGTCTCCAAGTTGGGTATGAGCGAAGGCAATCCCAGTCATGTTAGCAGTGATCACTGGGGTAATCGATTGGCGATGTAATGAATTCGGGTCATTTCGACCTCCAGGGATGGTGAAGCGATTATTGAATAAGACGAGCATTGAGTTGGCATATAGCTTGCTGAGGGAGAGGCCAGGAACCATGTACCAGTTCAGTGATTGGTGTAAGTCCAAGACGGATGTTATAGTATATGCAATGGCCGCTGCAGCTATGGAGTCCCAGATGAATTTAATGTCAAGGCTGAATGATTCATCTGTGAAGCTAGGCATACCTGTAAGTATGCCAGTTTCCAGCACAAGCCGCTTGATTTTGGCCAATGGTGATTGAGTATGATATGATACTGTCTTCATTTGCTTCGACAGCTATGCAGATGTGATTAGCGATGACACAGTGTAGAAATAAGATACGTACAAAGTAAGACATGTAACCTGCAATGAGCACATCACAGACAGCCCCAGTCAGCCCCCAGGCCTTGTATATACAGTATGTACAGCGCGCAAATGGTCTGTAATCTGCACTCCTTGTATGCCGAGTTCTGGCTCACCAGTGCATTCACATATGGTCCCCGCATCTTGGCCGCGATTGGTATGGGTGTAATTGAGGCATAGACAGCAACTGCAGAGTAGATTCCTAATATAAACTGAATAAGGGCGAGCTGTCCAATGTCTATAAGCCTCCGTTCCAGGTGGGAATTCACAACTGACCAATGCCACGATTGTGGTGACCACCTTCTGCTGTGATATCGTGTAAATACGATATGCATACAGGGACTGTACGACGATAGCCACTAAAATGAGTTAATATAGTGTCAGATGGGAAAATATTTGGGATTCTGGTGTATCACATACCAAGAGTACTGGCCAGTGGAATTGTAATCCACATGTACCCAAAATTGTGGGAATCAATGAGCAAGGAGGGATCGTCCGAAGACCCAAAGGATATTAAAAAAGCATCTTCAGGATCAGTTGAGCAAAATATATTATAGAAGTCATTCAGAGCGAAAGCTGTTTGGACAGTTCCAACCAAGTATAAAAAATACACAATGATCTTTGTCACTCGTCTGTCGTTTGGGAAAGCTATGAAGTATAGGTCTGGCATAGCACCGGTGAATATTGTTAAGACAGCGGCAAGCTAAGCTTACATGTCTGGACAGTGAGGACGCCATAAAGGAAGATGTCTAAGCAGTAGGCAAAAAGCTGAAATTCAGTCAGCTATCAATAGAGCCCATTTACGGACTGTTCGCTTACAATTGGTCCCTCACCGTGTACTATGCTCATAGTGCTTAGGAGGTGTACTCAGCTGGGATGTTGGGGGAGTGGGTTTATGGACGAGTCTGTGCATCGTTATGGGGCGACTGAGTATCTTTTAACAGTTACTGGGGCAACTTCATCACGCTAAAATGGTTCTATCATGTTACCCTCGAAGCTGAATATGCTATAAGTAATGGCTCAGTATCAACGAACTGAGATGCTTACTTGGCTGGATCAGTTTAACAAGATCTAGTCAGTCGAGTTGCAGTGGCTCTGTGTGCAGTCATCGTACTGGAGACCATCATCTCTTGATAGATTCCTGATACTTCTGAAAAATTGCAGTGGGCCTCCTTTATAATAATCCGATGCAATGCTCTTGTCGGACTTGGTTCCCGAGTTTTATCACGTGGCTATGACAGACGCGTGCTGTCACATTGTCACACTGTCAAGAAATCGTACGAGGGGGCGGCTTGTTATAAGAAAGCACACGACTTATCGCAAAGGGTCGCAGACAAAAAAACAAACTATGTCGAACACGACTACGAAACGACCTCGAGATGCGCGCTCGTCGCCTCAAGAAAGCGACTTTCTGATGAAATGGGGTACCCGACTGGCTGTGGTGTTCCTTGTTATTGCTCTATGCAGTTGGCTCGATACCATCAAGGTTATTTCACTTCTTCACCTATAACCTGCAAAGCTAACGACGTACCAACACAGGACCGGTGGTACGTCTTTGACCCGATAACACTACACCACCTCGCACAAGAAGCCATCGCGCTCAACCCAGGCAACAACACCGCGGGCATGATCCAGCACATTGTCACCACCCTCTCCGCCACACACCCCACCCATCAAATCCGAATCAACACCAACACGAATGAATGGGTGTTTAACAATGCGGGCGGTGCCATGGGTGCGATGTACATCATCCATGCGAGTATTACGGAATACTTGATTGTGTTTGGGACGCCGTTGGGTACGGAGGGACATACGGGATTGCATACGGCGGATGATTATTTTAATATTCTGGTTGGGGAAGCAGTGGGCGTTTAAGCCTGGGGCGTTGGAGATGGAGAGGTATCCTGCGGGGAGTGTGCATCATTTGCCTAGGGGGACGGCGAAGCAGTATAAGATGCATGAAGGTTGTTTTGCGCTTGAGTATGCTAGAGGTGGGTTGTATTTTTCTTTTTGTTGTTGAGTACCAGGGCTGATGGTTTTTTTTTGAAGGTTGGATTCCTTTGATGCTGCCGTTTGGATTTGCGGATACGTTAACGTCGACGTTGGATGTGCCGACGTTGTATCACACGGTTAGGATCACGGGCAGGGAGATGATTAATAATTTGTTGATTGGAAAGATCTAGAATAGAATATATTTACATTTAGCGTTCTGAAAATACTGTGATGGGCGCTCAGGGTGTCCATTTTCATTTCTCACCGACGCGGCCACCCATGACCACGACGACTCCGACTCTGACTGAGTATCCAACGCTACTCGACCCAAGCACATGCGTCCGCAAGGGGCTCTGCCCGGTGACGCAGCTTCGTCCACAAGGTCCCGAAGCACTCGAGTCGCACTCGCTCTACTTTGAGCAACATGGGAGGGGCACCGAGTTCAAGTTTGTGATGATTATGGGGTTGAATGCGAGTTCGCTTTCGTGGGTGTCGCAGGTGCGACACTTTGGTGGGGGCAAGGCGATGCGTGAGGAGGGAGAGGAGGAGGAAAAGACGACGGTGTTGGTGTTTGACTAACCGGGGTGTTGGGAATTCAGGAAGTCCGAGAGGACCATATACGTGCGTTGACAATGAGGGGTTTTAGCTCATGTCTTGTTTGCTTATGGGCATATAGGACCGGAGGGATGGCAGAGGACGTTATTTGCTTGTTGGACTATGTCGGGTGGACAGCAAAGAGGGAGTTGCATGTGGTTGGGGTGAGTCTGGGTGGGATGATTGCCCAAGGTGAGACCAGTTGACGACATGGGAAATGATTCGGTTGCTACATTTTTTTCGGTAGAGCTGGCTCTGAGGATCCCTGAACGGATTGCATCGCTTACGCTGGCTGTGACGACACCGGGAGGTCGGCCCTGGAACAACTTGCCACCGGTGAGTAGTGCATGTTGGGGGAGAGGACGATTGTGTGATGGACTGCTGTTTTTCCAGTGGAAGGGCATATCCTGCTTGGCTCGGCTGTTGGTCACGCCGGACCTGCTTAAAGTGCGTCAACATTGTAGCAGAGATGTTGTTTCCCGCAAGCATGGCTAAATGAGCCAGGACGAGGACGAGCCGGGCAAGACGAATGGGCAGGTGCAGGCCGAGGTGTTCCTGCGACGGATAGCGGTGATGCAGCCGCAGACGCTGATGGGATACTTGTCGCAGATGGCGGCGGGGCTGACGCATCATGTATCGAGGGAGGACCTGGGACGGATCAGCGGGAGTGTGCCGGCGGTGACGATTGTGACCGGGGACGAGGACCACCTTGTGCGGCCGCGGATGTCGCGGGAGCTCAGGGCGGCGATGCCCGGTGCGGAGCTGGTGGAGTGGGCCGGGACGGGGCACGGCGTGTACACACAGCGCCGGCGTGACTTCAATGCGCTTGTGGAGAACACCGCACGCTCCGGCAGAGCACGTTCCCACGCTCTGTAGCACGTGGG
The DNA here is from genome assembly GCA_004296355.1 of Lepiota venenata. Taxonomy (NCBI): domain Eukaryota; kingdom Fungi; phylum Basidiomycota; class Agaricomycetes; order Agaricales; family Agaricaceae; genus Lepiota; species Lepiota venenata. The sequence continues at coordinate 796,627 of RCFS01000010.1, forward strand.
GGGCCACTTGTAGAAATCACCCGAAAAATAATAATAAAAAAAAACAAGACACCATGCTTGCTCTCGCGCCCATCCACCCAGCCAACCCGCCCCCAACCCCCGCCAACCGCGCCATCTGTCCGCCCCCCGTCCTCCACCGCCACCAGACTGCACCTCCTGTTGCTCACTACCTACACCACCATCCACCACCACCACCGCCGCCGCCAATAACAACAACAACAACAGCAACATCAACATCAACAACACAACATCCCCAACCGCCTATCCCCCCTCGCCCCGCAACCTCGACCCCCGCCCCTGCCCACGCTCCTCCTCCAGCAGCGTCCCTTTCATCCGTCCCTGCCCCCGCCCCGTCAGAGCCCGCCGCCTCCCCCGTCGATATCCACACATACCCCACCACAGACCTCCTCAAGCTACTCGCCTCCCTCCTCACCCAGATCGCCTCCACCAATGACCAGCTCGCCGCCTCCCCCACCTCGTCCTCCATCATGACCACCTCCTCCACCGCCCCTATCCACCCCAACGAGGACACCCCCGTCTGGCACTCCCTCACCACCGCCTCTCGCTCCGCCATCTCCACCCCCGCCTCCACCCTCACCTTTCACGCCCGCAACATCCCCACCATCACCCTCGAGGCCTACTTTCTCCGCATCCTCAAGTACTGCCCCACCACAAACGAGGTCTTTTTGGCCCTCCTGGTCTATTTTGACCGCATGTCCAAGCTCTCTGCCGACGCCACCGGCAGGACCTTTGTCATTGACTCGTACAACATCCACCGCCTCGTCATTGCCGGTGTCACCGTCGCCAGCAAGTTTTTCAGCGATGTATTCTACACCAACTCTCGCTATGCCAAGGTCTGTCTGTCTCGCTCCACAATGTTCTTTTTTTCAATTCTCATCTCTCTCTCTCTAGGTGGGAGGTTTGCCCCTGCCGGAACTTAATCAACTAGAACTCCAATTTTTGCTCCTGAATGACTTCAAGCTTGTCATCTCTTCCGAAGAGATGCAGAAATACGCGGAGCAATTGATCCTCTTTGCTAGATCTTCTGGAATAGCCGCTGATGGTGCTGGGAACATCATTGGCCCTCCAACGACAGGTGTCGCCGCCCCTATGAGTGCCATGGGCGCTATTGATGCCTATGGCGGAAGAGTTGCCGATGACCACTATTCTTCACCCATCCCTCGCCATTCGCACATGTCATCAGCAGAGGACAGTACAGATACCGAGACAGAAGTGGAGACCTGAGGACGAAGCGTCGAGTACGACCGGTACAACCGATGACGAGCCGACGATCAGAGCAGGTTCGATCGCCGAGCGAGCACGAAGACGGGAGAGCATCAACGAGGTGGCTGCCGACGCGGAGAGGACGCCAGAGCGGAGAAGACAGAGTCCATGACTTGCTATTCGTTATTAGATGTCTGCCCCCTTATACACTACATTTTCTGTGTTTATATGTATCAAGAAAAAAAAAAAAAAAGAGGGCGAATATCCCACGCATCTCTCTCTCTTCTTCCATCCATGAACGATGTCCTCAGTGCGTAACTCCCGCCCCTCTCATCACCCCTCGCCCCCCTCTCATTGGCGCCAGATCCCTTTCAAATACCCCACCCGACCGCAATCCAGACCTCGCTCCTCGCCAACGCCCTTTTTTCCAAATTCGACCCCACAGGCCGCTGGATTGCCGCTGGCAAACAAAACGGAAGCGTCGTCATCTGGGATCTCGAGACAAAGGCCCCGGTGAGGGAGCTTGATGGACATGTGAGAGGTGTGACGAGCATCGAGTGCGTTTTTGTTTTCTCAAATGTTTCGAGTGTGTGTGTCCGAGTTGTGTTGAAAATGCCCAAAAACACAGTTGGTCAAGGAATGCGCGGTATGTGGTGAGTGCGTCTAGAGATTGGAATGTGATTGTGTGGGATTTGGCGTCGAGGTTTGAGCCGATGCAGAGGTGGCGGACGGTTAGGTTTGATTCGCCGGTGGTGTCTGTGAGTTTTCATCCGAGGAACAGGTGTGTTGTGTGACTATAAAGTGGAGAAGGGGTTGTTTATACCTAGTTGTTGAAATTAGTAAGATTATACTCGTGCTTATGTCGACTGGGGACGCGTTTGTGGTGGATATGAGAAAGGCGCATCGGGGGCGGACGGAGTTGAGTGATGTGCAGGAACAGGAGGAGGGCGAGGAGGAGGCTGGGAGTGGGCAGGGTGGTAAACGGTATGTTTGTTTGTTTTGGGTGGTGGATTTTTGACATTATATTGTGGTAAAGGTCTGCGATGACGGTTGCGAGGTTTGATACGACAGGGCCGGTATGTTTTTGTCGGGACGTCAAATGGGATGTTGTTGGTGTTTAATACGCGGACAAAAGTGGTAATTATCGAACATTTGTTTTTGTTCTCTATTGGTTCACGATTGCGTTCTTTTTTTTTTTTTTAGCTGGTTGGTAGACACAAGATTAATGGTGCGGGGATAATGAAAAGTCTAGACTTTGCTAAAAATGGACGGTGAGTTGTGTTTCCCAACGAGTGTTTTCCCACTTTTTTTTATTACCTTTGTTAGACGACTTGTTACGAATTCCTCGGATCGAATATTACGCCAATTTACAATTCCGAATTATCAAGCTACGTCTGACAAGTTGAATGAACAGGAACTGGAACCGACACACCGGTTTAATGATCCTATTAATCGTACGGCGTGGCATGTTATGTCGTATAGTCCGGATGGAGAGTGGTTAGCTGGCGGTGAGGAGGTTCTTTTTTTTTCTTTCTTGCGCCCCAAAAAATTGATGTTTTAAGTGTATTAGGTTCTGCTGATCCTGCGACGCACAAGATATATGTTTGGGATCTATCAAATGATGGACGGTTTTCGACCACGTTGGATGGTGGTAGGGAACCACTCTCGCATATACACGTGCGTGTGTTCGCTTTTTTTTTCGGTTTCTCCCTCCTCCAACACACACACGTTTTATTTCCCTAATTGCGCGTGCTGTTGTTGTTGATGATTGGAGATAATTGATTGATATATATATATATATAGTGGCATCCGAAATACTCGTTGATCGCGTCTACGACGACACTTGGTAATGTTTTGATATGGCATTGTCCCAAAGCGGAGCGGTGGGGAGCGTTTGCGGGTGGATTTGAAGAGGCGGATGAGAATATTGAGTATGAGGAGCGGGAGGATGAGTTTGATATTGTACGTATCCAGGTTTTTTTTTTTTTTCCCTGCGTATGTTTTTTTTTTAATTGTCATCTAGGAAGACGAGGAAACGATTCAGGAGCGCAAGATGAAAGCGGAAGAACAAGAGGTGGATGTGGATCTTTTGGAAGGACAAGACTCGGATTCGTCGGCGAATGTCACGAAACGACCTGGATCGGGGTCGAAGCCTGCGTCTGCTATTGCTAACAATAACAACAACAATGATACGAGTAAGGAAGCGGGAAAAGTGGCCAAAGAGTCTGGAAAGGGAGGAGGAGGGGGAGTGGATGAGGATGTGGTGTGGGCGGAGGAGGAGCCGGATGAGGATATGAAGGGGTGGAAGATGAAGGTGAGTAAGGGTGCGGCGGAGTTGGCTGAGGAGATGGGGGTTTAGATATTGGGGTGGTGGGTTTAGGGGTACTAATGTACATGTACATGTGGTTATATTGTGAATGTAGGATTTGATATTTGCTCGGATGTCTAGTTTTTATTTTATTCTATTTTCTTGCTCACTGTCTTGATGAAGGTGTCTGTTGAGATTCATACTGTTTTGGGGATAATGAGATATAGAAGTAGTGGGTTAGCGGCCACGGGTGGCGCTGGTTACTTGGCTCCGGTTCTGGTAGCGTCATTATGGGTCCGGTGGTTCAGGTTAGTCGTTTCGATCGAACCCATGTGGGATACCAATAGTTCAGGGATATGATCGAGGGGTGGCGGGTCTGAACCACGTTCGTGAGTCACGGTGGTCCATACTCGGGGAAGCTTTCGGTATAACCCGTTTGCCCGTCGTTCAGTCCTAAGCCGGCGAGGGAATAAAGCCTCTTTTCTTGTCGATACCCGGAGTGATTTCTAACACCGATTTGGTGGAGGGGTGCCCTTGTGCTATGTTATGTAAGGTTGGCTTGACCGAGGGTTGTGATAGTTTTGACTTGTTTCTGGAGACCCCAGCCGAAAGCTATGATTGGACTTGGTTGGTGGAGTTACAGATAGTTGGTGCTGAAACCCACGTGGTTGTGATGTTTTGCGCATGCTTACTCGTCCTTTCGGCTACTATGACCGTGTTGCCAAAGGCTTGGGCGCTTATACCTATATATGAGCACCGAGACTCAGTGTGTTTCCCCCCCCCCCCACTTTGGTTGCCTATAGACATTATATCTGATGAGTGATGGATACAGGCCTATATGCGATACACATCAAGTACTAAAGCACACTTTCAGGGGAACCTATATATATAAGAGGATGAATACGTTTAGTTTGCCATTGGAGCCCGTGCCTTTGAAGATCACAAAGTTTTCTAGTGGCGCATTTGTTACGATTAGAGCGGGAGTTGAGGGAGCTTGGTTTCTGTGCTCTTCGACACTGATGAGCAGGGATTGAAACCCGCCAGGGTCGATATTATGATCGTACTACACACATGCTGAACTGAGCCCCTGATTGTGAGCTTGGGGGGGGAGAGCTACTTACCGTCAGATTGTTCCAGTAATAACCGTTTTCTAAGCGGACGTGAAAGCCGGCGGGGTGAATTCCGGTGCCGATCCGTTGTATATCTAACTCGTGGAGGGTAATCTCCTGTACAGAGAATACCTCCTGCACCTCTTTGGGTAATTGCTGGTTTTTGGGGTAAGTCCGATGTCAAATATAAGATGGGGGTGTTGACGTACAGACCAAAGACCGAGCAACCAAGAGGATAAGTAGGATACACAGGGGCCATCCCCTCCAATGCTAAGTATTCGCCTTACACCAAGCTTCTTGAGGGCCTGAAGCCGTTCAAAAGTCGTGATGACGGGTGGGAGCCACTGGACGAAGTCATAGAGGTAATCACTAGCCTCCCAACCAGGCAACAGAGCCCTGCTGAGCCGCTCCCATGCGGTTATTTGAAGGCTGCTCTTCACCCTGGAGTCCATCTGAGGATCCGCTTGGTGCCAGGAAAGGCTTGTAATGTATTCCACCCCGGTTTGGGAAGTTGGTTCGATTGAATGATGAAGAACTCTGATGCAACAGTACCACATGTCTCGATATGCTTCTTCGATGTCTATCGCAAACTCATGCGATCGGGTAGGGTCTTTCAAATAGTCAGAAAATGAAGCGTGGCAAAACCTGGCGGGGTTCAGGGCTGCTAAATTGGGGGGAGGAATGTGGAGGACGGAGTGTAGCCTTCGAACGGCACTGTAAACATCATGTTGGCCAAGTCCAATAAGATTGGTCAGGGTACAGAAATTTATAGGCTCCCCGGGCACAAGCAATTGTCCAAGTATCCGTTTAGCGACACCGAGAACAGCAGCTGGAATACAAGATAGTATGTCGGTGTATATGGAATCAAGATATGCCAATGGATGCTTTCCCCCGGAAGACCTCGACTTTTCGATGACACTGAGGACACGGTTGAGCTGAGACACAGGATTGTCAAACTCCTCGTCTTCGATGAACCGAATGACGGTCGACGCGAACGCAAATAGCCCACTCGCTGCGGTTGCCAGTTGAAGAGATTGCTGGTCCGTGGGCCATCGCACTTCCGGTGGGAAATGATCAGAATATTTCTGACGAATGTCGGTGAATGATTTCTCGAGGTAGCGTTCGACATCCTGACAACTCTCATCCGAGTCGATGGGGAACCTCGTGCTGCACATAACTAGGAATGATGTGAGGCCGGGAAAAGCAAGCCTTCAAGTGGGACTCCGGCCGACTCGCGATGACCCATTGAAGAGAGGCTGCAGGAAACTTGGTCACAAATGAGCTAAGCAGCTCGATGATCTTGCATTGCGCATCAGAGCCTTCACACTCATCCAAGCCGTCGATCAAGATCGTCCATGTCTTTGAACTACTACGTGCACTCGGTCGAGAAAAAGGCTCGGCAATGAGGGCCTTGAACTGGCTTTCTAGTCCTTTCTGGAGGAAAATAGGGTCTGATTTCATGAGTTGCTGAAGGTAATCCTGGTAAGGAGGATTCCTGGTCGCCAACCGATATGCTATGGTAGGAAGGAGTCCATTCGGACTATCCCGCCTATTGGGCCTCGAGAAGAAGAATGTTGCACCGAGGTGGCCAGAGTCATTTTCCATTTCTGCTAGAGTCTGCATAATTGCTGATTTTCCGACGCCTGCAGGGCCATTCAACCAGAAAAGCTTTTTTCGGTCCTTTGCAGTACTCCGCAACCAGCCTTGAGCCGCGCTTAGGATGGCTGTGCGCGTCCCTGGATGACATTGCGGAGGTGGGTCACGTGCAGAAGAATCGAATTCGGCCCCAACAACAATGTGTTCTTTGAGTTGTTCCAAAACTGCAGGATATACTCTCAGTATGATCGTTCAAACGCTAGGTCACTCATTACCTAGCTTAGAGTTTTCCTGGTAAATGTTCCCTTCGACCATCGTCGGGTGATACATGACAAAATCTTTTGCATTGTTGAAGAATTCAGTGCGCCCCGGCTCAGTTTCTCCTCGACCTGGCAAGCAAACTGTTAATTGTCATGCATAAGATTAGATACAACAAGTGCCAATTACCTTGTAAGCCGCGAACTGTAGACGCTGGAATTACGGGCGGAGATTGACCATGGGTCTTTGGTGAAATGCGAAAGAAGTCAGATAGCTTTGAAATGATCGATGCTGGTTTAAACAGACGACGGCGTCTTTTACGCTTTGTTATGTATATGAATGAGACGCAGCAACAATGACAACGGGACATTCTACCTGTTGAGAATCGGATGGATTGCCGAAATTTGTGTCTCGATGAAAGGAGGTATGGGACCTAGACGAAGATAGGCAAGGTTGTTCTCTGAGCCTGTTGCCATATCCCTGTAAAATCCCTGGTCAGGCCTCCCAACGATAGTTGACCGGAAAAATCGAACACACTCACTCCATCTTCGACATTGTCTCCAGTCTCACCTATGGCTCGGACCCCCAGCCTCTGTCTAAGTAACGCTGTATCGGCTGCGATGTCACTCGTGATCGACGAACCAAAGGCCACGATCTCTGCAGATGCGTTTTCTGGGAGTATGGTTAATGGTGTTTCCCTTGTGTTTGAGCTTGTGGGTGAGTAGGGTGCTGGTGGTCTACGCGTTTGATGCTGTCCTGTTGACGCCATTGACGCGGTTAAGGGGGAGTTGTTTTAAAACTGTTACTTGGGTGCGGGATTGTCCGCTCTGGCGGCAGGGTGGCAGTGATAAGCGCCAGGAACCGCCCATTTAGCACCCAGTGTTCGTGATTCCACAGCATACCATCATCTGCGCTGAGGTAGACTCGTTCTCTGTAGACTTGCGGAATGATCCAAAAATAGCGATCGCAGTGTATATAATGGAATTACAATGAATACTTAACATGGACTCTGTAGTGTCCTCAGCACTGGTAGTGAACGCTTAAACACTTATCAAATGCATTCGACACCATACGATAGGATCGATTAGAGTAAACAAAGTAACTATGAAGGACAACCCTGATGCAGACAGACTCCTCGAACCAGTCCCTCGTGAACGAGCCAGGAAGATTGGGGCAAACAGAACTGAGCCTTCCCCACTCAGCAAGGACTGGCACACGGTAGACGATGTCTGCTGAGTAAACCTCGCGCTTGCGTTTACACTTTCGTCTATGGGGCTTCTAACTCCCTGAGCTACAGCCGGAGGAGAATGTATTGGCTAGTACGCATGAAGCTTCGACGGAAACATACTGCGTACAATTGACCGCTAGCTTGACCATATTTTCGTCGTCAGACGAAAGAGATATTCACAACATAACCAAAACAGGTCATCCTTGATCAATAACACGGTACCTTTACCGTGACCACTCCACGTACTTTTCGTTCAGTAAAATAAGAAAGTAAACCATACCTTTCGCGAAGGAATAAGGGGGAAATTTTCAGCACCTCCCACCGTATAACCGGAGAGAGTGGGAATGGACTAACAGGCGACTGGAGGCAAGCAAGTCTACATTCTGATCCGCGCTGGGTGCTTCCCGGTGAGAACATTATCGGGACCCCTAAATTGGATGACGCAATCGAACGTGGTTTGGTTGGGAGCTTGTTCCAGGAGACAGACTCACAAAAGCCATGCTTTGGGCCCAAGCCATCATTGAATATACCAGCCAAGACTTCACTGACGCGTTCTCTGGTATCGGTCTACTGCTGCGACCGCTTGAGTCAATGCTATTATTATTATTTACGTGCCAGCACTTCTGAGTCATGCAGCGGGAATCAGACCTGCCCCTAGATTTACCCAGATGAGAATTTGAAAGTACTTTTACTAATCAGAATTCTTCCAGATTCTCCATGGTATTTATGTGAGAAAATATTCGCCGTCGGTCTCGAGTGTTCGTCACTAACGCCGACATCGTTCTGTCAATCATAAGCATTCACCACCGGCACCGACATCGCTCCTTATTCCAATATGTCAATAACTCCCAAGGCCGAAGACGAGATCGACATCATTCAGCTTTGTTCCAACACTGTCAACAGCCCCCAAGGCTGAGGACAGGATCGACGTTATTCGGCGGGGGGTATGCCAAACCGACGAAGCGATGCGTCCATCCCTCCGAAAAACGTGCAGCACTGCTGCGAGAGCTCAACGATCTACAAGCGTCGACTCGACTTCTTCCCCCAGAAGTCCTTTGCATTGTATTTTAACATTTTTCCGAGTTTGTCTGGATTACCCTAAGAAGAAAAGAATCTACCTAGTGTTGACCCTCGGTCATGTCTCGTGGCTCTGGCGCCAGCTTGCCTGGTCAATACCTCAACTATAGAACGACATGTCCATCATGCTTAGCGAGAGCAATGCACATGGCATTCCCCCCCTTCTCCACCTTACACTTCCAAAATGTTGGGAGTTCTCCGCTCATTCTCGAACTTGGCCTCCTGTCCCATGCACCTTCACCTAACATTGCAGACGCGATTGGCTCAATCGAGACCTTGCTCTTTGATGACCAAAATGCCGGAAAGATAGGAGACCTTTCTTTCCGCAGACCCGTCCCATTGGAATGGCGGCACTCCATCTCATCAAAAATTTCCCAACTCACGTACTTCAATAAAGGAGATGGGGGTGGGCACGATTATGATATCCTCCTCCACGATGTCCTGTTTCGCTCCCTTGGTCATCGATAACCGATCTCAATCTCACCTCTGTCGCTATCGATGTCTGCGTCAAATTGCTCACTCATTGCCTCAACCTCACCCGCTTTTTATCTTACACGCCCGACGATCCTTTAGACGGGACATTCCATTAAATATCCCTGTTTTGACTGTCATCCTTCACCAGCTGGAGGAATTCGAGTGGGGGTACCACGAAAATGGACGGTGTTCGGCGATCTATGTAGCATATTCAATTTCCCGCTCTTCGCCAATTCACTTGGTCACAGAGAGCTGACATGACTGACGTTGCGGAGCCTGTCGCGTGGGCACTGTTCCCCAATGTAACGGACGCTTTACAAACGCTCTATCTGAACGAAGTCATCACTGGCTGGACACTTACCCTAATCAGACATGTATTCAGCCACGCTAGCCATGTTCAAACACTCACTATGAGACATTGCGACAGGAAGACTATATATAGGTTTCTCTGCGCGCTGTGCCCTGGCTGGGAGGGAGATGAGACAGAGTATTTGCCTGCTCTTAGATCTTTGGACATTTGGGGATTAGGGATTTACGATGATGAGCATGCGGATCGTAGTGGAGATGGGGGCATATTTTACTCGGCGCTCAACCACGACTTCAGGACTCCTAGAGGTCGATTGGGCTCCAGGGGTGCTGGAGGAGTTGGGTGCGATGGTTCAAGATGGATTCAGGGTGAGGATTCAAGATGCGAAAAGAAAGATTGAGTAGCAGAAAAGGGAGAGGATCTGTAGCAATGGGACACAAATCAATGGGAGGGGATCTTGACCTGTGTTCGGTGGTAGTAGTGTTACTAGGATGCGAATAAAGGTATTTGAACAGATAGAATGGTCCACTGGGTTCGGAACGAGGTGCAGCCATCCTAAGCCGCCGAGCAACGTTAATGAGCACTGAGTACAATGATGCATGATGTCCAACCGCCATTCTTCCGCCTTCCCGGGCAGGAGGAGGGGAGAGGCATATCTAGCCGGTGCCCCAACTACAAGAGTACCGCCCGTCGCCGGGCCTCCTAAATTTGGGACCATTTCCGGAGCAATCCTATATAGAACTATATTCGCACGGTCCCAGCCCATCAACACAAACGGTCCTGCCCGAACCTTCCACTCCTCCCTCACTGGTCTCTGCTCGTAAGCTTGTTACTGCCACCATCGTTTCTCGGCACTCACACAAAGCAGCTTTAATCACACCGTAAAATCTATGGCTTTCCTTGGACTTCGGAAATGGCCCACCCCCGTGGGTTTCTCTCTTCCTTGCCACGCCTCTCTCCTGGTCTAACCTTGGGCTCGTTCTATAGGTCGCTAAGCCATTGTGGCCTTTCATGGTTGCTGGGAGCATTACCCTCTATCTAGTTGCGAAGGCTCAGGAAAGCTCAATTCGCTGTGCGTCTCGCCTCCACCTGTTCTTGTTCTTTTTTACCGATGATTTTTTCTTCGGCTAGCGGTCGAATGGCGTAATGACCCCCGTAATCCTTACGCTGCACAGCTTGCCAAGGAGTCCCTACACTAGTAGTCCTAGTGGTCGCTTGTTCTTCTCTCTCCAATAGAAACCCCTACCTTATCGCCTTGCCTTGTCTGCCAAGAGAGAAGCTCCGTGTATGGCCCCAGCCATTGGCTCCTCTACACGTCTTAATCGTTGTCTTCACACACCCTGGTGTGTGCGGACAGCATGTTGCTATTACTCATCGTTGCCCGACAAACAACTCGTCCGATCCACAAAGTACTGACTCATAGGTTGAGATCGGAAGTGGATGAACTAGTCATTAAGGATAAATGCACTCGGATACCTTGAGAGGCGACGACAGGGACACATGTTTGTTCATCTTGCCTGTGAATAAGCAGCGAGGGTATATTCAAGTATTTTACAGCTTATTTCCCGATGCAAAAGTCCCTGAAGACTGCGTCTAAAATATCCTCTACATCGATCGTCCCCGATACTTTCCCGAGTGCACGCGCCGGCATATCGTAGCTCTTCTGCCGCTAAAACAATATCCTCTGTAATTGCGATATCTTGAGCTAACGAGAAGGAAAAGATAAAGACATGGGGAAGACCGTACCAGATTCTAAAAACGCACGTAAGAACATACAAGCACTTTCAAGGTGAACGCGATGGCGAGCGCGGGTGATGATAGGGTGTTTGTATAGCACGGGCCTGATGTTCTCCCCAACTAGGGTTTTGAGCTGACGAAGAATGGGGAGTAGCGGAATAGAGTCTCTGCAGCTCCTCCCCAAATCCTTTCAGAAATTGAATAGTTCCTTGGTGTGTTGAAAGGCTAAGGATCCAGGCGCGCTTGTGTAGGGGGGATGCAGGGAATAAAGTCGATGGAGTACCTAAGTGTACGATGGGGAGGCTGTCTACGTCGACTGAATCGCCGTGTTCAGTTAAGTCTGCCTTGTTCAGAATAAAATAGGTATTATGCGAGGATTGCTAACTCGCGAACGCCTGCCTGGTAGTTCGATTGCATAAGTGCGTTCCTTTGTTGGGGATGGAACCAAAACATCGGGGAGCGATAGTACGCAGATGGCTATGTCCGCCTCTTTCACCCTGGGATCGTCAGATCACTCGGCTTGAAGAAAAGAAACCTCGGACTCACGTCTCTATTCCTCTCTCGACGCCAATGGCCTCCACAATGTCCCCGGTTTTCCTCAAACCTGCTGTGTCGGCCACGATAACGGGCATGCCTCCAATGTCTAATGTCAATTGGAGAACGTCTCGCGTGGTGCCTGGAATAGGCGTTACAATCGCAGCTTCGCGCTGGGCTTGTGGAACCCAATTTAGCATTACTCACGTAGAAGTGTATATATCCAACATACCGAGGTAATTTAATAAACTACTCTTCCCTGCATTGGGAGGCCCGAAGATCGCGAGTTTGATTCCAGAGCGAATGATTTCTCCCCGTCGGTTGTCTGCCAGATGAGACTGAATCTGAGCAAGCAGTAGCTCAGCAGTCTTGCCGCGCTATTTAAGTGTTTGTCATGAGGCACATGCATACACTATCTTGGTCAAGCCATATACCTCGATCATATACACCTTCTTCCAAGTCTTCGCCCTCGCCGAAATCAATGAGAGCTTCAACTTGGGCTAAGCAATTGATGATTCGTACACGAAGGTCGTCGTAAACCTTCTTTGTTTCACCCTACGCAAAAACGAAATGTTCGCATCAGCATACAGAAGAGGCGAGACAGATCCAAAAGTCGCATCTCACCCACCCATGCACTCCTCCCAGCAATTTTCCTCTGCTCTTCCGTCTCAGCATCAATCAAGTCCGCCAAACCCTCCACCTCTGTCAAATCTAATCTCCCATTCAAGAAGGCGCGTTTCGTGAATTCTCCGGGTTCAGCAGGACGAAGAAATGGAAGCTGCGAAAGTGAACTGAGGAGCGTGGCGAGAAGGGCGCGACCGGAGTGAGTGTGAAGCTCGAGCGTGGGCTCGGTCGTGAACGATCTAGGTGCTAAAGAACGCGCCCTGGTTAGCAAACTGATGGAGAATAACATATAAAAAGAGACAATACCTTGAAAGAATACGGACAGCCCGTCATCTATGATCTCGTCTGGTCGTTCTGGGTGCACGATTTTGCATCGTTCTAGTTTCCAGGGTGTTGGGGTTGCTTGTGTTTTTTGTTTATGGGGTCGTACCATTCGCCGCCAGACTTGCAGAGCCTCAGGACCAGAAACACGTATTACCGCCACGCCGCCTTTACCCGGAGGTGTAGAGAGTGCATAGATCGTCTGCCTTTGAGCATCGGAAGGCGTGAGCTGTTCGGTGTGGTTTGAGACAGCTCGAAGAGTAGAAGCAGTCCGAGGAGCGGGGTGACAGCAGGGGCGAGCAGTTGAATTCAAGTATACAAGGCTGCGGGGTGCAGGCGAGGTGCTAGAAAGTATTCGGCTCGCTGCTGCTCCCGACGTCCTCAGCAGCATTTGATAGCGGCCAAATGACAAAAGTCCAAAGAAGTTTGAAGCGCGGACCGAAAGCGGACCGGAAGCCGAGTGAGTAGGACTAATTAATGAATAAATCCAGGCTATCACAATAACATCTAACAAGCAGAGGTATAAATCAACACTACTCGCCCAAAAATACCCATGATAACTCAGGATCAGGCATCCAGGTCTATCGTTGCCCTTTCCTGCTCTCTCAGGCCCTGGTACAAGGCATCACACTTCTTCAACAACTCTTCACCCTCTCCACGGTTCTCCTCCCATTCCTTCACAGGCGACAGACCCACACGCTCCTGGCCCCACCAATCCGTCTCGGCGCTATATCGCACAGGCCGCGAAGAAAGTGCGAAAAAGTACAGAGGCGCGAGGGCAACATGTACAACCGCGATTGCAGCTTTGTAAGGTAATATCGTATGGTGCACGGAACCCAGGAATCGGGCCTTACGACCAGAAAAATTGTTTAGTGCACTATTATGCCGATGAAAGGATATAGACCTTACAATGTAGAAGGACAGGACCTTGAAAAACTCTAATATTGGACCACCAGTCAGCGCTGCGCTGACATTTGTCGAACACACTCCTGGCTCTGCAACGAAATGTCTAACTGGCTGAAGATTCGAGTCTTCTTGCTGGCTTCTCAAGGCCAAAAGATCCAAGTGAGTTGCGATCAAGTCAATTTGATATTTCGAGCTCTCGTAAGAATGGTCCGTCTTTGTGAGTTGCCAGTCCCCGCTGTGGTAGAAGGCGGGTGAGGCTTCCAGAGAAGACATCCACACTACACGTCCGCCGGTTGGTGAAGCAGCTAGGGAAGGCTGAAGAGCGCGGAACTAAAGGTTAAAAATGTCACAAAAGATCCACCTATGGAAATCAAGCTGTGGACGTACGAGAGAGTAATGGGCGAACACGTTGCATTGCCATACCCAGCCTAGCCCGTCTGCACTCATTTCTCCCTGGTTTTGCAGGTAATATCGTGGGGCGGTCATGGCATTTACGGGTTCGGTTAAGAGCTGCGCAAAACAAGAAGGCCAATGTATACCGGTGAAGCTTGCTAGGCCAGCATTGCATATTAGATCTGTAATATAAGGGTATCTAAAGGAAGTTGAGCCCTGGTAAAGAAAGCAACGAAAGATCTGAAAACGTACTGTTGTGAAACTTCCTCCGCAAATTTAAATACACTATTTATCGCAGCCAAATCCAGCTGGTGTATCTTAATATCCACTGCCTTCCCTGAACTTCTTCGCATGCATGTAGTGGTCTGGGTTCTTTTTCAGACCCTCGATATATGTGTCCACAAGGTTGAGCAGCTTTTCCCGGGCAGCCTCAGCGCGCTTTGGACTCCGGCATCCCATGATAATCGTAATTCCGTCATATTGGGCGAAAGGTGACATCCTCCTGGGGCTTGGAAAAGTCCTGAAGCGAGAACTTCTGTGGTAGAGCATCGGCAGGGTTTGGGTGGCAAAGTTGATACAGAAGGCGCTGGCAAATGCCAAAGCCAACACCACTGGAAAGAAAAGGGTTCAGAATATTCTTTGGCTAACAAGTATTCCCCAACACTCACCCATTCGCACCAGTGACAATCGTAAAACGTCTCCTACCCATGGGCACTGTCGTCAAGAAATTACAGTGTCCAGTGAGTCTCGTACGACTAATCACGTGACACCCGATTTAGTGCATTCCCATCAACGCATCAACGTTTCAATATTGAATATTGAACTTTGAACTAGCCGAGCGTTCTAGCGTTCATGGTTGCTCATAAGTCGAGCTTTCTATCCTCAGGGGTTTTTTGAAGGATAGTTTGACACTCTAGCTCATTCCGGAGTCAATGTCGACATCATCTTACCATACCATCCACCTTTAATTATCGCACGACTACGGATAAATCGACTATCTGGATACCCCGTTCTCCAGGAAATGTTTCCACTCAACAGGGTCCATCGAGTAGCTCTCTACCACGGGATCCGGGAAACGACCCATCTCTAACCGCTTCGTTGTACTTGTGTACCCCCTTGTCCCTTACCGTCTTCAGGTCTGCAAAATCGCCTAACGAATTTGGCCTTATGGCCAGACCATGTGCCCATGACATCATCCAACACTAACACCTACAATACGATACCCTCTAATTAAAAAGTCGAAATATAACTGGAACGGACTGCACACACCTGGCCACTCGTCCCAGGACCAGCGCCGATACCAATCGTTGGTATTCTCAGCACATCAGTGACATGTTTTCCCAGTTCTTTTGGGACTGCCTCGACAACTATAGCAAACGCCCCAGCACTCTGCAAGGCAAGGGCATCCTGAACGACTTTTTTCGCACCTTCCACGCTTCTCCCCTGGACTTTGTACCCAGATAACGCTGCATGTCTTTGTGGCAGCAACCCTATGTGGGCCATCACGGGAATCCCCACTTCTGTCAGTCTTCTGACGACATCCACAATCTCCGTTCCTCCTTCTATCTTGACACCTTCGACACCACCTTCCCTGACCATATTTACCGCGTTCCGCACCGCCTCCTCTACACTGGCGTGGTATGTACCGAATGGCATGTCTGCCACAAGGAACGGGTGAGTGGTACCCCTCGCTACGGCTTTGATATGGTGGATCATTTCAGAGAGGGTAAGTTGTGTTGTTGACGCATATCCAAGGGCCACTTGTGCCAGTGAATCGCCAACGAGGGTAATATCAGTAAGAGGGGATGAGGAACACGCAAGCGCAGTGGGATAGTCGTACGCCGTGAGCATCGTGATGGGTGTCTTAGATGCCCGGAGAGCATGGAGGGCTTGAATGGTAACCTTTTTGCGAGGCGGTTGTGGTGATGGTGTGGATGCAGATATCGATGTGGCTGGTGGTGGTGGGCGGACACTCATCCACCGCCGCTGGAATGTCCAGAAGACAGAATGTGACGATGGCGAAGCCGAAATGAAGAAATGCCGTGAAGCCATCTGATCAGATGCGATGTGTTATTAATTTGAGTATGAAGAACCAGGAGCCGGGTGAGTGCAGAAGGCCAAGAAAGATGCAGACCTGGGTCCTGTATGCAGAGAGATTCCTCGAATTTTTGCAGTCAGACGACCCATATTCGTCTGGGGACTGATGCCGTGACACATCTTTCCCGCTGCGGATCGGAGGGCGGGGAATGAACTCCCTTTCCCACGCCGTCATTCCTTTGTATTGAGCCAGTGGCAAGATATGTGCGGCAGTTTTCTTGGGTGCAAATCCGAGAGCTCAAAATACTCTGAAGTGGCCCTTCATATAATAGAGCTGATAGGGGGGAGGCAGAAGGTTATGAAGACACTAGGGCCTTATTTCTTCGGATACCACCAGAGCTGACATGTTTAAGCATCGGAGTGGCGTCGCTGGTAAGGGCTGACTAAAGTTTATCTACCAAGTGTGGTTCGATCTGGAGCAGAGTCGAGCGTCGAGTGTTTCGATAATAGCCCCCAGAGTCGGAGCACGGAGTCAGAGCTCCCCTGTCTAGGTAAGGCACTCTTTTTTTTTTCATTCATTCGATTCCAGAGGTGTCCATTCCTTTAGTGCTCAGGGCTGTGGGTTTCGAGGCGGCACCGCTTCCCAGCTGCGGACTACATACCATAAAGGAAGGGAAACATAGACTCGATCTGTAGGCCACTCTCCGAAACCAGCAGTATTAGACAAGGCATGTTACTTACCCAAATGCTGATCACTGCATCCTACCTGTATTGTGCTGTCTCCATGGTACTTTATAAAACATGTAAAACACTGGATGTCACCCAACATCTAGAGACTAGCAAGCCCGGGTACAGCCGGAACTGGATGTTCTCAATATTCTGGGTCAGCTCAACAATGATAGCTCTGGTGAGACCCGTCTAGAGTGTGAACAGCTGCACACTCATCGGAAGGAAATAGTCTTCCGGGAACACCTTTACACAGACATAGAACTTGATAGGGGATAGCTGATTCCGGCACCTTGTACATAATCAGAACTTGACCTTAACAACGACAAATTCTCTTTCAACCCACTCAAGCAGTTGACAACTGGGAGATATTGCACGGTATATCTTTGAGAAATCCCAGAAGTGGAATATACAAAATCATTCATCTGAGATTATATTACAGGTTTGATATTTATATTCTCGAGTGACTTTTCCTTCTTTTTGTGCCAGTGTCCGCCTTCAGTTGTATGATACACTTTATTATCTGTCTAGACTTAGAAACTCGTCTCAACTGTTGCTCAGCAGGTGACTATTGTGCCCTTGTTCGACATCAATATCGGACTTTGCTTTTATTTTAAATGAGGGTATATTGCACTAAGACGACACAACTAGTGTGCACGCCAAAACCTTAAGCATCGAATCCAAGAAGTCACCAAAATATCCATCTAGATTGATGTTTCCTGCGACTTGCTCAAAAGAGATTGTCATACACATCACTTTGCCTCAGAAGCTTTGGCTAGCTACAAAATAAAATGCATCAGGAAACATTTCTCCAAGCCTGCTATCTCCACCGATGGGTAAATCATTTTCCATGAGTTGTTCTTTCGTCGCCAGGCACATCGGTTGGTGTGGGATAAGAAACGAAGACTTTTTCTGACAGTCTGTCAGACACTCTAAGTGAGTGTTGAGAAGCATGATCGGATTTGACACACATAATGTACAGTGCAGACTTTCCCCCAACAGAAGGGCCGGGAATTTCGCAGTGGAGGAAAATGGGGAAAAATGTCACCGGGCCAATGTAAGGTGTTTGAGTTAATTCACCATTTGGAGTAGATGTGAGCAAAATGCACATGCTTCTTGTAAAGAAGGGATTGTTTTATTTTTTGGGAGAACCCCGTTCCAGAAATAAATTGGCCGATCAATAGATGTCGAGCTGGACGGCGGTTCTTTCGCATAGCATGTCCAAGCGGGGGTAGTATTATGATATATATGTAAGTATGGAGCGTAATACTGAGAAATCTGTATGCGGTATTAATCATACGCCCGCGTTGGACGGCTGGTTCAGTTAGCAAAGGATTTCATTCCATCACCCTCCCAAGTTGAGGTCGAAGCGTTGAATAAGATACTTTGAGTTCTGAAATCCTCGTTCTTTCCCCATAAATGGTAGGTCTTTCTCAACTGGGAAATTGGAATCCTATATGGCGCTGTCGACCACGCAGCGCACGTCAAAGGTGCAAAAGTCTCCCCCACCTGCTATAAAATTGTCGGGGCTCCCGGACCGCAGAATAGTAAATCGGAGTCTTAGGGTTCGTCTCCAGCGTCCCGATAATATAAACGCAAGACAGTCATCGCCTCTTGACTTATCAAGGGCTTCGTTCGCGAGTTGGAAACATCAGGGGTTATGAATTTGTTTCGGTTGAGTTGGTCCGGATTGTAGTTGGTAAAAGGATAAACACGAGCTCGATATATTTGGACCGATCTATAGACTTTGACCCAAATCTTCGATAATTGCAATGGTGCCTGGAACTTATGCGCCGTTGGAAGAACGACTCGTTCTGTGATAATTCGATCAAGTGTCCGTATCTTTGGTGTAGTGTTTCACCGGTTGTATAGATGTACCGTAGTACCTCTAGGAAGAGAGAAGAGACCAGAAGAGACCATTTGTTGTGCTTATTTTCTAAAGTACACTTGAAAGACATGAAGTTGATTGTAGATCTATTAATTGGCCGAATTTTCCCCGGGGTAGGCTCTTCGGTGTCTCAACATAACCCCCTTAGCATTCCATACCAACCCCCAAAATCGTAGCAATCATACATTCGAGTAAGAAATACCCCTAACTCAACCAGGAAGCCAGCCCCACATGACCCCCGCCCAAAGTGAAAAGCGCGAGAGTTTCAGCCGCGGAAAAAAAAACGAAGGTGGGTTCAGGATCCCTCGAGGCCGCAATCGTCCAAGTCGCGCGCGCTTGAGAAAGAAGGTTGGCGGTGTGTGTGTGTGTGCGTGCTTCCAAGTTCTGCCACGGAGTTATCCATGGGTTCGAAGTCGCGGAGGAATTCGTTTCGGACGGATCCGTCCGGCCCCGAGAGAACCTTTGCGTTCTTATTCCCCCTCCCCCCCCCCTATGTGTCGAGAGTACACCATGGAACCCCCCCCCTCAGGAGCTTCTGGAAGGGTGTTAGCTTTTGAATTGATGACGGAATGGCTTATAGTAGCAACTCCGATTCATATCGGGTGACCCTTTATCAACATGGTGTGGCTTAATGAATTGCGGTATTCAGGTTCAAGTGCAGGGATGCATCGTGGCCAAACTCGTATTCAGCTTCTCGAAAGTTATCCTAGAATTACGCTACAACCCAACCAAAGACTTCTGAGCATGCTTACGGCCGCAAAAAGAACTTCGGGGTAGGGAGGAATGTTAAGTATGATTAAGAGCGAGTTGAATGGGTTTTGAGTGTAAATGAGCAAGACTTGGAGACTACGTGATAAACCATACCGAAAAAGGGCCAGAAAAGAAGTAGAATATACCAAGAATACGAAGAGCACTCCGGCTACCATCACAAATAGATCAAGGACTAAGAGAGTGTAACTACTAATGCAACTGGCCAGCTTCAACTGGCCACATCCCCGACCGATGCAACGCTTGCAGCCTTCCTCTTCCCCTTTGCCTTTTTCCTCCCGCCAACGCCTTGCGCTTCGGTACCCTCCACGACTGCAGTTGGTGACGACTGCGGCGGCCCACCCTTCTCCCAGATCCCACACCCTAACCACGCAAACCACATCATATTCCTCAACTGCAACACATCCTCCTTCCATGCCAGCCTCTGATTCAAATCCCTGAACTCCTTCGTTAACCCTTCACATCGGCCAATATTCTCCACGCTCACGAAATCGATCGCCACTTTTATGCAATCTGACAAGTTCGCGACCTGGTGAGCGCACCCCGCGGGTATGAAAATGGCTTCGCCCGGACGTTGATATACTCGATACGACATGACACCAAATTGATCATAGAGCTCCCGACGGAGGACTTCGTCAAGGTAATGTTGCTGTGAGTGGATCGGATCAGTTACGGCGCTTGGTTTGGGGTATTTAAGGCGGAGGAACGAGCGGATCTTGTCGCTGTCTTCTGCACGGAAAAGGTCCCATGCGGCGCAGCCAGGACTCCCGTCTGGACAAGGCTCAGTATGCGTCATCACATTCACCGCATCCGCCATGTCCATGTGAAGTCTTGTAGTTCCTTTGCTCCCTTCAGAAAGATTCGATGCGAGGGCATTATACATCTTCGGACCCAAGTCCGGTGCAACCGTATTTGAGGGGAAGTGTGACCCAACGTTCCCCACTCCGTCTCGGCGAACGTAGTCAGGCACCGGCACAGCATCACTAAAGTCCTTGTAAAGTTCCGGGAAGGCAGACTTAAAGTCCGTGGAAGGTGGCCAGTCCTTGAGTTTCCAGCATTCCTTTCGACCTTCATAGTTCCCAAACATATCGAAGAACTGTCCCACTGTCATTCGTTTGTTCGCATCTGTTTGGCACTCGATGATCAAGCACGCTTGCTCGCCGTAGTTGTTGACAAAATATCCCGGTGTCCATGTGATCTTGAACTTGTCCAAGACTCCTGTGACAACGATCGGCTCTCCCTGTTGCCAGATAGGCGCAAAGACAGCAATAGAATCTCCCACAGACACTTCAGAGTGGGCATATCGTTTGATCTCGTAAGATGGTACCGAAGCAGTAATAGGAGGTAGGTTCGGAGGAATATATGCAAGTGAAGCGAGGGACCCCTGGTGGACGATGGGCGGTGGCGTCTCCTTAAGTACCATGGATTCCCCAAGTGCCGTTGCAAGAGCATTCGAGTCGGGTGGGGGCGTCGGCACACCAGCACTTGAACTCGCACTTGTTGATACGCTGCTCGAACTCAGCTCTGGTAAGCCGTTGTTTTGTGCGCCAGCTTCTTGTCCCAAACCAGCTTCTCCCGTCACTAGTCTCTCCATTTCTGGAATAGCCTCATCCAACTCTTCTCTGAAGAACCTTGATACTGGCGAGAAATCTTTAGCCATATGTTCGTTCCTCCTCGTGCAGCTCAAGAAAAACGGGTTACTATGCGCATGTTTCTCTCTTCTTACTTGAAGCGCCGCAATCTCTGCCTGGTTGGCGCCGGGTTTATCCACCGTCAGCTCTCTCACCTGTGCAAAACACTCTGCACATGCTTCTCTTCCGCACAACCTACACATCCACGTGCAAGAGAACAAGGATGTCATGCATGTATCTTTAAAAATGAGGATATTTTTTAATCCCAAGGACCGCCTGGAACGGACGAAACTTACTCACCACACGTAGCTCTAACCTCGCTTTCACGCGGTCGCCGAATCAACTCTGGCAGGTTGACATGCTCATGCTCCTTCTTGAGTATGGGTAAGAGCGCCTTGGCAATGCTCAACTAGAAAAGGACAAGTTGAGTCGACGGTCTGCTCATCTCCCCATATCTAAATATACCTTCATCCTCCGAATATGAGGCTCCCTCAAAGGAACATTCCATCGCGTCGGATAAAGCATTTTGGGGGCATCCTGAAAGCGGCCTTCCACGAAACTTATTCCCACAACATCGCGCTTCTTATCCTTGAGAAAGAATCGGATGCCCTGAAAACGGCAAGTATCACCCGCCCAGCGTCTAGTGCATGAAACGCATCGGGGAAATTGTTCCGCCCGGTATCGATTTGACATGCATCGTGCAAACTGGAGTTCCGGGTGGAGGGGAACCGCATTCTCAGTAACCAGACCATTGATTTGTCCACCATCCCCGGTGACGACTCGCATACGCACTAGACGCCAAATGTCAGTTTGCCTACCACACGTGAGACTGGGAAGAACAAGGGTGGTGAAGCTGGGGGGTGGGATGATGTTATGAAGGGGTGGTTTACCAAGAAAAGAAAGGAGGTAGTGATAAATGGGCGACAAAAATTCCAAAAATAAACTGGGGTAGGAACAAGGACGTACCGTTTGGATCATTTTCTTTACCATTTTCACTCTGCACCGGAGCATATGATACGGTCGGCATCAATTGGCCTAGAAGACGGGGTGTATCGATCAGTCACAACATTCACAGAAGAGATGTGTAATGTGAAAGAGGGGAGCCTCAAGACATTGCCGGTAAAAACCATCACGTCACGCGCGAAAATCGAGACAAAGCAAATTTGGAAGCGGAGATACCCACCATTCTGTGCTACAATCTGTGCAGCTTTGTTCCGTTTCTCAGCGCTGTAGCCGCGCTTGGACGATCCTGGAAAACAAGAGACAAAGTTAGGGGGCCACGTTGAAGGAGTGCATTGTTCGATCAGGCATGATAATCAAACGGCATGGGTCGTACCTGTGGAAGGGGCGCCTTCATTGGCATCCTTGGCTTTCCCCTTGGCACGTTTCGGTTGCGGTTGAGATTGCCCCGAGGAGTCAGGCTGTGATCGTTTACGAGAATTTGAATTTGGGGCTTCTGGGTCTGAATCTGGATCGGGTCGAGATAGCAGTTGGGAGGCGGGCTGTTTTTGCTCCTGTTGTGTGGAATACTGTTCTGCTAAGTGGACTTGGGGATGATGAATACTACGCGGGGAGAACTCGGGAGAAGTGTGGTGGTGAGGATAGTGTTGGGTATACTGTTGCTGGGATGAAGGTTGTAGATGGGTGGGAGAGGGGGACCCGTGCTGTTGAGTATACTGAGAGCTGACGGGATAGATAACTTGCGGATAGCATGCAGTAGTGGCGGTGGCGCCGTATCGCGCATCATGTTGCGTATGGTGCTCTGGCGGCGACTGCATGTTTTGTGGCTGCAGTGTTCCGCGCGCAACAAGTCGAATAGAAGCTCGTTCGGTGGGCTGCCAGGCTATAAAAATAAACCCGGTTAGATCCAGCAACGCCCACACTAGCACAAGGGGAAAAGGCAAGTGACCGTTTGGATTAGGCAAGGCTGGCTGAGAGTGATAGGGCGTGTTGTATGCATCTACAGAGAGTCTATCAGCCGTGCGTCGCCAGGGTTGAGAGGGGGAGGACGAACTCTGAGACTGGTACTCGTTCGGAAGAGCTAGATGGATTGACAGTTGAGCAGAAGTGATGAGTCAGACGCCGGTTGAGTGAAAAGAGGAAGGGGAGTGGGAGGGGAGAGGTCACCTGTACGCTCGTCGGAATACATGGGAGGGGAATACTGAAGGTGATGAGAGACGTGATTGGGAGGGCTGTGTGGCCAGGAGGGAGGGGAAGGGGGAGGGTGGTGATTGTGGTGGTGGTTATGGTTATGGTAGTGGGATTCGAAGCGCTGGGGCTGCCGCATCATCCGCGGCGCGTGGCTGTCGGGATAGGTGTCTGGCGAGGGCATCTGGGGGTGGGTGTATGCGCGGTGGGGAGAGTCGGGAAGCTTGCGGTCGATGGCGGGATGGGTGGCGATGTCCCATGAAGCGGCCCGGAGCGAGTAGGTGGTGGAGTTGTGGGCATGGCTGGCTGTGGTGGTGGTGGTGGCGGTGGGGGAGGCTGCGATGGCTGTCTGGGGGTTGAGGAGGGAGGTGATGGAGGCTTTCTTTGAGGGATCGTGTGTGTTGTTCATTGGAGAGAGAGAGAGATGGGGGACGAGTCGCGGAGCTGCTAAGTAGATGGCTGGGCTGCCTTTTTGGGCAAGGGTGGCCTACACGTGCGCTGGCTGTGCCAGTGCATTTTCGTCTCGTAACGTTCTCTTCTCACCCCTCACAGCACTCTGGCTGGTATAATCGTTAATCTCATACATAATATTCCGCACACTATCAACTTCACTATCTCCGACGCAATACATTCACCAACTCTCGGAGCGAGTCTCCCGCTCTCCCTTCCGTGCCTACATACATCAGAAACACGCCCAACACTCCTCAGGATGGCTGTCTGATTTCATACATGAGATATCTCCATCTCGAACCCCTGATTCTTGCACCCGCGCGCGTCAACGTGTGCGCCTGGACCCACCCAACAGCCCTAACCTATCGCCTTCGGCGCCAGAAGCTTCGTCTCGACATGCGCAAGTCCTTTGCATTGTTTCCCCCCTCCTCCTCCGAGAGCATGCATGCCTCAATGCCCACTCTTCCTCCTCCTGCTCCAAGGGCTGCACACATTTTAACCTTTTAGCCTTCCTTATTTCCTCACTCACACCACGCGATCCGACACACAAAGGAACTGCTGCAGCGTTTCGGCACACAATTATATCCTGCCTCGACCTCGAACTCCGACACAACAAAACCAAGACAAGACACCTCGTTCAGGGTCCCAGGCCTTGTCTTCTCCCAAATATTCATTTGTATGGATCGACGCGCAAAGGTACAAAGCAAGTAGGGAATTGCCGAACAACCGATTCGGATTTTCAACATACTATGTCATAGCTATGTCATCACCCCGACGAGTTAGGGGATCCAGGGATGCTTTAGCCAGTCCGTGTAGCTGGGAACCTGGGAGAGCCTGAAGGCTCGCGGATGTGTTCTCAATCAAAAAAAAAAAAAGTTGTCCATGTCATCTCAAGGTCAATACGCAATGCAGGGCGACCGATCCGGGGTATTAATTCAGGGTCGAATCAAATGTGGAGAGCAACTCCCCTTTGGACGGCTGGAGAGATGCGGATTGCGTGCGCGTGTCAAAGGCTTGCTATGTAGCACACGTTCATTCGCAATCCGAGCACCAGTCTCAGAAGGGCAGCTTCCGAACGAAAGATGAAAGAAGCCCCTCTCTCATCCGTAAATCCTGTTTCCTTCCACCCGCTGGCATCGAACCCGGCTAGTTCCAAAGTCCATGATCGCGGAAATTATCGACGTTGGACGCGCTACCATCCGGTTTGTGCACTTGACACTTCACTGGGAAGTTCATTCCGTCCAGGAATAAGCCGAAAGATGTTATCTTTACCTAAATCGCGAGCAATCACGTCATAGCTGTCATTTTCTATAAACTCTCTCCCCTCCCCCTCCCCACCCCACTAGAAGACATCCGCTGAAGCGAAACTTCGGAGTCATCGGTCCATGAACAAACCGTTTAAACCTCCCGAAATATAGTAATATGTCAGTTTGGACCTACAACTACACTACCCTAGCTTGCTTGCCAAGAATGGGCAAAGCGCCCAGCGTCACCTGTGCCTCTCTTTTGTACTTAAGCCCGAAAGGGTTGAACATTCATCGACTTCTACACCACAGATTGCAGGTTCGTATCTCTTCCTATTCATTTCCCATCTCTCGAGAGTTCATTTATGGCTTCAACGATACCCCTTCTCCCGTTGTGTGGCGCGCCACCCGGCAGCTCACCAGGCCAACGGGCGTTAAATGTTTACGGCATCAAGCTCAGGGTCGTTTGCTTCTAGGCTCTAGACCCGGCGTGGTACTTGCCCCTCCCCGAGAGTTTTTTTTTTTTTTTACGGGCCGTGAAGAGCAAATCTCCAGCTGCTAGCTTTGGAATGCGCTAAATTACGTCGGGGGATTTTTTATGACCTCCATTTTGTGGCTTGGGTGAGGCGTAATCTCAGCCCCACTCACGTCACCCCCTCAAGAATGTTGCTTCTGGGTACTACCCCCCAAGGCCAAGCTCCGAACCGTTGTACCCAACATGGTGTTCATTATATGTAGATGGTTTCCAGGCGTTATGACGGATAGACTAAGATCGGATAATTGTTGTCGCAGTGACATACTGGATGTGAACCTGGCAGTTGAGGGCTAGCCTGGCGAGGGGCATTTAATGATGCAATTACAAGGGATACTGTTTCGGGCACGAGGAAGGATTACACGCAGGAGACGGGTTCATCGCTGATTGAGAATTGTGATCCTCGTGGAGTCTAACCTGTGGCCAGGGAAGCGAATCTTTGAGGATCGAAGAGCGAGAAACCATGAACTACAACTCATTTGGGTAGGCACACAAAGTACGGAATTGGAGGGATGGGTTATGATGCCCCTTATTTTCTTGACAATTCAATATAAGCAACAACCCCCGCCGGTAGCCGGTGCTATGTGTCATGGGCCCTCCCTGATTTTATACATACAAGAACCCAACCCCATGTTCGCGGCCCGAACTTGCAGGCTTGGCGGGAAATGCGTCATAACATATTCCTTCTGGGTCAAAAACACAGGTAAGTATCTATCCAATGAGAACTACGCCGTTGGAGCTAATCTGGCAGGCGGGAAGTCATCGTCACGAACCTCGCTTCGTGACTGAGCTTGAAATGTCTGGAGGTGGGACATGTTGCTGGCCGGATCGCTCGGATCGTTTTACCTCAAAGTAATTGTTCCTAACTGTCATGACGCCTCGGTAAGCTGCATACCCCATGACTCTTTCAACTTGATTGTTCTTGGTTGACAGTGTATATAAAACTGATAACGGCGAACTGGCGAGTCACTAAGAGCTGATCCTCTGTTTGGGTATATTGCTCATTTACATGTGACGCTTTGAAGCGAAACCCTCTCTCGGGTCCCTCGTGTCTCCGTCCCCCCCCTCTTCACACCCGATATGAGAGGCGGCTTAGACAACGTGGACACAACTGTCGAGAGAATTTAACTGAGTTGGTATACCAAGGGCTGAGTGCTGTGCTGAGAACATTGATGAGATCTCTACACTCTATATTGAATCATTAATACATCACCCATGACCTGATCAGAAAAAGCCACTAGAATGGGCCATACGCAACCTCCCATGCGGGAACGACTACAGCAAGGCCCAGAACGACAGGATCAAGGAGGATTATCATTCCATAGCGTTTATGTATTCCCTAGAGTGGACAAGTGCCGATCGTCGCCCGTTATTCCCCTCCCCATTACGCCTATCCCGAATTCGGTTGCGTATAGTAACCCCCCCCCCCCCGCCTTTTGTTCGTTTCCTATATATTTGTTCCAGAGCCATACTGACGTGGCTAAATGAGAAGCATATATTACTTATGCAGACGCGCGGTGCCACTGACTCCAAAAATACCAGCCTTGCTCGGTAGAATGGAAACCGAATTGGATATGACACGCGGCTTGGAAAGAGTTCCTCTTCTTTGAGAAACTTCAAAGGCTTAGGATGAAACACACCCTTGATGTTCATCGATTTAACCAGTGGATAATTCTTGCGATAGTCGGCTTTGTTCAGGAATTCGGCGGCTACGAATTCTCTGTTTCCTTCCAATACCCCCAGGCCCGAGACCGAGCAGCTAACTTTTGAAACTTGATTTATGCCGATGCCGCTCATCAGTGAGTTAGCTTTTCCAAATGTAAACGATGTGCGACGCTTGCCGACTTGTACACGGCGGCGGCGGAGTATGGCCAAACAGAGAAAATTGAATGCTGTATTCGGGACGCTGGCCTTTTGGATGGTTTCCACACTGGTTGGAGCGGCTGACAGCGTTGAGTCGGTTTGCGCAGTGTGGAATTTGTAATAGGTAAAAGAGTACACGTCAGTTTCATTTGTAGTATTTACAGGCAAGGCTGGAGAACGCAGGGGAACCTGAGCAACACAAAGCCGTTTTTATTACACATGGTCTTCATATTTGTGGGGCTTGGACGCGGTCCGATCAGCCTTCTGGATGACGAGAAAACGCCTGAACATGAACACAGACGGTAATGATTATGCCACTTGACGCATCAACCCACTACCAAGCTACTGGCTTGACTGAGCCCTGGACGCAAAAAAAAAACAGGCTTGTGTAAATCAACCCTTTACTCTTCTACATCCTTGTCTAGCGAGGCGTAAAATCCTGAAACTTGGGGACCGTCTTCTGGTAATAAGCGCCTACCCATCACCCGACCCCAAAAATCCGGGCATGATGTCGGGCAAAGCAAACGAGCAATAGAAACTCGAGGAAGATGTTGACAACTCCTGGTGAGAGGACATGCAATAGCAATTATAATATCTCCCGTTGATCCTGAACGTCACGGGGACTCTGGTGTGGAGAAATATACAAGTTTTATAACCTCGGCCTCCCAATACCCAACCGTCACTTCCATCCAAAAACTAAACTATGTCTCAAAATCTTGCAAGAGGGGTAACGGCATGTTTGTCGAAAATTGTACATTTCAATGTTTTGGAGCATGTATTGGAGCTCCTTTAGAGCTCCATTTTGTTGTCTTAGATACTACGTTATTGTCTCATAGGCAGTATATATGTAGGATGATTTGTATGTAGCCTCCAAGGGCTCCTCTATTGTCCCTTCCATCATGTAGCTTGCGTGCGCTATCGGCACCTGTCCGCTGCCCGCATATTTTATGCTGCGACAATGTTATATGCGCCTTTAGCGCCTCGCGAGGATGATGGAGAGTAGGAGAAGGTAAGTTAAAACCGAGCAACACGCGATCAAGTACACCTCAGCCCATCGCTGTGTTGCATTCCAGAGCGATGCATTCGAAACCCAGACCGAGTACTATATGTTTGCCAGCTATTTTCGTTTCGGGCTCGTTTCTGTGCCGTTCGCCTGTCTTGTGGTATTTGGACGCCCTATGGCCAAGGTGGGGGGTGTTGGCCCGATTTATCTGCCCTTTGCATGTTTTTTTGAAATACCCGGCTGCACCCGTACCCAAGTTTCCGAGTTTGTCTATTGTCCGATTCCTTCTGCGAATTGTACACGCCTGAAAAACTCAGTAAAACACAAGGCTAGACAGATTATATTCGAGGTACACACCCTAGACCCGTTATATAATGAGAGTATTTCCAATTATCTTGTGTATAGTCGCCTCGACTTCGCCCATTGACGAATTTGACACGCGGAATATTTTGTGCCACGCAACGTTCGATATGTCGTGTATGATGTATTACGCCGGCCCCGGGCCTGTGGCTAAGGTTAAGCACCTCAAGCGACCAGCTATCCAACGACAGTGCCTGCATTTTCATATCAAAGAACCCTAGAAGAGTCCAACCGGTCCAAAGCACTCCTGTACCGTCCGGGTCACGCTCGATGTCGTAGTATCCCAGACTGAGATTTTGGAGACGGGGGAGTTTGATGGCCAAGGTACCAAACACAGCAGCAGCGAGAACCTGTACTTCGATGCCTAACACTCTGAGTGGGGATGTCTTTGAGTCCTGCCAGTCGACGAGTGCATTCAAGAGTGATTGGAGCTGCGCAAAGGTGAGTGCTAGCTCAAATATCGAGAGTTCCGTGAGTGAATGGGAGTGTTTGGTGAGGTACGAAGTGAGTCTGGTCTCAATCGGATAGAAGGATGAAGGAATCGCACGGAGGTGAAGTTCTAGGCTGTATAGACTGGGAAGTTCTGTGAGACATGATTCCTGACAGAACCAATCAGTATAGCCAGGAAGTGAGCCTGCTTCCGTGAAGAGGAAATTGAAGTTGACATCGGTTATGGTGTCACGGTGTGCGAGTAGAAAAGCGTGGAGTGTACGGGCGGGGTTCCCCTGTACCTGGCAAGGCTGGCTAAATTTGAACTTCTTGAGGTGGGGGACGTGACCGATGGCGTGAACGACTGACATGAGAAAGCCGGTGTCGGAGCTGAGGCTGAGACCCCGAAGGGTTTCTGAGTGTTTCCGGATGAAGGTTGTGGCTGCTAGGACACACTCCTCGGGAGCCGCTGGGCCGTCGGCTGGGTGGTCGTCAGGAGAGCTGAAGACGATCAGTGAGAACATCTCCAGCGTCTCTAAGCGGAGTGATGGGGTGAGGATTTGGCTCAGAAATTTGGTGTTGGTAGACAAGGAGAGTTCGCGCAGGTTGGAGCCGAAACATTTCCAACCGGGGGTGAGCAGGGCATCTGCGTGAGGGGAAGACGGAGGGTCCAGAGGAGGGGTCCAAGTGATGCTGAGAGCCGCGAGTTGACCCAGGGATCCCATTAGTTTCTTCCACCTTTGGACAAGCTTGCGGTCCTTTGCAGCTGTTGTAAGGTGGCCACTGAGGAGGTTGAACGCCCTTACCAGGGTCGTCGTGTTTGATCTGGATTTTTTGGCCCTGGAAGATAAAGTGTAGTACCAATTGAGCGGTAAACTGGTGTTATGAACCTCAAATGATCGAACATAGTGACCCAGCTTCGAGTCCTGACTAGGAGATGCTGCCTAAGTCAATAATCAGTGGCAGACTATAGGGGACTTACGAGATCATGTGGAGACGTTTGGGATGAGTGAGTGTGGATATGCTACGATATCGTAATGACATCGCTATCTGGAAGAGCTCCCTATTGACTGGATATAGTCTTACTAGTTCGTGGTTGGGAATGTATGCAGATATATGGTACCATAGCTCTGAGGGGAGCCGGAGGTTGGTAGGCATCTGACTTGTGGAAGCTGGCATGGCTTAATTAAGACCGGGTATCTTGGCCGGACGAGGAGTTGGCAACGGCTATCTGCTTGAACCCTCAGCGGCAGGGGAGCAATTGGACAAGTCGGACTCGAGGTAGGGAAAGAAGTCGGCGATGGGTCCTGTCAAAAGGTCAGAAAATATTTTCGCTCGCACGTCGGACTCTTCGGCGGGAGTGGTCAAAGATAAGTACGTGGGAACACTTCATTGTTAGGAATCTTTGCGCAACCCCACAGTAAATCGTGGGCAGACTTGCACATATATATATATGGTCGTCCTCGATCTTTCATGAAATATAGTGATTGAAGGATGTTGAGGTGCTCATGGGAAGGTATTCCTCGTTGAAGTAACAACACGCCAAGTTGACACCAGAATAAAAGGCCAAATCTGAGTGCTTAGGCCTGAAGTTTATTTCCTGTGCGCTCGATTCGGGGGATTACACGAAGATTGTGTGACATATTAATGAAATGCGGGTTTCGTATATTCGGAGCCCCCACAGCTGGGCGGAGGTGTTTCTGAAAAATTGGTGTCTGTGCACCGGGCCCCTTTGATAGATCGAATTCGGATAATCTACTAGAACAAGCTACGACAAGCCGTTATGTGGCCGGATTAGCACAATTTATGCTTTTTTTATTTTTATTTTCCCTGGATCGCATGGCGGCCACTAGGCGAGAGGCATTTCTTGAAGAGATGAGATATCATCAGACTTGTAGCACTTGTGCATGTACTCACAACTTGTACACTTGTTTGGAAATATCAGGTCTGGCAGCCCAGAAGCTCACACCAGATCCGCCTCTTCCGCCCCTCGCAGGTCTCCCTCGAACATGCTTCTAGCGCCGTATCAAATGTTGCAAATGATCTAGCCTCTGCAACTCATCAGCAAGGACAATTTCAACGACAAGAAACTGGGTCCGCGTCTCCCGATATCGGTTGTTCAGCGTAATGAGGGAGTTGCAGGTCTCTTGCGACCTCTGTTCCTCTTGAATCCAGCGCCTAGCCCATCCGAATCCCCAATGTGCATGTGAATCCCGATCTAACCCACTGTGTATTTGGCCAAAGGCGGGGTGAGTGCTTTCTGGCTCAGCGTAGGCGGCCCGAGGCCTAATACGGCTCCGACATCTTCAAGTATTATGACGGTGGGAAACATGACGAGGGGTTGGAAAGCCAAGACCAAGTTGGAAAGAACGGTAGCCACTCGGGCGTGTTGTGTTATGCCAGGCATGGGGCGGGGCGTAGTAGCGGAAGACGATGTTATGTATATGGAGATGGGCGGGGCAATGACATATTGTTTTAGATGAATAAAACGCCTTGTGGTGGTTATTATGACCTCAAACATGAGCTCCTTCTAGCCCTCGACGGCAGGCAGTCATGGCGAGGCCCACAATCCTCCAGACCCTCTTCAACCGTCCCTCACAGTCCTATGTCCTCCCCCAGGACCAATCCAACCACCGCGAACTGGCCCCCATAGTCACCCCAGTAGCGCCCAGGAGAAGTGGACGAGGGGATACGTTAGTGAGACCACCAGTGCGCTTCGTTTTTGTTTTTTTTCCCTCGCCCCCGTCTTCTCTTGCACATACTCAATTCCGGTTGGGCAATGGTCCAGATCCACGTCCAGGGCTCGCCAACAACCCACGTCGATTCTCCATCTCACGCCTCTCTTTCCTCCACCAAACATTCAACGCCGTCGTCCGCACCACCGAGGTTGAACTTGTCCGCCGCCCAGGGACCAGTCAACTCGGCTAAAACACCCATCCACAGAGATCAAGCCGACAGCGACGAGGACGACGAGGACGACGGGGAGTCATCATCCCAGGACGTCTTTTACACTCCCAATTCCTCTCCCAGAGCCTCCATCGCTTCGTCGCCATCCATTCATATGTCCTTTGCCGCTTCTGCAGCAACAACCACTCCCCGCAAAGTCAGCAGGCGTTCCCTTCGCAACAAGACACCCCCACCGCCAGATCAACCTCTGGGCAAATCCGCCCATGAACCCAACAAACCAGACTTGGCGCCGCCTTCAACACCACTGAATAATAATCTCAACACTACTGCCAATAATAGTATGGCTGCAAGTACAAACGCAAACGCAGCCATTACGCCAACGGGAGCTGCTTCCTCGCCTGCACCATCTCCAGCGCGAATTGCCGTGCCCTCGACCCGAACACCCTCGCGATCTAATTCTCTCAACAAAGGCCGTCCGGCTCCCAACGCCCGATCCGCATTGGATCCTGGTCCTGCTGAACCACCCCAGGGGCGCTCGATCACGACAGCAAGCATGGTGTCCACTGGTTCTTCCATGTCCTCAAACTCGTTGGATGGTCATTCCATCTTTTCCGACCTTTTGACGGAAACGACGGGCGCTACAACAGCGTTGCCTGATGGAAATGGCGCCAAAAACGAGCATGCAACGAGGCGCTGGGTCGATAAAGGTGGCAGGTATCCTTCTGGGGGCGCTGCAAAGGCAACCACAACCCCGGCCGCTCCTTCTATCACTCAGCCTAGACGGAAGCCTACCAAGGCTCACACTTACCATGGCCTTGGCGTCCCCGCCACCACCACCTCGTCTACCTTTACAGCACCAAACCTTCACCAGCGATACCAGCATCAGCAGCAGCAGCGTAACAGAGATAAGCATACATCAAGTGTGATGATGAGCATGACTGCGGTGTTGGAAGCTGCGGAGGAAGATGAGCTGTCCAGAAGTGGACAGGAGAATGGTGGATTCGGGTCACCTGCGTGGAAGGCGAAGCAGTTGTTGAAACAGCACAAGGACGATGGCAGAAAGGTGTCTGCTGCGGGTGGATATGGCGCCGCTGGAACCAGCAAGGCGGCACCTAGGGGTTCTAGAGAGAGAAATAGAGCAGCGACCTTTCAAGTGCTAGATGGCGAACACTCGGAGCGGGGTAGAGAGAGGCGAGGTCATTCATCCCAATATGCCAAACATCAGCCTATCACATCATCCCCTCTATCAGCTCCCTCGAAACCCGGCACTACATCCTCCAAACAACAGTTTCTCCAAGTTCTCAACCCCATCCCGTCCAAGACTTGGTCACCGACGATCGAGGTCGCTCGGTGCTGATGGGAAATCGACACTACGCCGCTCCGACTCGCCTACTACATCTCACCGTTCTCGTACCACACTTTTACGTTCGGGTTCACCTGCGCGCTCACACGGTCGTGCACATTCGGTCAGTCTCGGCGCTGCAACGGCTGCTGCGGAGATCTCTGCTCTACCAAAATCCTCTGGTGAGCTCCCTTCAAACGGGACGGCAGGCTACACTTCGCTAGTCCTCCCTCGCGCACCGCCGCCCCTCAATCCTGGATCATTCCAATCCTTATCGTGGTGCGCAGGGTAAGATGGGTGGGGGTCTGATGGGCGCTGGTGAAGGTAGAGTGGATTTGACGAAGAATGGGATGGCGCAGACGACAATGGCGAGTGTGGAGGTTGTAAGGGGACTGGGGAGTGTTGCGGGGCGAAAGGGGTTGTTGATGGGGATTTTACCGCTCGTGAGGAGGAAGACGGTTCCCGATAAGCTGGATCTTATGGGGAGGGCAAGGCGGAGTGAGGATCAGGCTGGAGATGGTGCACATGCTTTGGCGGAGGGGGTTGTTAAGAGTGGTGGTCCTACGTTGGGGTTCACGAGCTATCGGAAGCCGCCAGAGTATGTTCCTTCTGGGAGTGTTCTTGTGCAGGTATGGGCCGTTGGGGTGGATGGAGTGGATGGAAGGTTGGTCGGGGTGAGGATGTTGCATGGGGTGCGTGCTCCTCCTGTTCCTGCAGCTCCTGCTCCTGTTACGAGTGTGGGGAAACCGACCGTGCTTCAGAATGAAGAGGGATCTGCTGTGGTAGAAGTTGGCCAAGAACAAACCCTTGAGGCTGAGGAGGGAGCGGAAAAGTCGCAAGTCAAGGCAAAGGGGCTCGGGTTAGGGAGGAGTCTCAGTCTGCGCGAACGACTCTCTAGGTCCGTCAGTCTTGGTCGATCTGCCGGAAAAGCGTCCCTGCAACAGCGCCGGCAACGACAGCATTCTCCTGATAAGCAACAGTCACCACCTTCTTCTCAACTGCAGTCCCCTGAGAATGATTACACAACTGCGACAACAGGAGGTGGTACTGTGACGGCAGTAGCGAGCGTTGGGTATATTCCTGGGCGAAGTTTTGTTGGGAGGGTGGTTGAGTGTGGATGGGAAGTGAGGGGGGAAGTTGTTAGAAAGGGAGAGTGGGTTGCTGGACTTTTGGATGTTAGAAAGGTGAGGCTTGCTTTCTTGATCTTTTGGATTGGAGGGGCACTCTTTTTTTTTTTTTCACTTTGTCATCATGTTAATTCAAGGATTCATATACCTCCCTTCCTTCTTTCCTTTCTGCTATTCATATTCTGACATGAGATAAATTAACTGACGTGACCCTTCCTGGACAGTGTGGTGCATTGACAGAATTCATCATTGTTGATCGACACCGTATCCACCGCGTACCACATCCCAACCTCGAAGCCCCTAGTGGGTTTTCTCCACCCACCTTTTCACCTTCATCGCCGTCAACCTCGTCTGTCGTACCAACCCAACAACACTCATTATCCCTCGAGGAACTTGCGCTTTTGCCACTCTGCGGTGTTCCAGCCTATCGTGCCGTTAGAACATTTACATATGCCTTTTCTTCGATGCGCGACAACCTCTCCTCGTCCTCAGTGGGCGGTGCTGGTGTTTCAGACAAGGCCAAAAATCGAGCCACAGTGGGAGTTGTCGATCCGCATCCTCCTCCCTTGAATCTGGCAGCGTATGGCACGATGTTCTCTCGATTGAATTTGGGTGATCACGAGAATGGTCGGCGGCGACGTGCTCTTGTATTACGAGGACATGACGGAATGGGTGCCATGGCCGTACAAATGCTCGTGCTGCGTGGGTGGCGTGTTTGTGTTCATGTGCCGTTTATTGCTTCCCCTCCGAATGTGCCCACGACTTCGGCCGTTGCTGATCGGTTATGGAAGAGGTGGAGGAAAGGATTAGGAAGTGGGGTGCGGAGGAGGTGATTTTTGATGATGGAGAGGTGGTGGGGGTGGATGAGGGCCGGAGGGCGGTGGCTAGAGTTATGGATGGGTTGAAGGATGATGGGGATGTGTTTGATGCGGTGTTGGATACGGTGGGAGGGAAAGTAGTGAGAGAGGCTGCAGAGAGGTTGTTGAGATCGCCTGGGAGGAGTAGGGGGGGACCAGATCCAAATGGAAATGGGAACGGGCTTGGCAAGAATGGGAAGGGCGGTATGGTGAGGCCCATGGGCCAGTTTACGACGGTTGTGGGTGATAATCCTGAGAGAGCGATCCCAAGCGCTGGGGACTTGTTCCGTGCTGGGTTGCGTTCGCTCAAATTTGGCGGTGGGGGTGGGACGACGACGGCGACGACGACGACGACATCGGCTGCAGATGCGGAGAGGGGGGGTGGATCATCTGAGAATCTCAGCGTTCAAAATAACAATGGCAAAGGTGGCAAGGTGGGGTACGCGTGGGTGAATATCTCACAGGATGTGGACTGGGAGGGGAAGGATGTAGGAGAGACGATTGGATCTGTTGTGGATCTTGCGTTGGAATATGGTGTCAAACCTTGGGTGGGGGCCGAATTTGCCACGACAAATGGTGTTGGTGCGGGTGGTCGGGGGACGATGGCATCAACGGCGACGGGAATGCCGGCCGAGTCTGCCGTAGCAGCTGTCGAGCAACAGCCTTTGCATTGGGAAGGTAGGCGAACCGTACCGTTTGAGAAGGTACCTGAAGTATTCGTGGATGGTGGTCCGCTGTCGAGTGGAGGAACGGTGGTCGTCAGAATTGCTGCTTGATCCCCTCCCCCCTTCCATTCTGGCTGTTTTTTGTTTCTTTCCTTGTTCGACCTTTCTTTTCTGATGTCTGTTGTTTGATTCCCGCCTCATATCTCGCATTAGAGCTCTCCCCGCCTGGCACATCAAATCAGAGGACCCATTTATCCGTTTGTAACACTAGGTTCTATTTTCTACAGTTTTATTTTCGGCACGGATGCCATATATGTGGCCTTTTATGTCTTTGAGCTTTCCTACACTAGTCGGCATTCTATTCTCCCTCTAGATGCTTGCACGCTACTCTTCCCCATTTGTTCCTGTATAATTATACTAAAACATACACGAACCATGCTCTCGTATGATGTAAAAACCATCAAAGAGCGTCATGGCCCAGACGGTGTGTCTCCAAGCCTCTCGCACAGTCAACTTTCCAAGAGGGTGAGACCGTGACCAAGAAAGGGAAAGAAACCGTCAAGCTGGGTGAATTGAGAAAATGGAGATGAATTGGGAGTTGACAGATTAATCAAAACTTTGTCCTCAAGTCTCAAAAGTGTCCGGAAATAACAGACACTTGCGGGTGGAGATCGGCTCAAGGGTGTGTAACTTCTTAGGAAAGAGCGCCGTTGGTGCGCAGCAACAAAGGGATAGGTGAGGGAGAGGGGGGGGGGGGGTTACGGGCAATCCGTTAGTTGGTGTGTGAAGTCGGGCCCTTTGTGCAATGTGTGTGACGGGGATAATACCTGAAGCGTCCATGGGCATATGCACCCCGTATCGTCATACCGAAATACCCGCAAGGGCGCGGTCTGCATCCGTGTTCGGATTTCCAAACGACATTGGGGGGGTGGGGGTGTATGCCTACTTATGTAGGCATTTCAACAGCAACTGACAATCCGGGATTCCCTGACGGTGATTTGTTAAAGAATGGGATTGTCCGGATGTTTTCCGGTGTGGGCCCCTCCGCTTCGAGCTTTTTGCGCGCACGCTCCGTCTGTGAAAGATGGCGTATATAAGTAATCGAGCTTGGGAAGGGAAGAGGATCTTATGGGGAAAAAAAGAGGAACAGGTAACGGATGGGGTGATACTTACGAGCCCTGATTCGGCCATTCCACGCTCAAGGCCTTCGAGAAGCGTACAGGCCTTGCACAATGGGTTGCTTGACATGTATCCGCATCTTTGGCACGTTTCTGTAAGGACGAGAAATGGAATTAGATCTATGGTGCTCGATAAGCTTCGGGTTTGGGGGACTACGCACGTTGTGCACGCTGGGTTGCTTTTACTTCTTCTTTCACTTCAAATGCCTCGCCAGAGTGAATGATATCAATGATTGCGCTCGGCCGGGCAGCTTCAAGATCCTTTAGAAACGCTCGTGCATGCCCACGGTAGGCGTCTGGGGAATAAATACATTCCGTGGAGAAGTAGTCCAGCTTCTTGAAATATGCATACCTGGTAATCTCCGTCGGTCCCGAAATTCTGGTAAAGTGGGAACCAATACGCTTACATGACAATTTCCTTCTCATATGCATACTTGAAAGGTTTCGACCGCTTGATGGTATCTTCCCCCTGCGTACAAATGGCCGTACATCGACCCTAGTCTGGCAATATCGCCTCGCATGACTAGGAGGACCGCATGGGATCAGGACAGAGTCTGAAAGGGCTTTCGGGAGCATAACGCACTGTTCATGAGGACGGTCTCGGCGATATCATCTGCATTGTGGCCTGTAACGATATGGTCCACCTCAAGCATAGCTGCGCCACGATCTAGTGCCTGCCTGCGGAACACGCCGCAGAAAGTGCAATTGTTCTTTCGACCGACTTGGGCAACGATAGAGTCCATGGTCCACCCGTATAGCTCCTCATAGGACAAGATCTTCAGTGGCATGTCATACTGTTGCTGGTTTCGTTTTACTGTCTACAGGAAAAGAGCCGAGGTGAGCCCGGATGCAATTTCCTGTGGAGATGGACGTGCCTCTAGTGAATCGTCACGGTACCCGGTAATACCTTCGTCTATGGACAGCAGAAACAACTCCAAGCCATAATTGTATCGTTCATTCAGCGTTTTCATGACATAGGCCAACACTGTCGAGTCTATCCATGGTGTTCATGAGTCAGATGCATGTTCCTTTCCCGTTGTTGAAGGATCACCTTTTCCCCCTGATGCGCCGATGGCAACTCTGTCTCCGGTCTTGAAGAGTCCAGCATCGGTGATTGTATTGTGAACTTCGGTCTCGAATACAAAGAAGAAGCATTCCCGACAAATCTGCTGTCCTGTCTTTGGCCGTCTGAGGATTGCCTTCGTTGTTTTGCATAGCGCACAGAGCTTGGGTGCCATGATGATGGGTGAGAGAAAGATTTAGATGTGATCAATGATCAAACACACTAAAATACAGCATCATAGAGATCGAGTGATCTATCGTGTTTACAACCACTACCCCTACATTATAAATTTACCAGGACGTCTAAGAGAGAGGACCACGTTAAGCCCAAAACAGTGAAGAAAGAGTATAGCATCGTAAAGCCAAAAGCCCAAACAGACCAAATAAAAACAGGAAATGAAGTGTAGTAGTACGAATGAACGATGTATGAGTTAACACTGAGAATAGCTGGAAAGCACGCATGAAGAGTACGGTGGGAGACAAGTCAGAGGAATGTAATATGTATCAGAGAGCAAGGCCCTCGGCAACCCGACGCACTAGTGGAGGGGCAATCCCGATCAGGAGAAACCACCATAGTACGGTCAAGGTTGCCCAATACCGTCACCTGGGACGTATGACGGGTGGTCGTGTTGGTGAAGTTGGTTTCGAATGATCTGTCTTTGTTTCAACTTCTGAACTTTCGTTTTGTTTCTGCGATGGTTGTGTCTGAGGAGTCAATGATTCTTCGTTTTCTGTGTCTGGCATTGTTACGCCGGCGCTGTCATGTTCCTGCACCGGAGGTTTGATAGTCGCGCCGCTACCGCCTTGCGCAGAACTCAAGCGGGGGGCGTCTAAATACGTAACATCAGTGACCCGTTTCTACCATCTCGAGTTCTCCTACCATGAGCTGTTACAGAATCGTCCATTAGTCGTTACAAATTTATCAGGAGGTCAAACATGGGGCTTACTATCACTTAAATCCTGAGCGCTTGGTTCGTTGGAGGTCCGTGTATCCTCCCTCTTTCGAGGCCGCCTCATCTCGGGCGGCAGGATTGGTGGTAGAGGGTGCCACTCGGGATCCGGTCCAGAGTCTAACACACCATTGTTGGCACCCGGAAGTCCATCGGTGAGTGTAATAGACTCTTCACGCGGGGTTTCAAGCGCTTCGAGTATAGCCACAGCCGCGGCAGTTGCGGGTTGATCAAGGGTCGGAGTTAGAATAGGTTGCTCAGAATACCTTGAGGGTGACTTGCGACTCTTGGGTGGTACGTGGAGTCGGTCTGCAACAGCGCGTGCTTGTGCGGCTTGACCTCTGGATAGCTTTTTTACCGCCTCAGGCCTGATATCGGCCCACATCTGGAGCGCCTTGATCGAACCCCACTCAATGATTTTGTTATTCAACCAAAGAAGAGAGACAGGCTTGGTCAGGAAGTCGTTGCATCCGGCGGCAAGCGCATTAACACGATCACTCTGCAACGATGATGCAGTGAGTGCGACGATAATCACAGAGGATCGGTAAGGGGATGATGCAGCTGTGGAACGCGTGTCGCTGGACGTGGGCGAAGGAATGAGAGCATCGGGGGGTGTCTGACTAGAAGGAGTTATGGGGGGGTACCCAGAGGTAGCATTCACTTTTTCTAGGTGTCGGATTTCCCTCGTGGCTTCTATACCATCCATGATCGGCATTTGAATGTCCATCTGCAATCACAGTCAGAATCAGTCACAGAAGGCTCAGAATGGCATACCAGAATCAGGTGGAAACCTCCTGTCTTCCACTTTTCGACTGCTTCCTTTCCATTATTAGCTATACCATATCGTATCTTCTTTCTTTTCATGAATGTGGACAGAATAGTTTGGTTTATAGGGTTATCTGTGAATCGGTATCAGTATCCCTGCTGCAGTCAGTGATGGGCAGATATCTCACCATCAACGATGAGGACACTGATTGGTGGTACAATATTCCCATCTGTAGGATTCGCGCCCTTGCCCTTCTTACCAGCGGCCTTGCCCATAGAACCTATAGAGTCATGTTTCTCATGCGTCGGTCGTTTACCCAGTGCTTTCCGGGAAGGCACATTGTCGTTACTGGGTGATTCAGGGGGTGAGGACCTCACAGTCGGAGATACCGCATCCTGCGCTCCGATCTTGGGACTCGCAGCTGGTTTCAGCTCGACCGCCCCTTGCGACACTTCATGTAATGCGGAGAACGATATCGTGTCCCTATCTACACTGGGAAACAGCCTCGGACTAGATCCACGGCGTTGGGTGCTCATGCCCACTTGGTTTCCTCCCCTCTCCATTGGCTGCGGCGAAGCATTCTTCTTTGACCGCGGATGGAAAAGGATTCCAGCCGGTTGGCCATCAGGGCTTGACACCAAGTACCCAGAGGATGGCGAAGGCCCAAGCTTTCCAGCAGGGTCAGGAAAGTACTCGATATTATCAGGCATGCCAAGGGGTGATGGCGAAGGCAAGTTGACAAGAACATGTTCCTTCGTCGAGCGGTCAGAATTTGACCGGGAGCTATGAGGTCTATTTGAGCGGCTGTAGGGGGATCCTGAAGGCGGACTCTGATTGTTGGCGTTGGGCTCGGAAGGTGAGGGGAAAAATGATCCTGGGAGTTGTATCCCAGGGGTCGCGGGCGAAGTGGCGGTAGGGAGAAAGAAAGGGTCGATAATAGGGCGAGTCACAGCGGTATGGATGGCTGTCAAAAATCTCCTGGGTCCAACAGGTTTCGGAATAATCATCACCTCCGGCAGGGGAACAGCCGAGGTCGTATAAGTTGACATTACCGACTGAATCACATCCTTCGTTGCTTTGAAGTTACCAAGACTTGCAAAGTGGAGGATAACGACACTGGGAGGACGTGCTGGGGGTGCTTGTGCAATTACGCGGGTGATCTGGGGGGAGGACCTGGGCCGATGAAGCAAAGAGGGACGGGCGCGTGCATTAAGGTTCAGGGGGTGCTGTTCGACTCGCAGAGCGTGCAACCGTTCTCGTAAAATGCCGACATCATCATCAATGAGAACAAATGACAACTGGGGTTGGTTCTCCGTCCCACTAGTTCCAGTTGGACCAGGACCTGCTGCTTCAGGCGGCATGCTATTAGGTATGCTGGCGATGGAGAAACGACCATCAGGAAGTGGTGTTGTGACACTTTCTTCAGCACTGGTTTCCCTGGTGCCATCGAGGGATACATGACTGACGTCCATCTCCCATGCAGTCAAGTAGCTAGTGATATGACGAGCAAATGGACCTTCCGGGTTCGCGTACAAGGTCACCTTACGGCCTTTGATGGTTTCACCAAATGCCAGAAGTTGTTCCACGGTGGGTTCGGAGTCGGATCCCAAAGACTCCTCCACTATACTACCCAGTAAAGGCACGGGTGTCTTTGGTGCCGGTGAAGCCGTCTTGCTCAATATCAAACCCACTTCATATGTTTGGCCATTTTCGACGTTGTCCGCAATAGTGAACTGCGCATCGATGAGACGAAGAAGCCGCCGAAGCAAGGTCGTAATTTTGGGGTTGGTCTTCCTCTCCTCGTTCGGTGGGTCTCGTTCGTTCGAGTCTTGGCCTTCCTGACTGTCATGTGAATTGACTGAAGCGGCATATTTGTGTTCTATCTTGATGGTGCATCGCAATGATTCCGTGTCCACAGGAGATGCCGTAACACGACCTTCAGCACCCTCGTCTCGCAGAGACGGGGTCTCTGACCGAACACCATGAGGGGTGACAATAAGGCCTAGTTCGACTGAGTCACCGATTTGGGCCTTGTCCAATATCTGACGCAAAATCTACGGAACGCCGTGATTAAGCATAGGTAGGACATATAACAAAGCGGAAAGGACGCACATGAAGCAAGGCATACGAAATCCCGCACTCGTCGCCTTTCACAAAAACGTGTCTCAAGCCCAAATCTCCGTGGTAGAGGACCAAGTCAACACCAGCCTGCGCCGCGACACCACTGAGAGTGTCCCCAACAGCCTGCAACAGTTCTCCGATATCAAACACGTTCTGCACCTTGAGCTCGCCATCAGCATCACTTAGAGACCTCGATTCGCTGTAGAACCTGGACAAATTCGCTGACATGTAGTTCAGGGTCTTCATAGCGGTGAATATCGCAGACATTGATGGGGTGGGTACAGTTAGCGAACAAGCCGAGTACTGCTCCTTGGCGGATTCCAAGAGTTGGGGTGGCGATATTTGTAACATGGTCTGGATAACCATCTGAAACGCATCTGCGAGTTCGACTGACAAGGAGTCTATAGGGGACGAGGATTCCATGGGTGTGACGGGGTTGGAGTAGGCAGCACGAGGTGGTGGTCTATGGGGGTGTTGTAGGTGACTGAGCTGCGAGGGGAGTGGCATAGACATTGTCCGGGAGAAGTGGGGTGCATTTTGGAAGTGATGAACAGCCGCGCCGGCACCCGGTCGTGCCCTGGCCATCGTGGACGTTGTTGGTATGGCTGTAGACTTGGTCCGATCTCCATTTTCATTTCCGGACTCGCCTTCCTCTGAACTCAACAAATCGCCTTCGCCTTCCGAGGAGTCTAGCAGTGGTCCTGGTGGAACTATGACAGGCAGTGAGGTAGCATATGTGATGCTAAATCTACTGGGGGAAAGGCGTTCCAAGGCGGCGCTGCCCTCTGGAGTGCCTCCCTCGGTAAGCGCAGGGAATCGTGCCCTCGGCAACCTTGTACCACTCATGGGCGTTCGAAGCGGCCTTTGTCTGGCTAGCTGACACTTGTGAGTGGCACCCAACACTAGCGACAGAAAGGATCAGCTGCTGTTTGCCTGGGTGGGAGAGGGTGTAGGTGTGGGTGTGGCTGAGGATGAAAGGATAAGCAGGGGTGGTATTTAAGAAAGGGTGGAGCGAGGTGCTGCATTTCAAACCTGACCAAATATGTATGTCGACCGAAAATTCATCAAACTATCGTCACAAATCGCACATATCATTGATTCCTCAAAATATCTATTAAACCTCTCATACAGCATAAAAGCTTGATAATCTGAGACATAGACAGGCTCGATACATCATTACGCCCCCAACCTCGCACCCAAAGACGGATCCGCCACGGGTCGAAGCTCATAGCATCATTAGTAGAATAATTCAACGTCTCCCTGCAGTTCATGGTAGCATCGCTCAGGAAACGGGTCGGTGATGAACAATCGCCAGTTATACGTACCTCAGCAACAAGATCCATGTCATGATAACTGATCCTTTTCCCAGCAGCAGCCCGAGGGTCCTCCTTCGCGTCTGGAGGGGGCGGGGGAGGAGGTCCGCCTACCTGTCCACCGTTGTTCCTCGTGTTTCGCCGTCCGCTCCCACTCGAGAGTGCAGAATCAAGTGCAGCTGGCGGAGGCTTGGGAGGAAGACCTGCCCCTGCCGGAACCGTGGTTTCCGTAGCAAAGCCACTGATACGCTCACTCAGCCGCCTCCCGCCCGCCTCATCCCTTCGAGCGGGCACAGGGGGGTGGGGGGTAAGGGGCCGGGGGTCCGTATGGGTATGCATAAGGATCCCAGTATCCGTTGTATGGTGGGGGATAAGATCCAGGCGGGTATGGGTAATGTCCGCCAACGCGACCGTACTCCTGGTAGGAAGGCCCTTGTATCCCGTAAGCTTGGGGCGGGGGAGCTTGGCTGGCGTTTCCGACTGTCGGTGGTGGGTGAGTGAAAGGTTGGATGCGATGAGGATCGAGCGCGAAATTATTAAAGTAAGGCAGCTGCACAGGACGTCAGCGATGATGCCATGTGACGTCAAATGGTATACAAACCTCCTCGAGGTGCTTTACCAACTCTGAGTGTTTGTTGGCAATGTGCTTCTCGACGAATG
This sequence comes from Lepiota venenata, assembly GCA_004296355.1. NCBI lineage: Eukaryota > Fungi > Basidiomycota > Agaricomycetes > Agaricales > Agaricaceae > Lepiota > Lepiota venenata. The sequence continues at coordinate 840,750 of RCFS01000010.1, forward strand.
ATGCAGCCTTGAATAGTTTTTGGCACGTTTTGCATCTGAATTTCCCTTCGTCCTCCTGTTTGATGTGGGGCTCGGCACCTTTAGAAAGTTCTCTGCAGTGCAACTGTTGGGCAGTCATCAATATCACCAGGGAGCCCACTTACTCGTCAGAGGATTTGCCTCCATAATCACGAGGATTAACGCCGTCACGATTGATGAGCAATGCAATCTTTGAGTCCAACCACTCCAGCCACCGGTCATCTACGAAGAACCATGGATGTCAGAAGCAGAAACCTACAGAAACAGTCTAAATTACCATTCCGCTTCTCTTGCTTCTGCCCCTCTTGCCGCTCCCTGGTGTCCTTCTCATGATCAGCGCCTTCCTTTTCTGGCTCATCAGTCCTCTTATCCTTCTCAATGGTCTCAGTTTCTGTGGATTTTGTCTCCGCAGGAGGTGCCGGGACCAAAGGCTTTCTCTCGTGTTTGATACACTTACGCTGCAATTCTTCAACATGATCGGTTATTACAGCGCAATAATAGCAAGTGTGGAATGCTGCGCGAAGGTACGCAAGATACAAATCCAGCGAAACCACAGTCTACATGGAACCATTTAGAATAGTGGGGTTTAAAAAGAGGCGAAGAAAACATACCCTCTTCTCCTCATACTCCTTCTCGTTGTCAACATCCACCAGGCCTTGGTCACGGAGCTCTGCCATAACTTTCTCGATTCGTCGTTCAACAGCGTCGCTTCCTCGTTCTCTGGGTTCCGGGTCCTCTTCTTCCTCTTCAATCCCCCTGGGGCGTCGCCATAAGTGCGTCTTCCTCTTCTGCCTTATTGTCACTCTGCGACTTGGTTTTCGGTTTAAGGGCAGATAGCCTCATGGAGCGAAGTTTAGCTGCCTCCTCTTCTAGTTGACTCGCAAGAATTTTGGCATTGACTAGATCTTTTGCTAGTCGTTCAGGTCGGCTCGCTACTTCAGGGGTATATCGCACTCGATTAGTGAATGGTTTGATGATATGCGAGACATGAAGCTTAAAGCCTTCGATCTGGGTAAAGGGGGTTGAATGAAAATTCAACAGGACGATGAATATGGTTACATAACATACCTTTTTTTCACTCAATTCTGTTATTGCAAAAGTCATGTCTGCATCATCCTGGAAGCGTATCCATCCAGCACGATAAAAGTTCCGCTTTTGTAGAGGGTCACCTAGAGCGAGATACATGAAACCTGGAATCTTGGAGCAAGCCTATAACAGAAAGGCTCAGCCAGGACAAACAGGGAAAGATGAACAACCCACTTCTTCCAGCTTGACACGCCCAATGTCAGGAGGAATTGTTCTAATCATCACTTGGTTGCCCTCAGGTGCTACAGATATCTCTTCGCCACGGTTATTACGTTTACTGTCTGATAAATGCTTTCCGTTTGCTTCCACTCTGTTGATGTCAGGGTCGACCGTCTCTTCGTCCGCTTCTACAGTAAATTGCATTTCATCATCGCCACCGGTTGGTTTGTTCTCCTCAGTAGTACCATTAGTCTCGATCGCATTTTCGGCACTAGGTGAAGTCTCCTTTGCAGATGAGGATGGCTCTGGCTCAGTTTCATTGCAATCTGGGTCGAACTTGCCAGACTCGAGATCATCAAGAAGAGTATTAATACGACCTTTCCAGCCCTCCTTCCGCACCCTGAAGCGGAGATATTGGTATTCCGGATCATACTTTTCCGCAAACCACGGCGACTTCCTATGATGTTCAAACATCGTTTGAAGCTACGATACAACAGCGAATATGTTTCAGTTACGATGTCGGGACATGACGAAAGGTGCAAATGAACGGAATCGGGACGAGCAGAGGAGGCATAGGGCAGAAAGGAAATGCTGACCTGGTTAGCGGCAAACTCCTTCTTGTACTTCTCCCATTTGCTTCTGATACCATTTCGTGGTTTTGTGCCATTACCGGCTTCTTGCTCAGCAGCTTTGTCAGCATTGTCTTCCTCGATTGCTTGCTGAGGGTAGAAATAGCGAAACCACTCTGCATACTGTTTCAGAGTTGCAGGAAAATCGAATGTATGTGGGTCGGGGGGTGCGCGTCGGGAGGGAGGGTAGGGCCCAGGTGGTCCTCTACGTGGAGAAGAAGAATAACCATAACCGCGTGAGTGGGTATCTATTTACAGAACCAACGTGAGCCAACAGGAACATGCCAGGAGGAAGGCAGAAGGCCAAACCATAGTCATCGTTGTAGCGTGGACGTGGGTCATATCGGTCCCTATCTCTGTCATATGGCGAGAGTGATCGTCGGCGTTTTCTAGTTGCTGAAAGGGCGTGTGACGTGAGCGTCAAGTTGAACACTCAAAGACTCGTGACTTACCCTCATCAGTGGGAGGGCTCCTGCTTCGTCGTCTGCCATATTCGTATGGACCTCTGTCGCGGTCGTATGATGACCATCTGTCGCGGTCATAATTGTCCCAGTCTGACCGGTATGAGTCACCGCCTGGGTAGTTAGGGTCCGGAAATGATGATCTCGGAGGGTAAGAGCCCCGTGGGGAGCGGGAGCGGGAGCGCCGGGGGGGTGGAGGATACGAAGCAGACCAGGACATCTTTCAGAGGTTAAGAACTGAGGCAGAAAGAGAAGAGAACGCAAGGCAGCAGCAGATCAGAGCCCGCGAGAGGGAGGTCGAGCATAGTGAAGCACGGACCTCTAGGGATCACGACGGAGAGCGTGGACGTTGGCAGGCTGCGTTGAACTCAGCTTTATTCTCGACACGCTCAACGGTGGTCGTGATGAAGACTGGCCCCCAAAAGCCCAATTCTCGCATTCAATTGCCCAGTTCAAACTCCGCACCTTCTCACGGCCCGTGCGTCTGTCTCCCACAAAATAGATTAAATCCAATAAATATCCTAGAATATGCTCCTCAGCACGTTGTCCAGCTCGCTCGTCGTCTCCTGTGCCTTAAGCTTTTTCCGGTGGGGTTTTTCCTCGTTTTCAGCCGGTCGTTTCGATGGGCGGAGCTGAAATTCTTCCCCCCTTTCCTTCTTCTTCGCCACACGCTTCTCCAGCACTTTCGCGAGCTCCACGTTCCGCAAGTATTCCTGCTGCTCCGTCCGCGATTGCGACAGTTCGATACGTAGTTTTGCCTGGTGGAGTTGGGCTTCATGTGCTGGAGATCATCGTAATTTATAGTGTATGGCACGATCAGCCCCAGCTCAACTCACCCACTTGCTCCGTCAACATGTTCCATTTAAACTTGGGTAGATACTTCATCGTCCAGACGTCATCTCGCCAGCGTGTGCCCTTCTTTCCGCCAATCGACTGAGCATTGAGCATCTCAGCGACACTCCGTGCGATTTTTTTGTCCTTGAATTCGACCCATCCTTCGGTGAACTGTGGCTTCTTTGTTGATGTATATTTTTTTCTCAAATACGCTCTCTTAGGATCTGCACGGTTATGGCGATCAGAGCACATATAAAAAAAAACATTATCTGGCAGGCAGCAACACATACCCTCCTGTTGCAAGTATACCCTTCCAACTTCTCCATAGGCGCTCATCAAATGTCGTACCTTGGCGGGGCGCATCCCGGGGGGAATCCGAGAAACATAGACAATACCTGCCCTATCTTGAGCAAGCTTGAATGCAGCCAGTGCCTCTGTGGTCAGTGGTTTCGCAATTTTCTGGGATGGGCCCGAATAGCCTTCGGGATCCATACCCTCGGCCAGATCATCGCCATCCCCGTCGCCAACGCAGCTGTTGTCCAGCTCAACGTCCTTGTCGCCATTGTCACTGCCCGCCCTGGAGGACTGCATTTTTGCTTCAAACTCCGGAATGAACAAGTTGCCAGGTTCTGATCGACGCGTTGAGACGTTGATTACATAACGAAAGAGAACCACAACCCGAAAGTTTGGAAACATGAGGCCCAGTAAAATAGTATGTATCCATAACTCGGCCCTGGTATATCCTCCTCTCTCCTCCTGTGCCCCCCACTCCCACCCATCACCTTCTCTCACACGCGGCTCTACTCTCCCTCATGTCCGGCTATCCCGAAAAACTCGACAAGGTGACACTCCCGTTCCGTCTATGCTCACGCGCACGTCGATCGCTCACAAGTCAAGCAGGTGTTACTTACATTAGAGGAAGAAAACGAGTTGCGCGCGATGGAACTCGAGGGGCAGGAACACGTCGCCGAACTTATGAGTCCGCCGCCGCGTGAGATCTTCCCCACATCACCTAACCCCTCAGGCCCCGTACGGCGAGGAAGTATAGCCATTTCGCGCTTCGGACAGGTATGTCCGCTCCCGCCACCTACTTGGCCCACAACTTAATAGTAATAATAATTGTCCTAGCTCTCAGCATCAAAATCTCGCCCGAACACACCGAAACTGTCTACCATTGCGGCCAAATCGCCGTTTTACCAAGCACAGGCTGCTGTGTGTACTGCTCACTGTTGGGGCTCCTGAGAGCGGCCATTAACAACTTTGTTCAGAACATGAGTGACGGTTCATTTGCATCAGGCGCGTCGGACCTTTTCGACGAATACGCTCACAACGAGGACTGCCATCAAGTGACACAGGTAGAGCAAATTGCAGGAAAGCCGGGGATAACCAAGGCCGTCAACAACATTCTGCCCCGACGGCTCAATCGTACTCAGTCCGCCAATGTCCTTACAACTCCGACCCAGGCTAACCTGGTGATCGGTGTCTCCGTTCAGGAATTCACAACGGAAGCTTCGGATAACGAAGAGGAGCTAGGCACAAGGGTCACAGTATCTGCTCCTGGAAGTAGCCTTCGCAGGCGCACCCTTACCAATGCATCAGGCGCCGGATGGATTGCCAGGGCCAAAACCCTTACACAAAAACTCAAAGGGAAGGACAGGCAACCCACGCTCCCATAGAACCTTCCACTATGTCTCATTATTCTCCCCACGTGTCGTTCTCCATATTTCCTCTTCCGCATCTGTCTTCATCCGCTGTGCTTCTCAAGATCCCATAGGGCCATGATTTCCATTATCACCATTATGTATCCATCACGTGTTTGCACCTTTGCATTTCCCCCGGCGAAATCGCTCGCACAACTATTTACTACTGTTCAAATATTTTCACCAAGGACCGTAGGCACTAGAAGAGACTAGAAGCCAGGGGTACTCCTCATGCAAAAATAGAAACAGGTCGTATGCCGTTCAGTCAATCAATCAGTAGGACTCGAGAGAACATCACTTTCCCCTCCAAGCTCAACTTCCACACGGATGGCTTAATGATAGATAGGCACCGGACACGCTCGCCGCATGCCCAGTTATAAGAAGTGATGGGAAAAGAAAAAAAAAAAGAAAAAGTGCAAGCTAATCATAGACAAACTACTCATTTATCTATTCTTGACCAGTAGCAATGTGCCATAACTTCTTGAGGAGGTCTACGGCTGGATCGTTGACACCTTCAAACCTTGAGAACGACACCGCTTCAAGTGTGTGGGTATACTTGCGCAGGTAAGGAGCATACTAAAGAAGAGCGCATGTCAATCACATCAGAGTCTCCAACTATCAAAGCAGAGGAACAGGAAAAGAGCAAATTGAAACGATGGACATACCGCTCTGACAAATTGACGATACCAGCTCCAAGTCTCCCAAACGTTCCATTCGTCACGGCCCCAGGAGCTTCGATTACCCCAGGCTTCCTCGTCAATCACAATTCTTGAATGGGGATTAGGATTTGCCCCGGCCCCGGAGGGTGCGAGACACGCAATGAAACCTTCCAATGTGCGAGACAGAGCAGCTTTCTGTTCGCGAATAAGAGATTCTGAAGCTTTAAGTGCTGTTTCGAGCGCAGGGTTCTCTACATCGTCGCTTTCATCTATTTGTGACAACGGCGTCAGAAGAGTAACACACAAGCATGAAAAGCGAGTTTGATGAAATGTCAATGCTTCGAGTAAATTTTTCTGAGAGAGAGACGGGTTCATACCTGCTTTGGTTTCACCATCAACTTCCATTCCCTGTTTGGCTTTAGCTCGCGCTCTGGCATCGTCGTCTTCCTTCCTTAGTGTGGCGATCTTCCTTCGCGCAATAACAACACGCCCGTTCGCCTTGTCCAACGCTGCTTTCAACAAATCCCACTCAAAAGCATTCAAGTTCGAAGGGTTTTCAGCTTCCCCCAGTTGGCTGACCACAGATCCGTTCAAAAACGTCCAGCCGACGACATCGGTGGGATCGACAATTTGATATTGCATCAGCTTATCAAAAACGATCCCCACCATTTGCCTATTGTGCTTCCAGAATGCTGCCGAGGATGTAAGTATGTCATTCTTAGCTTCGGTGTTCCCGAGTCCACCTCCACTTGTAGCACCGCCGCTGACGAGATTGCGAAGTAAGGGAAGGTATCGTTCGATGCCGTTGAGAAGATGAGAGAAAGAACGTGAGCCGATGTTAAGGAGTGATTGCATCGCAATAGAACGAACGGCGCTATCTACATTGATGTGGGTCTCATCGGACGTTTCTAGCTGGTTTTTGAGGGTGTCGAGGTGTGCGATAATATCCTCGGCCTTGGCCCTTCCACGGAAAAGGTTCAAAACAGACTGAGCTGCTTCATGATGAGGGTGTACTATAGATTGTGTGAGTATTCGGGAAAAGTGGAAGAAATATGAATATTATTCACAAGGATCTTCATATTGGTAAGCCGGTGAGGGCGCTTGCTCAGAAATCACAAATGCATCTGGCTCTTGCATTTGAGGTGGGAGCATCCCGAGAATACGCTCATGATAAGCAAGACGGATTTCAAACTCTATCGCACGGCGAATGAAAGTGCGCTTTGGATGCTGGACAGTCAACACCAAATCCGGTACCCTGACAGAAAAGAGGTCAGCGGACTGAGACCACGGACTGACCATCACTGACCATTCTTTCCACACCCACTGGAAGCCGAAATTGCTCATATGGACGGCAAACCACTCCGCGAAACGGCGAGCGACCTCGACATCCAGTGAGTCCGCGAGGGCAGAGTAAATTTTCCGAATGGATTTGCCAACTGCAGGCCCGACCGTTGAAGGTGAGAGTTTGCATAGCTCCGTAATGAGGCTAATATAGTATATGGACTTCTGAGAAGTCTCCGGCAAGGACGAAGTATGCACCAAGAATAGTCTGCTCTGATGATGAGATCAAGACAGAGAAATGAAAGGAAACGTTTACCTCGAGAACGGTGCTATCTAGCTGCCAGTCCTTTCCCGGTAAAGGTTCATATTCTACTGTTGAGCCTGGTTTTGGCTTGAAAGTGCCTGGAAGATTCCACTTAGGGTACTCCAACAAAAGACGCGCGCAGTCCTTGCGGTTGATCTCAAAGATATCGATAGTGTCAATCAGAACACTGTGAATGACATAACCGGCCGGCGTGTTGGGATCTGGTGACACCTGGCATTGGCATGTGGGCTCAGTCAACGCTCGGCAGGAAAATTGCTGGCCTCACATCATTTGTGAACAGACGGAAGTAGTACTCCGGCCACTCTTCTTTTTTAAACTGCGCTTCGCTATCAGCTTCGGACAGAATGCCCTCGACTTCGATAATCTCTGGAGGCACCAAGACGGCGGGCAGGTTGTATTTAGGTATTTCGTCTTCAGCGGGTGCTCCAGTCAGGTATGGCCTTGGGAAACAATCGGCTGTCCCTGCAAAATCATTCTCGTTGAGGGTATTCAGGGCGTTCAGAAGGCTATCAAGCACCTAACACAAGTCTACAAGTTAATGGGTGTATAGGTCCGATAACGAGGACAAATACCTCGTTTGCGTTGTCTGAAATAACCACGTCAATAGAAACTCTGCTGCTGAGGGCAGCAAGCCATTTTGCGTTTATTGTGGATTCGCTGTAGGTGCGGATTGCAGCAATCATATCATCAACACTCGACGGAGAATGCATTTTCAAAATAGGCCCTGCCTAACCATGGAGGTTTGGAAATGAAACACCACGCCACTCAAATCAACATAAAAACTCACGATTATCAGCCCTTGACCTGCCGATAAAGCTGCCTTTTTAGCGCGACCATGCGAGACCCCAAATTCGTCTAGAACAGCGACAAAGGACTGTAGCAATGCAGTCATAGAGTCAGGGGAGATAAGGCCTGCGACAGTTAGGTGCGCGAAAAAATGTATCTACCAAGAGTTAGCGTGAATCGTGCAACAAAACGAACAAAACCTACACATAGGCGCGTCTCTCGCCATGCCGTCTTATCCAGATAGCCTTGAAAGCCCTTCCAAAAATCTTCCAGTATAAGCCGCCCTAGGACAGGTGCATCTGCTGATGGCTGTTCGGGTTCATTATATAGAGCGCGCAAGAGGGCAGCATAGAAAGGAATCTTGTATGGTTGTTCGGTCACACTGTGGTCTATTTGTCAAAGACTGAAACGAACGCAGACTCCATACTCACCTGGTTCTGAATGCTTCCGAAATATTTGGGATATTCAGTGGCTGATGCTCGCGTATTTGCTTTTCGAGGCGCGGCAGCTCCTCGAGTGCATCCTGTAGCAGGGTGGGTCAGGTCACATTGGCTCGTAGATTTGGTATTGTCTCCGCACCACTTCACCAAGCTTGATTATAGCAGTTTTCAGTTTATCATCCGGTGTCTCGGGCACCTCGCGTCTGCGGTCATCATAGTCGTCTACATGGACGATTTCAATTACAGGCTAGAAGGCCGAAGGGGATGGCTGCTTTCGCTCTCACCTCTGTATCGCCTGCGGTATCCACCGTGTCTGTAACTCATTACCGACCCTCAGAACTATAAGTAAAGCAAATATCCTCTTCGTTGACGCTGACAACGACCGTCGCAAACAAGAAACGAGAGTGGCGGCCTGAACGTGACCACGTGACCAATCCAAATCTCCGAAGGCACATTTCGGGACTTCAAGAGACGCCTCTGCATACGCCGGATTGTTCAACAAGCAGACGGTACCTGGTGAGGCTCAAAACACCCAGAAGATGTATTTCGCTGACGTTCTCTTAGTTATGTAAACCACATGCAATGCTTCTGGCAAAGCTTTGCTAGGACTTCGTGCAACCACTTGGGCCGTACCGCAAATCTTCTTTTCAAGGCCAGATCCCCTGCATGCCGACCTAGCAACATTTTACGCGCCCTCAACAACCCCGACAGGAGCGTAAACACTTCACCTCTCCCAACCTATCAACCTCTTTCCTTCCTCGACCAACCGACCTCCCTTCCCACTTCGAAATGGGCAATCAATGCTCCGTCTCATTCTCCTTCCAACTCACAAATAGCATTATCCGCCACCCGATCTGTTCATGCATTCTTCAATAACCACGCGCTTGAGGATGCACTCATGACCGTCAGCTCCATTCGTCTTGCCTCCCTTCCGCCTAATGCTAAGCTCGACCCTCAATCTTGGGCTGCTGTGAGGAAGTCGCGTATACATTTTCCTCGAGGTGTCTCTCCACGACTACCTGCCCATGCACTTCTTCACGGTCTTGTGCGCATAGGAATGGCACAACAAGCTTCCTCTCTTGCCGCAGGTATGATGAAGACTGGAATCCGAGTGCGCGGGAAAACGCTCGAGAAGATTGTAGATGGCCTCGTAAAAACTTCAGCTGTGGGAAATGGCGCCGGCAACGCTCATGGCACTCGACTTAAAGACAGAATGCGGACTCTCTTACACTCACCACATGTGCTTGCCTTGCGACCGTCCATGACAGATAATCCGAACGTTGCGTCTGCTTTGCGTCTCTTGCACACAGCTCGGCAGAGCAGAAGCCAAAGAACAGAGGCGATGTTCGATATGCTGATTACACTCTGTCTAATCAATGGCGAGATCATTATTGCCTCTTTACTTTTTGGTGCACTGGTGAAGGACTGGAGCGTCAGGTCACAGGCTTTGACACGCATTACCTCACCCTCAACATCAGAAGAACCTCAGGTAGCCCCCCACCCAGGAGATCTCAAAAGCGTATCCCGTTATCACTTTGACACAACCCCCCGTCCATTACCCGGAGCGTTGAAAACCATCGTGATGCAAATCGACAAAGAGTTCTCTCGAGCAACTCGACAGACGCTTGACACCCTCGAATTTCAAGAATCACTTCAAGCACTTGCTTACCTAGCAACGCTACTGGATGATCGTCAAATACCCTTCCCGAGGCTTGGCTCCCTCATTCGCACGATGGCTCGCTGTCCAGTTTCCGACAACTTAGTATGGATCAGCGTTCAAGGTCAAGAGCCAAGCTCCATACACGCTTATCGATACTTTCACGACGTTCTTCGGAGACTTATTGATTCTATGCCTACCAAATCCCCACAAAAGCGCACCGTCAAGCTTGTACGCCCTGCCGGGCTCACAGTGGTTGAATTCCGTATCCCGGACCCCGTTCACCACCTGTTACCTGCACTCAACCGCTCATCATACAGCGCCCTCATTCACTATGCCCTCCGACAGCGTTTCTCTCCCGCTATGGCTACCCAGGTGTATGAACATATGATAGTCAAGCGCGAACCACCATTGTTTAAAGGAGCGGATTCCTCCAACGCCTCGCTAAGATGGCTTGCTTTGTTTCGGAGGTCGGACGTCAGCAAGCAGATATCAAGCGTCCTTCGACAATATATCCCTACCGACCCTCGGGAGTTCGACAGTATCCATGCAGATCCAAGGCATTGGGAGCTTCCACCTGCTCTCAGACACCTCAGCCAGGAACAGTTTCCGTTACCCGCAACACCCCCTCTCAAAGAAATACTGGAAGATAGCTTTACTCTCGTGGCATACCTATCCGCTCTCATCTCCAGCGGCCGCCCGCACCTAGTCGTTCAGCTCATGCAGCTTCTCATTCCCATATTTAGCCTCGACCGTCGCCCCTTAGTGCCCCTTTCTGACGATGTGGCCTTTCAACGCCTATGGCATGAATCCGTCGTCCGTGCAGTCGTCCTCGGGCCCCATGTACTGGCTGTCTTTCTCAATGCTGTCAACAAGTATGGTGTGACCAAGAAAGCACACCTCCTCTTCAGGCTGATTATTGCCGCGTCACGGGCGAGCAAAGATACTCGAATCGCTGGAAAGGATGGGCCATGGCATCCCAACGTCGTCGTTTACACCACGATGCTGCAGACCTACAAAACCGAATTCCAGCGATGCCGTCGGGCGACCGGTGTGCGTATTTTGAACTACCTTTTGCGCAAAACGACATTTGTGTACCAGTTGTATAAGCAAAACTTGGACAAGAACGCCCCTCTACAGTACCAAGCCGATGCTAGGTTCTATACCGCCTTGTTGAAGATCATGTGCAAGTATCTGCCATCACCAAAGTCAACGATGGGAGAAGCTCGCAGCTATCTCCATTCCGTTCGTCAACAATATGCGGAAAGGGGCCATATTGATAACCGCGGCTGGCAGCCTTTGTTGGACGAGATTGTTACCGACATGGAAGAGAATGGATATCCTATTCCGGTCGGGTTCCAACATCTCTTTGTTGGGAGACGTGGCGACTTTGACAACCTTGATGAGCTGCCTGAGGTTGACAAGCGTCCGTTTGCTTTCCCCAGGACTCGCAGGACGGGAGGCCCTTATACTTTACCTACCTATAACACCAAGGGTCTCCCCTTGCGTCGTCGTAGAACCCGCGAAAGGGTACGCAGGTTACGAGCAGCCAGGACGACTTGATAGAAGTAATGTACTAAATACACCACAGTAATAAAACTCATGGCTGCATTTCTGGGTCTATTAAAAACATTCTCTCTTGTTGCCTTTTCTCTTCTAGCTTCTTAGCCAACTTCTCCCTCCTCTGTGCTTTCAACAGAATCCTCTCGTGGGCTCCCCCTGCCTCCCTCGTTTCTGCTGCGGGCGACGCAATTCCCTGAAGGTATATCACCACAGAATTTCTTGTGTATTCTCGCTCCCTCCACTCTTTCCCAGCTCCAGCAAGCTGCTCAACAAGTTCCTGTGCGCGTGTCTGTCTCTCCTGCGGCGATGGAGCAGCGACGCCCCTCTTTGGCATCATCGCTAAATCAACCTTGTACCCCTTCTCTAAATCGCTCTTCACTTTCTCAAGCTTGGTCTCCACGTCGGCCTCAGACGAACTCCAGGTCATTTGCATCTCCTTGCGCACCCCCTTGGTTGCATTAGCCTTCGCGCTTTCACGTGCATTCTTAGCCTTTTTATACTCCTCGCGCGTATTAATGATTTTGACGATAGGATCCGGGTCGTTGGCAACCAATCGGGCCTGGTATACCTTATGACCCTTGTTTGCTCCCCCTTCTGATGCACCAGGCTGCTCAGAACCGAGAGCAGCATTAAGTCGGTCAACTTCGATTAAGACGTCGGTGAGGGGTTTGAATGATGTGAACCCTCCATGCTCGACAACCCGTACTTTTTTATACGGAATGTCAGAGTTACGGAGGCCAATCTCTTTACGCAGCCGTTCCTCTTTCTTGAGATTCTCCTTGGATTTGACAGGCTTTGAAGGTTGGTTATTTTTTACCCAGGCTGCCCGGGCGTAGGAGAGGTGGAAGGCGCGGTGGGGAGTGTGTGGTAAGGGAAGGGATCACTTGAAGCAGGGCCTCGACATGGGGTGCTTGATGGTGTTCGTGGTGACTTGAGAAGTTCGACCGCGATGGACCGGAACGTGGAGAAAGTGTTCATTCTAAGAAATTGATGACGAGCTTAGCGCATGTCCTGGTTCCAATGCGAACACACGTACCTTGAGCGATCAAAAGGTCAGCAGTTCGGATGGCCATTCGCTCAGAACGCGGAGTCGGAGAACATTGATCGGACATCCTGGTTTGTTAGGGAGAAGGGGTGCAGGCAAACATAACTACTTCCGAAGAGCCTGCCATTGTGGCACCTTCATCGGCTTCTCCTAACGTTATCTACCCTCTTCCCCACTGAGGATTATTAAATCTGCTCATTGAACGAGACCATCGGATAACTGCTTCATGGATCACCAGATATTCCCACCGCACTGCCACTAGTGACCAGTAGTGCTCCCTTGCCAGACTGAATAATTTATGCACAAGACACCGCTAACCACGGAAAGCCAGGATACTGGACGATATCCTCGAGGGAGTTTGAAATATATTCCCGTCAATCGGATCCACCCAGGTTCACCAGGGTTCACCCCGGTGCCACATTTTTTTTAAAACCCTCTAGCACCAACGGAGTTGTGCCTCACTGCCTTGACTAAAGCCAACTCCACATCCGGTTCACCCGCAGACATCAAAGCGCATGGCCTCATTCACTTTGTTTTAGTGCCTCTTGCTCGTCGATTCGGACCGGGATTTTCGGTTTACGAGTCTTCATATTGACACCCGATCGATACCTCCCAGCATCTAACATCAGGTTCAATACCATTGACATGCTCCTCGCAAAACTTGGCGATGGTCTCCCAAAGCCGCTCTCGGAATTTTCTCTCAGATCCTTTCCCAATGAATTGGTAGTGATACCCTTCAGCAAAACGCCGCAAACGACACTCGCTCCATGTCCTGGTATTTCCGATACGGGCACCGCTCATCCCTGGCAAGATTGCAGGACTTGAAGGGCTTGAAGCTGTGCCTCAGGGTATCTCACGCAATCATCCAAGTAGATGATCACCCTTTTTTTTTGGCTTTTCACCCACGAACTTATCGTATTGAGCCTATCTATTTGCGACAGGGTAGTACAGGTCGTATCAGCCAGGCAAAACCGGGAACAAGCGTCCTTTGTAAGACAAAGCAAGCCTCTGGAAAAAGCCACCGGCAGACACTTGGAACACATGTCGGAAATGTCAATCATTAACCGCTACCGTATCGGCTTTCCAGATATTGCGCAAAGTCCATCATTGGCCACGAGACAAAAATTGGTTTATAGGGTGGGGAGAGCTTTGCATCAGCTGGCTGACTCTATGAGTGTGTACAACGTAAACCGCCGCGCAGGCCTGTTCTATGCAACGTGTCTGGTAGGGAGTGTTGTTCAGGGCAATACGGTGTCCGATGGAAAGGCCAGGACTGATTTGCGGTGGCGTCAGAAGAGGACGCAATCGAGTTATCGCCGGACCTCCACAAGACACTTCTGTCTAAATGTCCTGATGATTGCTCAGCAATATTACACTTCCAAGCCCTACCTACATAGTCTCGAGGGTTCGGACAGCATGTTACTCGAGCTCCAGGACCATGGTGCAGAGCCCGCTTCCATAACACAACGTAGCGTAACCGGACAGGACAGCCCGTTCCAACCGTGCCCGGTGAGTGAACCTCGGCATCAGACTTCGTAGCGCCTGCCAAGTACCATGATTGTGTATAAAAAATCTACAGGTTTATATAATTAAGTAGGATTATCTAGTCGAAGGGAGTAGGAGAAAATACATTAAAGCATGAATAAGGAATATGAGCCAATGTGCGTCCCAAAGCTTGGCAAGCACTACGTTTGGCATGAGCCAAGTATTTTGGGCATGTAGCGTGCTGCACGCTACCGATGAGTTGAATAGCATCACCGGATCACCAGGTAGCTTCGCGGGAACTTTGAGCCCATGCCAAGTGACGGACATGGTGAAAAGCTGCCTTGCTCACCAGCCGGCACCGCTATTTTGGGATTTTTATATTGCACTGGGTTACGAATCGGAAGCCTCATTGAAGTGGCGTGTATTTCCCTTCAGTAGGTCGTTTTGCCTCTCGCCTTGCGGCCGACGTCCTAAGCAACCAGGCCAAATTCTCATATACAACGAATGTTATGCAATTTCCTGGGAGAACCCGCACAAGGCTGGTGCCGAGGCCACGGTAAAATCCTCTGAAACCTTCTCGCTTCCAAGTGCGCCTAATAGTAGTGGGAATATCAGGGAATAAATCTCTCTGGGCGTTGTTCTATCCGATAGAGACGGAAAACCCATCAGCTCCGTCAGAAAGTAGGAGCGAGTAACCGACCTGTATCCGCGATCGAACAACTTGGTAGGGGTATGTAGCAGCCGATGCCATGAATTTGCTTGATATTGACATTGTTGAATATGCCAGATTAGACTGGATAAAATGAGCCCGTTTCCTGCGGCCTTGCGGAAATTACTGACTAATTTATCCAAATCTTGATTATAAATTTTTCCAGCTCGTTCCGCTTGTCGCCGCTTCTGATCAAAACCCCACTTTTTCATCTTCTCATATGCCATAAATTGTATTGCACCATTAGAAACACCAACAAGCGCCAGTGTGGTACCTCTGAAAAGGCCCAAGGCACCATCTGTGCGCAAGATGGTGGACAAACCATCTAGTAAGAAAAAAATTGATTAAGAGACCAAACAGCATTTCCTATCGACATACCCCATAGACCACGATACGCATTGGGCGAATTTTTTGTTGTTGCAAACATTCGAACGCGAATCAACCAAAATGGGTTGGTCATGACGGCCGTCACAGCACCTTAGCCATGCTTTCAGTACCCAGCCAGTCTTTGCAGCAAACGAGGAACGGACTTGCTTGGGCAGAACATATCAGATATTGAGCGGCAGATAAAGGTTTGGTAATATCCCCTCCACCAGCCCGTTTCTTGAGCATGTTATAACTTGTGACACGAAAGAGTTGAATCAAATCGTCAATCGGGGCGCAGGATAAAGAAACGCGTACAAAAGAAAATATAACCCCCAGCTCGACGCATTACCCGCAACGTTTGGAGAGATACCCCGGTATAAGCCTTTCCATCCTTGTTGCTGCTTGATGTCTTTCAATGCAAAGAAGATCTGGCGTCCGATGCCACCCGTCTGAGCGCCTGTGTTAACCTGAAATTTGATCTTGAGAAGATCCAAGGGGTTCAAGCACAGTGTAGTTACAACCCCTGCACCTAGACCTGCTACTGCGTGGTCCTTTTAGCCACAGGCAGACCGGTAACAAGAAGTTGGGGTAAACGAGTTGGTAGGCGGGACGAAGATCGAATACATACAATGGCGGTGGTTGCAAAGAAGCTCGACGGCTGTTTTACCATACCAGCCCGTGCTGGTATATGCGCCAGGCTAGGACAAGAAGATAAGTCAAGAGGGCGAGACGAATGAGCTGTCGACGTCGACCACTCGACTCCGGTGTCGACGAAATCCCTCCACCTCGTCACGTGCAGGCTCCAGCGCCAATTATTTCATCACTCGCCCATTCCACAATAGGAATTCCATCTTCAATCGCCGTACGTCGCGCAAACCCTCTATTGTGTCTCTCTCCAGCCAAATATCTCGCATCCAGAAATATATCAGCTATCAGTGTCTCCATTTCCACGTCTTCTAGGTGCTGGGTGCGCAGACCTGGACATTTCCGGGGCTCCGCGCTTGCGCCTGAAGCAAAATCAACGCCATTACATCAGAACATACTACCTCAATTCTGGGATTCCTGACCACCGGAAAATGTGACTATGTCTGTTATAAAAGCTGCCTTTTTTAACCGTCTATTGGAGTGGAAGAAGCCACTTCTCAATTTAGTGACGCATGCTTCTCTCTACATTCTGATCTCAAAGTTAATGTTTTACCCACGACATTGTCATGGCCCTGCCGCGGGTAGTGGGACCGACGGTCCCTTGAATAGTAAATGATCGGTACCGACCACAAGGGAAGCCACATCTTACACACCTTCCTTCGCGACGTGCGAGAGGAACATGGGCACATGGGCATTATGATTGTCAGAAGCCACTATGACATAAACACATAATATATGTGGTATGATACTGTGTACTTCCCAGTACTGAGCTGCGCTTGTCGCCGGATTCCATTTGGATCATTGACGGGGTTGTGTGCACCTTCTCAGATTTCACCGAGTCCTTTTGGGTCAACCTTCCCCCCATCTACCATCTTGCGAGATTGATTCGTTTGGGCTCTGGGAATACGTTCATACGAGTTGGAGACGGCGCCCCGCTCCAGGTAGAGATATAATAAAAGGCTCCTAAAGCCTATTTTCTTCACAACGGCCCGGTCGCTTCCCAACCTTCCCGGCCATTGATATGTCAGCCTCCACGAGCGCTGCAATTTTAGCGCATGCTTCGGCCTAGAAAATAGGTGTTCCGAGCGGTCGAGAATCCCCGTGAGTTTCGCTACTGTTCATTATACTATTAGTGTTTCCCGACCGCCACAAAGTGGCTGATCAAAAGCCAGTGGCGTTTCTGACATCAAGAACGCTTAATTACTTTCGGGACTGTCGTCCCTGGACGGGTCGGAATATGAACATTGGTTGTCCCCGCCTACAACAGGACCCGGCCGATTCGTTCTGGTTAAAGCATGTCGTTCCCAAACACCGACGATCCAGCCGTAATCCTCATGACTTTCTATATCTAATACGGCTCCCTCGTTTCTGACTTGGAATGCTCCTAGGACTGATGCATTACCCACGACTCCAACTGTTCACAAGTCGGCTGACAACTTGTAGAATACTGATTAGAAAACCCTACGCAAGAGGTACCACTCATTTCGGTCCTATCTACCGGGGGGCATATATCTGGCCAACTTTCACCGACAAGAGTCCAGGTAATGGACCTGTATGGGACCGAACCCGTGTTATGTCCCCCCGGTTTTCTCCATGCTGTTTTGACAATGTCAGTTTTTGGCGAGATCAAAGTTAGATGATTGTTCAACACGCCGCGCCGGTATACTTCTGTTACCTCCCGCGTGGAGGCTTTTACGAGATGACAGATATGTTATTTTCTGTTTTCTGCGTGCTCCCGCGTGTGAAATTTATCACTTCGTACTTTAAATCCACTTTACTAGCGTCAAAGAAACGGAGGCAGTAGCACTTCCTCTTCAGTTAGAACGGAAACCTTGTTTTACTCCGGCATCGCTCGGCAAGATGCGCCAGCTGGTTGTCTGATGTAGGTTGTCAGTGCCAATGCCGCCTGCTACCCTCTTATTTCTCTCAACAAGACGGTCTGTATGTTTAGGTTCCATCAAATTTAAATGGAGGAACCAGAGGAGCGACTGGATTATCTTTTAGGCTAGGACCCAAGCTAATCATATCTCTAGAAGCTTATCGCTATTCCAGGAGTGGTATAATTATCCCGAAACCCTGGGTTCCCCTGTTCCCCTCCCGATAATTTTTCCACTCAGTGCTCGAGGATCCTTGGTAACGGGTCTGGGTTCAGAACGAATGCCAAGCATCTCGAAGAACTCGAGAGGTACATTCGAACAGACATAATAATAGGGAATGATCCACGTCGTATTCTTTACACGGCCTCCCATGAGCACTGAAAACCGCCTTGTGCAGCTGTGAAAATGTGGAATTGAGCGTTAGCCATCATGCTGGATTTCTCTCAGGGGTTTCGATTATACCCCGCTTTAGGGCACGGCTAGGCTGATTAGAGTGGACCATCCCTTAGTTGCATGCGCGGGGGTTGACCCTGTAGCCCTTGGCCTGAAATAGAGCTACTGCGATGTAGGAACGGTAAATCACCTCAAGGCGGACTCGAGGCAAACGCCGTAACCAACGCCCTAGCAAAATAACGGCTTGGTTTCACAGTATTATTCATCGAACTTCCGCTCGGTAGATCCTAACCACCTTTACCCCCCAAAAACACCTGTCTGTCACCTGTAGCTGTCGTAATCTAGGATATGAACATCTCATATTCGTATGGTATCAGCACCACAGCGCCATTAGGAAAAACAGACGTACTCTAACTCTTAGGTCAGGAGTTGGGGTTAATTCTCCCATCTATATGTAGCTACCATCCCACTATTCAAAGCGTCTTCCACGATAGGGCAATAGGGTGTTGTAAGGCACATGCTGGGTGGGAGCACTGCCTTAGGAATACAGCCGACAGGGATCTGATAAACTGCCTCGATGGGAGGGACTTCCACCTAAAGGAGAGTTATACCATGCTTTGTGTCTTCTGACAGCCATGAACAGCCTCAAGTTATTCGGGCAGACACATGAACGTTAGCTGCTCCTTGACCCAAAGGGGATATTTTCTGCCTGGACATTGAATTACGTGAACGCACCTACCCGTCATATCATGTGAAGCTAGGTGAAACTTCGCTCGTTTCCTTGCAAGAGACTTGGATTTTTGCGAATTTAGGGATAAACTCCAGCCGCAACACCCCCGATAGCTTCTCGATTCCCAAATTCCGTCCGCAAGAGTAGGGCGTTTTCTTTCATGCTTGTTCATTCTTCTGGGTGAATTCATGTGGCCTCATACGCTGCGGAAGTTGTGAAACATGCTAGGTATGGTGGGTCCATCTTTGAATGTTACTGGTTCATAGGAGTTGAGGGCGACGTGAGATGCCTGCAGTGTAACTGCCTCGCTCCCGAATTTCCAATTTCTGTCACGGGAAGGTGGAGAAGGGGTGATGTCGGCTAGTACGACGACCCGCCGGAGTAGTGTCGTGAGCTTGTTGTTATTCACCCTGTGGTTTTAGCCCTGGTATGCTGCTGGGTTCGTACTGAGGCGGTTCGTGTACTGGATTGCTCAGTAAAGCCGTACCCAATAAGGTGTCTCCATGGTTTTGTTTAGCCGAATGAACGTAAGAGGGTTCCAGTTATCCCTTATCGTCATTACATACAATGTACGGATGCGTCGCCATGAAGTGAGTGAATACTCGTCCAGTGGCACGCCAACGCAAGGGCCACCGAGTGAGACACAACCTGTCAGCAGGACGAAGGTTACCTCGTTTTTGCCGCGTGAAAGGAGATGCAGGTGCGGACCGAGGCTGCCCATTTTGCTAATTGAGTCGTCTGCGATGGATCAGACTCAGCGAAGGCGAGTTAGTAAGTGGCAGACGGTGCGCTATTGGAGGCCGCAAGTCTAATCGAGTGCATTGTTCGCTTGTTGACAGAACACGAGCCACGGAAGGTGGAGCTGGGTTTGCAGGGTTCAGGAGTGGTTAATGCTCGGCGGAAAGCCACAGAATGAAAAGGTGTGAACCCGGGTTGTAGTGGTGTAAGGAAAGAATTTCAGGGAGTCCGACATGAATGAGACGCTGGCAGGGGTCAGCGACCAAATTTACAATTTGGCCCTGGACCGCCTTTATATAGTCCTCAGATGCCCGTTCTGCATATCATCCGTCTTCGACCACCTCTGTTCACCAGACGCGTTCTAAACACTTTTTCACGCTCATCTACAACGGTTGCGATGCCTGTTCCTTGGACTCCAAACAGATACCCCAAGGCTCGTCGTTCCGACCATATCGACACATATCAAAGCGCTACCAAGGGCACCGTGCGGGTTCACGATCCCTATAATTGGCTGGAAGAACACACCGAAGAAACCGACAAATGGACGTCTGAACAGGAGGTCTTCACCCGGGCCTATTTAGATCAGAACCCTGACCGAAAGCGCCTTGAAGAGGCCTTCCGCACAAGCGTTGATTATCCCAAGGTATTTCTATCGTATTTCAGCTCACACCTGTGCCCGTCCTCAACGGCTCTGCTCAGTTCAGTGCGCCGACTTTGCACGATGACAATCGTTGGTACTGGCACTACAATAGCGGATTGCAGCACCAATATGGTGAGCCTTGCCGACTGCGGATCATCCATTTGAACTTTTTTCAATTCTGGGGGATTCAGTAATCTATCGGACCGCAGACGACAAACTCCCTGAATTCAAGGACGGGTCCGAACCTGGCGAAGTGTTCTTTGACGTACGTTGCCTGCCTGCTTCTTCGTATCATTCTCATCGATCATCTAGCCAAATCTTCTGAGTGACGATGGTTCGGTGGCCTTGAGGGACTACAGAATCTCCAAATCAGGAAAGCTGATGGTTTATGCTCTCTCCAAATCTGTGATGTCTCTTTTCATTTGTTGTTCGTGTTGCATCTGACCCGTCTGTTATAGGGAAGCGATGAATTCACCATCTACGTCAGGCCCACAGATGCGCCACTGAACCAAAAAGAAGATACTGGCCGGCTCCCAGACGAGATTAAATTCGTCAAGTTTTCCACCCTCTCATGGACCCCGGACTCGAAAGGGTTCTTCTATCAGGTTGGTTATATATGCTACTCCCTATGTTCATTCCGTTGACAGGCACGATATCAGCGCTACCCTAACCAGCAGAATGGTCTTACCAATGGGCTTAAAGTTTCGACGGATGAGAATGCCATGATTTACTACCATCGCATAGGGACGGATCAATGTGAGAAGATAATTTTGCTTCGGATGCCTAGCTCATTATATTCTACGTACATTCAGCGGAGGATATTCTAATTCACCGAGATGAAGATCATCCGACGTGGATGTTCGGCACCGACGTGACGGAAGATGACAAGTACCTCATTCTGTACACCTCCAAGGATACCTCACGGGTGAGTTCTTGTATCTGGGTTCGCACGCAAGTGAGAGGCTTATTGTGTTCTAGAAAAACTTGATCTGGGTCGCCGATCTGGAGAAGGTAACCTTTGGGAATCCTATCCAATGGAAGAAGGTTTTTGATACCTTCGATGCTGAATACTCATGGTATGTTTCGGGCTGATCAGCATCACCTTGAATCGCTGATTACCATTGGCTGTTGTAGTGTTGCTAATGACGGCTCGATTTTTTATTTCTATACCAACGAGAACGCTTCGCAGTACAAGCTTATTTCGGTCGACATATCCGCGGACAAGCCTCAGCCCACAGTTGTGATACCGGAACGGAAGGACGCTCTCCTCTGCGGCGTCATTCGTGTGGATGACAATCGCTTTGTTGTCAAGTGCAAACGCAACGTAAGTTCCATTCCAGATACATATACTTTTTTAACCCGACACTTTCTCTCTAGGTCAAGGACGAACTCTATATCTATGACAACAATGGCACACAGCTAGAGCGGTTGTTCCCAGACTATGTGGGAACCATGTCTGCCCATTGCCGTGCGGACCACTCATGGCTTTTCATCACTATGACTGGCTTCACTACTCCTGGGGTCATTTCATATTATGATTTCAAGAGGCCTGACGGCCAGCGTATCACACCATTCCGCCAGATCGAGGTCGAGGGCTTAAGCGCTGATGATTTTGAGACTCGCCAGGTCTGTGGTAATACTGAGTATCGTTCCATTCTTCCTTTTGACCCCGCCCTGTTAGGTTTGGTACCCCAGCAAGGATGGCACCCAGGTCCCTATGTTCATTGTCCGTCACAAATCGACTCCTTTTGATGGAACCGCGCCTGCTATCCAATACGGTGAGAAGTTCTGTATTTAGCTATGCCCATTTTATACTCACCAAGCCTCTAGGATATGGAGGGTTCAGCGTTAACGTTGACCCTTTCTTTAGTCCAGTGTTCCTTGCCTTCATTCAAATATATGGTGGCATTATAGCGGTACCTAATATTAGGGGCGGAAGCGAGTTTGGAGAGGATTGGCATCAGGGTGCTTGCCGGGAGAACAAGGTAGGGGCATTTCCTCCCATGTATGTGCCGGGGGGCCTGAACACTTGAAAATAGAAAAACTGCTTTGACGACTTCATCGCCGCCACGTAAGAAGAGCGAGGCTGTTTTTGTTCCTGGTGATACTGATCAGAAAAACTGCAGGGAATACCTCGTCAAAAACAAATATGCGGCCCCAGGGAAAGTTGCCATCAATGGTGGTTCTAACGGAGGTAACCAACCATTCCCGTTGCTTTGTTTGAGACTTTCGAGGGTAACACACGAGCCTTTAGGTCTTCTTGTTGCTGCTTGCATCAACCGTGCACCCGAGGGAACATTCGGCGCTGCTGTAGCTGAAGTTGGTGTTTTGGACTTGTTGAAAGTGAGCTGAAGTTCAAGCTTGGTTACGCCATTTCATAACTGATTCTTTTCGTACCCTTTTTTTTTTTTTAGTTCCATAAGTTCACCATCGGTGAGGGCTTTCTGCGGCGTCTACCACCGCTCGTATTGACTGATAGTGGCTTTTAGGCAACGCATGGACGAGCGACTACGGTGACCCTGACTCGCCTCAGGATTTTGATTTCATCTACCCTATATCTCCGCTTCATAATGTTCCCAATCGTGTATTGCCCCCCTTCATCCTCTTGACAGCTGATCGTATGTTTCCTTTCTGATCTGTTCCAAATACGAGAGTTTGACTTTATGCACTTTCTCACAGATGATGATCGTGTGGTGCCCATGCATTCCTTCAAATATGCTGCGACTTTGCAGCATACTGTACCCAATAATCCCCACCCTCTTTTGCTGCGCGTTGACAAAAAGGCGGGCCATGGTGCGGGCAAGTCTGTTGAGAAAAGGTACCGAAAAAGTTTCCCTATCAGCCTATACCTTGTATAGACGGCTTTTCCTGATCATATACGCTTTTTTTTTTTTAGAATCCAGGAATCATCAGACAAGTGGGGATTTGTCGCCCAAACCCTGGGATTGGTGTGGAAAGACAAGAAATAGCATTTGTAGGGAGCCCCGGGTGGGTGAAAGCAGGGAGATAATATGTTGTTTATGTCTCTCCTACGTTTTGGACTTTAGGGATTACTGGGTATGACGCCATAAGGGCTCCTGTTGGTTTACTCTATGATAGCTTAGGTTTCTAGTGTTGGATAATAGCTAGGTACTGTCCTGGTTGTTTTGATAACATGACAGGCCTTATCTTCGGAACGGGTGCAATTTTTTTTTTGTTTTTGCGCGGATGACCGCTTGAAGGGTGCGTGTGTGTATCCTCTTGTCCCTTTGGTGGTAATTTTATGTACCGAGCCACTCGCCTGGATATGGGATCCGGGAACAACCATGGATCGCCTCAGGAATGTGTCAAAGAAAGAGTATCAGGTTGTATTTCTGTCTTGAGAATACGGTTCGTCTTGGATTTCGGGACCGGAGCTTCATCCGACAAGGGTTTAGCTTCCAGGATGGAAAAGATTTTTGGGGCGATAAGAGAAACGGACCGCACCGTTCGCGTTTTCAGTGATGTAGAATCGGCGTAATATCATGATGGCTTCCTCGCGACAGAATCCACCCGTAGCGTTGTAGGGCAGATGGCAGGGGTGACCGAGACTGTGGAAAGAGTGATGGGGAGTGTTCGAAAGCGGCCGTTCTCCATCTTCTGTTAAGAAGGGGGTACTTACTCCTTATTTACGCCCAAGACGCTACCACACCCCCCGAATCTATCATTGGCACAGCCGTAAAAGACCTCTTTGATGCCCAGCTGACGAAGCGCAGCAGCACACATGATACAGGGCTCGACTGTAACATAGAGAGTGGTGGTGGCAAGGGGGTAGGGCGTCATTTTTGGAGTGAGGATCTTGTCGGCAAAGATGGCGTCGATGGCTTCGAGCTCTGCGTGTCGTGTTGCCTGTGGATTCCCGTTAGTTTGGGGGGAGGCACGTCATTTGTGAAGCAAAGACAATTTAGTACCAACGTTTCGGAACTCGTTTGTCCTGTTTCGGGCGCTTGCGATTATCGCACCATCTCTCACGAAGACACAGCCCACTGGCACCTCGCCGGCCGCTAATGCCTCCTCTGCCTGTATTTGGGGGTGGCAGTAGGGGATATTATTCAGTGGATTCCAAATGGACATAACATACCATTTTCATGGCTTCCCACATCCACTGCTCATGGAGGCTGTTCATTTAGCTTGAGCAGGATGCCGTGGCGCGGTGATAGCGATTCGAGGCGTGACTTGTTCTGGCCTGCCCTCATGTCCCTGATAATTATTCTCGGAACAGAGAAGCAACTTTGTATCCAGGCCCCGTCCATCATCTATCTTGGTCCTCAGCCAAATGCTGGCCGTCCTCCTCCTCCCCCTCCTGGCCGCATCTCCATTCGTCGCGGCCTCCAGTGATGCCGTGCTTGTCGCAGCCCTGGGTCCTCTGCTGCCCCGGCAGCAGCAGCAGCCACCCACGATGAACGTTCCTTCCCAATGTAAACCTACCTGTGATCCCGTCAATGCTCTAGTAGCCTCGGTGAATTTTGCAAAATTTCCACTATTTTCGGCCGCAGCTAACCGTATCCCGAAATATACAAGGGAAATTGTCCACCCTCATCGTGCTGCAACGCTGACTTTGTGAACGGGTACTTTAACTGTTTCAAATGCGTCGGAACGGCTTTAAATGTATCGAGCTATGCGATACCGCAAGCTACACTTGATCGTATGTGTAGCCTTCTCTCCGCTCTTCTGAGCCATTAACATTTATCTAATACATGGCTCAGTGCTCGTTGCAACGTGTATGAACCTGGGTTTCAATGTTCCAAAGCCCAGCCTCCCTGGTATTGACCCAAATCACTCGCTGTCCGGGCTTGCCTCTACGAGATCTGCAACAAGCTCTGCAGCAAGCTCAGCCGCGCCGCCGCCTACTCTACCACTCACCACCCTCGCCATCACATCCACAGCACCCCCCATTGTCCCTCCTTTCCCTCCCACCAGTGCTGCTGTTGATCAATCAACTATCACCTCCATTGACCCACTGAGCACCCAGACTCCTCAGGGGGCCACGCCAACCAATACCCCGAATGGCGGCCTCATCACGCACCGCCTCTCTGCTCCTCAGTTCTCACACTTGATCATTCTTAGTGTTATGTTTGTTGGATTCGCCTGCTTCGTAGTGTGAGATCACGACCCATCGAAGCTTCTGATACTCCATTTGCAATGTTTTGTTTTTTGTCATGTGATCACGGAAGAACAATGTACAATTGGGACAATATAGCAGAAAAAATAAATAAAGTGGTGTAAAACATATAAAATTGTCTTTCCTTTCGTCCAACTTAGAGACGCGTGTCACGAGGCATCTTCTTGAGAGCCTGGCGAACGCCCAGGTCACCTAAAACATCTTCCGCGCCAGCGAGAACTGTAAAAGAAGAACACGCCAGAATCAGATGATATGATCATTTGCCACCCGACGTGGTTTAACACGACAGGACGGAATACTTACTGGCGTCGAAACCGGAGCTCCGATGATACTATATAGTTTGTGAGGGGGTGTTCCCCCTTAGTTAGCCGCAAATCTTCGGATGAAAAGGATATACTAGGGAACCCACTGACGTTTTCAATATACCTGCCCATTCCAGTAACTGTCAGACCACGACCACCGAAAATCTGCACTGCGTCTGTATCGAGAGATGCATAAATATATGTCTGAGCGTGAAAGGAACTATAAGGGGTAAAGGACTGGAACCCACCTTCGGCCGTCTCGCGGGCAGTCCTGGATACAAATCTAACAAAAAGGCAAGCCGCAAGTGTAAAATGATATATATATATATATACTCCGGCGGTAAAAGGGCTCACTGTTTTAGCAGACCAATAGGCCCTGCCATTTTGTCCGACATCTGGTCGTATGTCATCTGTGAATCCGTTTCAGCACCACCCCTTGAATCTCAAAGGCAATCCCGCGAAAGATGTAAATCTCTTACATTGTTCATCTGGTATGTCACTGATTCAAACCAGTTCTGGCAACACTCGATACGGGAGATCATATTTGCAAGCTTGGCACGAATGACGGCTTGGCTCGTCAATGGCTTTCCAAAGACGATACGCTGAGTTGACCACCTGAGTGATTATTTGAGCAACAGCTTATTATATATATATAATATATATATCGGCCCCGCATACTCACTTCAGGCACTCTTCAACGATCTGGCGTTGCCCCGCGATAGAGGTGGCGCAGACCATCCATCGTTCGTGATTAAAATTGCTGAGAATCACAGACATGCCCTTGCCAATAGGTCCGAGTGTATTGGCAACCGGTACCCGGACCTTATCAAAGGTCACGAACGCAGTCCCAGCAGCGGAGGAATACGCGGTCTTTATGGGCTTGGTGGATACTCCAGGACCGCGAGGGATCAAGATAACGGTGAAACCAGTCTTGGAAATATTTAGTTCGGCATACTTGATAGAAGCAAAGACATACATCTGTTCGGCATCCGGTGGTAAAATAGTCAGCAAAGGTGCCGTTTGTGATCCACCTGTTGTGATGGGACGGGTTAGAGAATAATAATGCCAAATTAGTGGTCTGTGGCGGACTTCTTTGTTCCAGTAACAATCCAGTAATCGCCGTCGCGGGTTGCCGTGGTCTGCAAGCCACCAACATCACTGCCAGCAAAAGCCTCTGAGATTGCCAGAGCAACATATTTCTTCCCGGAAAGGGTCTGTTGAAGAAGTCGGTATTAGGTTATCGGATAATCTCTAGCGGATATACCTCTGGAATAACTCGATTGCGTAACACCTCGGAGCCATAGTTTAACACGGGAGGAATACCAATGACAAGACCAGCTAACATTCCATCGATAACAGAACGGCTGCACACACGAGCAAGCTCAGTGTGAATTATAGCCTATTGGGTCTGTATGAGCAGAAAAGAGAAGGTTCAAAGCTTCCGACGCACCTCGTGGAAGTAATCAAACTCTTCCGGTTTCACAATTCCACCCATTAGGGTACGACCTTTGAGATGTTTACCAGGCCCCAGGCGCATGGCGACAAGGTTATTTTCTCTTTGGAAACTCTCAGTACCATCCTCGCAACACGGAAAAATAACCAGGGGTAACCCACGCCATCTTATCGACAACCTCTTGCGCGATCTTCTTGCCTGTCTCTTCCGCCTTGGCTGCTTCGGGAGCAACAACCGTCTCAAAAAACTCGCGAACAGCCCGTTGAAATTTACGGTGGCTATCGGTGTAGTATGGGCTGAAGTAGCCTTTACTGAGCCAGGTCGGTTCAGCATAGGGAACCTGGCTAAGTTGCCCGGGACTTGGCGGTTTGATGGTTTCCTCCTCCCCTTGAATAGTACCGATCTGGAGTCGCTTGTATTGTGGTCTCAGGAGAACTTCATGCCTGTGCAGACCAAAGAAGGGTTGTGTTGCATCCTTTCCAGCTGGTTTAGGCCCCAGGTCAACTCGGTTATATATAGCAGTTCACTGGAGGCGCGCACCCACAGACTCGGCGAGCAGCACGTTTTCACCACCTGGATGGATATCTGCAAATCGTGAAACATCAAAGACCTTGGCATCGATGACAATCCACTAAGTTGTGCGTGAGTTCCCACTCAGAACGCAGGGGAATCCAGGTTCCGAACTACGTACGAGGTCGCCCTCCCTGTTATGCTGCAGTTCGACAATGTGAATTTCTGCCAGTATCCCGACGAAAGAGCGGCCGTGTATTGCCCACCTTTGCAACCTCCTCTCTGGTGAATTCCTTGAGTTGTTTTGCAGCCATTGTGCACTGAGACGGACCAAGGAACTAATGTCGATGACCCTCCGGCCCGAGCATAATGCATAGCTGCATTCCGATTGGCTGTTTGAGAATCACGCGGATCCGGTGGGAAGGCGAGAATATTATATCATATATGTACACAGAAACACCTTTCCTCATAGGATGGGGCAAGTAAATACATAGGGATATAAGGTATAGTGTGTCCTTGGCACAATTTGTACGCGAGAACTTGGGGGTTAAAGCTATATGGTATATATCGGTGAGAATTCGATACATGTGCAGAACACTTTATGCTTACTCTGAAAAGGAAGCTCAGCTGGGAGAAGAATGAATAGGTAAGGTTGCGAGTCATTTGGGAACTGCTGATGACAGAAGCTCACATCTTCAGGTGTCAGTCTACCCATGGCCTGGTCATCTGCAGACAGTGTTGCATTCACCATTGCACTCTTCTTTTCTTGGAGCTAGCGACAGCGTCACAGGTTGAAGTTGAAATGGATGAAAAGGGAGGCCCACCTGAACTATACGACTTTCAATGCTATCTTCTACGACAAGTTTGATAGCATGTACGGGACGGCGTTGGCCGAGGCGGTGAATGCGGTCCATTGCCTCTGTCCCATGCGTTACTAAGGTCAGGAAGCGACTTAATTCAACATGAACTTACGGTATTCAACCTTGAAAAGGCACGTGCATTGGTTTTATGGTAAGTGATTAGGGTAATGTACTCACAGCTGGATTCCACCAACTATCCATCAAGTAAACGCGTGAAGCTTCGGTCAGGTTGAGGGCGACACCACCAGCCTTCAAGCTGACCAAGAACACAGTTACATCGACATTATTCACTGGGAACCAAGACTTGAACAAAAAGAACCAGCGAGTGTTCAGTCGGTAGACGCACTGAAATGCTTGATAGTCGCATCCCGAGCTTGTGGCGACATGGTACCTTCTAAACGACAAATCTGACCGTAGTGGTTGAGAATGAGAAGTTTCTGGAATACAAAACGGACGCACATTGAAACCAGCCCTCTGCAACCGGTAGGCGATCAGATCCAGGAAATTGACAAACTGGCTGAACACGATAGACTTGGTGGTTGCAGCCTTGAGTCGTAAGTTGCTTAGCTCTTCAACGAGAGCCTCAATCTTGGTCGAGGAACGCCAGGTATTGAGGTCCAGTCTACCCAAGATACCCTGTCTGGCTTTTTGAACTTTCTCATCAATATCGAGCGCTGGGGCCTCTAGGTCGATAGTCAAAGGAATATGGCAGACGGGGCAATCGGGCTGCGGAAAAGAATCATCAGAGAGTGTTTTAGCAAAGCAAGAAGACCAAAGCATACAATATCGCCCAGAGCAGATGTCAGATACTGTCTGATGCACTCCCTGTCAAAGATATGGTGGCATTTGGATTGGATAGCATCTTCTGCAAAGTCGTTGCAAAGCCGGCAGACTGTAGCTTCACCTTCAATGGGAATAAATGCTGTTGAGCTCGTTTTACTGCGCAGAACGAGATCTGGATGGCAAGCCATCTGCCTCATTCTCGTCAACCTCAATATGCACTGAGTAAGGGTCCTACGGATATCAAAGTGACTCTAGACTTACAAGCTGAAGATGTTGGAGTAGTCTAGGGATAATGTCAACATCACGCCCGATCGTAGCCTGTGAGGACATACTATTGAGCACAGTTCCTTGGTCGAGATAAGTGCCGAATTGCCTCTTCGCGTCGGAAAATAAAGACAAGTATAACTCCTTCTCTTCGGGACTGAAGTAATCCCTGCGGACGATAACAGTTCTCGGCGGTAAACCGAGATCATCGGCTCGTTGCAACTAATAAAAGGTTTCCTGAGTCCTGATCACCCCGGATACGAAAAATCAAACCTTGGTTCGACGAAGCATCACTCTGTCCAGCAGAATTTTGAGCTTCTTGAATGCAGTCCTTCCCGGACCAACCATTCCACTCTTTTGAATTGGCGTCAAAATTTCATTGTTCCAGAAACACGACTGGAATATAATCAGCACCAGCCGGAAATGAAGAATCATTGTCACTTACATGCTGCATTGGTGAATGACCGCAATCTGAAGAGAGGCGTAAATCATGCCCAAGCAACAGGATTTAGAGTCTCACCATCACAGCCACTCTTATTGCTGAACTTCCAATGTAAAGACTTGCAGTCGCACCTTTTGCCTGAGATCGACCTTGAGAAATGCTCGACAGTGACAGACAGCGCTAAGGGCTTACAAAAGTAGTATGCAAAAGGGTCACCGCCCAAAAACCTTATAAGACTATACAGTTCTCCGACTCGGTTTTGTAACGGGGTGCCAGATAAGCACCACTTAAAGTCGCTCTTCAGTTCAAAAGTTGCCTTGGCGGTATTAGTTACGCGTTCTTTGATATTGTGCGCCTCGTCAAGCTAAAAGCCGGTGAAAACCAACAGTGTATTGACAAGATGGCAGAGGCACCTACAATAATCCGATTCCAGTGAACCAGGTGGAGAGGTGACTTCTCCTTAATTATAGAATCTTTGCGCTTGAAACCCGTTTCTTGTTTGCGGAAACAGCTATAAATCAAGCGTTAGGCGCTGAATACTGGGGGCAGTTCAGGAAGACTAACCTCTCTAAGATAGCGTATGTAGTCAACACCTAACGATTGTAGTGAGGCGGTGGACATTCTAGAGGACAGGACAAACATACTACGTCGAACTTCTCCAAGCGCATCGCATCAGACTCGCGAGAAGCTCCGTGCCAAACCTGAACTTTTAGTCCATCGGTGTGTGCTTCTATTTCGTTCTTCCACTGCATAATGGCGACAGTAGGCCTGCCTTACCGTAAGCGTGTATATCACATCAAGCTAAATGAGACGTACGCAATGACAAGATTAGGCCGCTGTTGAGTGGATACAATCAATGCTATGATCTGTATAGTTTTACCCATTCTAGAGAACAAATGTCAGAAGCTTGGGAGCCATATGTCAGGAAGATAACTGACCCCATCTCGTCCTGTACGAGGTGCATTTAGGCGATAGATCAGCATAAACGCTTGACAATAAAGGGCGGTGAAACAGTTACGAACTGCAAGCATTCCACCATGCCATTCGCCCTGCTCTTGCTTGCGCATCCAGGATAAACTCTCCTGCTGGAAAGGCAGTAACGTCAGTTTCAGATTCTTGGGTTGTTCCGCTCGGACTGGCTCGACAACAGGAATGCTGGCTTCTACATCACCCCACACTGTTCTGAGCTCTGGGTGAAAGCTGTACAGGGCAATGGTCGATTTCTCAGCCTAAAAAAGTAAATCTTTAGCTGATTTAGAAATCATCAGGATGTGGGCATACGTAGGTCAAACGACGACCGAGCTTGTTCGCAAGTGCCTTCTCCTCCTTTTTGACGGCTTTTCTCAACTCGAGGTTATGGTCACTCTCCGCGAAGAGGTCTTTGAATGTCTTCACAACTGCCATTTTCCTAGCCACAGCCGCCTTCTTTTTCGATGCGGTCTTCGTTATGAGCGGTTCGTCATCAGATTCGGAATCCAATGAAGACGTTGCATCTTCAAAATCGAGAGTAGATCCAACTTCGTCCTCGTCCTCATTGACCTCCTCCAGAGCTTTAGCTAGAGCCCTTTGATTGCGTGCAAGTCTCCTTTCAGCAGCTGCGGCATGCAATACCGCAGCAGGGCTAGGGCCTGACATTCTGGTAGAGGAGGTGCTCGCACCAGAGGAAGCTGTTTGGAGGGAGAGGCGAACTGCAGCATCCACTACAATTTCATCGTCCTCATCGTCCTCATCACTCTCGTCTTCCGACGCCACAAACTCCGAGCCACTGGTGCCTGAGGATTCTCTAGACTCGTATCCACCCTCAGACTCGGAGGCGCCCGAGGACACGGGGGTCACTGCCCTGGCTTTTCCTTTTCCTTTGTCCTTCTTGGTGGATGTCTATTCAGTTCATTAACTGGCCATTTCGTTACAA
Organism: Lepiota venenata; assembly: GCA_004296355.1. Classification (NCBI taxonomy): domain Eukaryota; kingdom Fungi; phylum Basidiomycota; class Agaricomycetes; order Agaricales; family Agaricaceae; genus Lepiota; species Lepiota venenata. The sequence continues at coordinate 872,642 of RCFS01000010.1, forward strand.
TATGACGCGGCTGCGGACCTGGGCTTCCCCTGCTCTGGCTTTTATATCAATATAGGCGCGGTTGGCTACAGCTCTGCGCTTCGAAGCGCGTTCTCCCACACCATCGTCTCTTAAATCATTCTCACTCGAAACACGTTTTCTGTTTCTTGTGAGCCTCAGGTTTTGCGGAGTCCCTTCTGACTTGGACTTGGCGTCCTCGTCGACGTCGGAGGTTGCGGGGGTGTCGACCAAAGAGGGCGAGTGCGCGGGACTGAAGACTGGAGTGGCAGTGGTGGTCGGCGTAGTGCTTGCAGTTTCTGCAGGACGCTTTGGAGCAGCAGCGCCCTGCCTTTTCCTCAGCCCTCGAGGCATCGTGGATGAGACAAAGAAACTTTTTCAAGGAACAAAGATTTGGCCCGCAACCTCATTAATTAGCGTGACACACGATCACATGATCGCGCTGCCGGCATGACTCTGCCAATCCAGATTTGGATAAATGAGAAAAAACGAAAAACAAAGTAAATTAATAGGGCTCGAGGCCTAGTAGTCCTTGACATGCACCCTCAATGTCGACAATCTATTTCGTGGAATGAGTAAGGATATTAAAAACAAAAGAACAGAAACATTAAATATATACCTCCTTTGGTGCCGGCGTACTTAAAACGACCGGATCGTTCCTGCCGACGAGAACCTCATCTTCTATCCGGATGCCCATGTTATGGTATTGTTTCGGGAACTGGGGTGCAGGCGGAACATATATACCAGGCTCGATAGTAATCACCATGCCTGCCCTTAAACTGAACCAGTTAGAGGATATTGATCCAAAGGCACAAGCGCATGTGATACCTGTTGCTCCGACTCGTATTATACGATTCATGAAGGTCTGCAAATGGCTTAGAGCAGTCAATGAAGGATATCGTCTCGGGCTTACCAATTCCTATTGGGTGGCTAAGGAAGTGCGGGTACAGCACTCGTTCTAGATCAGTATCGCCTCCGAGCATACTTGATTTGAAGTTGAAGCCCAACTTCGTCAGTTCCTCCCTTAGCCGGGTGCAAGACTTGCGATGTAGTTCGTGTAAAGTGTAGCCACAGCGCTCGGTGCAGTCCTGAACCAGCTCCTTTTGCACCGCCAGGACAGCAGAATATAATTCCGCTTGAGCAGTGGTAAATTTACCGGAAGTTGGGAAGGTGCGCGCTATAAGAGAATAGAGATAAGGAATGGTTCAGGTGACATGAGTAGCCCATGCTAACTTATATCTGACGCGTAACCACTGAGTCTTGAATTAGCTTGCAAGCAGAAGGCGAATTGGGCATACAGGCTCACTTGTACTCGCATCCCGCATCTATTAGTACCATTTCATCATCTTGTAGTAGGATGATTATTCTCCGTGTAGTGGATGATAAGTGCATTGGGTCTAGGAAGCTTAAATTATGTGATACTTTTGTATATTCGACACTTACCCAGATGCAACAACGGGCACATATGCGGGTCGCTGAGACCCCTGCAGTGCGCAAAGATACTCAAAATGTGCAGCTAGAGAAGCTTCTGGTAGACCAGGTTTTGCAAAACGCATTGTCTATATGCCTGGTTAATCTCCTTTAAAAGTGACTGGAGCTGCTGCAAAAACTCGCCTTGGCGTGTGCCCTCCCGCTTATGGTAGCAGCTTCGCGCATGAGCCTTTGCTCTGCCTTGCTCTTGATCGCTCTTAGGGGTGATATTTCTGGTACCAGCGGTCTTCTCTTGAGACCGGAAATGTTTCCAATGATGTCATCAACCTCCGACCGCACAGAAGACCCAAGATACCGCAGTACTGCATTCGTAGAATTCAAGTGCCGTGAGCGGGTCACGGGGCTTGGTGGAAGATCAGCATAGACGTGCGAGTGCCGAGCCAAAGAGGATTTGAGGATCTGCGCAAAAGAGGTAATTGGTTCCGCTGCTTGCGCGCCGAATATTGCAGCGGCATCCACTATTGAAGTCCTGATGTGCGCTGTCAGTGCCATACTAAGAGGGAGCAAGAGGCATCGACTATGAACGTACTTTGGTCCTTCCCATTTCTCCTTGGCAGAGTCTTTGCCTGAGCAAAACAGCGTCATTCTATAACCTCTGGGCGATGAATCCTTTTCTGCAAGTACTTCAATATGAAACGAGTCCGGTATCATAGAATGTCACCCACCAAGAATTACGGCCGAGTCTGGCTCCGAGAAACCAGTGAGGATACCAAAAGTCTGAATTTTGACGGTATTTATAGCTTGGGAGAGGATCGAACCAGTTTGAATGGCTTCCAGGCCCAAATGTTGGAAACTTACAATATATCTAGAAGCATGACACGATGAGGAAAGAGATACAGAGATGATAATGTGGAACATACTCACTGTTGCTCATCAACTTGATCGGTGCTGCTACCGCAACGACCATACTGCCATCTGGTAGCGAATCCATCAGCCTCACTCTTCGCCCTTCGTACTCTTCCGGTTTTATCCCAGGCGTCAAGTCATGTTGCTGAACTTGAAACAAGTACAGGAACTCAGGGAGGGCACCAAGTGCGGTGAAACGACGTAACGCACCAAGATGTGGATGGGAGTGAAATAAGGGTTGGCCATAAGCTCCGGGTTTGGACACTGTCGTTACTCCGCGACGTGCATATGCACAAATGCACTGGAAAACCGTCGAAGACGATAGCGGTCTGCGTCGTAGGGGACCGGAGATCATAAGTGTTGGGAGGAAAGAGCAGTTAACCCTAACCCTATTCTCGGTCTGACGGCTGATTGGAAAACATTCATTTGCACGGGTCCGACATATTTCAAACTAGACGAAAGGCCGCTGATGTATTTCTCCGGCTCCCGCTTCGAAATTCTCTCCTACCCTCGCACCACCACAACCACTGCTTCGATAGTCCCTGATGACACGCAGCGGCCCAACAGCTACTCTGCCAAACGCCATACGGGATGCTCCCATGTACTCTTTTTCAGTTGCAGAACCCGGGGCCTCCTCAAGCGGCGGCGCCAGCTATACCTCCATGCCAAACGAAACCCTTTCTCCTGGAGGAAAATTCGCCGTTTCCGTTTACGCATATGTCGGCATGGCCTTCCTTATCGCAACGTTCCTTTTCGGCGTCGGCTTTGCATTTTACAAAGTCCGTCGAGATAGGGGGAAGAAGAATTATGATCTCGACAATACATTATATGATCCCAATGAAAACGCACGTTATGTGAGTGAAACCCGTGCCGGATGATTCGCGCCGATACTTGAACAGTACAATCCAGGTTTCAAAGAAGAATCGCTTGATGAATAGCGAGCTCGGCAAGCTGCACCCAACGCTAGCGAAAGACGCTCGGAAAAAACAAGTCAATGATGCGAAAGGAGGTTGTAAACCCGGCCTCGATGTCCCAATGTCCGATCCGCCACACCCCTTGATCCGTTCCGGGTCTAGTTATGGGACATTATCAAACCCTACCAAGCGTGTCAGTTGGGCGTCAACAACGTCTACTGTCCACATTGATGATGATAACTCCAAAACTCGAATTGACCAACTCAAGCCTGCGGACATACCGAGCGCCGCTGACCTACCTGCCCGCACTCGAACTGCCCCTATTTCAGACCCTCCACGTACACAAAACCCACGTGCACGCGCCAATGTGTCGCATATGTCAGACCCTCGTGCCCTGAGAAGTCGCGAGCTAGTGGGGAACACTACGCCAGAATTGTGTCAGAGCTGGGCAAACCCGGACAAGGCAGGATATGGGGTAAATAATTTTCTGAGCTCGCCACCATACACATCTCGTTGAGAGAGAAAGCCGACGTTTGTGACCCCGAGTATGTGAGGTGACATGTGTACCTGGGCAGGGTCAGAACCTTTCCATATATATTTCGACTTAGAGAAGTGAGCAACCTGACATGTGCATTGTCAAGAACATTTAATTCCAAGCTACCCTTCTCGTAAGATCAGTCGTTGCTGATTTTCCTGCGTCCCTGACCTGCATGATGGTGAAGAGGTCCGGGGCCCTTCGGATAGTCCCTATATACAGCTGAACTTTCCTTAACCCATAGCGTTCTGTCATCACCTCCCATCACACCATCCAACTATGGGTTGTCAAGCCTCAGGCCTCAGGGATCGTGGGGTATGAGGAAAAGGCTAAAAATAAGCTTCGAAAAGAATTCTTAATACTCTATGTTCATTTATTTCAACAACTAAAATGAGCCTGAATGTGCGGCACCTGAGCTACGTACCTTAACATATCTGGGTTATGGGGTATCAGCAACCGTGGACTAGTGGTTGTGAGTCGGATTTCCCCGCATACCAACTGAATAACTCGGAAAACCTATGAGGTATTGGAGGTTAACTGTAGGCCGGGGTCAGAGGCCGGATGAGCTGAGCCTGCCTGTGATCAACATCGCTCTCAGCAGCCGTCAGAATCTTTCGAGATTTTTTGGAGACCAGTTGAGGCCAGAAATTTTCTGGAAGCTGACCTTGAGATCATATGGGGATTTTCAGGGGGCTTGCATGAAGGGTATCACTGACCCGGTACGAAAACAAACGGGGAACGGCTCAGTGTGAAGCAGCGCATATTGAAGGCAAAGTGAATCAAACAGGTATACCAAAACCCATGTCCTGGGAAACCCGCGGACGATCAGAATGGACCCTTCCTCATCAACTGCAAGGTTAATAAGGACTACTTTGCAGGAACTTCAGGGCAGCAACCTAGCCGATGACACAATTGTGAGCAGATGCGCGAATCATTGATTAATCGATATGACGTCCTGGACTCTTGGAGCAGGGAACGAACACGTGAAGCTTTGAAGACTCGCTCAGGATCACGCTTACCTGGGTATTTAAAATTGGAAACGAAAGGGAGCAGACCAAAAGTACTGTCAGGGAAAAAGAAAGCGCCCACGGTGATTTCACACCGAGTTTCGAATCTTGATGCTCTGGATCTTGTTAGGAATCCAGGAATCCGACGAAATCCGAGTAATCGTGCTTGTTGCCTCGGAAATGTACTTCATCGTCGATTTCACTTGGGGTTTCATTCGGTTACTTGCTCCATTTATGTTCTGAGGCTGTAGTGTTCGCTACTCAGCCCCCAGCGCCTAATGCCTCGAGGGCGATCATAAATTCCCCGTACTATTTTTATGCTCGCTTCGCGATGATGCCATGTTTCAATGCAGATTTCCCACTCAACATCAAGCATTGGCCTGGACCAAATTAACATATAATTGACATAGACTGATATCCTCTGAAACGAACGGCGTGGGATTGGCACCAGCCCTCGGACAAATTATATTTTCCGATTTCCTGGCGCCCAGCATTCAACGTTTAGTATCATATATAGTGGCAACTCTCGGGTATAGAATCAGGGACATCAATCTGTTCGCCCCTCGGTACGAGCGTGGTCCGCATTCACATCACTAGAAGCCTGGGGAACGCGACCGCGACGAAGCCAGTTCTCCGCAGGGGTGAAATACCAACTCAAAATCCCAAACAAGGTCACACTTCCGAAGATCACACACGCCTGGAGATATTTTTCAGCGCTCAGGGTAGAATAAAAGCAAGCAAGCAATGATCACACACAAAATTGAACGTTTCAGCGGTGACTGGGAAGAAGAACGGTGACAGCATGACCTAGCAGGGACAGGTAATGAGCTTTTTTTGGAAGTGCCTCGGGCTTGCGCCAGACCTACGGATGCAACGAGACCATTGAAAACGACCGTAGTCAGGTAGAATAGTTTCCTGTAGCGTCCCAGATAAAAGTAGGAATCTTTGAAGCTATCAGGCGTTAAAGTTAGACGCAGCAGGGCAATCAACCCATATGCTGCGATAGTGGGCACCCCGCCCGCAGAAACGAGAGAGAAAGAAGGCCACTTGGCTGGGAAGGATCGTGCACAAGAGAAGAGCGCCGAAGATATACATGACGGTGACCGCATGCCTCGGCTGTCCCGCCGCATCAACTTGACCAATCCATTTAGACAACGGTAGAACGCCATCGCGGGCAACGGCGAACACGAGACGCGAGGCAGCAACAATAGCAATACTGGTGTTCTATCATTTAAACCTGGATCAAACGAGATCGACAATCACAATTCAAACATCACCCACGAGGATTAATCCAACCACTGCAACAACGGTCATGAAGGTGGCGCCTTGCTTACCCAACGCCAAGGAATATAGTTGGACAAAAGGCTGCGGCGCATCCAGCGAAAATAGTAAATCAAGGTCCGGAGTGCAGAACAAGAATAGAATCGTGGTGATGAAACCCAGTACCCCGGTTGCAACCGCACTCGTTAAGATTCCCTTCCCTGCAATGACCCTGAAAAAACCATCAGATTAACGGGAGAACAGTAAAAGATAAATGCCCTGCCTAGCGTTTTTGGTCTCTTCTGCGAATATGTCCAGATGCATCAAAACCTGTCATGGTTCCAGCAGTGAATAGACTGACCGGATGATTCATCAGCTCTTAAATGCAGGTCTCGCGGCTATAATTCTCACGTACAAAGATAGGATCCAATTCCATCCGGCAGGGGCACCCGTCCCGTTATCTGCATAACATGTATCAGCCATAATGGCTTAAGGATCGAACCGACCTACAAGTCATGGTGAAAACATCTTTTGCAGAGCGGAAGCCATACGTTTTGGAAACACCAATCGGAAGCCAGATAACACAGAGGAAAAAATCAAGCATCATGAGAGCGATCGAGAACCTGAAGATCAGCGAGTAAACTCGAGGAGGGAGGTAATTAATGGCGACAGCAACAATCAAAAGCGCCTCCGAAACAGCCCATATGAATGCTCGCCACTTGATGTTGTCATTCCCAACACCACCAGGAAAGTCGGTATCCCAGATGGCCAGGAGTGATACAAGATAATTGGCGGTGGTCTGGAATATAGTTGAGAACATTATCTCAATTCAAGGGATCAGTAATGGCGACAGACCTGACAATTTCCAGCGACGAAAGTCATCCATGCAGTACAAGCCCACCAGGCTACCGTAAAACCAAAAAAGCGCGCGAACTTAGGGCCTGCACTTTCTGCTGCCCAGATATAGATTGAGCCGCTCAAGGGAAGAGCGGAGCAAACCTCCGCCAGAACGGCTGCACTGATTATCATAAAGACGACCGTAATAAGGTACGAGGACCTGCGTCATTAATGGTCAAGTCGGTTCGGGACAATCGTGAACCCTTGGTGGTACCATATTGCTGCAGGTCCGCCAGCTAAAAGACCCAAGAAAAGGCCGGTCCTATTGCCAGAGCCGCAGGTCAGGGGTCTTCCCGCATTTTCTTGGGGGTAAAGGATATATACCTGACCCCTCCAATAAAATTCAGGGCACAGAAACTGGCTGCGAAGCTTTCAACTAGATGCCAGCTGCGGTGCAATTGCTACTCAAAAAATTGGTAAACCCGGTCTAACAATAAAGGGAAATCTTGCCTGCTTATAGCCAAGCTTTTGCTGAAAAAGAAGATGAGAAGTCAGTAAACACGTGAGGCTACTCCAAAATGGGGAAACGGTGATAATCCTGGGAGGCTTCCCTACGCAGGTACGAGCACTATCAGGTTCGAGGGGTATAATCTCAATCCCCGTGTATCCACTTTTTCAGCACTATGTCCACAAAATATAATTTCGTAGGACAGTAATGTTGGAAGCGCGTGGGTAGTGACGAGGATACCCGCAGCCATTCCAGTTTATCACTAGTCATGGACCACTAGATTGCCGCCCAATTTTCCTGCTAGGCCAGTACTTCCTCTCGGATCATCACCTGAAAAAGGCGTTCACCAATTGGAGTTCATCCGCATCTACCACGAGTTGTTCTCGGTCGCCTGTGTCAAACTTGGAATCGGTGGACATGATGGTCTGTGGAGAACGACCAGGAGGGCGGGAAAGCGATTGACATTGACTATAAATACACATTGCTTAGTAAGACATCCATGTTCGGCTATCAAGAAATGCCAAAGCGCTAAATATGTGAGGTGAGGCACTTGTCATTGGATCGAGGGAAATGGACTCTCACAGTCTTAAGGCCCCGAATCAGTAGCCAATCCTCATTCGAGACATCCTGCCTGAAATTAGTCTATAACAGCATCAGATAGTTGGGATCATCATGCTCAGTGAATAACGGTTCTTAGTTGGTCCTCAGAATCGCATACCTTGAGAACATCAATGCTTTGACGAGTAACGTGGCTCAGCAGTTCATCCTTTTCGTCAAAATGGCGGCCAAACATCTTCGCTGATTGATAGACAGCGTGTTCGATTTTCACCTGCGACACCACCACCCGCCTGCTGATTTCTTGATGACCTATTGGAAGCACATTATAGGTGTTGTTCAATGAGGCTAATCGATCACTTGTACCTCCTGGTTCTTGTGGTTGATTTCAAGGGAAGTGCTAAATTATAATCAGCTGGAGGATGCAGGGGGAGAAGGGGAGGAAGAACCTCACATCTTCCCAAGGTCGATGATATCCTTCTTCCCAGTGGCAGGATCAACCTTTACAACCGCCAGCGGGGTACCGACACGCAGACTGCCATCGAGGATATCCACACCCACTATGATGGGATCTCGCTTACAAAAAGTAGCGATAATTTTGAGCCGGCAAGGCCAGACAGCCCGGGGAGCCGCATCCCGACGCTTAGCTTCGGTAATCTCTTCATTATATACCTTGAAAGCGTCAAATAGGTGGTAGATAATATCCGCTAGGGCGGGGCGGGGGAATTTAGATGAGCCATCTTAATAGATCAAAATCCCGCATACCTTTGAATACACGAATACCCATTTCTTCCGCCAACCGTTCGGCATCCTTGTCGACAGCTACGTCGAAGCAAAGAATGCAGGCCAGCTCCTTAGCCTTTTCCAACATTGTAGCTGCCCGCATAACATCACGCTTGTGAACGGGGCCAATGTTAATACCGGAGACAGGAATCTTGCTGGATGCAAGGAAATCGAGTAGAGCTTCCAGGGAACCGAGCGTAGAGGCTTGTACACAGACACCACGACCGGACTTGTCGATACTGTTCAGTAATGACGTGAGATCAGACATCACTTCGTCTTTTAGATCATCTTCATCATCATCAGGTCCTACAACGAGGAGGCGGGAGCCGGCAATGGCTTTTTCGAGATCAGGCGCAACGATTTTGACTCCCAATGCTGCCTTGACTTCTTTGTGGTGCACATATGCGGACTACAAGGAGTGGGTGAGGATAGAAGAAAGTATTAAACCAAGTAAGCTACTTACCTTAATGCGAAGCTCCCTCAGTGGTTGGGGGGTAAGAAGAGCTCTTACTTGTGTCACGATTGGCCCGTTCAAGCCACAAACCACAATTTTTTCACCCTCACGAAGGATACCGTTTGACAATACAACATCGATGGTGGTGCCCAAACCTTCAATGACCTTGACCTCGAGTACGGTACATTCCAGCTCTGAGAGGTACATGAGACGATCGCTCATACGCTGCTGAGTGAGATTGACCAGCAGCATTATCATGTCCGGGACACCTTCGCCGGTAACGGCGGATGTTGGGACGAGCGACACATTTCGGGCGAAGTTCTTGTTCTCGTAGTATAGACAAGCATTCAGACCCTCTTCAGCGAAAGCCACGATGGTTTTTGAAACGCGATCTTCGAATTCCCTTTGGACTTGTTGTGTTTGTTTGGCTAGAGATTCACGGAAAGCCCCATCTGGAGTCGCTTGCCAGCTATACATACGATCAATCTAGGGTTTTTAGGTTTTAAGGTGTCTGGAGGTCAAGGCCTGTGAAAACTAACCTTGTTCAAAGCCACGATGAATGGGGTCTTGCGCTCCCGCAATAAACGTAGAGATTCCAAAGTTTGTGCTTCAAGGCCATGCATGATATCCACGACGAGAATAGCGATATTGCACAAAGAACTCCCACGAGACCGCAAATTAGTGAAAGACTCGTGGCCAGGTGTATCGATAACGAGTAGGCCTGGGATTTTATATTCCTGTGTGCCGTCCTGTTTTGGGTGTGAACGGACGGATGCTTAAATAAGACCGAAACTCTGTTTCCGTACCCTATTCATAACAGCCGTTTTCTGCACAATAGCCTCAGCGGGGAAGTAGGTCGCACCGATCTGCTGGGTAATACCTCCGGCTTCACCTTCTTGCACGTTAGTTTGGCGGATCTGGGTAAATGAGTCGAGAAACAATGATTATAAGAGGAGATGAAACGGACCTTGTCCAAAAGTTTAGTTTTTCCGGTATCGACATGCCCAAGAATGCAGCAGATGGGGCTGCGGAGGTCATCCTTACTACGAGCGGCAAGGGCAGCTTCGTGTGCCTTCGCACGCCGCTCAGCGGCCTCAGCTTTCCTTTGAGCAGCCATTTTCTGGGTCATGGAGAGTTCTTCGTCGGATGAGTCTTCATCAGAACTCTCTTGTGTACTTTCATCCTCTGTGGTATCTTCATCAGACGATTCAGAAGACTCCTGCGCGACAGGGCTAGCTTTTGACGGGATGTGCTTGGCCGCAGGCTGAGGCACTGTTTTATTGGCGAGTGCTGGTGTTGTTTTGGTCCCAGGTTTATTGTTCGTAGCTCTTGCTGCTTCAACTTTGGTGGATGTAGGGTTGGCTATGGTGAGGTGGATACCAATAACGTCCGACGTCACTGTATGTCGTCGAAGAAGGATCAAAAAATCACACCTTTCTCAGCGGGTTTTCCGTTTGCAACAGGCCGTGGTGCGGGCGCATTTTCTTCTCCGCTTGAGGCGTCCCACGAGTCTTTAGCTTTAACTGTGGTAGATTGACTTTCTTCATCGCTCGAGGCATCCCAAGAATCTTTGACTTGGGGCGTGGGTGGTTGTATCTCATCTGCACTATTCTCCCAGTCCGATTTCACATCTATATCTTCCTGAGCATCTCCCGTTTCAATGGGTGCGGGGACTGGGTCTGGTGTGAGTGGCCTCGAATCGGGTGTTGGTGACACCCCTTTTGCTGCCGCAGGTTTTTTCTTTCGATTACCATACGAGAACTTTTTAGGCGCAGTGCTACTTGAAGCTTGTTGCAAACCCTCAATTTGGACCCCCGAAGCCAAAAGGGCTTGTTTGCGAATTTCAGCCATTTGCCGTTCTTCTTTCTGCTTCTTCGTTAGAAGACGACCCTCCTTCTTTGCTAGCTCACGCTTGGCCTAGGGGCAACGTTAATACTAGGTGACCTACATCGCTGAGACGACTTTCGCACCTTCTCTTTTTCCTTCTTTCGTAGTTTCTCTTCTTCCTTTCTCTGTGCCTCCTCTTCAGCCCTTCGCTCCTCCTCCTCGATCCTCAGGCGCTCCTCTTCCTCACGTCGCTTGGCCTCCTCCTCCAGACGTTTCTTCTCCTCCATCATAGCCTTCAATGCACTAATTCCACCCTTCTTTTTTCCGGAGGGAGGAGCAGGAGCAGGAGCAGGCTCATCGTCTTTCTTGACCTTTTTCTTTTTCTTCTTCTTGTCTGCTTTTCCTGCAGCAGCCGCTGTTTCATCCTCCCCTTCCCCTTCCGCCTCCTTTTCTACTTCTTTCGCCTCGGTAGCAGCCTCTACTGCTGGCGTCGACGATTCTTCAGTATGTGTCGACTGGTATTTCAGATGTTGTTGCCTTTTTAGCGGCTGCCTGCGCCTTCTTTTTTGCCTAGGTATTGTGCTAGATGATAGAACGAATGAAGCTTGGGAATATCGTAATGCTGCGAACCTTTTCTCGCTCCTTCTTGAGCTTCTCTTTCTCTTTCTTGGATAACACCTTGACCCCCGATTCTTGAGGCTCTTCATTCTCATCAACATCCTGCTGAGTGGGTGCAGGCTCTGGCGCTGGGGATGCTACTTCCCTCGATTCTGCTACGTTGGATAATCAGCCGAGGAACTAACAAGGGATCAAATGAGCCGACCAGTTTGTGGCATTTCCTCATTCTGCTCCTCACCGCCATCCCCGTCCTCACCTACGTTCTTCCCTTTCTTTTTCCCTTTCTTGTCTTTCTTTTTCGCTTTAACAGGATCTGCCCATTCATCCTCTGCGGTGGCTTCGATAGGTTGTTTTGATGTCAAGTTTGTGTCGTCTTCTTCCGGCGCGTCCTCAGCGGGCAGATTAAACACGTTCGCCTTGTCTTTCTTCTTGTCTTTCTTGTTTTTGTTCTTAGTCTGGTTTGCCTTGAGCACGGACTAGAGAAAATGCTATCAGGGCCCAAATTTGCGAGTACCCTACTCTGTAACACATACCATCAATCCACCAAAGTCGCCCTCCTCCTCCCCCGCAGCGTCGAAGTCCCCTGCGATAGTCAGTGCCGCAAATCCGGATGAGTTGCTTTTCGACCCCCCCAAAGCGCCCCCTTCATTATCAGATATGTTAACTGAGGCGACGTTGTTATGCCCTATAGCCTCGCCAGCCTTGTCCCTGCAGGATGTGGTCAGACTCATACGCGATCCCAAGATTAGATTAATGATTTGCCCACCAAAAGTCGTCGTCGTTCTTCTTGCCCTTCTTGCCCTTATTTTTCGGTGGCATTGTTCGATGAGCTTCCGTAGATAAGATTTTGCGACAGGCACAGGGGCTAGGAACGAGACAGGTGTGAGGAGAGCAAGCACAAGACACTCGTAAATTGCACCTGCAAAGAGTGCAAAGGAGAGCGGTCACGGGGTCTCCGGCGCAGCGGCCCGGGTTGGTATCTGATAGCTTCAACCAGCTAGCACTGATCGTTAAGTGGACTAACAAAAATGGGTCTCCTCACCATCATCAGAAAGAATAGGCGAAAGGAAAAGGAGATGCGGATATTGTTTCTGCAAGTACTATTATGTGTCGTATCGGCGTGGTGCTGAATCTACCCAGCGGCCTCGACAATGCGGGAAAAACTACGATCCTCAAGAAGCTCAACGGCGAAGACATCATGAGCGTCAGCCCCACTCTTGGTTTCAATATCAAAACTTTCGTCCATGGAAAGTGAGCAGACGTACCGTTGCTTCCTTGCCAAAGGCTGTGACTGAGCTTCCAACAAGGTACACCCTTAATATATGTGAGTACAGTTCATCCTCTCACCTCAGGTGAATTGAACTCCCCCGTTGACTAGGGGATGTTGGTGGCCAGCGAACCCTGCGGCCCTATTGGCGCAACTATTTCGAGCAAACTGATGCCTTGGTGTGGGTCGTTGATTCGGGTGATAGAATGCGTATGCGCGACTGCAAGGAAGAACTACATGGACTCTTAACAGAAGACGTGGGTGTTCTATCTCTGTTCCACTTCCACCTCCGTGGCCTCCTTCCTCTTATTCATATCCGCGACCGTATTTTTTGACAGCGACTGGCGGGAGCCTCCCTACTTGTGTTCGCTAACAAACAGGATTTGCAAGGATCAATGACAGTTACTGGAAATCCGTCAGGCGAGCCTCTGTTATCTGTGCCATAATCATCCGATCCATAGCTAACCATATCATACACATTAACCACACCCTGCCCGCAGGCCCTTGACCTCGATTCAATCAGGACACACAACTGGACAATCTGGCCTTGTAGCGCCGTCACGGGAGAAAACTTAATCACTGGTTTGGACTGGGTCATTAACGATGTCGCAGGACGACTGTACTACAGCTCCATGTCTACCAACGACCATGTTCAACATGAAGTGATTGGAACGTCTGCGGCTTAAAGTCCAGTTGTTGTATCACGAGTTTGTACTCACTGGACTCCGGATCCTTACCACCAGACGATAAACAGGTTTTTTTCGGGGCTATGTCGAAGTTCATTGTTGGTCTCCTATCTATACCCTTGAAATATGGGGGGCATACCAACTGCTTGTCCTCAGGCCTCATCGCCCTCTACCTCCCAAACGCCTTCCAATAGATTACCAACTATACACCGTTACGTAAAGCCTAGCGCAGTAGGCAATCCGGCCATCTGGAAGCCATCCCAAGAAAATAGTTCCGCTCATTTTGATCTAAATCAGAGGGAAATTTGTCGTTCTACTCAGACATCTGGCAAGGCGCGAGTTTACTCGGAGGGACGGATAAGTGGCCTACACTCGATACTACTAGTGGTTCATACCTCGCATATAGCACAGTGGCAACACCCACCGCTTCAGAGAAGTCACATCATCAGCTTCTACCCCAGCCATCCCTGAGCCTCAAGCATAAATAAAGCTATATTTGTCATTTTCCAATCTATTCGCCTATTTTAACATCCTACTTCCTTTCTACTCTTTCTCACTGTTTCAAACTTCTCCTTGCGCGACATTACTATTCCTTTGGTTTACCACTGTCATCGTCCACCCCCTCCTTAACGCTTTTTTTTTCGTTATCGTACACTCTTCCACACATGCTGCTGTTCAATCAGTAAATCAAATCCCACATAACTGGTATATCCAAATGCCCATCAAGGCAGGAGATATACCGTCAAGGAAAATAGACTCCGTACACTGCTCAGTTACTTGATTTCATCCCTGTTCCGGCCTGGACCGCCACCCTGACACTGACCCCCTTCCCTAGTTGAAATTCGCGTTGGTGTATGCCGCTCTTATACCGAATCAGTGGTACCATAAATTTGTACTACTTTGAGATTGATGGCCCAGCGACCGGCCAGGCACAACACCACATTTAGTCAACAGATGTACAGTACTCGAATAGAGCGGGTTCTAGAGCCCTAGGAGAGAGTAAGCTGCCGACATCTGCAATCTGAACCTCACCGTCTCCAGTTCCTATAAGGGTTAACCTCTAGCCTTAAACACCACATCTTCAATGCACCAGTCCTCAGCTTGTATTATCCACTTTGCAGTGAAAAACCGTCTTCAACTCGATCGTTTTCGAAAATTGCTAAAAAAAAAAAGCGGGGATATCAAGTAGTAAGGGGGCCATGCGGTACAGAATACTCATCCATTAGTATGAGCACAATAGATGCAATATACAAAGACAAAAGACAAGAAGGCTGGCAAATTTGGTTTCGGTGAGATGAATCTCGAGACTTATCAGCTTTTCTCTCACTGTTTGATCAAGAAGGGAGTAGTTTGTGAGGGTCGCACAACCTCAGTCCGCCTGTAGCAGCGCAGTGGCGCCGATTGGAGATTATTGTCCGGCTCGGCTTAGCATGATTATTCTTCTGGACGCCTCTAGCGGGTATTTATTCGAAGCACCATTACGATCCACGGCTAACTAGGACCAGTGGATAACCTTTCCCTGGCCATGAGACATTGTTTTAGGGACCTATCGCTGGATCTCCTCTGTGCTTCTCATAATATGAACGTTTTTGGCCCCTGCGCGCGTGAACTAAACTGACGCGGCAAGGCGCAGCCCGCTTTCTGATAGAGATCCTACGGGTATCCTTTCACTCAGGAAGCTCGGCGGATATCTTGTGGGTTGCCTGGCATTCGGAGGCCGTTCCGGATTGGACGATAGTTACCGGGACAGTATGCACTGCGATCATCCCTCCCAGTCTTTAACTGCCTGGACCGAAGCTTGTCTACATGAACACGACGGTCCAACCATGGAAGTTTCAAGTCATGCACGACGATCTGTGTTCGCTGCTTTAAGTCCGGCAAAACACAACAGGAAGATGTAACGGCAATCCTCGGGAGCGTATCCCCTCCAATTCTCTTCTTACATGTTTGGGGTTAACAACTGGGCTGGATATTAGATTCATGAGTTCTAATCCATGGCTGGCCGTTGTGCCGAGTTCCGTCGAATTGCCCCGCAGAGTTCAAGTCTCCACGGGGTATTCTCCCCCGATTCTATTTGCCCTTCCCTCTTGCCAAATTGCCGAGACTGCTCTATTAACCCACAAGGACGGTGGGAGGCGGACACGAGCATGAGCAAATGGAATTCTCGTGCATCAGCTCTCCCACTCCTTCATACCTGAAGCGAACATATGCATGCGCTACGCATAACCTAGTTTGCCATCCGTGAAGACTATGCCAATGTTTACTTTGTGACTCCTAGGGCTAAGGGAACATTCCAGTCGACACGCGCCCGATCGTTAACCTAATGAGTAACTTAATCGATTAGTCTACTGGTATTCGGTTCCTTCCCTTGCATGGGGCACAAATCGCCAGCGGATGGTCACTATAATCATTATAAATTTCCATGATAACGCGATGGATATTGCGCGTATTTGTTATTTCAGTCCGGCGGCAATACTATCGTGGCTGGCGTGTTATAAGACCATTTGCGCCTGCATATGTCCTGGTACCCGTTAATGGATGCCTCTTAGCCCCTGGAGCGGTATCATAGGGCTTCTTAGCACAGCTAGATGAGCTTTCCGAAGTTCGGGTCACTCGGCTGTAAACTACCCACTTCTCAGTAGCGTGGTATTGCCTTGGAACGGACGACAAACAGACAGGAAATGCCAGCGGGCCGGTGTATAAACTCAAGCTTTTCCTGAGACACATGGTATGTACGACCTCTGATGTCCGTCTCCACCCTTTTGGAAGACGCGAAGCGGGTCATAATTAATACTGTCGGTACTTCTGTCACGATGCTTGGGAGCGTGTAGTCTGCAAGGTGTTCCCAGGTCTTTTTTATTGAGCAGTAGATGGGCAGCCGCGTGGGGACGGGTTTAGTTTGAGGCTTAACCCCAGAAATTGAAGCCAGGGAAAAAACGCATTCTTGCTATGGAGTGCCGCAAACGGGTGGCGTTAGACTGTTCAACAGTTGGTACCTTGGAAACTCAGAAACGGCATATACAGAGGAGGGCATCCCGAGAAGCCCTACGAACTCGCCACCAGTTCGTTCCAAGCAATGGGGGTGCTATGTTTCTGATATACATGCATCAAGACCTAGCCAAACACCGTAGAGGATCAATAACGAGATATGTCGACCTCATGTAATGAGAAACCACCAGGATATCGTTAGTTACGCGAAAGCGACCCTGAAAAAATTAACCAGTTCTCATGGGTCCGCAGGACTGGGTTATTGGGAAATCAGAATAAGAACAATACGAGAAGGGGAATCGGCGTTGGGTCCCGACATAGTTGGGGCGCCTAAGCCAGCGATATCGATATTGCCCATTTGGTCATGATATAACCGGATAGTTGTCGATTCCGTGGGAGGAGCGTTGGTTCTCTTAATTGCGCTGGCAATGGTGCATCTTATTGCGGTACGGACTCCGAGACCCAACTATGTACCTCCAACTTGGGATTAGTGTTTTCGAAAATTGAACATCGAAATATCAATGGAGTTAGGGCCCGAAATAGACGTTGTCTCCATCAGTCCTATTGCTGAGGCGCTGTTCAGGGACAGAGTCTATGGGAGTGGTCGCGACAATGCTGATAGACATTGACCGACTGTCAGGCTCCTCGGTCTCTTTCACGATCCCGCAGCTGGCGGTTGGACAGCATTGCCGAGGATATCATACAATATAGCCGGGTTTGAGAGGCGGTCGCGAGTAAGCCATTGATACGGTAATCTCCTCCAGAATAGCAGGAGCTAGAAGGGCATAGACAAGCGGACAAGTGAACACTTGGGGGAGAGATATTCTCATACTGGAGTTTATTCTATTCGAGGAATTGGAGTGTTATTGATGTGAGGGTGTTCCTCACGGCCGACCAGCCCAGAGATGGATGCCACATGCGCCAACATGTCATGAAATAAATCTGATACCAGGTAGATGGTGACTGTGGACTGTGTGGGATGATAAAAGGTTCACAAGCGGGATGTGGGATGACGTGAAAGAAGGGCGTAAAGTGCACGCCGTTTTGGGGCGTCTTCGAGGGAGCGAAAAGCTCGACGATATTTCTGGAATCGAAGAGCCTAATCTAGGAGGGGAGTCAAAAGGTTATCCAGATGGGAAAGGGAGAATTGGATTTCCTCTGCCGGTATCAGTTGGAGGAATCAGATCACTTGAAGATGTTTTCCCCCGGTAGAGATTAGGATTCCATCAAGCGGAATCCAGGATTCTGATGCAGAATAACCCAGGATGGGTTGTGTGTGTCATGTCATGTCTGAGAGAGAGAGAGAGGGTGCTTGGGCGAGTTGGTGCGACCCTGCCTGCCACGTGGGGTCACTCGTCAAGTTCTGCCGTGGGAGTTTGGGGGAAGCGATCTCCCAGTTCGAGAGCCGGGGATCTCGTTGTGGGCGTTGTGATGGAAGAAAAGGGAGTAAAGCCCTGGGGGCAGCCCAACATGTGTGGTAGCATCGCAGCGGGTGAGAAACGATCCATCTTGTCATCAAATGCGATTCATCTAACTTGCGATGCATCTCTCGCGAATCCTCCCCGTGCAGCCTGTTAGCAATTTACTTGCCAGGTTGCCGCAACTTGTACAGACAGATGGGGCCTCCAAGATTCACGGCCAGATTGTCCAATCTGCCGATCTCACCACTTCCTCTGCCCAACGCATATAAAATCCTCCTCCTCTTGTCTCCTCATCCTCACTCACCAGCAACTTCCCAGCCTTGTGTTTCTCTCCCGCTTTAACAATGCCCGCCTCTACACAACAACCCTGTCTTCAATTCCCCGCCCCCTCCAAGGCCCTCCAGCCTGCCACTTCCTTCTTCTCCTTCTCCAAACTAAGCCCAAAATCTTGGCTCGTTGCCTTTGGTGCGTGCCTCACACCCATCTGACCACAGTCAAAAGCTCACTTGATGCGATTCAGCCCGAAGTTCAATACTCTCCGTCCTCAACGACGCGATAGCTGTTGGCCACCTCACAATCTCCGATTCCGAAGGGTCGCACTATTATGGCAACTACCAAAAAGGGTGCAATGACGTCCACCTCCAAATTGTCAATGACAACTTCTGGTTGCGCATTTTATTGTAAGTTATCAATCCCCTCATCCCACTAAATAGTTAATAACTTGACGCAGATCAGGGGATTTGGGGTGTAAGTAGACTCCAGCCTGCTCGAATGGGCTGCATCTAATTGCCTCATGCCTGCAGTCAGTGAAGCATATATGATCGGTGATGTCCAGGTATCATCACTCAAGGGCGCCATGAATGTAAGCGGAACCATCCCCTCTCTCTTTATTCTTTACGGTAGTATGCTCATAAAATACTTTCCAGCTGTGGCTTGATAACCAAACCGGAATGGAGGACACACTCTCCTCAGTCGTTGCCAAAGTGTCCTCGGCAGTTTCCGGCCTTTATAACAGCTTCCTTGGTCAAACGCGCTCCCAAGCACGACTCAACGCGATTGCCAGCTATGACCAATCAAATGAGCTTTTCAAGGTAAATGGTCTTTGCCTTCCGCTGGCGCCTTACACCTGTCCTCACCCCTCCCATAGGCTTTCCTTAGCAAAGAGATGATGTACTCTTGCGCTCTCTGGTCTGAAGCAGAGGGTGGTATCCGCGGTGACCTTGGAAGATGGTCCAACTCCAGGTGACCTGGAAGCCGCTCAGCTGCGCAAGATCCACCACGTCCTCCGCAAAGCCCGGGTCAGGCCCGGCCACCGCATCCTAGAGTTTGGCAGCGGCTGGGGAGGCCTTGCCATCGAGGTCGGTCACTCTTGATCTTGCTCACTTGAGACCTTGCACTGATTTTATCTCCAGGCAGCTCGTACCTATGGGTGTGAGGTTGATACATTGACGCTCTCAGTTGAACAGAAGGCCCTTGCCGAAGAACGAGTCAAGGCAGCTGGCCTTGAGGGACATATTCGGGTCCACCTTTTGGATTACCGAGAGATTCCTGCAGAATTCGAAAAAGCTTTCGATGCCTTTGTCTCGATTGAGATGATTGAGGTTTGTCCTGTAACCTACTAGAGCCAAGTCATGAAAGCTGAGAATCGATCCCCCGTCATACAGCATGTTGGTCCCAAATACTACAACACCTACTTTAAGCTTGTCGACTTCGCACTCAAGTCCAAGGACGCCGCTGCTGTTGTCACTTCGTCCACTTTCCCGGAGTCAAGATATACTGGCTACCAGTAAGATTATTTAATCGCCATCACTGAAACCGTAGATTGACTGGTTATATTTTCTTTACTAGGGCTGAAGACTTCATGCGTCGTTATATGTGGCCCAATTCGTGCTTGCCGAGTGCAACGACATTGATCACAGCCATGAACGTCGGTTCTCAAGGCCGTTTTACTCTTGAAGGTGTTGAAAATCACGCAGCTCGTGAGTATCAAAACCTGTAATGATCACATCCTTGGTTCTTAACGATAATCAGACTATCCCCGGACATTGCGGGAATGGGGCCGCCGTCTTGAGGCCAATCTGAGACAAGAGTGTATTGCCAAAGATTATCCTACTCTCCACGATCGTGCGGACTACGATGCCTTCAAGCGCAAGTGGCAATACCTCTTTGCCTATGCTGGAGCGGGCTTCGCAAAAGGGTACATCACATGCCACATGCTCACATTCATTCGCCAAGTAAGCGTTAACTGGAGCTTACCGACTTGAAGCAATGTCTGACCTTGCGCCTCCAGAACGATATACCTGAGCTTTGCGATTAAATTCCCCGCTCACCTCCCTGCTGCTCCGATACCAACGGCTATACCCTCGACGCCGATTCATGGGCTATATTATCCTTATTCCCTTATCTTGGATTCCCTTCCATTTTCCTACCTCCTTCCCCCCCTTTATGTCCCCTACCTCTCCTCCCCTTCACGATCGCCCCGTAGATCATATTCCCACTTAGATTATTTATCGGAGCCTTGACAATAGGCATCCGTTTGGAAGGATTTCAGATACCATCATCACCAATCACTGCTGCCACGAACCTATCCCTCCCACTTTATGACCACGATTTCTCTTACAGCTAGCTAGAATTCGGCATTGTATCACTAGTCACGTTTCATAAAAATTCAATCTTCATTTGCCACTCGATTGTCTGATACACCTGTGTATACCATCTGAGACCTAGAAAGATACTACTTTTGCGATATCCGACACGCCCTTGGGCCCTTTACAGGTGTTTTTTTATTGCATCATATATGCCTCGTGTGGTCAGATTTTGTCCAAGGAAGGAAGACAATCGTATTCAGCCAAAGATGGGCAGTGTTCTGATGTCGTGCCCGAAAACATGCAAATGGGTGTTCGCGATTCAGGTTCGCGTCAGACTTTCGGTCATAGCCCACAATGATATAAAAATATACCACAGAAGGCACAGCAAAATTCAATTAAGCCAACTCGGCCCAAACGGTTATGACGTTGGGACAAGTGACAGTGCTGATCAGCAGTGGCAGGGTTCCTGTAGCTGAACTGAGTGGGACCGTCAGTCCTTTGCAGAACCACGCTTATTCCCGCCCTCGCCATATGCCCGCTGCGCGACAATTGGTCAGACGTCATTGGGTGTCTCCCTGCAGGTTCCTTGTCGGATTTATGTCGTGATCCTGGTCAGACGATGGGACCTCAGGGCGGCTCAGGGACCTAAAATTGAACAGGCAGGTGTGTATCTAGGGTATTTGTTACCGACTCGGCAGCGCTCGAAAGAGTTGATTGGGCCACTTTGTCTTTCTGTGGAGGTGGGGTTCCGGGGGAGGGGGGAGGGGGGCACATCCTGGAGATTGCTTCCTTGTTGATTAGATAGATGAATGCATGCATCAGTTCTCGCTTAGTCAAGGGCTAGTGAAGTGGATGGCTCAGCGGGTGCGGGGGGCCCGACTGTCATATTCCCGCCTTGCTGAAGCTCGTGGGAAATCCCGTAAGTGACCGATTGCGGTTAGCCCCCGGGCGTTGTATCTCGGGCGGCATTTTGTTCTTGAACTTGACCAGAACATCATAAAAAATTCTATCAGAAAAAACCCCGAATGATATAGGCGAGCGGGGCATGCAGCCTTCCACAGCTTTTGTTCTTGCTTCGATAATAATGGGGTAAGGGAATATTGAGCAGTTCGGGGGGTCGAGCAGGTTGAGCAGTCTCGGTTCACGCGAGATAGCGATGGGAGCATGCTCGAGACCATTGATGCTACCCATGGGTGGTATCCTTAGTTTCTTGGGAACAGGCCACTCCGTGTGGGCACGATAGTGATAAAAAATTTATCCGCTCCCCGCTGCGGATTAACAACACCAGCCATCACGGTTGGACATGGAACAACAGTGTTTGAGCGGAGAGCAAGGCCCGTTCGTTCCGAAGGAAGACCGCAAGGCCGTGGGATTCCACGAGAGGGAGAGAGCCACCGAATTTTCGGTGTGGTCGCGTTGTGATTGGGTGGTACAACCTAAGTACTACTCATTTCTCCCAAGACTGTCCGCCATTTTAGGTTGTGAGCGGGGGAAAAAAAAAACAGCAATTGCATGCGAAGGGAAAAGTGCGGGTTCACGGGCTTTTCCCCTTTGCGAGCGTGTATACTGCCATGTCATTTCAGGTCAGGGGGGGAACCACGAGTTATGACGAGTCGAGTCCATGTCCAGACTAGCGGGTCGGGGGTCTGGGGTCAGCCCATCCGACAAAACAATCCTATCAAGGGTTGTACTTATGTAGTAGGCGAGAGAAGTGTTTCGTTCTTCTTCTATAGGTAGAAGCCGGAGAAGCCGTTTTACCTGGCACATGGACAAGACGGAGTAACTTGTTCGTAATAGGTGAATGTGACATATCTGTCCGCCAAGCCTCTGACAATTGCTTGATCCGGACCATTTTCGTGTCATCGCGGGGATCCAAACACCAGAGCCACTAACCCCCCCCCCCAAGGCGAGTGCGCCTGATAGACAGGACTCCATTTGTTATCTGTATTCTGCATATCGACAAGGTATATAAACCATCCACGAAAAGGGATACAAATATATGTAGAGTAAAATATAGTAGGAACCACCAGTTTGTAATGCAATAATAAATGAGGAAATATACATGTATGCAGATGTCTACGAGTAAAGGAAAGTGGATGTAGTGATAAGCGAAATTATAGCAATTACCAGCATAAACAAAAGAGGGATGGATAAACTCGTTTGCCCATTAAGCGAGTGAACGGGTAGGATCTAGTTTCGATGTCCATGATTGGAGTTCCTTGAGGCTAGAGGCAGCCAGGGCATGTGAATTAGATGCGGTGAACAGAGTGAACGAAAACGGTTTCTGTCCATAGAGATCAGTTAGTAGTTTTAGGCAAGTAAGTTTAATAACACACCCCCAGGAGGAGCGCCTTATGGGGATCACTCTCCACATTAACAGCGGAAAGGCTGATAACACCCAATTCTTCCAATTCATTTGAGTGGGCATACATATGTAGATATGGTCTGAAACAGGGAGGAATCAATCATCAAATTGAGGAACTCGAGGGAACGTCGTACCTCTTTAAAACGAACCATCTCCGTTCCCAAACGTTTTGGGTTGCGTCACTAAGTATCACGAGATGTCCTTTTTTTGTAATGCCATCACTGGAATAGGTATTAGCGACCCAACGCTTCCTTTACGACTGGACAATCAGCACCTTGGGGGAACTACTCTTGTCTCAGAGACATATTTGAACCCCTCGTCAGGTTTCTTGGTATCAACTGGGGTTGCCTCCTCAGGATCTGGCTCCTGGCTCAAAACGATCTACAGGGTAAGGGGGGTAGCACACGATGCATTAGCCGATGACCGAAGAATTTTTCCGTTCAATACCAAGCCCGTACCTTACCACGATGCCCAAACTGCTTCTGCCAGAGTTGGATAGAGCGCTTCAGGATATCCTCCGCCTTCCAGACTAGGGTATCATGCTGAATAGGTCGAGAATGTGTTGTCGCCATAATCACCCTTATCGCTTGAACATCTGCCGCCCGGCGTTCTGTCGTAATTAAACGGTCGTAATCCGCCACAACTGTAATACCACGAGGCTTCCACACCCCAAGTATTTCCTCTCCACGAACATATTTCTCTGACGTATCCAACCGCCAGAGTTCTTTAGCAGACCTAGTCAGGGGAGGAGACAACCTGACATTGAATAGGGTGCTCGTTTTGGACAAGATCTTGCTCGACCCGAAAAACGTAAGCAATCTCGAGGGAGGGCTGGCGTCACGAGCGTGCATCGCAATAGCCACATCCATACTAAATTGCACCGGCTCTGCACATATCTCGACAGCAACCGCCCACGTCAACTGCAATACAATCCTCTGGTTCGAAGCTGTGACACGATTCAGCAATACCGAATCATGAGCACTCGAGTCCCAAAGCGCCTCAGCGGACAGCGCACCAGTCCCATCGGGCTTGAATTCGAGCCTCTGCTCCTTCTGCAAAGCCAAGGTCACGAGTGCCTTTGAGGTCGAGTCATGCAATCGCCCTTTACCATCTAGGAGCCTTACACTGCCGATTCGCACCTTGGTAAACTCCAGCCAGGGAAGCTGATGACCCGAGTTCGACGCAAGGTTGATCACAATCCGACGTTGTAATCCTTGATGCAGGGAAAACGCGCCTGGATCAACACCTCCTTGCGAGATCACCGGCACAGGGACATAGGATCCATCAGGCCCTAGCTCGCATATCTGAAGCCAAGCGACAACATCATGGGTCTGCTCGACTACAAAATCGTTCTCCGACCGGCGCATTGGTCCCGACGACGACGACGGCTGCTGCTGTTGCGGAATGGCGGGCCGTAGATCTGGGGTAGGCGAACTTGAGATACAGGGTGGATACTCCTTTTGCTCGCGCATCTCATCCCAGCGCTCCATTCGTTCCAGGTACGTGGGTTTGAGCGAGGCGAAGAACTCGATGGGCGCATACCCTTGACGTAGGTGATTCAGCACCTTGGACGACGCCACAATCGTAAAATTGCGCCGGAACTTGAGCTCTGATAGTGATGAATTATCGATGTCAATCGCGGGCGAGGGAAACACCTCTTCTGATGCTAGTGTAGTGCCGACAAAAGAGGACAATCTGACTTGAAAATGAACTGCGGAGAAGTCATGAGAAGAGAGCCCCTTGACAGAATCTACCGTTAAGAAGAAATTGAGCTTCGTGCCTGCTGGTACTGTACCAGGTACCGGGGAGGAGGCCCGTGTAGACGCCGAAGATCCATTCGCATACTTTGGAGAGAGAACAACGCTGACGACCTTGATATCAACACGACACGAGCCGATTGCTTCTGCAGTATACCGGCAGAAAATAGGAACCGTACAAGACGAGGACAGCCGGCGAGAGAGAGGAGCAAGAGAGATTAGGGCATTGCCAATGAAGGAGTATTCAGGAGGCGGGGAATCAAAGAAGGGTTCGTCAGAAGAAAAGTGCTGGGTATACGAAGGTCGATCAATATAGGTTGTGAGATTGCGCATGCG
This sequence comes from Lepiota venenata, assembly GCA_004296355.1. Taxonomy (NCBI): domain Eukaryota; kingdom Fungi; phylum Basidiomycota; class Agaricomycetes; order Agaricales; family Agaricaceae; genus Lepiota; species Lepiota venenata. The sequence continues at coordinate 897,682 of RCFS01000010.1, forward strand.
TTGGAGTTGTTGCTGCAGGCGATCCAATGACCACGCGTAGATCGCATTGTGACGTTTGTCTATGACCTTGACTGCCACAGAAGGCTGGGTATTCGAACGCAGGATCGGATCTGCAACATCGCCAAACTGGTCCAATCCTGTAATGCTATCCACTGCAGACGTTGGTGCGGCCAAAGATCCTCCGGAGGCGATTGTGAAGTTGTAGGAAACCTGCTTTCCGAGTTCCTTACTGTGGGGGCACAAGTCTCTCCATTGAGCACAAGGAACATATGACCACCAACCAAGCTTTAAACACTCTCACCTGATAACGTTCGCTTCTTTCACCGCAACCGCATTCGTAAGAATAGTTTCCGCCATCGAAAACGACCGATGCGCCCTCCATTTGTCCAGAACCTTCCTGATGAGCCTCAACTGCTTCGCAGAGTAGATGACAGGCTCGAAATCTATTCCCTCAAACTCCGTTTCGCCCCTAGCCCGTGCATCAATCATCCGTCTCATCTGTGCACGAACAAGTCGCAGCTGATGCTCCATGTGCTCCTTCTCAACCTTGAGATCCTCTGCCTCTGTCGACCCTTCACCCGCAATCTCCTGTAGACGGTTCTCCAGCTGATTCTGAGCATCCTTTAGCGATTCATCCACCGCTGGACTCCCGTGATAACTCGTATCATCCGTCGGAGCTTCACTAGGCAAAGGTCTCCCGCCCGCCTCACTCCAGATGTCGTCAGCCTGACTGAGACTACTCTCCGGCCGGGGTTTCGAGTTGATATCCCGCAAAGTCTTGACCCTCGTAATCTTCTCAAAGAGTTTATTCAAATCGTCATCGGGTAGGTTATCGAGAGTGGGATCCAAACCCAAACGCGCAAACGCAGCCTCGCGCTGGGCAAACGTCCAATCAACGTCCGCCTGATCATCCTCCGAAGATGTGGGCGAATCTAGACGGGGCGAACCGTCTGCACCGCCCTCGAGATCGCTCGCCGAGATGCTCAGGTGTAGATTTGACTTGGCCGTGGCGCGATCTCGCTTCTTGCGTACTTCCTCTGGGTTGTTGAATCGAAAGACGTGGTTGTCACCTAAAGATATCCACGTTATGTCAGTATTACTGGATCACAGCAATGGAAGTAGGCATTAACGGTACCCAAGATGATGCGAAAGCCGGATCGAAGCTTGTGAGGCTGTTAATGAGCATAACCATCAGCTACAACAAAAAACCCAAACATGGTGGTACACAACCTGCCCGGGCGCGATTTGTTTCCCATTCAAAAACTATTGCGACACGAAAGAAAAAGAAAAAGAAAAGTCAATCTAACGGGGTCTTTCTGCACATCTTCGTTATTAGCAACACATACCGTAATGCTATCTGGCATGCATTGAATAGTAACCTTGCCGTCCGTATTATCAAAGTAACAGTGTTCCTCCAAGATCTTGTCGCCACTTAGCCGAATCGCAGCTGGTTTCTCGTTATCCATCCTTCCGACCTAAGTTACGCCCATATAATTAGCTCCTCTATCTCACCGTTCCGAGGGCAGACCCACTACCGCTTTCACGTCGTCCCATCACGTGGAGATGTGTGTGAGGTCACGATGGGTACAACGGGTGGAGGGCAGTGATCGCAAAGAAGGGGAAAGCATAACGTACCACTGTCTTTCCTGGTTTGATTTGATATATCAAACACTCGCTCATTAATGGATCTGAAGGGAGGGGGGGCCAGTCAGCCGGGTCCTCCGGGTCCTCCAAATGGCCTCGAGGGACGCACCTTCGTTCTATGGACGAAGCCGGCCCATTAGCAGCAGAAAAGTGAGGGAGGGAAGGGGAACCTGGATTCGTACCAAATTTACAAGATGAGGCATCTAGAAATCCCGAACAACCCAATAATCAGCAATCGGATAGTCAGGGAGAGAGAGAGAGAGAGAGAGAGCGAAAGAGGTACCTTTTTCGGAGTGTGAACACCAACCAAATTCTTCTCGACCGTAATACCCAATTCTTCGAGGGCCTTCTCCCGCTCTTTCTGCACCTCCTGGGTCCTCTGTAGTTTCTGTTCCCAGGTTTCGTTGAGCTCGTTCATCAATTTCTCTCTTGTCTCCATCTGTTCTTGCAGCTCTGCCTTGGTTACAGACTTGATCTGACCGTCCTTTGCCTTGTACGTGACAATTTGTTTCTCGGGTGGAATCTTGGGATCGTAGGTATCCTCCCCAGTCGAACCGGCCACACGAGCTATAAGAAAAAGTGAATAGGTAGAAGGGACATGAATTCCCCACCGATGCTTACCTCTAAGCATCTCCAATTCTTCCTTGAGCTCTCTAACCAACTTCGCATTCGGATCCTCGTTGACCACAGCCTTGTTCTTAATCTTCTTGGCCTGATCGGCATAGCGCAGGGTGCTGAGGGTTTCTTCGTAGTCTGCTGGTGAGATTGCAGCTATCATTGCAGTCTTGGAGTTGCCTCCCAGGCTGTCTTTAAGGAGCCATGTGAGGACCTACAAACAGGTAAGGAGAAAATGTATATTACGGACGGGATAAAGACGTACAGAGTCGCGATAGGGGATGAATTCATCTGGTTTTCCCTTCTTTCCCCTTTTCCCTTCCGAACTGCTCTGCACGGCGAGGGCCGAAATGACCTTTCCGAGGGTGGTAAGCGATTTATTGATGTTGGCACCCTCCTTGAGTCGCTGGCCTGTCGCTCCCGTCGAGTTGGCTCGCTCAGATCCTGCCAAATCCACCAAGCTGATGAAAAGGGAGTCGCGATCAATGAGCATGCATTGAGAAGAAGAAGAGGAAGCTAGGGCCGACCTGATTCGCGAGACCTTTTCAGTGTCCAGGTTTGTATCTGTATCGTGACGCTTCATGGTCAAGAGTAGTGTAAAGACTGCATGTGAACGGGAAGAGCTGCGAATGAATTATTGAGTCTTTGTCCCTTCCTGGGAAGGAACTCTCGAGAAGAAGGAAGGGGAAACGTACGTTTCATTCATGTTGGTAGCAGCGACGGTACGTGCCTTGTTTCCTTCGTCCATGAGGGTCATCATTTCGTCGTAGCTCGTGACGAGTAGTTTTGACAAGTCCTCGACGTAAGGACCGAGACTGGGATGCTCACGGACGCGTAGGTTGCCAGTGTTCTTGGGGTTAAGGAGGTCGCGAACTTTTTCATTGTAGATCTGGGAAAGAGTAGTCAGAAGCTGTTGGGTGGAATGAGAAGGGGGGTGGAGGGAGGTGACATGCTTCAATGTAGGAAACTTCGACGGAAAAGTTGATATTTGGGTCTAGGGATTTCTTGGAGTTGACTCGTTCGAAGAGTTCGGAGCAGGTGAGGGGAATGATTCCCTTGTCGGGACCGTCTGGCCATGCGGGTCAGAAGAGGTTCGCAGAAGGGAGATTGAGAGGACGTACAGCCCATCATACTGGAGTATGACGATATATATATATGAGTTATATAGATAAGATGATGAAAAAGGACAGACCTGTAAGACTTGCCGGAGCCTGAGGGCGGGTGAGCGTTAGTTGAGTTGGAAAGCGAGGGGAGGCGAGCGCACCTGTTTGACCGTCTGGATGTGCACAAGTCAGCCATTGGGTTTAGTGGTGAGAGGGGTGTTGTGGGAAGAAAGGGGAAAGGCTTACAGGCGAGGATACAGGCATTGAAACCAGCAAAGCCGTGGTCGAGAAGCTCCTTTCCGAGATCGTCGTAGAGAGTTTGTTGGGAACAATAGTCGGGTTCGTCGCGGGGGCCAGCACTCCAGTAGCTCTTGTCGAAGCTAAAGCTCATGGTCTTGCGCTCGGTAGCGCGCTTGGAGTCTTGTGCAGAACCAGACTCTGGAGGGTCGAGGAAGGTCTGGTTGCCCTGCATGCGGATGAGGCCCTTGGCACCGCGGGCGAGTTCTGTGTGTGAAGAGCATGAGGTGGGGGGGTGGTGGCGGTGGAGATTAGCTGGGGGGGCGAAGCAAAAACGTACCGCGAGCATTGAGAGGACGACAGCGGACGACGACCTTGATGTTGCCATCTGCAGCGTCGGCCATGGGTGGACGATGCGGGACGCGTTGAAGAGTTGATGCAAGGGGGCAAGTAAATTGATATTGTGATGACAACCACGCGTTTGTATTTACACACAACAAACCACAAAGATACGCTACACAAACTACAGCAGATCAAAGTCGTCGAGCTGTGGGCCACCCACCACCAGTCATCAGCCCCATGGACAAGCAAGAGAGTATAAAACACGGTACCTCGTCGTTGTAGCGCATGACGGTGCGTTTGAGTTTGGAGGTGTCAACCCAGGTGACAAAGTCCTCCATGTGTCTGATTGAAAAAAATGAGAGAAAGAGAAATAACACACACGCACACGGGGAAAACAAACCTGGTGACAAGATAAGCAGGGTCTGTGATGGTATCTGGTCCAACACGAATGTGGCCCTGTTCGATGAATTTTGTAGCCTGCAAAACGGGGTTGTGAATTAGAGGGTGGAAGTGAGAGAGCGCCCGAGAGACGCACGGCAGAGACAGACTCGGCCATTTTGGACATGCAGACGATGACGGCGAGCCGCCTGCGACAAAAGGCCGCAACTGTGAGCTTGTTGTGGATGTCAGAGAGCTGGGAGGCAGCGTTGAGGACACCGAGGTCGTATAGTTTTGAGAGAAGCTGGCCCTCGAGGCGAGTGCGGAAGGGGTCGGTGGGCTGGAGCCTGGCGAGACGGAGGGCCAGGGCGCGCAGAGAGCCGCAGAGGGAGTTGTACTGGTGGTAGTGCTGTGGGTTCTGGATGTGGTATCGCCTGAGAACGGGCAGCTCGCGTTTGCTGTCGACCAAGTTTACTTTTCTGAGCAGGCGGCGGTGGTGGTGGACGTTCATGACAACACTGAGCCACGCACGTGGTCCCCAGCCATGAACCTCCCTGCCAACACCCCCCAGCACGCCGCCGCCCTCCAGCCCCCCATGGCCGACCTCGCCATGCCCATCCACCGCCACACCAACCCCGCCGCCCCTCCCTCTGCCCCGCTCCCCCACCGCTCCACCCCTGCCCAGCCTGTCATGGCCAGTCTCCCCCTCCCCTCCCAGCACCAGCACAACCACCAGCACCAGCACCAGCACCAGCACCAGCACCAGCACCCCTACTCCTCCCAGCCCAACAACCTCGCCCCCTCTCCCCGCCCCAATCCTGCCTTAGGTGCGATCTCCTTCCCCGCCCGTCACCCCCCGCCTCACCATCCCTTACTCTCCCATCCAGACTTCATGGGCGGCTTCGTCGCCAACCCTCCCAACCGCATCCCCAACGGCCCCCCCTTCTTCAACCCCTCCTCCTCATCGCCGATACCCATCACAAACCAGTCCCTCGGCCCTGCCCCCCACCCCGGCTTCCCTACCCCCGCCCAGCAGTTTGAGCAGATGAACCACCCCTCCGATTCCACCCAGTTTGCAATGGCTCCTCCCCCCTCTGCACAGGGTCCCCGACCCATCTCCCATACTCCCCTCCCCAAGCAACCCCCCCAGCAACCCCACCCGCAGCTACACCAGCAGCAGCACCACCAACAGCAACACCAGCAGCACCAGCAGCCGCACCAGCAGCACCAGCAGCCGCACCAGCAGCAACAGCCTCACCCACAATCACAGCCGCCATCCCAGCCCCAGCCCCAACTGCAGGCTCAGCTCATGCACCACCCTCCTCAGCAGCGACACCCTCCCCCTCCATCCGGGCCCCCTTCAGGCCAACCCCCCATACCTCCCCACCACCACGGCTCGCCCCACCCCGTAGACAATCCCATGAACCCTCCGCCGCCCCGTCCACTCTCCCAGCTCGCCCGTCCGTCATCAGGACCTGGTCCCTCACGCACCCCACGGCCCGTCCAGCCGTCGATTCCGCCTCCTGGCTCTGGTGTTGCAAACCCTCCCCAGCCGACAAACCCCCAGCTTGCACGCATGCCCATCCCCCCCGGCCTCCCCTCATCCCAATCCCTCCAACATCTCCCCCATCCTGTCAACCCCGGCCCTCCCCCCTCTGCTCCCAACCAGCAGCCCCTCCCCATTGCTCCACGGCCCCCCCATCACCCCCCAATACGTGCTCTTTCCTCCATGACGCAGCCACCTCCCCCTGCGGAAAACTCGCAACACGCTCCGCCCATGCAACGGTCCGTTCCACATCCTCGTTTCTTCATCGGCCATTAAACACACTTTTTTTTTTTTTTTTCTCCTTACAGTTCACTCGTCCTTGGCTCGGGCCAAGGTCTTATACGCCTCCTGCAGTTCAGCGGCATCCTCTCCGGCGAGACAAAAATGGTTCAGTGTTCTTTCTTCGCTTTTTCCATTCAGATCCTCACGCATAATACACATACACAGAAACTCCAACTAGCCTGGTGGAATGACCTCATCAAAGAATACTTTACACCAAAGGCGTTCATGAAATTAACGTTGTGGAAAGATAACCAGAGAAAGGAAGCAAAGCCCTTTGGTGCATCCCTTTCGAGTGCCTCTTTTGAAACCGTTTTACTCACCCCACAACAGAAATCGGCGTTCCTATCCTGCCCCGTTTCTTTCTTGTAACAACGCAGTCAGGCGTCAAATCCATGTCTCTTTCACTTGACGGCGCACGGGAGCGCACAATCACCCATGGCCATTCCATCGTCGAATGCGTTGCCGCCATCTGGACATACCGATACAACAATGGCTACACCGTGACACTCCGCGGAGCATTATCTGCGCACGTTATAATCACCTCTACTTCCGCCCCCGGCTCTGCCGCTCCGTCTAGCAACTACACCTTCAAGTTTGACGAGCTCACATTCGACGCAAATTACCATGACAAGTTTATCGCCTTGGATGCCATCATGGGTCAGCGCGTTCCCGAGCCCGCAAAGAGCCCCTGGATCAGGAACGCTCCGACCCCGAACGCAAACGGCACTCCTACTATGGATGGCATCAATCCGGGGACTACAAGCTCAGAGGAGGATAAAAAGTGGGAGGAGCCAAGGGTCCTTATTGAGAGGTGTTCGATACCAGGGGAGCCCGTCAACGCATTCGGCATACCCCAGGCAACCATGAGATGTCTAGAGGTGCGGTGTTTCATCTCCCTTTTCGCTGTTCACCCCTGAAGTCGCGTCGTTTAGCTGGCAGAGAGTGTGGGATCAATGGCAGATCTGATTGTCTATTCGAATGAAGCACAACTGGGGCCATTAGGTAACACGGCGAACTGTCCTACTACCAATTCGCTCACACACAATCATTTTCTCTTTTACAGAGGCCTTGAAATCTCTGGCGATGAAAATCAGGGAAGGCAACCATTTGAATAACCAGGACTCGTCCATCACCGCTATGAATGGCTATCCCGGCGGCCCGCAACATCCACACCCCTTTGGCCCCAATATGATGCCACAACCCAGTCCAGCTGTAACCTTGTATTCGGCTGCTCCAACGCTCACTCCCATGGCGATGTCGATCAACTCTCCCCAAACCCTCCCTGGATCGGCAATGAGCTCGCCGCAGAAACAACACAAGACAATACCTCATCAGCAACAAATGCAAGGTAGTGGCGGAGGGGGAGCACAAACTGCAACGCCGACGATGATGAATGTAACCCCCCACGCGAGCGGGTCACCCTCGGTTTCATCTGGAGCGACGAATACACCTTCGTTGGCAAATGCAACGTTGAAGAGAAGACAAGGGGAAGTAGGTTCACCGGCGCAAACGAACGACCAGGTGCAGAAAAGATTACCGAGAAAGAGAGGGAGAACGGGTACCGGCGGTGGCTAGAGTGTGCCGGTTGACAACGTCCTTCCTTGCCAGCGGCCCCCCTCCCCCTCCCCTCCTTTTTTTCTTTCCTTCTTTTTCAAAAACAAGGAACAAATCCCCTCCCACAAAAACTGGGCTGGTATAGTATATTCGTATTTTCTCTCTTTGAGATTTTTCCTTTCGTGGAACGAACGACATATTCCCCCCGACCTACTAATTGATTACTCCCTTTACCCGTGCTGCATAGATTGTACCCTATTAAACTATCGCCATCTCCATCGCCCATCTGCAACTGGATCTCTAACTTCGTGGAGACTCGCAGCTATTTGCCTTAACATTGTGCTATTTATTTCAAAAAAAAAGATCTTCTCTCCTCCCTCACCCCTCCCAAGTATTAGTACCTACCTCCGCCTCTCCTGCTCCGCATGTACTCTATTTGGAAGAAAATTAACAACTTCTTACCTCCTCTTTTTGGTTTTTTTTTTTCTTTCTTTTTCCTCTCTTTTGGTATCGCGTGCCGATGTGTTAAATGTGATACAAGTTATATTCCCAATTCTTGTCTATCGCCCTTTCTTGAAATAATATGGTTTGTTGATATCGACAAGTTACACTTGGGATAGTAATGAGGACATTTCCAAGAATCGTCCTACTATCCGCGGCGGGTAGGAGGTGGGGGTGAGGGGTGGTGTGGTGTGATGTGAATATAGAGCCCTCCCCTGCCGCCCATCAGAGAATTCGAAGGTGCATAGCCAGCGTTAGGTGACAAGAGGCGCTCCAGAAGGACCTAAATTGGATAACGGTTCTTTTGTTGTTGTTGTTGGGGGGAAGCTATACAAGGCTATACACGTGGTTCCTCACTTCTTCAGATGGGGATAGGCTTCTATGACTAGATTTGTTGTGCTGTTCTCTCTCCCTCTATCTTTCTCAAGGATCCGGAAGAATGCATATGATGCAGTTCCAGCCCGGCCTTAGCTCCTTTTTTCTGTGGTCTGCAGCAGGGTACTCATCACCTCACTAGGACCGTTTAACTCATGGCCTGGTGCGTGTGTGTTTCTATAGAGAACCAAGAGGCCCACTTTTCTACTTGTTGCTCTCCATTCTCTCCGAATCCTTTTTCCCCCAAATCCCATTTATTAATACGTTAACTGTACTAACGAAGAGCTGGATACCCGTCTACTTGGCACCGGAACAGAGGAAGCCAAAACGAGGTTCGATTGCTTCCCAGGCCTTTTTACCCCAATTACTACCACATCCCCCAAGCCAAACAAAACCGGTCCACTGCTCCGAGTTGAGGCAGGGCAGCAGTTCCCTCCCTTTTCTTTGTTGTTGTTCACTGCAGAACCGGTGCTCCCCAACGATAAGGAAATGAGATGGACTTCTGCATTGCTGTGTACATAGCTACTTTAGTTATCAGTGTATTAATAAATATGATGCAGGGATGATGATGGAGGGAAATTGCATAAGGGAGGAACGATAGAAGAAATGCCGATGAATGCCGAAAAAATAGGGAAGAGGCATAAGGTATATGGTGGTTGGTATTCGTTCTGATGTCGGGGAGGGGGGGGGGGAGGAAAGGGGAGAGGGAGAAAGAGCGGGGGGGGAGTTGCTCATGGTCGTTTAGGAGAAAATCTCGTGTGCAAAGTCACATTGATCTCCGAATTTGCATCTGTTAATTTCGGAGGTTAATCATCAGCGCCTCCCAATTTGGAAATTGATGGGGTTCAATGCTCGCCTTCCTGCTGCAAAGAAACTGCAAGGTTTTCGTTTATTGGGTTGTCTATATCCACCATCGTCCCCCCGTCCGCCTCCACGTCCACGCCCAGCGCCTCGCCCTCGTCCTCGTCCCTTGCCTTCGAACCCCGACCATCGGTCGCGCTCATTATCATCATGATAACTTTGTCCCTGTCCATATTCGTTGCTCGGAAGCTGATTGGGTACGGCCCCCCATGCCGGATCAATGTCATTATATGATGATGAAGGATTAGATCCGGTTGGCCCATATGACGCTAACTGCTGAAGGAGCTGTTGTAGTTGCTCCTGTGGTAAGGCAGATACTGCAGACAAAGTAGCAGACGTATCAAGGCCCACTGATTTCAAATCCAAACCCTGACCGTTGAAGTGTGTGCCACCGAGTGCAGGATCAACACTTCCTGCCGCAAGCTGTCCCACGAGGTCCGCCACCGACGCCGTGTGCGACATGGGCTCTATAGGCATACCACCGCTCCAGAAGACCGAATCACTTTCACCACAAATCATCATTACCACATCCTTGTCAACGTCTTCTTCGGGTATCACGTTCACAGGTTCACCAGGACTTTCCGGAATCATTTGTGGGGTCATGTACAGAGCACCGAGCGCAGTCTGTTCCCTCTGTTCTTGTGTCATTTTCTCCTGACTTCCCTCTCCCCGCGTTGCCACCTCAAAGTCAGATGGCATCTCGAGTACTGGATGCAAACTAAATGAATCCTCTGGAGCGTACGGATGCCGAGCGCGCAACTTACGCGATGGTTCCGCCCAGTCAACAGTCTCTTCGAAAATCTGGGCATGGAGAGCTGCGCCTTCGCCACGATCCAGGTCACGTAGGCTGTGAGCAATGTGTGTGCCCTGGAGCCAACATCAGAACTTCTGGGCACGTGACCTAGAGGAAATGAGGTATACTCACCTCCTGTGGATCGTCGTCATAGACAGCCCGTTCAATCAATCTTACCGATTCGAGCTGGCCATCAGGCGCCCAGGTAACCGTTTTCCTCTTTCTGCCATTCCTGGCATAATTATTTGTCTGGGGAGGTGTATTCACAGATGGAGGCGGTGTCGACACTGCTGGTGACTCTTTACGGGTCTTCATCGATTTGAGCACTTCCTGGAATGGATCTACCGAAGATGGCTGCGCAACATTCTCCTCCTTCTTCACCTGCACGGGAACGGCTGCCTTCTTGAAGCTCGGAAGCTTCGGTTTGGGCTTTGGCGCCGAAAAAAATGACGAGTCCGACTTGGCATCCTTGACCGCAGCGATGGCGGAAGGTTTTCCCCGGTCTTTGGCAACAAGGTGTTTCGGTGCAGGCCCACTTGCAATCGCAAGTTTTTTCTGTGGTGGAGGGGCCTTGGCACCCGGGGGTTCGCTGGGCTTCCGTTTCTTCGATTTAGAATCTGCCAAACCACGAAAAAAAAAATTTAGAAGCTTAATCAGGGAAACGGGCTGGCATGACCCACCCTCGGCCGAATTGCCATTGGGGGCGTTCAGCACCCCTTCTGCGCTCGATACGAGTTGGCGCCATCTGCGTTCGATGTTTGACGCCATATCCTTGATGGCTGCGTTCCATCGAGTTACCGGGAAAAAGAACACAAACAAAACGTTAGATACATGTATTCTATTACTTTTGTTCATTGTCCAGGCAAAAGGCTGTAGCACGTAGATAAAATGTTGATGGGAGAGCATGACCTCATCTTATGCTCGTCAAGAGCCGCAATGTGACCAGACGCTTTTTGACCTGGGCGAAAATAGACAAGATAAGAGTACTGGCTCACCTGGAGAGGGTGGATCTTTAACAAGCTTCACCACTAGTTTGCCAAGTTTGGATGCCTTGAGGGAGTCTACCGTCAGCGGTAATCGATCGATAATCTAACGGTGACATCACCACTACTTCAGTTTCAAACAAATTTAGAGAACAAGGTCACGTACATGAAGCAGCGGCATGGTCGTCTCAATTAATGGACTGTCGTCGTTAGCCGTATACGCAGCTTTAAGCCACTCTCGCGTGATATCCATCGCACGGGGATTTTCAGACCAAGCCCTAAAATAATGATTACCTGCGCCATCACGAATTTTTGTCAAAATTTCGAGTCGGATGGCAGCATCAGCATCTTGAATATTAGAAAATATCCGATCCACGAGGGTGTTCACAGCTTGAGCACCAGTGAAAGCTGATGATTGCAACAGCGGTTTCAACGACGCAAAAAAACGCGCTTTTCGTTGAGAGATCTCTTCCGGCGATAGTTCTGGTAGTGGCGGCTGCTGAACCTGGGGTTGGGGCTTCGGAGACTGAGGTAACTGATTCTGCGAGTCCTGCTGAGGTTGCTGGGATCCAGTGGTTGTAGCTGACTGCGACCCGTAGAATGAGGATGGATTGATAGAAGTCGTTTGAGTACTCGGACTCATCAATGCTTGTGGTGATAATGTCCCTTGGGAAGCGATCAAGGGTTGTCGGTAGTAGGACGGGATGAACATGGAAGTTTGAGTATATGGATACTGTTGTCGCTGGGGCTGGGACGTGAACATGGCACCAGACGCATAGTGCTGCTGTGGGCTGGGCGATGTTGTTGATAGCGTTAGCGCCGGACTGTAGGAATGATCAATTTCCGGTAGGGACGCTGAGATAATTGACATACTCAATAACTAATGGTTGTGAGCCGGCTGACTCCTGTAGCTGCGACTGAGGTTGCTGTTGAGTTGCCTGCTGGGTTTGCGATTGTTGCTGGGGAGGGGATTGCTGGAGCCGCTGAGAAGGAGAAAGCGGAGGAGATTGTTGTTGACCGGTTTGCGACTGTTGTGGAGACGATTGCTGTAGCTGTGTCGCAACCGCGGCGGATGAGCTAGTCGCACCATTTAAGGTCGAGTAGGTGGAAAGGGGAAGGGAGGACCACGTCGAATTCCCATATGCATGGGTTGGGTAAGAAGGCAGGAAATACTGATTGTGCGAATGGGTGAGTTGGGAATAGAAGGTCTGAGGCGAAGCGAGAAGGGCGGGTGTGGAGGCTGTTCGGTGATGTGTCATCAGCTAGCCGTTCATGATTGGCGGAGCACACGAGCAAGATGCGCGGTCCCGCAGAAAAGTTGGCATGGGTGCTCACCTCCCAAGTCTCCTAGGGTCGTAAAATCGCTAATATCGATGCTATTGGTGGTCGGGGAGCTGACGCCGACAGGCCCCGTTTGGGACATGGCAGCGGAGCGTTCCTTGGACCAGTCATCGAGGGCCGGGGCGGGCTGTCTCTGTTGTTCATGCTGGGGGGGCTCTGGAAGCACGGAAGGCTGCGGAACCCAGTGGAAAATATGATCCATCGCGACTCTGTTTTTATCGAGGCTCAAGGGAAATGTAGGCAACTAATACGGCTCAAGAACAAGCTGCTGCCGCGATTGAGCAGCAGGCGTGGGGACTAAGCGCTTTAGGGAGGTCGCTGAGAGCGACGCTAGGGGTGAGCTCACCGGCACGGGTGGTGTGCGTGGTCTACAATGTCGTTGGGAGGAGTGTTGGCAGCCAAGGGGCATATTGTGAAAATTCACGCCCGCTTCAAACTCCGCTTTCCCACGCTCTGTGAGACAAGCGGGTCTTGTCAGAAATCACATAAAGCATTCTTCTTTTTACTTTGTTACCGCTATGGCCGAACAACTGACCCAGCAGAGGGACCTCGTAAGTATATTCGCCCCTCCGGCCTCATACTCCCTCACGGTCCCCTCTCTTAGTATGTCTCCAGTATGCTTGCGCTTGCCGCCAATATGCGCCAGTGCGCGGAAATCGGCGAGGCCTTTGCGAAGAGTCTCAAGAACGCTTCGGACGACGAGATGCATCTCCTCATCAATGTGATTTGCTACCTGTCCCCTCGGTTCAAAAATAGCTCACACACATAGCAGGGCAAACGCAAGGCCTCTGGAGCTCCCGATGATGAGGAGGCTCCCAAAAGGCGCAAGCGCACTACGAAACCCAAGGACCCCAACGCGCCTAAGCGCCCGGCATCTTCCTATATCCTCTTCCAGAACGAAATCCGCAAGGAGCTCAAGGAGAAACATCCCAATCTTACTAACCCAGAGCTCTTGAATATGATCTCCGACCTCTGGAAGAAGATGTCAGATCATGAAAAGGCCGTAAGTGGTTGTTTTTACCCGTCGCGTGTTCTCGTGTTCCGACGCGTTTCTCGTAGCAATACCACAAGGCTGTCGAATCTGCCAAGGAGCGGTACTCCCAGGACAAAAAGGCGTACGACAATCGCACCCCAGAAGAAGTTGCTGCAGCCAACGCGGCTGCAGCAGAGGCTGCCGCTGTTAGCTCCTTCCCTGTTGAAGGTGTCACCACCCTACTGACCTGCTTGATCCACACTTCAGCTGAAGAAGACCAAACCGAGGAAGAAGTCCCAGAAAAATACTGCTCCTCCCGCTGAAGTACTCGCCCGTCCACCACCTACCGGCGCAGATACCTCCCCGAGCGCGTCATCAGAAGAAGAGGACTCCAGCGCAGGAGAGGATTCAGACGAGGATCCGCATGGGGGAAAAGAGAGCCAAGCTGACAGCGACTCCAGTGAAGAAGAGGAAGAGGCAGAGATACCACCGACAAAAAGGGCCAAGAAGGCGTCCACTAACGCCACGCATGGTCATAAAGGAAAGAAAGGCTCAAAGTGATGTTTTCGGACCACAGTTCGGCTTATTTATTCTATTCTACGGGACTGAATCAGCTGCCAGTTTAGCGCTGAGTTTTCTTCGTTATTATGTTTTTATATTTTATCTATACTCCGTAATTTCCCGTATGTTGTTTACTGTGTTGTATCTCCTGTTGGCACTGCCGTAGTTGCAATGGCTACGATGTTTTCCAGACGCGTCGCATGAGTGGTCCAACCTGGGTCTCGAAGTTATCTTATCGGGAGTGCACTGCATTCAAAACTGCCTCGTTGCAGGCTCTTGACGGCGATTTCGAGGTCGTGTAACCTATCCCCATATATTTCCATCAAAGCAACTCCAAGCACAACGAACATATGTCCTACGAGGTTTCATAGCATTATTAGGCGTGACAAATATATCTCGGTGGTTTTAGTGCGTAGTATTTAACGCACATATATTGACATCGACTGATACAACTGCTGGGCAATAGGTACGACTAATCTTATCAAAGGGAGCTCAATAAGTGGACCTGGAGCCAATCGTTCTACTCATGCTACTTGCGCATATACCCTGCTGAAATTGCAGAGCCACGAGATCTCTGCAGAGTAAACCACCCACCACCATCCATCTCAGCCCACAATTATCAATGAGTAATCAATCACCATTGCTGTCCACGACCCCGATCCCCGACTCACCACCCCAAAGCTCCTGGCCAAACGGACCATTCATGAGTCATCCACCAGCAGCTCTGCCGCTGCCTCGCACCCCGCCCCACCGTGTCGACACGTACTGTACAGTGTATTAATTCCAGGTACGTGGCTATTATTGGGCGGAGAACTCGGCATTGTCTATGGGTGCAACATATTTCTAGCCGTAGCCATGATTCGACAATATATTGTGGACATTGCGGTGCAGTGAGGAATTATCCAAGGCTGTACCTAGTTCAATACAGGTGGCCTGACACCGGGTGGGGATCTCGGTGGAGATAGCCAATCACATGAAGCCAACTGCGTGATGCTGTGTGGGGGTAGCTTTTGTGATAGATAAGGGAGGGAAGAGTGCGGAAAGTTGATTCCCATCCTCCTTTCCGTTTGCACATTCACCGTCATGTCCGCACCACCGAGCTACGATGCTCCGCCCGCCTCAAATCCCGACACCCGACAGCTACCTGAAGGGTGGATCACCCAGTTCGATCCCAAGTGAGCGCCCGCGCCGTACCAGACCCTGCCCCCTTTGTGCTGATCTCGTATTTGCAGCTACAGGACATGGTAAGTGTGGAGTCCAACGGTGAACGCAAGACAGCCATCAACCCCTCCCCCCTCATGATATAGGTTCTACGTCAATACCCGGTCTCAGCCCCCTGCGATAACATGGGATCATCCTCTCGGACCTCCGCCGCCGTTTCCCCCTCCATCACACCCTCCCCCCGCCCCGGCGTACAATAGCAACAGCTATCCAAATAATAACTACCCGAATAATAACTACCAGGGTAGTTTCCCCGCGGCCAACGTCGCACCGTACTCGCAAACAGGACCATATGCACAGTCACCGCCCCCATCGCAGGGTCCATACCAGCAAAACGTGCCCAACTCGAGTCCGGCACCTCCTGGACAGTACGGTGGATCAGACGGGAAGAATCCGATGTCAAACATGGCAGCCTCTGCTGGTGGTGGTAAACGTGAGTAACACCGTTCGTTGTATCTGACTCGAGGCGAGCGACTAAGGTATTTTAATCAAATTCTAGTTGGTTCGCTATTTGGAAAGCACAGTGGAGGGGGCAGCAGCCACGGTGGAGGGTATAATATGGGCTCTAGTGGGCACGGCGGAAAAAAGCCAAAGAAACAGAAGCATGGTATGGGGGGTGGGGCTGGGATGGCGCTTGGTGCTGGCGCAGGGCTGCTTGGTGGGCTGTTAGTGGCCGATGCGATAGACGATGCGTTCGATGATGACTATGGTGAGTTCTTTTTTCTTTGATCACGGGTCGGCAAGCTGATGCAATTGGATTGTTCCTTAGGCGATTTTGGTGGTGGAGACTTTTTCTAAAGTGTTGTTTTGTTCTCTATTCATTATTATCGATGTGCTTTGTAACTAAATCTCTTGAATTGATCTTACTTTTGGTTTGTCCAAAAAGTAGTATATACCCCCCATCTGTGTTCTTACGCGAAACCTTCTTCGGCAACGTGGAAATCTGGTGTTTGTCAATCTACTCAATTCACGTAACATCGAGCCTCGTGGAGGGTCCAAGCGCTGAACCGTGGAAGGCTGTTCAAGGACAGCTTTTGGTCCCTGGATTTCGAGAGCACAAAGGGACGGATCAGGAACGATGCTGTACATATAAAATACAGTTGATGGGCGTGTGCCTCTTTGGCTGGTTCAATGGACATGTACATAATTGGACACAACAGTTGCACTTTTCGGCCTCTCTCTGGCGTCTTCCTCCAACTGGCAATCAGCGGCTGGAGTCAACATTGGGACAGTATCATAGCACTTGAGCTTCATTAATCAAGTCGTTTCATTTCCGACGATTGTCCATCAAAAACGAAGTCCATGCGGTTGAGTTGAAGGGCGGCGATTTATATTTTTTTGACAGCACTAGACACGACGATCGACGGTTTCCAGGTGTCTTATCGAGTACACACATTCTCAAATTATCACTTACTGAACCCCCCCCCCTCTCTCTCTTCTAGATCGAATTTCCCGGCCACTAGTTGTGTATTTCCCCCTGGGAACGGGAAGGGGGAGGGGAGGGTTCAAAAGTGCCTCGCGCTACGCCCAAAAGTGACCCTAACACAAGCGCCCATTCTAGGTTCTACATTTGGCTCGTAACTACTGACACCGACAAAAGCAGGGTTTTGATCAAGTCCATGGCACAGCTCCCGTGTGCGTGTCACCCCTGTCCGTCCGTGCGGGTTCTTGTCCGCGGCAGACGGCAAGCAAGTGTCAACCCACGAGGAAGCTTAAGAAGGGAGGTGTGTCTCTCTCCCCTGTCAGAACCCATAACTCTCTCTCTTTTTTTCTTAGTATTAGCGCGATAACGACAAGAACATATGGCACAAACTACACTGGCAGGTGCTAGTGGCGGAGCTGGGCAGGACACACGCCCTTACCTCCTGGGTGGCAGCAACATTGGAGTCAAGAGTGAGTATCTTAACCCATCCACACCTTTTGTCAGACGTCGCTGACCGTGTCATACATAGCATGGGCAAATGGTGTGTTCCCGTCTTTCTGTGTACATGATAACTTGGGGACTTAACAAACTTTTTTTTTTTCTATTTAGGTACTACGTCCAGATGACGGTCGTGCCGCCCTCATTCTCCTTCACTCATCCCCTGGATATGCCCCCCGCTCCAAATGCGAGCTCTCAAGCCCCCTCTTCCCCCCGATCAGTAAACGCACCACCTTCGTATCAATCCAACCAAAATCTTCAACATCCTCAACGAGCGCCATCAATCAGTAGCATGTCCTCAGGCACATCCTCGCTCAGCTCTCCCTATCCTCCCAGCCCTGCCTACCCGGCCAGCCCTCGCGCCCCTGTCACGATGACCGTCGAACGAGTCTCCACCACTGCAGGAGGCACAATATCTCCTTCTCCGGCGCAGTCGATCGTACAGATGCACAGCGAGAGAAGATCGGCCACAATGCCGCTCAACCCGATGCCTCATCCCCAATCAAACCAAGCTGGGGCTGGATCCATGGGGCAGCTCTCGAGGGCGCATAGCGCCGCGGCCAGTACACAGAGGCATCCGCTGGCAACAATGCCCGAGCCAATGCCCCATCATGCACAAGGCCAACCCCCTACGATGCCTGGTAGTGCGCACAAACTCCAACCTCAGGCTGTCCCAGGCGGACTGTCGCCGAGCAATCCGAGCTTGCTGTCCGTTACGTCAAGTTCGACGGCAAGCAGCACCGCACCCTTGACGCCAAAGGAGAAAGAGAAGAAAGAGAAGAAGGAGAAGAAGGAAAAGAACAAGAACAAGAGATCGCTGTTTGGTAGTTCGGCAATGGAGGATCTGAAACGGGAGCACGAAGCAGCTCAGGCGGCAGCAGCTCAGCGGCCTGCTGCTATTAGTTCTACGGCCATGCCCCCTATGCCTGGGCTTCCAAACCAGCCTATGATGATTCCGGGCGGCCAGATGCAGGCGGGTATCACGAACACTATGCTTTCTGGGCAGACGATGGGACTACAGCCGAACATGGGGCTCGGGCTCGCTGCCAACGTCACTGGTCTTCAAAATGCCGCGGGGATGGCTGGTCAGATGGGAATGCAGATGGCGGGTATGGCCCAACCCATGCAACCCGCCGCTATTAACTTTGGGGGATTGGCCAAGACGACGAAAAAAGTTTTGGGGGGCGCCATGTACGCCCTCACCGGTATTTCTTCCCAGGACCTAGCAAGCTTCCGCGGCCGGATGACGATCGCATTCTCAGGTGTCCAGCTCAGTGAACTCGGCATCGATGCCAAACAATTCGAAGCAGTTTTAGCAGGGAGTCCCGGAGCGAATTATCAGGGCGTCATTAACGCACTGATGATCCAGCAACAGAAGCAGCAGATTTTGGCTATGCAGACCGGACAGCCCGGAAAACAGGTGGACTACCAAGGGTTGATCGTACAGGTGCGCAAGATGCAGGGGATCGCAAATACGAAAATGCAACAAAACATGGCGATGAATGCAGGCATGTATGGTATGCAGATGGGGCAGATGGGCATGACAGGGATGCAAACCGGAGTTATGGGCATGCAGAACCAAGGCATGCAGAACCAAGGCATGATGATGGGGCAACAGAACGCGATGCTTCAACAACAGAATATGGCGCAGCAGAACGCAATGCTTCAACAACATATTATGCTGGAGCAGCAAAAGTTGCAGCAGATGCAGGCGTCGATGGGTCAAGGCCAGATGCTGATGAACCAAGGGCAAATGCTACCGCAGCAGATGGGGATGCAGACGACCGGATTTGCCGCCAATCCCATGCAACCACAGCAGATGGGGATGCAGACGACTGGGTTTGCTGCCAATCCGATGTTACCACAGTCAACGGGAATGCAGCCGATGGGGATGCAGCCGATGGGGATGCAAATGACCGGGTTTGCCGCCAATCCTATGCTACAGGCGCGGTCGATGGGAGCTCAGCCGGTCAGAGGAAGGGGCGGAAAGACAAAGGGTCAACGGGCCGCAAACGCGGGGCAGCTACAGACTCAGGTACCGAAGAAGACAAAGAACAAGCAGAAACCGTTGCCGCTTGCTCCTGGAGAGAAGAAGAAAAAGAAGAAGTCAGGGCAGGGACAAGCCACGCTGCCTGTTGCACCTGTTGCAGACGGGCAAGAAGCGAACCGCACGTAATAGCAACGCTGCAGGCGCCCAGGCAAGAGCGGTGAACCTTCCAGCCTCACACGGACCGACGGGACAGGCGGGGCTCAGGCGGCCGGCTCGCGGGGGTAGAGCACAACGTGGTGGCCGGAAAGGTGCCGCGGGGGGGCAAACGGGGCAAGGAGGGGATGATGGTGGTGGGGATGATGGTGGCAACGACGACAACGATGATGATGGGCAGGACGGACAGTTAAACCTACTTGCTGTTCAGCCAGCCGACGACGACGAAGAGGACGAGGATGATGAGGATGAAGACGAGGATGAGGATGAGGACGAGGACGAGGATGGAGATGATGATGAAGATGAGGCCGAAGACGAAGACGAAGACGAGGATGGGGAAGAAGAGGAAGCGGATCAGGGATACGCCGAGTACGACGGCGGCGGCGAAGACACTGGGGCTGTATATGGACCCGTGCATGCAAGACCAGGGGCAAGCTTACGACGGACTGATGGTGGTGCCAGTAGACGATGGCTCTGGCGGAGGATATGACATGTCGGGTGGGTTTGGGGATACGAGTGGTGGTTATGGGTTTGGAGATGCAAGTGGTGGGTTCGACATGTCTGGGGGCTCTGGGACTGGGTTTGACATGTCGGGTGGGTTTGGAGATGCGAGCTCTGGGACTGGATTTGACCTGTCGAGCGGGTTTGGGGACATGAGCCTGTCGTACGACTCATAATAATCACATGACTGCTGCTAGGGTACTTGTAATTTACGACCGCCGGCCAAATGGGATTTTGTGATTTCGTCTGGATGAAGTGGGATGTATACTCTCGCCAGGGCATCGACCTCGCCTCTACCACACTCTCTCCCTCGGTTTCTCAGCTCTCAAGCTTGGTACTCGCTTTTCTGTACGTTCCCTCTCTCTCTCCTCTGTCCTGCTCCCCCCCCCCTAACCCTGACTCTCCCAGTTCTCTGTCGCCCGTAGCGTCACTGGCACCGCAGTAGGTATCTCTGCCGCTGTCGTCGACCAGGCCCTCTTTGGCGGCATCCCCGTCGCCCGCCCTATCGCAGGGTCAGCGGTCCACTCTGCATTCGCCCTGGCCGAGCAATTTGCGCTCGCCCCCATTCATCTGTCCGAGTACATCACCTCCACTTCTCTCCTTGCTGCCCATAGTTCAATCAACGTACTCTCCGTCATATTCCCTGGCAGCAACGAAGCAAGCTTCTCTCTTGTATCCTTTATAACACTCGTCAGGAGAGAATGGTCAGACAGGGACGGCCTCTTGCCGAAGAAGCGTCACGGGTTGACGCAGATCGCCAGGGCCATTGTTGCCTGGGTTGCACTTCAGGGTGTCACCCAAGAGTGGCAAGAAACGCAGTGGTTCAAGTATCTCAAGGAGCTCGATGTCAAAGAGAAGGAAAAGGACGAATCCTGACAAACCAGCTGCTCGGTCCCGGAGGTGCGTCCTAGCCTTTTCCTCCTTAAATATTAAATGCCTGCTTCAACTGCTATTCAGGAATTCACATGTGCGGGTCACCTCGGATGTTATTTTCCCTGGCCAAGGTGGTCCACAGATTATCTCTGCTGATATTGGCGAGGCGCCTCCGGGCACCACCTTGACCCCTCGTTCAAGAAACTCCACTCTAGCATCACTTTCCTCTCTTGCCATGACGCCCATCTATACCCGTAACCCGTCATCTCCCGCCCCATCTCGTTCTCCCTCTTTACAGCATCTTTCTCGTACCCCATCATACCAACATGCATACATACCCTCTTCCCCATCGTCGCCACGTCACCCACACTACTCGCATTCTTGGTCTCGTTCGTGTCAACAACCATTTCCTACCTCATGTCCTCCTGATCCTCTGTCATTGAGCGAACTCAAGCTAACCCTCCGTCGCCTGTCTAAAATGGTTTTGGCAGGCTATGGTGGAGCATCTCTATTATTCTTCGGAGTAACGTCATACGAGAAGAGCTCCAAGAACGGCGAAGCAAGGGAGAAGAGAGAGGAAGAGGCAAAGCTCGCCGATGCCATTGATGCTGCCGAGGCAGAGGCAGCTGGCGATGATGTGGATCTGGACCCGGCTCAGTCCAAGTTCTCATGGTGGGATCAGTTGCTGGGAAAATATGACCAGGAGATATTCGAAAGATCAGTCCAGGGTGACGAGGATGAATTCAATCGAGCGAGGCAGGAGAAAGAGAGAAGGGCAAAAATGAAGGCAACCGCTACCATTGGAACGGAACACTTGATGCCCCGCTTTTGGGTATTGACTGACCATAGCAGAAGACAGATCGTGCTTGTGATCAGGGGTGAGTCCCATACTCAAGCTGGTATCGTCCTGTTCGTTTTATGATGCGAGACAACAGGTACCATGTCCCTCAATGAGATTGCTGTTGATTTGACGTGTGAGGCAGAGGCTTTTCAGCCCTGCACAGTCCCAAGATTTAGATGCGGAGGAGGAAGACGTTCACGAATATAACATGCCTGCTGCCTTTGTTTCTCGGTCAGGAGTCTCGGAAGCATCCTGAGGAGAAAAGGCCCTCTCCGTACCATGTTCACTCAGGCATGCTCCGCATGGCGAGGGCGATGGGCGATGTGGGGAAACCTGTACAATTAGCTGTCCATGAGGCGTTGTATCATAATCCAGGTTTTGGTAGGCCTTTCTCGTTTCCCATTGACAGACCTCGTTCTGATACACGCAAATGACAGACCTAGTCCTTTGTGGCCACAGTCTTGGCGCTGGGGTGGCAGCGCTTTTGGGATTGGTAAAGAGAATCCCAAGTTTGTGTGTGTGCTTTACTCATTTTTTCATAGATGTGGGCGGATCCAAAGACGTGCCTAAGTGTTCCATCAAGCGGCCTGCCCGTTGGAAGAAGAGTATATGTATATTGCTTTGCACCTCCGTACGCCTTTCAAACACTAATACTGTTGGAAGAAATTTACCATTTATTGCTAGGGCCCTTACTGATGCTAACCTGAGCCGACTCGCCAAGAACCTCATTGTATCATTTGTGTACTCGCATGATATCGTTGCGCGACTTTCTCTAGCTTCGGTCCGCGACTTGCGGAGCGCAGCTTTCTGGTTGTGTGAAGCAGAGGAGGGAAAGCGTGTATATGGAACACTGCGGCGAAAAGTTGAATGAGGACGGGTGGTCGGCTGTGACGAACCGTGCAAGACTATGGAAGGAGGGTAAAGGAAAGAAAGGGGACATGGATTGGGTATATACCCCTCATACTCTTTGTGCATTTGTGACTCCGATTAATGTGTGTCTAGTTCATTGCCGTTCGCAAGACCCTGGAGGCAAATATGCGTGATCAAGACATGTTCCCTCCCGGACAAGTTCTTTGGGCTATGAGGGATAGTGATCTCCATCCCTCTCACCAGAAAATGGAACACTCCCGGATTGACAAGCTTAGGCTTTTTGAGGTGTTGGATGTGGAGAAGGTGTTTAACCAAATTGTGTTTGCGAGGAATATGCTTACGTGCGTTCTGTCTCTCTTTTTGTTCATTGTATATGGTGTACTAACCGTTGGGTGAACATGATAGTGCACATATGCCTAATCAATACGATCGTGTGCTGCACGACTTATTTTAACCGTGTTCGACCCACTGCGCCAATCTACTGGAAATATTACAACGTAGTGAGATTCTCTCTTGCTGGTATACCATAATACCCCCCCCCCCCCCCCCCCTCCCCTTCCTTAGTAACCCAATGGATGGCAATGGGATTGCCTGGAAACGCTCGTGTAATTTTATATGTTTAGGAATCTTGTAACTCAATAATGTATATTATTACGGCTTAACATCTGTTTCACTCTGCCTTCTCCTCGACTGACTTTTGGTTCTCCTCCCCCTCTGACACCGACGTAGATGATGAGGGCTCATCCAAGTCGATATTGGGCACAGGACCCTTGAACCAGTGCACACCTCCATAAACTGGGAAATAGTACCAGATGATGGAGAGGATCATGATTCCACCGATGACGACGGTGCTGTAGTTCATTTCCGCTGCGCCAACGCCTGGCCCTGTTGGAAAGAGGAAGATGACACCAAAGAGGAGCTGGAAGAGGACAGCAACGGTGGCGACTGGGAGACTCTGACAACACCAAAGAAGTCGGGAGATGGTCTAAGATAGGTTACAACAAACTCACGAAAACGCCAAGATGAAATGGGCCAGGTTGGAAATCATTCCCACCGGTGAATCGGACGACCATAGGTATAGCGTAGGCAATGTAGAGGGCTATAACGGACATGGAGAACACGGCGTTGATAGCTTGGTCACCTGCAAAAGCGAGGAGGCCCAAGGCAAGGGAGAGGAGAGCATCGAACCAGACGACGTTGACGGGTGTCTGAGTGCGAGGATTCATCTTGTAGAGCCATTTCGAAAAGGGGAGAGCTGTGTGGATGTGTAAAGTGTGCGTTAGGGGGGTTAAACTTCTAGGAAGGTGAGTTATGGATGTGAAGGTACGGACCTCCGTCGCGACTGAATGCAAATGTTTGACGGCTTGCTGCGAGCAGCTGGGGGTATGCTTGGTTGATACTTTTGATAGGTGCGGTAGACTCATTCGGCTTACCATACTGGAACCCATCATGTACCTTGAGAATCATACGCACAAAAGTTCAGATTATGCCAAGCCAGTAGATGAACCCGTATGCTGATGCTTACTGCACGAGGACTACCAGCACCCAAACGCCCAGTGTAGCATTTTTGCCAAAGCTATTGAACAGAATTTGCGCCATGGGTTGGTCGCTGTTGGAAAGCGCTTCTAGATCAGTCCCCATGCAAAACGCCAAGGACATGTTGAATAGCTGGTTACATTCACCGGTTAGATTTTGAAGACTTTACATATGGAGGCTCAGACCTACCCCAATCCAAGGATGCCTCCAGCGGTGATGGACCCAACGATTGCCCATGGAACGACGATGTTTGCATTAGAGGCTTCTTCGCTGATGTGAACGCTGGAGTCGAAGGAACCTAGAGGTAAGTTGAAAGCTGAGAAGGTCTGGAATTCGAGGAGGTGGGGGTAGGGCCTACAAATGGTCCAGAGGGGCGCCAGGAAACTATAAATGAATGCAAAGCCATCGGGCCAACCGCTGACTGAAGAACAATCATCAAAAATAGCCTCCATGGGAAAGGGGAACTAGCGCGTTACGATTGATAAAGTCGCCTAGAGCAAATTTAGCACTGTTCTTGGATTCGTCGGGTGTTGAGATCGGAAGAGCAACAATGATCGCGATGCAGAATCTGTCAGTATGTTATGTTCAATCGACGTCTAGCGTAAGAGCCGCACAGAAGACATACAGCACGTTTAAGATGGTGTAGGCTGTCTGTAAGCGAGCCAGAACTTTGGTTGCTAGACAACACACGACTGCGTGGCTTATAACAAACGCAGCGTATATGCCGCTATGAATCGGATTGTTAGTTTCTTATCACAGCCGGAGCCGAAAAGAGGTGTTGTGCATACAAAGTCTGTGCCCTAGTCACCACGAAGTTGCCATCCGTGCCAATGCTAATGGCGGCCGCGACTTGTACCGCCGCTCCCCAGTCGATAGATGCGACAGCTGCAATAGAGCCAATGGTATTAGCATCTGTAAGGTCCGGTTAGCGCGGAGGTCGAGCATTTCGTGGGCGGGCTCACAGCCAACTATCCAACATAGAAGGTTCCTCCATCGCCGCG
Source organism: Lepiota venenata (assembly GCA_004296355.1). Classification (NCBI taxonomy): domain Eukaryota; kingdom Fungi; phylum Basidiomycota; class Agaricomycetes; order Agaricales; family Agaricaceae; genus Lepiota; species Lepiota venenata. The sequence goes on from RCFS01000010.1 coordinate 922,738, forward strand.
ACGCCTAGAGAGTAAGTCCAAAAGTAAAGCTATTTCGGGGCAAATTTTTGAATACTAAGAGCAAATTTAGATAGCACTGGTAGTAGTACACATACACCACCAGAAGTCGGTGCTGCGGATGCTAGCTCGGCCATCGACAAACCAATGAATATAACAAAGATACTGGCAACTAGCCACTACAGGATGGCATTAGGATGATCATCGAAATGGATGAAATTGCTGCTTACACCCCAAACCATAGCAGGGCCTCCGCCATTGGGTATCGCATAAAACAAAACAGATGAAATGGAAGGCACCAGTCCGATAATCGAAAAGGATATGCCGAATACCTTGGAAAGCGTGTAAGTTTGAGTTCGATCAAGATAGCCCTGAGGCCGGTACCTCGAGGGGAGTGAACTCTCTCTTGAATTCTTGTTTGTACCCAAGTGCTGCTAGCAAGGCTTCATCGGCCAAGCGGATTGCGTCTTGACGTGACTGGACTCCCTGCAGTCATTTTCTCGAGTGCAGCCTACTAGGGGTGAGGCTGGTGAGGAGTTGGGAAGGGGCGAGGTGGGGCTCGGGTTTATAATGGGGCATGAAAATCGGATGCCTTCGTGGGTATTTCTGACGGTTGGAGATTGAATTCATTGGTGCTAAGCCACGCGCTCGGCTGTGATGGTGAGGCGGGTGGTGATAAGAGGTTTTTTTTTGGACTCGGATAGCGTCTCTTTGCCACTTGATGGGAGATAGGGCTGACGTAGTCCGGCAATCATGGCTCACTAAAACTCTCAGTACACAAAGGCCGGCAAGAGAACTTCCTGCACAATGGCGTGAATAGCATTGTATTCTGTAGGGAAAGTCGCATACACGCAAGTGTGCAGCCTATCGATGCGTAGCCAAGCCGAGCACGCTTCAGAAAAGAGTAAGATCTAGCTGGACTGGTCTTGGTCTGATCGCGGGGCCGGTATTTGATCCCCTTGTCTAGAGAGTATATGCGTATTGCTTTGCACCTCCCGTACCCCCCTCAAACACTAATGTTGTTGGGGAGAGAATTTATCATTCATTGCTAGGTCCCTTACTGACGCTAATCCAGTGAGCTGACTCGCTAAGAACCTGACTGTGTCCTTTGTCTACTTACATGATGTCATCGCACGACTAATTCTCCGGCTTTGGTCCGCAACTTGCGGAGAGTTTTCTCCACAGAGTGATAAAGGGCACTGGGGCCATATTAGCTCAAAACTGTACCGTAGAAAGAGTAAGTCTGTCATGGGGAATAGCCCCTGGGACGACAAAATGAAGGGAAAAAAAGATAATACCGAAGAAGAGCTGAAAGAAGGCGGCTGCGACTGGGAGACTCTAAATACCCAAAAAAGCCGGTGTTGCATCAATCTCAGGACGATCTTCGAGAGGAAAAATAAGTGCTTACGAAAAGTCCAAGATGAAACGGGCCAGGTTGGAAATTATTGTCACCGGTAAATCGAACAACCACAGGTATGCGTAGGCAGTGTAGAGAGCTACGACGGGCATAGAGGACACGGCGTTGATAGCTTACTAGTCACCGGCAAAAGCGAGGAGACCCAAGGCAAGCACGAGGAAGGCACCGAACCAGACAACGTTGGCAGGTGGCTAAGTACGAGTTTTGAGAACGGGAGAGCTGGGTGCATTATGAGGTTAAATTCTGTCAATAATGAAAGGAACGAGGTGGATGTGAAGATACGGACCCCCGTCGCGACTGAATGCGAATGTTTGGCGGCTCGCCGCGAGCAATTTGGGTACTTTAGTTGATACATTGATATGTGCGGCAGATATATTCGACTTACTATGCTGGAATTCATCATGGTAGTACCTTGAGAATCATACGCACAAAAGCTCAGACTATACCAACTCAGTAGATGAAGCCATAGAATTTGCGCCGTGGGTTGATCGCTGTTGAAGAGCGCTTCCAGGTCAGTCCCCCATGCAAAACGCCAGGGACATGTTGAATGCTGTTACATTCATCAGTCAGATATTGAAGACTTTACATATGGAGGCTCAGACCTACCCCATCCGAGGATAGCTGCAGTGACCGTGGATCCAACGATTGCCCATGGAACGACGGTGTTTGCATTGGAGGCTTCTTCGCTGCCAATGTGGACACTAGAGTCGAGGGAACCTGAGTTCAGGTTATAAAGTCGCCCAGAGCAAATTTGGCACTATTCTTGAATTCTTTGGGTATTGAGATCGGAAGAGCAATAATAGTAACCGCAATGCATCATCTGCCGGTGCGTTATGTTCAGTCGATGTCCGAGGAATGGTCACAGACGTACAGCATATTCAAGATGGTGTAGACTCTCTGCAAGCGAGCTAAAACTTTCATTCGAATTCCTAGACAGCGCATGCCTGCATGGCTTATAACAAACGCGGCATATACTATACATCAGTCTTGATTCCACGATATTGAGTCTCATCCATTATTCATAGACTGCGTAACACTACAGGGCCCGTTTTAAACAATAAGCCATTCTACCCTCGTATCTGTCATTCGCTATTAGTATGCGGTATCTATGTCTACCTCAGAGTTCAATTAACCCGCAGATTATGAGAATTTTACTACTCTGCGATGAGCGTTGCATTATTAGCTTGATTCAAAAAACGGCTGGTACTGCATTGCCGTCGTGGATGCTTGCGAAAGTTGAAGAATGTCTCTAGAAGAGCGGGAACGACGGGTGGCGAGTTTTGTTCTCGTGTGATATTATGACTTTCGACCTGGAGTTTTTTTGAGAAGTTCTTCATACAAATCACTGGAGGTTCCGAATAGTACATACTTCGCTCGACGCCCTACTTACAAGCGAGTCCGGCTTGGGCTTTCGAATTGTTGTAATTTCAATTTTCTTCCCATTTTTTTGTCCCACTGACAGGCAGCTAGTTTCTGAGTAGGCCATTATTTTTTTTTTTACATATTTGAGGTATTACCAACGTTGAGTACTTTGAGTAAGGAGTGACATATATAAAGCAACTTCTATTTTTGTTCCGTTCTCATTTTTACTTGGCCACTTTGTTTCCTTTTCTAGACATCGAGGCGGCGGACCTAAAACCCCGTCGACGTGATCATTCCACGGCCCGCCGATCGATCATCCTCGTCATGATTATACCGTCTTCGTTCAAAGTTTTCTCACTCAAAGGAACCATTCAGGCAGATGAGTCCCAGCTGTTCACACCATCGTGTGTCGCTGAGGTCAGCTTACCAGAATTACACTATTAAAAGAATTATAGGCTGAACTGTATTGTAGTGTACGTGACTTAATAGGTACGAATAATAGCTGTTTGCGCAACATCATGTGTCGCTGGGTGTACGTGACTCAATAGCAAAGCTCATGCGGACCGGACAGAAGCTCACCTAGGTGGGGACCGCGTGAGGTCGTTGGTATGCGAGACACCCTTCCTGGTCATGCCAGTACAGTATGCGGAACTTTTACGGATTTTATTAGGCATAACTATACATGATATAAGGTGAGTGCATCAAGGGAACGAGCTCCCTACACGATCGTCTTGCGACTAGCGCCCAGCCATTAAGGTTAGTTGACTTTTCACACAACATATCATGGCCGTCCTAACGCCGAAGTGATTAGACATGTTCCCACGAAAAAAGCTTGAACGTGCCTGCCTACTCGCCCTTGCTGCCACGGGCTCCCTTGTCGCTGCTGGGCCCTGCGACATCTACGCCTCCGGCGGCACGCCCTGCGTCGCTGCGCATAGCACTACTCGCGCCCTCTTCAGCGCCTTCAACGGCGCACTCTACCAGGTAAAACGCAACTCCGATGGTGCGACGACCAACATCTCCCCGGTCTCCGCTGGCGGTGTCGCCAATGCCGCTGCCCAAGACACCTTCTGCCGCAACACGACCTGTCTTATTTCGATCATTTTCGACCAGACTGGTCGCGGTAATCACCTGACCCAGGCCCCGCCTGGCGGCTTCCGCGGCCCGGAAGCCAATGGCTTCGACAACTTGGCTAGCGCGACTGCCGCACCAGTCACCCTGAACGGTCAGAGGGCGTACGGTGTCTTCATCTCGCCCGGAACCGGCTACCGCAACAATGCCGCCAGCGGCACAGCTAGGGGCGACGCGGCGCAGGGCATGTACGCCGTCTTCGATGGAACCCACTTCAATGGTGGCTGCTGCTTCGACTACGGCAACGCCGAGACGAGCAGTCGCGATACGGGCAACGGCCACATGGAGGCCATCTACTTTGGCGACGCTACTACCTGGGGTACTGGCTCCGGCAGTGGCCCTTGGATCATGGCTGATCTCGAGAACGGTCTGTTCTCTGGCGTCAACGTAAAGAACAATGCTGCCGATCCGTCGTTCTCCCCCCGGTTCGTCACTGCGGTCGTCAAGGGGCAGCCAAATAATTGGGCGATCCGCGGCGGCAACGCTGCGTCTGGCTCGCTATCGACATTCTACAACGGGGCACGCCCAAACGCAGCTGGCTACAACCCAATGAGCAAAGAGGGTGCCATTATCCTCGGCATCGGAGGTGACAACAGTGTCGGCGCCCAGGGCACGTTCTACTGAGGGCGTGATGACCTCTGGCTTCCCGTCTGATGCCACAGAGAACTCGGTGCAGGCCAACATCGTAGCCGCCAGATATGCCACCACGTCGTTAACCAGCGGCCCAGCGCTCACCGTCGGGTCTTCAGTGTCGCTGCGGGCCACCACGGCCTGCTGCACGACTCGCTTCCTCGCACACACCGGCACCGCCGTGAACACCCAGGTCGTCTCATCGTCCAGCGCCACCGCCCTTAAACAACAGGCCAGCTGGACAGTTCGCGCTGGCCTTGCCAACAGTGCCTGCTTCTCGTTCGAGTCCAGGGACACCCCCGGCAGCTTCCTCCGGCATAGCAACTTTGTGCTCTTGCTCAACGCCAACGACGGCAGCAAGCTGTTTTCGGAAGATGCCACGTTCTGCCCGCAGGCCGGTCTCAACGGCCAGGGCAACGCCATGCGATCCTGGAATTATCCTACCCGCTTTTTCCGCCACTTCAACAACCAAGCTTTCGTCGGGGCCGATGGCGGCGTTAACACGTTCGACGCCGCCACCTCATACAACGACGACGTGAGCTGGGTAGTCAGCGCCGGCTTTGCTTGAGTCTTGGCCCAATCTAGGTAGACGGTTTGGACTGAGGTTCGTTTTTCACTAATATCGCTTGTCCAGGGTTGATGGCGTTATTTCAGTGCTGAATTCGTTCGGTTGGAGAGAAAATCGTTACATATCCATTGTCAAAAATGTATGTCGAGGGTCTAGAAACGTCGAGTTGAGCGCGTTTTTATCATTCTGGCGCTTAGCACCTATTTTTTTCAAAAAGCACGATCCTGGGCTTGTGAGAACAGTAGTAGTGTGCATGGGAAGCTTGTGTATATTTACTCTCTCAAGTGACAAGTTTGACCTAACCCAAAGTCAAAGTATCGGCGCACCCTGCGTCTTACCGATCACATGCTGTGCAAGATAGCTTCTTTCGCTCGTGCAGTCATCTACGCGCTGCTCGATCAAGCATACTTGGTTCATCACTGGTAGTATAGATGCGAAATATGTGTAGGAATCTTGTAACTTAACGTGTATATTGTTACGGCTTAACATCTGGTCAACGTGCCTTCTCTTCGACCGACTTCTGGTTTTCCCCTTCTGATACCGACGCAGGTGAAGAGGTTTCACCCAAGTCGATATTGGACACGGGTCCCTTGAACCAGTGCACGCCGCCATAAATCGGGAAATAGTACCAAATAATGGCGAGGATCATGACTCCGCCGATGACAGCGACGCTGTAATTCATGTCTGCTGCGCCGACGCCTGGGCCTGCTGGAAAGAGGAAAATAATACTAAAGAGCAACTGAAAGAGGACGGCGGCTGTTGCGACTGGGAGACTCTAAATACCCAAAAAAAGGCAGTGTTGCGTCAATCTTGGGGCAATCTAAGAGAGGAAAGATGAGTGCTTACGAAAACACCGAGGTGAAATGGGCCGGGTTGGAAATTATTGCCACCGGTAAATCGGGCAATCACAGGTACGGCGTAGGCAGTGTAGAGAGCTACAACGGACATGGAGAATACGGCATTGATAGCTTGGTCACCGGCAAAAGCGAGGAGGCCCAAGGCAAGCACGAGGAGAGCATCGAACCAGACAACATTGGCAGGTGTCTGAGTGCGAGGATTCATCTTGTAGAGCCATTTTGAGAACGGGAGAGCTGTGTGGATGCACAGTGTGCAGTATGAAATTAATTTTTGGGAATGGTAAAGGGAACGAGGCGAATGTGAAGATACGGACCCCCGTCGCGACTGAATGCAAAAGTTTGGCGGCTTGCTGCGAGCAACTTGGGTATTCTGGTTGATACGTTGATAGGTACGGCAGATTTATTTGGCTTACCCCGCTGGAACCCATCATGTACCTTGAGAATCATACACACAAAAGCTCAGATTACACCAAGCCAGTAGATGAACCCGTATGTTGATGCTTACTGCACGAGGACTACCAACACCCAAATTCCCAATGTAGCATTTTTGCCAAAGCTGTTGAACAGGATTTGCGCCATGGGTTGACCGCTGTTGAAGAGTGCTTCCAGGTCAGTCCCCATGCAAAATGCCAAGGACATGTTGATAGCTGTTACATTCACCAGTTGAATTTTGAAGAGTTTATATAGAGGCTCAGACTTACCCCATCCGAGGATAGCTGCAGTGGTGGTGGATCCAACGATCGCCCATGGAACAACGATGTTTGCATTAGAGGCTTCTTCACTAATGTGAACACTAGAGTCGAAGGAACCTAAATGCAAGTTGAAATTTGAAGATATTTGAAATTAAGTGAGGTGGAGACCCACAAATGGTCCAGAGGGGCGTTAGGAAGCTATAAAAGAAAGCAAAGCCATTGGGCCAACCGCTGACTTCAAGAACAACCGTCAAAAATAGCCTGCTCGGGAAAGGGATACTAATATTTTACGATTGGTAAAGTCACCCAGAGCAAATTTGGCACTATTCTTGAATTCTTTGGGTGTTGAGATCGGAAGAGCAACAATAATCGCAATGCAAAATCTGCCGGTGTGTTACGTTCAATCGACGTTCGAGGAATAGTCACAGGAAAGACATACAGCATATTCAAGACGGCGTAGACTCTCTGCAAACGAGCTAAAACTCTCGTTGCTAGACAGCACACGACTGCGTGGCTTATAACAAACGCAGCATATATGCCACTATTGGCCGTATTTTATTAGTTTCTCATCACAGCCGGAGCTATATTCAAAGATGTGTGCGCATACAATGTCTGTGCCCTTGTCACCACGAAGTTGCCATCCGTGCCAATGCTAATGGCCGCCTTGACTTGTATCGCCGCTCCCCAGTCGATAGACGCGACACCTCCAATATAGCCAATTGTGTTGGCGTCTGTAGGGGTCTGGTCAGCGCGGAAGCCGAGCATGCCGTGACTCATGGGTGAGCTCACAGCCAACCATCCAACACAGAAGGTTCCTCCACCGCCGCGATGCCAATGAGTAAGTCCAAAAATAAAGCTATTTTTTGGGCAAATTTTTGAACACTGTGAGCATATTTAGATAGCGGTGGTAGTACATACACCACCAGAAGTCGGTGCTGCGGATGCCAGCTCGGCCATCGACAAACCGATGAATATAACAAAGATACTGGCAAACAGCCACTACTCGATGATATCGGTATGATGGTCGAAATGGATGAAATTATTGCTTACACCCCAAACCATAGCAGGACCTCCGCCATTGGATATCGCATAAAACAAAACAGATGAAATAGAGGGCACCAGTCCGATAATTGAAAAGGATATGCCGAATACCTTAAAACGGGCATAAGTCTGAATTCGATCAAGGCAATCCTGAGATACCTCGAGGGGAGTGAACTCTCTCTTGAATTCTTGCTTGTACCCAAGTGCCGCTAGCAAAGCTTCGTCGGCCAAGCGGACTGCGTCTTGGCGTGATTGACTCCCTGCAGTCATTTTTTTGAATGCAGCCTACCAGGGGTGAGGAGTTAGGAAGGGGCCAGGTGGGACTTGGGCGGGCGGGGGTTTATAATGAGGGCATGAAAATCGGATGCCTTGTGGGCATTTCTGACGGAGATTGAAATCATGAGTGCTAAACCACACGCTCGGCCGGGGTGGTGATAAGAGATCTTTTTTTAGTGATAGCACCTGACTCATTAGATTTCTCAGTACAGAAAGGCTGGTGAGACAACTTCCTGCATGATAGCGCGAATAGCACTGTATCCTACAAGGTCAATCGCATACACACAAATGAATACAGTCTATTGATGCAACAGCAGCAGAACGCAACCAATGTCAAGGGCGTTTCACGGAAGAGAGAGAGAGATCCGACCGGGCTAGTCTTGGTCGGTCTGATCGCGAGGCCGGTATTTAATACCTCGGTTTTCGAGTTCTGCCTCGACATCGTCTGGTATACGGCCTTTGACATGAACAGCATAGATGCCTCGGACATTCTTGGCTGAGGGGTGCAAGTTAGTGGTGTTGCGGAATGAGGCTGAAGGCGACTCACATGTTCGCTGCCAACGTGCTACCCAGCTATTTTCAGGGTCTATCACGGATATAGCGCCGTCAAAGGAAGTTGTTGTGCAGGTTGGGATGCGATCCGGGCTACCCTTGAGCTAGGGGGAAGGGTACGTTAGCACAGACGAGGGGGCGGGGCATGCAGGAAGGCGCTACCTGCATGATCTCCTCGCAGTTTGGACATCCCATTCGTCTAAAGTCTGCCGGGGAGAGGACGATGGAACAGAGGAGACATGCGCGGAGAGCCTTGCTCCTGGCCTGGGAGGGGATGGGTGCAGACATTTGGACTCGCAGGTCTCGTGACCTCTGTTTCCATGAGCCATACGGTCACCAATCAACTTCTCTCCGGTCTGTGCGCCTCTCTAGTCCGCTCCGTCTTCCTAAAACACATCTCCAGGTGCCCTCTCTGGCTTTGCAACAACAGTATGTCTGCAGCCCTGTAAGCCATCCCCATGCAGGCCCCAGGCTCGTCTTTGAATAATCTCATCGTACTAGTCGACCTGTTGAAGACGCGTATGCAGCAGGGGGATGGTTTCGCCCGACCAAGGTCCATTTGTTATCCATCACCTTCGCTGTTCTCTGACTTGCCACCAGACACCATGTTTCCTTCATTCTTAGTACTACTCAAGACGTGCTTGCAGCCAATGGGTGGAGGGGTCTCTGGAGAGGTACAGAGGCTTCGCTCATGAGGAATGTCCCGGGTGTTGCGTTCTACATGACCGGCTTAACACAGCTGCGGACGTGGATGGCCACTTCACCGTATTTTGCTGCTGTTCATAGACGTTCGTCTTCCGACAGTCCCAATGGATCCGTCCTGCCTAAGCTTACGAGCTCTGGGAATTTGATCGCCGGAGCGACCACCCGAGTCAGCGTAGGGCTGTTACTCAATCCCTTCTCCGTTTTGAAAGCCCGTTATGAGGTGTGTTCCCCTTGCTGCGTTCCACCTATCTGACATTCATGTTAGAGTGCACCAAATTAGAGCGATTTATACGCGTACAAAAGCCTCTCCGGCGCGCTGTGTTCCATCGCCCGCCAAGGTCCTCACGAATTACTCCGCGGGTTCCTCGCTTCATCGCTCCGAGATGCGCCCTATGCGGGACTTTTTGTTCTATTCTATGAAGGCATCAAGCGTGAGGCTTGTAAGTCTCCCGTCATATGCGTGCATGAACGACTCACTTCAATAACGGCCACTCATAGCCTACCTCATTTCTCCAACGAGCACGTTGTACTCCACAGCCATTCATAGTGCCTCAGCCGCTTCTGCGGGGGCAATTGCGACAATGTTAACCCAGCCTTTTGATGTCGTAAAGGTCATTTGTACTTTCTATGAACACTGAACCATTGAGGCTGAGCGATATCTTTCCCAGACAAAGATACAAGTCCGCCAGGAGGATAAATACCGTGGCTTTCTACGAACTGTCCATACGATCTGGCTGGCATGTTTATTTTCTACGTTAAATTGAAGATCCGATAGCTCACACGGATCCTTCACAGCAACGAGGTATATTTGGGTATTTTGATGGTGTTTCACTTCGCATGTCCCGCAAGGTTCTCAGTTCAGCGATTGGATGGGCTGTCTATGAGGGTATTTTAATGTTCGTACGAACGTCCAATTCCCAAACGCGGTAGCACGAGTCTTGAGGTAGTCCCTGCTTCGGCGCGTTCATTCTCTTGCCCTGTATTTGCAAATCATAGATCCATATTTTTCGCACCTCATCCACACTCTGTTTATTCATCTCCCAGCTCATAATCATTAGATAGATGAAATAATATTGGCACTTGATGATATCGACACTGTACTATACGCTTGAAACATGATGTAAGACCAGGTGAAATATGGCTCTATTCTAGACAGGAATGAATAACTCAAGAACGGCTGTTCTGAGCCATGGACATACCAGGAGACTCAACTCGAGGAGTATCAGCATCAGCATCATTCCGTGGACCTGCCCTTCTGTGGCTTAGGTGAAGAGTGACGGGCGTACTGGCCCAGGCGTCCCCGGGAGACTCAGATGAGCCTCCAGCCCCGTCCAAACCAGAGTCCCCAGAGACACGCAGAAGTGAACACCCCATTACAGCCCGGCCAACTGAGGTATGATTCAACACTTCTTTCATATACTCGAGCTTGAGCATGCGAGACACCAGGAGAAATAATGAGGTAAAAAAAGCTGGAGCCCAGATGGCACCCAGTATGAAACCGGGGATGGCGAATCTAAAATCATATTGCAGCGACGGCTCATAAGGAGTAGTGAGGAGACTCGAATTAGTGATTGTTCCGACAACCATGTTTGCCATAATGTCAGTCCAGATCGCATTTCTGATATGCGCGTGACCAAGTATAGGGTTTCTGTTCACAAAGGATCGAATTGTAGCCTGCATGTTGAAATCAGAGTTCCCAAGCGGGCTGTAATCAACGAGGAAGGGCATTTTGATCTCAGAGTTCTTGTGAACGATGGTCCAAGCAACAGCGTGAGCAGCGAGGGGCTCCCCAGCTGGAGGAGAACCAAAAGAGGTGCCCTCACGACCTGCAGGTAGATAGAATGTTTCATTACGGATCGTCCAAAGAGCAGGATTACCCTCGAGCTCATCGGACACCCGTCCCCACAGCAGATTGATATCCAAGATCGCCTCATCGGTCCTCTCCATCCCCCAGAGGACGGAGCTCCGGGTGGGCTGGGCTGTCACATTCAGGTCTCCAGCTTGGATATTTGTGATGCTATTGACCGACATCGTGACCGTCTGAATTGATGCACGAGTAGCGCTCGCACAAATATGAATCTGTTGTCTCCATCGTGAACCTGCTTCCATCACTCTTGAGTCTCCTCCATCAGCGCGAAAGGGAGGTCCAAGGAACGCTGAGCATTTCAGCTGAATAGTTGTCATGTTTGCCACGTCCGTCGTCCGGTTGTACACGCCACATGCCGTAGTCCTATCTAGGTCGCGATTCTGACTCGTATAGCGTGGTTCGTAGAAAGCGACGGCTCTTCCGAGGTTTGCTGCAAGTTCAATGATGCCGCCTGGTTCAAAAAGAATGGATTGTGACAAGAACTCGTATTGCTTTCCCTCGAATGACGATTCGCGGGTCGCGTTGAGAAATTGTAGAGCATCGAGGTTGCTCAAGACCGCGTTCTGATATGCGAGCTGAGTTAGGTCGATACTCTGTCCATTCTGGTGGACTTGAGGGATATCCTGTGTGAGCGCGTATAGCCCTCCGTGATCGGTGAGGTTGAATCCAGTCGACTGGACATCTTCATTGGGATCCCCTGAGGCGATATAGTCTGCCGTCAAGTTGGTATTAGCGCAGGCAGTGACTGGTTCAAGCCATAATACTTCTTGAGACCATTCACCACCATCTGGAATACCATCCGGCACCGATTGGTTCAAAAAACCGATACCAGGATGATCAATAGACATGTCAACAATGAGCCCTTCGACGACGAAAGCACCTTCACGCTGAAGGAGGGATTGAGCTGTGCTCGTCACCCCTGAAGTAACCAGGGTTTCCGAGCCCGGAGGTTGGGTGTTGAATGGGCGACGGTATTGTATTGAAAATGGACCGTGAATAGTACTATTGAAGAGTTCGGCGATGGATGGGGGATAGGAGGTGGTGTTCGGATTATTTGTATTCCCAGGACAAGGCAAGTGCTGGCCCAAAGTGCCGCAAACCCGCCCATACAAGAAGGTATGAGGATCGGTGGTTGTAGCTTGTCCGAGGACGGATGCGTCAGGTAGATAGTGAGCTGTGAGAACTCGCGGGTTTGTGGGTAGAGGAGGTCCTTGACGAAGCCCCAAGGGGAGGGTGACACCAGCGACCATAATGAGGATGGTGGTGATTAGGGTCAGATATGAAACGGTAGACACGACGGCTCCCGCTGAGTCGGTTTTACTTGAATCAGTGGAGAGGAGGGTTGGCCATATTGACGAGTGAAGCGTCCGACTGACAGAGCTCCATGAAAGTGCAGAGTTTGTTTTTGGTGCGAGGTATACCAATAGCACGGCAAGAGAAGTCAGAAGTGTGAGCCGCACAAATGCAACGACGGCGTTGATTCCAGTGGTTGCCTCTGCCACAGAGAGGCTAGAAAATATCACGGTCATGATTGCAGTTCCGTCTTGCCCCTCGAGTATACTTATACCGGCTATGGACGGGAGGAAAGAGCGTTGCATAGTTGGTAGCTAGGACCTGGATACGTGCATGATGCAAGGTGGGGGCATTGAATCTCAGATCCAACAGAAAACTTTGCGATGAAACGCGATTTCAAGGAGTACCTCACCTCAATAGCCACCAAGAATGTACATACAGGACAGCCATCGATTGACCTCTTGATGACCTCCGCTATTTCTGTGTTTATGGTTCACAACCACCGCCACTTATGATTTCCACCAGTCCTCAAATCAGAAGCCTTACTGCATTTGATCAGCATCTCTCCAACATCTCCCGCTGAGTCTGAGTTGTGTTGCTCGTTCCTCATGGCCGCGACTAGTAGCTGTAGTGTCCTTGACAGAATCCACTACTTGTTCCTGGGCAACTGACCATCGAATCAAACTTCTTCCATATCATCACCAAGAAGGAACTTGCCATGGCGACAAGGGTCACCGGCCGTTGACGACCTAATCAAACGAAATATGCTCATCAGCAGGGCATTCCCCACTCACTGTCCCAAAGTTAAACTTGGATGATACACAGGTCACACGCATTCGGTACGGCGCTCATTTAAGGCCACAGAACTTGGTACGGTCGCTTCGTCACCCACAATAATGATGTTAATCCCCTCGCACCTCTCTGTGGCTCAGGTGGTCACCGCAATAAACGCCATCATTTCATCCATACAATTCACCCTATCAGCTTCTTTCGCCATTGTGTTGATATATTTTGCACCAAAGACCAACTCTGCGCTAGCGTGGAGCGCCGTCAGCCGCATGCTTCACTCATCCATATGGCCAACTCTCCTCTCGACTGATTCAAGCAGTGCTGAATCAGCGGGTGCCGCTGTCTCAACGATTTCATACCTGACCCTGTTCTCCATAGTCCTTATTACAATCGCCGGAGTCACTCTGCCCTTAGGGCTCGATCAAGGACCGCTTACACCTGACCACTCTCCACGACTATCTACCGCTCGCTACCTTGCGGATACATCCACCCTTGGGCTTGCCACAACTGCAAATCCTTCTACATTTTTTTTCGGGAGAGTGTGCGGCTCCTCGGGGACACCGATGCCTTGTCCTGGAAACGGAAATGACCCAAACATCACTTCTTATGCCCCGTCTGTCATTGAAATATTCGGTAGCACGTCTCACAGCCCTTTTTCTATGCAATATCGTCGCCCCTTCGACACCCTGCCTTCTGGCTCACAAAGGCCCCTTAGCTCAGGTATAATGGGTACAGCTCAATCCCTCCTTCAACGTGAAGGAGCCTTTGTTGTTGAGAGTCTCATCGTTGACATGTCCGTCGACCACCCTGGCATTGGCTTTTGGAACCAGACTATACCAACGGGCCTCCCATTGGGAGGTACGTGGTCCCAAGATGTTCTATGGCTTGAGCCAGTTACATCGTGTGTCAATACCAATTTGACGGCCGAGTTCGGTCGAGGAGCCTACCTCGTTGATGAAAACGTTATCCGGAACGAGTATAATCTCACTTATCACAGTGAACTTGATCCACTTGCTCTCGATATTCCTCCAATAATTGGAAACGGTCAAAACATCAACGTCCAGGAACTTGCGTACAGAAGCGCCATTCTAAGCAACCTTGACACCATGCAATTTCTGGCCGCATCCCAGTCGACGCTAATAACATTTGACGGGGTACATTACCACCTGAAATATCCCAACGCCACCACTCAGCTATCCCCCGTCGCCCAATTGGGATCATCCCTTGGAGGAACGACCTGTTTGGGGAGACCACGCTACTTCAATGACAGCAATATCCACGACGCAAATTTAAATAATGTCGAGTTTGCTTGTGGGTTGCATAACCAGACGAGCGACATGGCGAATATCACAAATGTCCATGTGATGTGTGGGGCATTTGTTGGGCCTCCGTATCGCACGGACAGGGGGAACCCTAGCGCTGTGGGTTTAGACTTTGAATGGGGTCAACAGATTCACATTTGCTCCAGCGCCACTCGTGCATCGGTCCAGACGGTCAAGTTTTCGGTGCAAAATTTGACTGACGTGCAGAATATTCGTGTTGCTTTCCGACCATCAAACCAAACCGCTATATGGGGTGTGGAGGAGACAAATATGACCATTTTAAACACCAATCCTCTTTGGGGCAGAGTTGACGAGAAGTACGAGAATGACCCCTCCATCTCCACTCTCCGCAAGGAGGGGCTATTTCTACCGGCGGTGACGGTTACGAAGCGCGAGTCTTTTGATTTCTTTACTACTCCCGGAGAACCTTTGTCCGCTCATGCCGCTGCCTGGAATTTCGTCTACGGGCAGAATGACAAACCAGCTGGCTTTGCCGACTACAGTGGGAGTACCGACTATTCCATAGAGACCAAACTTCGATCATTTGTCGACCGTGATCCCCTTTTCGGCCACGCCCATATTCGTAATGCGATTTGGACCGATATCATGGCAAACCTCGTTATTGGAACAATGTCCAATTCAACTATTCTGGTGGCTCCCTATCGGCCTACCCTCCAATATAACTTCAAATTTGCCATCCCTGGGTTTATCCTATCAGCCGTATGGCTTCCGGCTTTTCTCAGTGCCATATTTCTTCTGGCAACACGCCAGATCAGGTTCGGGTACATGAAACAATATCTGAATCATACCTCAGTTGGCCGGGTCGTAACTGGTTCGTCTCTTCTTCGTGTTGATCAAGAGATAGAAAAGCACCAATCTGGGCCGCCTTTCCCCGAACCGACTCATTTTGGAAGGGATACAGAATCGACCAGAGGGAAAGAAGAGAAGGACGATTGGGCCCATACGATTGGTGCGACTCGTGTGACGCTTTATATAGATCGTAGGAGTAGTGAGCAGCCATGAATTGAGTAGATTTCTAGATCGCTCAATTTGTCTTTCCGGAAAAAAAGTACTATATAATACGTTATAGATATAATTGACTGCTGAGAGCTTGTTTATCGGAGTCCGTACTATCAGATGACTGTAACCCATTGGGCTGGTGAATGATAATTATCTCACTACGTGAAAACATAAGGTATCTGTGGCGTCGATAGAGCCAAGTGTCCATTGTCCTCAGTTGAGTCTAGCACTTCCTGCCGACACGACGTTTTTCCATTTTGCAAACACCAACACGTCTGGGGCTTTTTACTATGCGGTAACTTTTGTGACACTAGCTTGGCTTCGTGACAGGTGTAGCCTCGGGTCTCACTCTACTTTGAGTAACTGAGATAGGTTAGTACTAGGGTTTATATTTGTTGCAGCAATCATTCGCGATATATGCCAGCCAGGTCAATGTCGGGGTGTTGGAGATAAGAATTATCTGAGATAAAGAGTATGACTATTTTACATTGCAGTAACATCTATCCATAGAATGGTTCAGGAGGTGCAGAATGGTCAAAAGTTAGGAGTGCTCCTTTTGGATGTATTTGGCGATCGTCTGTAGTTGAATGTTGGATGTACCTTCGTAGATAGCGCCCTATAAAGGATATGGTTGATATTGTAGCACATCAATGCAATGGCATACGAGGCACGTACAATCTTGGAGTCCCTCCAGTACTTCTCGATACCAGTCTCCCGAGTGAACCCGACTCCACCAGCCCACTCGATGGCCGAACCAGCAACCTTTTGAGCGACCTGGCTACTCCAGTACTTGGCCATAGCAGCTTCCTTGGTGAACGACTTGCCTTCTTCTTTGCGGCGTGCGGCGTTATACGTGAGGAGGCGGGCGGATTCGATGTCAATGGCTGCCTGAGCAATTTGGAACTGCATGCCCTGGAAGGTGCCGACGGGTTGGCCGAACTGCTTGCGTTGATATGTGTAGGGAACAGCCTTGTCAAAGGCACCCTGAGCAAGACCAAGCATCTGAGCGGCAATGCCGATACGACCTGACACGATTGTTGACTACGCGGCACTGCCGTTTACTGCGGGGTACATACCCTCGTTCAAGATCTCGATTGCAATCTTATAGCCCTTACCCTCGCCGCCGAGAATGTTCTCGGCAGGAATTTTGAGGTCATCAAAGTTCAGAGTACATGTCGAGGAAGCACGAATGCCAAGTTTCTGTTCTTTCTTAGCGATCTCGATGCCCATATCCTTGGTAGCAATAAAGCAGGTGATACCCTTGTATCCCTTACTGGGATCGACCTGGGCGAATTATGGGCATAAGACAGAGGTCATTTCCAGAGGTATGGAAAACATACGTTAGCGAAGATGAGGAAAAAGTCAGCTTCGTATGAATTGGTGATCCACATCTTCGAACCGTTGAGAATCCAGTGGTCACCCTCTCTCTTGGCTCGGGTCTGGAGTGCAAAGGCGTCGGAACCGGAAGCAGGTTCGGATAAGCAAAATGAACCAAGCTAAAACGCAGATATAAGCTTATTGAGTATGAGTAGTGGAGGGTATACCTACCGTCTTCTCAGCGAGTAGAGGTAACCACTTATCCTGCTGCTCCTGGGTGCCGTAGGTGCGCACGACTGTATTGACGAGGGTATTGTGGACATCGCACAAGACAGATACTGAGGGATCAACCTTGGCAAGTTCCTCGATTGCAATGATTGCAGATGTGAAGGAAGAACCAGCACCACCATGGTCAGGGCTGGTCTCGATTCCCATGAGCTGGAAAGTATAAGAGCCAGATAATGAGAAAGGCAACCTAAAACTACGTACCCCCTGTTCGAAGAGGCCCTTAATCACTGCCGGGTCCATGCTCTCGTTCTCGTCCATCTCGCGGACCTTGGGACCAACTACATCAACGGCGAACCGTTGGACTACAGAACGACTGGTGAATGTCGATAGAGGAGGATGTCAGAGAGGAAGAGAGAGCTCACCAGCCTCTCTGAGCATCTGCTCTTCGTCGGTGAAGACATCTAGGGATGTCGGGACGCCTACTTGACTTTGGACCGGTCGGGAGGTCGAGAACGACCTGCTATATTTCTGTTTCACGTCGAGTCTGAGGGCAAGATAAGTATTGGCATACCTTGCAGGTGCAAAGGGGCGGGCGCGGAGGGCGACGAGAGCGCGAGTAGCAGCCGACCTGAACATGGTTGGAAGAAAGTTGGATAGAGTAGAGTAGGTCCTTCCGGTAACTTATCATATGAATACATGTATTCCGGTCACGTGCACTCTCTCCCTCTGCGCTTCGCCATCGCGTTTCCCGTCCTCGACCCCGACAACAATGACCGCCAGGCTCCTCCCTATCATTGTGCTTGCATTTGCGGCAACCACACTTGCAACCTCTCTCCTCACCTGGTCCTCCTCTAGGTACGCCCTCTGTTTACTGGTCGGATGTACCTAACTGGTTTCTACTAGGTCGGCTGTGCTTGATACACTCCCAGACAACGCCAACTCGCGCAATCTCATCGACCATATCCTACACAGCGCCGAATTCTGTGATTTTGAAGCTGTGGTATTCATTCAGCAACCAGGAGTTAGTCCCTGTCCCTCTTGTCTTGCCGACGGTTGATCATAGTTTTGCAGATCCACCACTCACCTCCATCCTGTCTCGCTCGTAGCATCTCCTCCGCACCATCTGCACGCTCATTAGAAGTATCTGGCTCGCTGAACCTTATAACCACCGCAGAATCCCTCTCATCTCGTTGCAATGCTCGTTTTCTCCAGTACACTCCCGGTGCTTCCTCTTCGGGTGACGTTTCCCTAGTGGAAGACAGAAAGCATGTCCTCTATCTCGACATGCCCCATCTCCATCATGAGTCCGACATAGAGAAGCACGGCAAGTCTTCCCTCCCACTTGACTTGAATAGTGTCCTAAGCAACTTACACACGCATACTCACCTATAGACTCTGCGCTTGCTGCGGAGCTCGGTACCATTGCCTCCATCTTCCCTTCCCATGTTGTCGTTTACACTGGTTCCATCCGCCCGGGCCTCCACATTCGGCAAGCACCGGATACTGGGTCGATGCCAGCCATTAAACTAGCCAACATGTCCCATGAGTCTCTTGGTACCTCTTCCCAAGGCTCTGTGTTCTTTACCACTGGTCTGGTCACCTCCCTACTTATCGTTTTCTTTATCCTTCTCCCCGCTCTTATGATGGGTATTAGTGCCCTTTCCAGTATACAGACCCCTACGCGGATGGAGGCTCCTAAAGGGTTCAGCGCAGCTGAGAAAAAAAACCAATAGTTTTCTCCCATGTGCTTGTCAGGACTCGCGGACTTGTGTGCTTTACTTTAATATACTTTCTTTTTGATTGCTTGTGTGCCAAAAGGATGTCATTAATAGGTAGGAGATAGTGAAATAAAATGCGGTGAATGAGCTGTAGATGGTGTCGCAGTGCTAGATATATATATAGTACATAGAGTGCAGTATGATGGATGGATGAGTTGAGACAACTATAAAAAGAGAGATTGCACTTGTAAACAAAAAAGAGAGAGGAACAATGCGATATGTTGTACTATACTGAAGAATTAGATAGCCAGATAGAAGACGACATTAGGAGTCAAGTTCAACACCTTCCGCACCGGCCGCAACTTGACTCATGACCTCTACCATGGCCAAATGAATAGGTAGGATCGGACTTGCGCCACACCCTCCACCACTACCACCTCCACCACCGCCGCCGCTTACATTCCGACTGCCAGCGCCGGCGTGTCCGCTATCACCGTCATTCATGTCCCCCTCTGAACCTGATACTTTCCACCTTGCCTTGGCCAGCACGCTCAGCTCATAAAAGTTTTTTGTCACGTCGGCGTGTACCGTTTTGGGTTCCAACATGCTCGATTTCCCAGTCGTCGAGAGAGGGTGGCGGTAGGTGTACAAGAAGTGAATATGGAGCATAGAGATGGACGTAAGCGGTGGAGAAGATGGTATACGGACGAGGCATGTGGTGGATTCCGGGAGCAATCCAATGGTATGTGGCCCGGGTCCCTTTGAGGGGGAAAATATTGAGGATGAAGGGGACGTAGGTATTGGGGCAGTGGACGCAACGGTATTGGTCATTATGGTCGGGCTAGTGACCGTACTTTCTAGATCACCGTCACCTGCACTGTTGCTGCCGTTTGATGGATCCACGACGTAAGGTAATGCAAGCCTCAGGTCAGCTTGCGTAGGTAGCACAGCGATAGGGAGAACGACGCTCGGAAAGAGGGCATACGTCGTACTCGAGGCATCAGAGAATAAAATTTGCTTGCCGTTCGAAGCTTTGCCATTGCCACCGCCGGACTGAACCAGGCTACCGTTATTATTGAATTTGGTGAGCATCCAAGGGTTATCGAGGTCTGCACATGTCAGTGAAACATGTACAGAACCAAGACCGCAAGTAGGTACGGTCGTGGGCAAGAATTCTGTCCACGCTAAATAAGCGCAGCATGAGCAGGGCGCCATCAGGGTGGATCCAATATCAAAAACGTACCTGTGAGCTCTGCTTCGTCCATGATGCCAAGTTTCGAGATCACGATCCTCCACTCCACATCTGCTCTCTTTGCGAAACCCATAACAAACTCCCACACCTCCTTGACTGCATACCCGCCTTCTTGGCTGTTCACTGGCCCAGTACCTGAAGCAGATGCCGGAGTTGATGCTGTACCACCATTGCCTTCACCATCTGAATCTTGTTGATCGTTCCTCACGAGCCAGACTTTCTGATCACAAGCCTCTCCGCGCTGATCAACACATGCTGCAACAAGCCACTTCCCGCAACTGCTTAGCCGGTATCCAACATGTAGAAAGTGTATATCGGTCTAGGACTCCAAGTGACGTGTGTGTGCTCCTTGTATATATAACTTTGGGAAGGACCGGTCTGGTCAGTGTGAACGTAGGCCTCTGGAGATAGGCACGACTGGGTATTGCGGGGGTATTATCAGGGGCGAATGAGCGCGCCAAAGGCCGGTCGACCGGGACAGTAATGCGATTGTAGAGATTGATACAAAAGGTGTCGAGTTGATTTGTGCACGCTGGATCATTCTCCATGTAATTAATGACATGTTCAGGCATCAACTGGACAAATACACGATCCCGCGGCAATGAGTTCAGGGCCTTTGTAACAGAGAGTAGAATTCGGCGGAAAAGAGGGGAAGACAGACTCATGAGGGCGATTGGCACCACAAGAAAGAGAATAGTGGGGGTCGAAGCGTCAGTGAGATTTGCAACGAAAGTAGCTGGAACAAATAAATAAATAAGCATGTTAATGGATAAGAACACAAGACACACCGAAATGTTTTCTGAAAGAGAGGTCAAATCTCAAAGGCACTAGTCCATCCTTAACGCAATATGACCCCGTTCCAAGTGTTAGCTTGCCCAAATGTTTACTCTGTGAGTGACTGGTTAGGACTGGGCTAGTTGTATCAGAAAAATGAGACAGACTTGATAGGCAGTACAAACACTCGCGAGCCAGTTTTCAGCTGTCGTCCGAACAGGTACTGCTCCCCATCATCGGCAAAGAGCACATACACTGAAGCATCTTTCTCCCCACTTTTAGGTCTTAGACCAAGTTTCTCCCAAAATCGGAGTGCCGAGGGAATAATATTAATAATCGTATCTCCTTTACCGACAGAGACCTTGGGCGTGTGCATGACTTGCAGAGGCTGGGGTTCGGGGCTTGAAGGTATAGATAGTGAGGTATTAGTTAAATCTGGGGGACCGGGATCTCAGTTGGGGTCAACGTCTAAAACTTACGGACCTACCCAAACCGAAAAAATCACCGAGGGTCAAGTCACTTTGAACACCTTCCACGGGTGCCCAACAGCTTCTCTACAAATTTAATATCACTGGCCCAGACCTCGGTAAGTTTCTTGCCTTCACCAGCGAATTTCTGGCTGGAGATATTATTGGTTAACCACGCCTCACCCCATATTGTATTCTCGACAGCTTCCTTGGCAAGGACGTTGACCACAATCTCTAGTGCCCTCCATTTCTCCGCTGTAAGGCCCAGGCCAGCGGCAGGAGACACAGGAGTGGGCACATTCACAATGGGCATAGTGGTAACTCCAAGGGCCCCGTGCCCGCCGGAGCCAGATATAGAGGAGCCCGGTGGCCGTAGGGGTTTGCTAAGAGGTAGGAGATGTGCATGATGAAAGTGCGTATGCAACAGCGAAGGTCCAAGAGGAAGGTAAGAAGGTAGGGGAGTATTTGGACGAGAGGTAGCAGGGGTGTCTTCCCCCTCCGAGAACCCGCTCTCTGATTGGGTACCGTCCTCATCCTCAGATGGCTCTGAATCGAAATTGGTGGCGTCGGCTTGGTAGGGCGATAGATGGACTTTCCATTCTTCATACTCCGTGATCCAAGGAGGCTTGCGAATATCCTTTCCAGTTCGCCCGCCTTGCGTTGTATGCTTCCTTTTCACACCAATCAGCTTGCGCATCACACCAACTCGAGGATCTGTAGCAGCGTTATATTGCATTCGCCAACTTGAGGCAGTACTGCCCTCGCTCCGCCAAAGTGGCGGTCTCCGAGGCAGAGGAGGCCGACTGTCAGTGGGGGGCACCTTGTCTGGGATGTCCGGTTCATCTGGTGGTGGGCTAGGTAATCCGAATTTCCCCGAGGGACCATACTTCCCATCAGCAACACGATGATACTTGGCGAAAGGAATGGGCTCGAATCCCTTCCGGGTCTCACCAGTGCGTTGATCGAGGGTAGCCAATCGAGTGTCTTGTTCTAGATGAATGTTAGGGGTAAGAGGGTCTCTTTCAGCACCAATCGGAGGTAGGAGACCAGGAGAAGAAGATACTAGTTCAGGTGGAAGGGTCGGGTCCAGGTGCTCGATAGAACAGGGAGTAAAGCCCTCTGGAAAATTAGAAGTCCAAGGAGTATGTGATATTGGGGTTGGTTGTGCATGTATTGCGGGAAGTGGAGGACCCGGACCAGACAGGTGTATGTCTCCAAACGAAGGAGGAGTAGCCTGCATAGAACTTGCAATAGCAGCGACTGACGATACAGCGGATGCGGGAGCAGGCGCAGTAGAGGCGTGGGCAGAAGGCTGATCAAAGAAGTTGAAATCGTCGTCTGTGAATTCCTCAAAGTCCATGCCTGAGCTTCCACCAAGGCCGATACCTCGGCTGCTGTCGTCGTTATATCCTGATCTGCTGCCGGGACCGCCCGAACTTGCATTTGTGTTCCCACTTATATTACCCATGCCCATATTAAATGTCATACCCATGTCTATTCCAAAATCCATGTTCATATCACTTATGTTCATGCCAAGGTACCCAAAGGGGTCGTAAGAGGAGGAGGAGGAGGAGGATGAGGCGGTGAGGGGTGGAGCAACTTGGATTGGAGCTGAAGTGGGCGCATCGGGTTTCATGGGCAGGATCGGCGAAGTGTTACCTGGAACAGGAGCTGCGGAGGGTTCGGCCTGGGGAGGTGATGGGTAGAAATTTTGTGAGGGTATAGATGGTTGAGCTGGAAGAGGCGTGTGGGCAGTGGCAGGGGGTGCAACCGAAGGAGTGGAAGGAAGAGCTGCGACAGAACTCGACGGTGTGGTGCGAGGGAGCATGTTTGGAGAGCCGGCGTTGCCTCCTTCACGTTCTCGCTTGAGACGTTCGCGCTCTCGCTCTCTGTCCTTGGCAACATGATCAACGTAGCCGCTAACCTGGGCAGCTAGTGTCCGGATGTTCTTGGATTTAGACAGAGTGAGGGCGCGGAATGCTCTGAGCTCGGTGGTTGGGGATGCAAGTAGAGAGGGTCGATGCGGATAAGTAGGGGGAGCTTCTGATAGCGGTGAGACTGCTGTCTGGAGCCTCGGTGAGAGCTGCAGTGGTCCAGGAAGATCGGGAATGTGATCTAGAAGAGGTCTTTTGAGAGATGGGACAAATGCAAGGCAGAGACGGGTGGGATAGATGAAAATAATGCCCTTATCTTCTCCCTGCTTGTTTTCTACACCAATCCATCCAATGATAAACGAAGGATCCAAGGGGGGCAGGCCCTGTCCCCGGAGGGAGTCTGCAAACTGTCGCACGAGGGCGGAAGTGGGCCCTGAGTAGGTGGTGAGGAAGTAGGCGGGGGTGGCATAGGGGAGGAGGAGGATGGGTGAACGGGGGGGAAGCGGTAGGCAAGAGTCGAGGGGAAGATATGGCGTCGGGAGCAGGGTTGGCCGGATGACGAGGGCGGAGTGGGTGGGCTGCAGCTGGATGTGGCAGAAAATGAGCGGTCTGCTGAGCGCCTTGTACTCCCAGCCGGTGCCCCAGTCGGTGCCGGTATTGGGCTGCTGGTGGGCTATGAGAAAACCGTCCGTGCAGCGCCGTGTGCCTGCATCGGTCGCGGCGACAATGTCGTCGATAAGACGTATGCGGACGGCGTTGAGGAAGTGGGAGACGAGATGGCGGGGCGCATCGTAGATTTGCCGAAAAGGGAAATGGGAGGCGGGAGTAGGCGCCGTAAGCCCGTCGAAGCAGAGGGCGTCAAGAGCGGCGGTGGCCTGTGCTGTGCGGCTCTGGGGGACAAGGACGAAGACGTGGAGTGCGGGGCGGTGGCCGAGCTCGACGCTGGGGAGAAGGGCGTCCGAGAGCAAAGGGGAAGCCGGGGAGGCGAGGATGCGGCGGCGGGCAAGCTCGATGGGGTCGGGGGCGGCGGTGGGGGGGGAAGAGGGTGCGGGGACGAGGGCGATGGCAGCGACGGCGGTGTCTGGGGCGAGGGGGAGGCGGGCAGCGAGGAGACGGTCTGCTGTGCCGAGCATTGGGCAAGGAAGGGAGCACAACGTGTGGCCGGAGAAAGCCGAAGTTGCTGCTATTTTGCACCCGTGTGAAATTTCACACTTTCTCGACTTTTCCCCCCCCCCCCCCCTGCAATGGCCTCGAGCAGCGTCAACACCCTCACCGTCGCCCTCGACGGCGCCCACGCACGCGTCCTCTGCATCGCAGACATCCGCGGCAAGCTCTCCGCACTCAACGACCTTGCCCGCCAGGAGAACGCTGCCGCCATCATCCACACCGGTGACTTTGGTTTCTTTGACGCAGACAGTCTCGCGCGTATCACCGACCGCACCCTCCGCCATGTCACCCAGTACTCCCCTCTCATCCCTCAGGCTCAGCGCACCCACCTTTTGGCAAACGACAACCCCCCTGACGCCATCCGCGAGACCGTCAATGTTGCCCTCCTTTCAGAATTTCCTCTCCTTCTTGCCGGCCAGATCAAACTCCACGTGCCCGTTTTCACCGTCTGGGGAACCTGCGAGGACGTCGTCGTTCTCGAAAAATTCAGAGCCGGAACATACAACATCGACAACCTCCACATCATCGACGAGGCTACAACACGCCTCCTCGACCTTGGTGGTGTCAAGCTCCGCCTCTTTGGTCTCGGTGGTGCCCTCGTTCCCCACAAGATGTTCGACAACGGCGAGGGTAAAGCTACCATTGCAGGCGGAGGAGGAACCATGTGGACAACTGCGCTTCAAATTGGCGAGCTCGTCGACACAGCGCAACGCGTCTTTGACCCCTCAGAGACACGCCTCCTGATGACCCATGCCAGTCCAGGTCGTGAAGGTATCATCGCTCAGCTCGCTCTCGTCCTCAAAACAGACCTCACCATCTCCGCCGGCCTCCACTTTCGCTACGCAACTTCTTACAATGAATTTAGCGTTCAGTCCGACTTTGAAGGCTTCCGCCATAAACTCTCCATCGGCAAGGATGGCTGGGACAGAGTGTGGGAGAGCGTCAAGAACCAAGTTGACCTCGTAGTCGATGATCACCAGCGCCTCCTCCTGGACAAAGCCCTTTCCGTCGTCGAGCGCATGCCTCCCCCCCAGCCCTCTTCTGGTCCCGGTGCTACCGCTACAGGAGAAGAGCCTGCGTGGAAAAATTGCTGGAACTGGAATCTCTGCGACGCTGCCTATGGTTCGCTCATTCTTGATATCAAGGACGGAAGGATCAGTTCAGAACTCAAGAGTCAGGGTACGTCGCCAGATTCTTCTCTCTTGTTGTAACCCAACCTCAAAACCCATCCCTTTAGGGTTTAACTATGCCTATCGACGTAGCGCAACGGTTGCTCCCACCCCTAACTCTGCCACTTCAGCTCTTCCCCCCCACAGCACCGTCAACGGCAGCCAGCCACCCACAAAACAGCCTACTCCTGTCCCTGAAAAACCTCTGCCTCCTCACCTTGCTAACAAATCCAATGCCCCAACACCACCGCCGGGCCCTGCTTCTGGGGCCGCCAGTCCTTCTCCCTCCACCCCCAAGCTGAACGGAGCCGCGACTGCAGACAAAGAACCCATCAAAAGAGACAAGAAGCGAGACCCGAGGAGAGATAGCAAGTCTGGAAGGAACACACCTGATGTTCCCAAAGCTTCTTCCACTCTACCCGAACCTTCGACATCAGCCACTGGTACTCCCGAATCCAACAAGCCGACGACCGATAACCCCGCAGCGGAGGAACCCAAATCGCCCGCTGACGGTGTTGGTTCCGGAATGCGCTCACCCAAACCACGACCAGCACGCCATCCATGGACCATTTTTATGAGGATGCCACCGACTACACAGGTCACTGATGCGGACGTGAGAGAATTCTTTGGTGATGTTAAAGACAAAGTCAGTCTTTTGTCTACGTGTTCTTTGTGCTCGCGCTTACTGAAACACTTCCAGATAACCAAAATCACTTTTCCCCCTCATGCAACTCGTGCCAAACTGGCGTATGTTGAGTTTGTTGATGAGGCTAGTATGAAGACGGGTCTTGAAAAACATGCTGAGGTTTGTTCCCCCTTGACCTTTTTCCACTACTTGCACTCGCTAAATCATCGCCAAAGAAACTCAAAGACATTACACCTGAGGTTAAGCAAGCCACTGATCGTGAATCGCGTGAATCTTTCCGAGGAATGGGTGGCCGCGGACGGGGACGTGGCGGCATCAGTGGCTACGCTGTAAGGGGTCTCTCAGCTGCCGGCTTGACTAGAGGGGGTGCACCACACAGAAATAACAGTAATGGTGATGCCGTAGGTGGAGATGCATGAGTTGAGTCTTGGGTTCGAGCCGTCCGCTTCTTTTTCGATTTCATGATCATCACATACTCTTTCGCCCATGCTTGTCTAGTCAATTTCTTCTTGCAGGTTTAATTCGGCTGTCTGGATTTGTTGCTTACACGTATATACCATATTGTTACGCTCATAATCGAGTTGGCTTGATACTGCAAGAGTCCGAGGAACTGGTGGGTGAGGTCACAGGGCCCGTGGCCGGAAGGCGGACTTTGGCGGGAAATGACGTCGATTGGCGGGATGAACTACTATTTTTGTGCTGTTCACAAACGCCCTCTGTGTCGACTTGCACCTGCACAGCGGACGTCCTAGGAGCAATCAAAACCCTGCTTGGCCAGCTCACCATCAACTCCGAGAACAGAATGCCAGGGAGGGAGGCTCTTCATCCCTCAGTATAAAGGCCCATGACTCCTGGGTGAAGAGGCCTGGTCGTGTTTCTGGTCTTTTCCCGTTCCTTCGTTGCCTCCCACACCTTGTCTTGATTACCCTCTTTTTACGAATCACTGGACTATGTATGTTGGCTGCTGTAGGCCTTGAGCCATCCAGACCAGTGGAGGGGGGGGGGGGGGGTTGGCAAAACGCATCGTTGTGTTGCTAGTTACAAAGTTGTCAAGTGGAAGTGACGCACCTTGGCCAGCTACGGGAGATGACATGTTCTCCGTGGAGGTTGAACGTTGAGGACTGAAGAGGACCCTGGCGTTTCGTCATTTCTCTGTACATGTATGACCTGCAATAATAAACCTGTGTCCTCGGAAGGGTCGACAACGGGAAAACATTCAAACAATGACAACACCACGGAAGAGAACAATCTATGCATCGGGTAAACACACTCATCGCTTCGTCTCAACATCCCTCGGAGGTTAAAAGGAAGGGCCAATGGAAAGTTGAACCCGGGATCATCTACTAAAACGTCCAAAACCCCGGGTCCACTACCAACACAGATCATGGATCCTGCGAGATTTATATCGCCTGGAGGTTGGGAAAGTAACGTTACCGAGGGCTATCTATGGATCACCAGGGTCGGATGTCTCATTCTTCATGTTCTCATCGCAAATTACCCCGCTTTGTCCTCGGTGTCCCATTACTTACGACGGATATAACGGAAAATATGGATTTATGCCCCGCAGATCGCTGTTTTCGTCCATCACTACACACACCCTCATTGCTTCTTCATCGGGCGATCATCCTCACGACTATGATTCGTACGCCGGTCTTCCCGTTGAGCAGAGTAACAGACGTCATTGGACCCTATTCAACCCTTTCGAAGGGTGGCTGCGCACCATCTTTTCCAAGAGCCTCGGCCTAGACTAGACTACTGGAATTTCGGTCTATCGAGGTATATCTCCTGGGATAGGAATAATGAATATGTTAAGTTAGAAAATATCGTGACCATATATCACAAGGCGCCCTCGAACAACAATTTTCGAGGCTTTTTGAGTACCGGAGGAGGTCCAATCAACGCGGGCCTGAAAACCGACGTCAGTGATCACATTGCCCGGGAAAGAGCAGGTCTCACATTGAAGTTCCACACATCGCTGCAGGGTTGCCCATGATGATACTTTCAGAAACTCCTGAAATGTCGTCATTCTTTCCATATGCGGATGCGTCGAACAAGTGGTCTGTCGTCTTCTCGAAGGACGCGAGCATCAGCACGCTGTCCTTCATTTTAGCGACACCAAACCGCGTAATTCCAAGGACTTCCCCCTACATTTCCCACATGTCAGTGTGGCCATAACAAACTTAAGTTGAGACTCGCCTTATATGACATGACATCCCCCAGAAGCATAACATGCCGCGGGTCGATAATCATATCGTGCGACTTCATGGTGTATTGAATCTCGTTAACGATTGTTCGTCGCGCCGCTTCAATGCCAAGGACCTGCGCTACCTCGATGACGTGATTTGATGTTGTATATTCTCCAATAACACCTATCACACAACGGGGTTGAGAGAGTGAGAATATCCCAAGTTTTCGCCCAACCTTCAGTGATCATGCACTTCTGCAAACCATATCCTTCAACCAACAACTCTTTGTCACCCTTCTTCCCTTTAACGTCGTCCTGATCCTTGATATTAATAATGGCGCGGGATATAGTTGGAACTCCTTTGACGACAATTCCAGGTAGGGCTCGCTTCAATTCGCGGAGTTTGTAATATTTATCCGTCCCATCGACGTAAATGCGGAGGCGATTTTTCCGCGGTATGATAGTAATAGTCTGAAAGGATTTTTGAGCAACATACATTGACTAGTACTAAGATCACACCTCTTGCTTGATTTTCAGCTTCTTCGCGTTCACGATGGCCCATTTAATGTCATCGAGCGTCAATTCAAGCTAGAGGTGATCAGTGGAACATCACGTGACCAAAATGAAGTCGTACCTGAAGCTTCCTGATAGCTTCCGAGTCCATAATGATACCTATATATGCGTACTCTGGGGCCCAAGCTTCCTCGAGCACGTTTGCAACCTATTGAAACTGTCAGCAGTGAAGTAGAAATGAAGCGATTAACACACATCTCCCAATAGCGTTTTCTCAAGGCGGCCTTTGACGATACGAGCAGAAGCTTCGCTATCCCGAGTCACAAGCTTGCAGCTAATGATGGGTGTACTAATTGCCTTGGCGGCGTTGATGATTTCCTTGATCCGTGGTACCCCAAGAGTAACGTTCATTGACGCGACGCCAGCAAAATGGAATGTTTTTAACGTCATTTGAGTTCCTGGTTCACCTATTGACTGTGCGCCGACAGCACCCACTGTTGATCCTGTTAAAGTTAAGTATATGCTAGTAGGACTGCACCTGACAAGGGCTAACCTGGCTCTATTCGGGCTTTGACGTACTTAACCCAACAGATCTGAAGAAATCTGCGGAGCTGATGTTCGGTGGCCTTGGCTTTGTTATCGACTATTGCGACTTCATCATCTAAGCAAACGTCAGCAGGCGTGCAACCTCCACTGCACTATTATTAACGAACTAGTTGCACCCATTGACAAATCAGTAGTTTCGTCCCATTCATCCTCACGCTCTAGCGCTTCGAACATCCCACGACTCTTCCGATTTTCTGCAACCCTATTAGCGACCCGATCACGAACGAAATTGCGCACTGCATCTAAATAAGTCTGAGTGCACTCAGTCACGAAGTTCGGAGTGTTAAGCTCTTTGTCTGCAATTTCTAGTATCTCAAAGGGTAGCAGAGAGCGCCCCGCTCTGCCTATGGATGCCTAGCAGGCCCTTTAGTTGTTTCTGCTCCACACCCGAACTAGCGAACCAGCGCTCACCGAGACGTGTGCCCAAGCCCTATCTAAATCAATAGGTTGTGCGTCGCCCTCTAGACAAGCTGGGTCCAAACCATCGTCTCCATAGCGGAACTGCACGATACCACCAATAGAATTTCTGACTGATAGATCATATTGTGTTGTCAAATCTTCTAGGGCTTTCATCAGACGGCGTTGCATGTAACCTGTCTCTGCCGTTTTAACAGCAGTGTCAACGAGTCCCTCTCGACCAGAAATGGCATGAAATAAAAATTCCGTGGCGACTAGACCCGAGTAGAAACTGTTGCGGACAAAACCTTTCGAAGGGGGCTCTTTCGACTTCTTTGGAAAGTGTGGGAGTGAGCGGTCCTGGAAACCGTCTGGGACGCGATGGCCAGCAATAATCTGTTGCCCTACGCAGGCAACCATCTGCGAGACGTTGATCACAGAGCCTGAATACGTTTGAGACTAATACATTCATCAAGGGGTTCAACAGGGGACGCACCCTTGGAACCGCAGGTTGCCATGATAAGAGGTGCGTTGTGGCGACTTAGCTCCCTCATGCAAATTTGGCCAACAGCCTCACGGACTTTAGATAAGACTGAGGATATTAGTGCCTCCAGAGTCTCTTCCTGATTGCAGCCGGGTTTGTTTTCGAGTTTGCCTTTATTCGCGAGGCTAATGAGATCTTGGCAGTCCGTGTATGCCTTTTCAACTAAATTCTCCTTTCTCGCTTTCAGTTCCGGACCTGGGATAACATCATTGATACCGAGGGAAAATCCGTAGTTCGCTTTTTATTGTGTTAGCGTTCGGGTAGCTGGTAAGAAGGCCGGTACGGACCAAGGTAGCGCGCACAGAGCTTTGCAAGGCGGTTCATTGCAGCTGCGGCCTCGTGGGGCCCGTAATCCCGTAATATAATCCCGAATATCGATTTCTTTTTCCCACTACCAATGGTTGCCTTATCCATGACACCACACATGATTTCGCTATTAACGACGACCAACCAACCGTCGTTCGGAGAGAGATCATTAGCGGGAACCATTCGGGCAGGGTAGTTTTCAGGTTTAGCTTCTTCCCATTTGTTACATTTGGACTCAACGTTTACAAAAATTTTCGACTCCTTGTTGGGGCGCATAAGGACACTGAAGATCTGCTTTCCTGTCCACAGTCTGGCGGGCTTCCAGATTGCAGGTGGGGGAATGTTGATCTGCATATTCGCATCGCCGAGATAGCAGCAAATTTGGGTGAACTGACGTCGGTCCAGGAATGTGTCTCTCCGTGAAAGAAGGTATGAAGCTGTAATGAAATCCTGAATAGCAGCGATGACAGGATCACCATTGCGAGGGGTCACTAAGTTATGTTTCACACTCATTAGCTCGAGAGCTTCTGTTCTTGCCTCTTCCGTCTGAGGGACGTCTGGAAAAAGACACAAGTTATTTGTGACGTATAGCCAGAAGCCATTTGAAGACACACGCAAATTCATTTCGTCACCGTCAAAGTCAGCATTATACGGTCCACATACGCATTCGTTGAGTCGAAAAGTCCGCCAAGGCCTAATTTTGGCCTAGTTGGCGCAGCTATCAGTGACGTGGAACTAAATTTGTGAGTCCACTACATACCCGGTGGCACATGATGGACAACTTAGCAAGCGATACTCGTTAGCCGTCAGGAAGTGAAGAAAATATGCGAGACTCGTACCTTATGTAGACTCGGTTGCCGATTAAACAACACAATGTCGCCGTCTATGATATGTCGTTCTACAATGTCCCCAATAGCAAGGGAATCTGCAATGGAACTTCGGTTCGCAAATTTGAGGAATTTTTTGGTTTCTCCACGGCTGACATAGTTGGCTCCAGGATGGATATCGGGCCCGTTGCTCACAGCTTTTCGTAGGAGGTCTATGTTGTGCAGCGTGACTCGCTCAGGGTAAGTCAGAATTTTTGCAACCCTCTCGGGGACAGCAACTTCATCAATACGAAGGTTGGGGTCCGGAGAAATGACCGTCCGCCCAGAGAAATCTACACGTTTCCCAGAAAGATTTCCTCGAAAACGTCCTTGTTTACCTTTGAGCCGCTGAACAAAGCCGCGTATAGGCTTCTGACCGGGTTGGGATGGTACGCCAGGGAGTTCAGAATTAACATACATCGCTACCGAAAGCTGGAGGAATTCCCATTGTTCCTTTTTAAACATGAGGCTGATTTCTGCGTTGTCTTAAAAGCGACTCACCATGAACTGCGGGGTAGGCAATCCTCTTGCTAAGCCCTGTTTGATTAGGGCATTGGTGAAAACAATTTCCGTCAGTTTGACGGTCAAATCATCCTCATTTGACGCCCCGTCTTGAGCTACGGAAGGTCGAATACAGACAGGGGGGACGGAAAGGTACTGCCAGATAAATTCTTCGGGCCTGCCCCATGTGGGTTGTAGACCCAACAGTTCACAGTCCTATATAAGTGAGTAAACATCATGTGACCTGCATATAAAAAAACATACTTCATCGGAGATGCGGCGAAAAAGATCTAGGACTTTGAGAGGGTTAAGGTCTTCATGAACGGCTTTGTTGATGAACATGGCCAGCTCCTTTTGTGCTTCTACAGCAGATGTAAATGTTTTTTTCCACTTTTCCATCTCTTCTGCTGTTTTTTTGGCACGAAATTTGTCATGGATGATCTTGAGGGCGCCAGCCTTTTTGACCGCTCCATTTGTTGCTGAACAATACGGGCAATAGACAACTTTGCGAGCGATGGTACTGACTGCTTTGAAATGTCCTTGTCGTTGAAAGTTTTCAAGGTTTGACCGCCGAAACTTCTTAATAAATACGCGTCTATCTGGTTCTTCTAACAATACCCTGGCACAAGTCTGGATAAACGGGAGGGCGGTGAAACACAACTGCAGTTGGTGATTTCTTACTCACCTTACAAATGACTTGGAGGATAGCAATCGTATGTTTAAAGTAGCCAATGTGGAATACGGGAACGACGAGCTTGATATACGCATAGTGCCCGACGCAATGTACATATGACTGCCCACATGTCTCGCAAAAAGCGTTTTTATCCGTAGTACCCTGATGCAGTAAATATCCCAGGTGATCTTTCGAAGTTTGGGAGGGACGCACCAAGCGACGATCTAATACGCCATCCCGAACGGGCAGTCTGTCTGTCAGGGTATACAAATCGCGGTGAGTGACCTCAAACTCTGAGATCTTGACTGTATCTTGAGCATTGAGAAGGCTGAATTGAAGCTGTTTTCTGAGTCAAGTTAATTTAAGAGTGAACGTATCGTGAGAGTAGCAGGAATCGCATACATTACTTTCGGGCTTTTATGAGAGACGGCCTCCTTCATGGGTAAAAGCAGGTCATATCTGTGACACGGCGTGACACGATCGCGTGATGACTTGCGCGTCCCTCAATGATCAACTCAGTTAATCGTCTACCATGTCCAGAACATCCTACGACAGGTATTTTGTTCATATCTGCTGTAAAATCTCGGGCACTCATACCCTTAGATATCTTACTGTGTTTTCCCCGGAAGGTCGCTTGTACCAAGTTGGTGAGTAACTTCGGGAACCTCATTAGATTCGCACTCATCCAGTGATCTCTCCGTAGAATATGCATTCAAGGCAATATCTGGCTCTGGACATACTGCGATCGCAATAAGAGGGAAAGATACCGCCGTCGTCATCACCCAACGCAAGGTCCCTGTGCGTATGGCATTTCTGCTCCTGGCCTTTCTCCTCACACGCCATACTCGCTAGGACAAGCTATTGGACGCGTCTACAGTGACCCATCTTTTCAGTATTACGCCATATATTGGCTGTGTCATGACTGGTCTCATAGGTATACATTACGAATTCTCCACATTACCCCAAGGGCTAATCCTTCCCCAAAGCCGATGCTCACGCTCAGGTTGCCCGTGCTCGCGCAGAGGCTGCCGAGTTTCGGTACAAGTTTGGATACGAAATCACTCCAGATGCCCTCGCTCGTCGTATTGCCAACATTAATCAGGTTTATACTCAACGGGCTGCTATGCGCCCTTTGGGAATCTGTAAGGCTAAATTATGTCACCAGTCTCAGGTTGCTCACCAGGCATACATCTCATAGCTATGATTCTCATCGGAATCGATTCGGAATTCGGGCCTCAATGCTTCAGACTTGACCCAGCAGGCTATTTCGTTGGCTATCATGCAACTTCTGCAGGGCAGAAGCAGCAGGAAGCTATGAATCAGTTAGAGAAGAAGTGGAAAAAGTTGGATTCAGGGAGAGGTGCAGACGAGCCAGCAAGGGCCGGGAAGACACTAGATCGTAGTGAAGTCATAGAGGTGAGCCAAACCCTCGAACTTTTAGATTCGTCATTCATCTGGTGTGATATTGGAGATGGCCGTAGAAGTGATGTCGACAGTCCACGCTACCGACTATAAGCCAGGCGAGATCGAAATTGGCATCATTTCTGACAGTGAGGAAGAAGACCTTAAGACCCGAGGGAAGTGGCGAGTAATGGACGAGGTTGAGATTGAAAAGCACCTGCTGGCCTATGCGGAAAAAGATTAATAGGTCGAGTCGGTTTCTGTGTCCTCGCCGCTGTACTCTAGAGAGTAGCTACTGCAGACGAATGTTCGACATCAAATTCTGCCATATGACGAAGCGCCTCCACTCTGTAACGTAGTTTAGTTTAGCTACGTATTGAGCATCGAATGCAATTACCATAACCGCCTCCATTTCTAAGTCCCCAATTTCCCTAGCTCTGGGATTCTGGTATTTCGAAGGTATATCCCAGAAATAGCTATATGTGACCGTGTCTTTCGAATTTACACCCACGGTTGTTGAGGTATGACCCAATGACTGCCGCTTCTTTATAAAGTCAGCAAAATTTTGTTGAAATTCAGGGGGTGCAGCGGGATGAGGATGTGAGACCTCAGGCACTGGCGGCTAGGTAAGTTCGAGGAAGTAGGGGGCCACCAAATGCCAACTGACCAGAAGGCCATTTCCGTTTGCCGATAAATTGGATCAAATGCCTGCGAGGCTGTATGGCACAGGCGCGTAGGGTTGGGAACATGGAGGTATTTAATAAAGCTGGGAGAGGGCCGGGTTGCGATACACTCGGATGTTTCCGAGGAAACAACGCCAAATAGATCGAGTTATCAACTCCTGTGAATATTACGACGATGGTAAGCATTCCTCCAGTGTCCACTCGCTTAGAGAGGACAGGTCATTGGCAGAGGATAGCTCGGAAGTAAGGTCTTTATATTTCTCATCCTCTTGTATCATAAATATGGTTCTTGGGTACTCATACTGTATCAGAGCAGGAAGTGGGCCACCTAAGCAAGTTTTGCATTCTACATAAGCTGAGAAAATATTTTGAAGGATATTATTTGTTATGATTGCAGACAAGTATTCTAAAAAGATAATGTGCAACTACCATAATCAAGGGGGAGGGAGAGGGTGATAGGGGAGTGGCTTAGCACTTGGGCAACTTCTGCTTGTTATTAGAACCCTAAGAAAGGACTATAAATAGGTGTTAGCTACCTTCCAGTTGGACAGTACTGTATTTCTTTTCTTCTCTTCTTTTCTTAATATTCCCACATCCACATTTCCTTTCTCCCACTCCACCCTTCTATTTCTCACAGGAAGCCTTCTCTTTACCTGGGTCTACCTTCTCATGACTTGCACTAGCTAAGTACTTACCCAGGGTACTTACTGTATAATTAGACACCACCAGTAGTATATAAGGGTACCATACAACTCCTGTATCCTTAGCTTAGTGTTATACACTGTTCTGTCTTATCTTCTGTTTGCCTGAGAAGTTTCAGAGATCAGTCAGCCCATTTCCAAGTCAGATAGTAAGACACAAGGGAATAAGTCTGTATAGACACCTTTGTGATCCCAACTCTGCAACTCAGGAGTGGACCCCTAACCTGGGTAACAAAACACTAAGCTATCTCTGCTGCTTGTCACATGCCAAATGCACAGCCACTGCCTAAGTGCACATACATGTGCAAAGGTGCTGTTCCACATGATTTCATTATCTTTTGATTTCTAATTATAACTGTTGTTCCATCATCATTCCCCTTTGCATTGTGTGTTCTCTGTCAAGGTGTTCCAGTGAGTAGTTCCTTAGTCATCATTTTATTGCCTACTGTCTCCATTTTCCCTTTACCCTTTCTCTGCTTACAAATCATGTATCTGGCTTGTAGTATAAAACATGTTCACTTGTATTGTAGCTACTCAGTCAGATAATCAACTAAGCTTGTCCTTCCTCTCTCTCCATCACTCTTGTGCCCTCTTGCATCTTGTACCTCCTCCTCTCTCATTGCAATTGCAAAAGCACTTGTGTGCACTTCCCATTGCACACTTGCAAATTGAGACTGTGGTATTGGAAGGGCGCAGCACACAAGCTGAAGCCAAAGTCTCTCCATACACTCCCCCTCTGAATCCTTCATCCCCTTTGCATAGCCATTTTCAGTAGCTTAACACTGCTCCTCCTCTGCTGTCTATGCCCTCCTCTCCTCATTGCTGTGTCCTTGTAGCCACTTGCTACGTGTTATGCTCTCAGATTGGCATGTTGTGGCTTTTCCGAGTAAGGCCGTCAAGTGGCCGTGAGAAGTGGAAATGGGAGAGGGCCGACCCAGGCTGGAGCCTAGACAGCCAAACCTCTCCCGGAAAGGGAAAAACAGTCAATGGAGGGGGCCCCAAAGGCGGGCAGGACAAAGCGCCGGGCAAGAGGCCCCAGGAAGAAAGAAAAGAACCCAGACCAGAGAAAAGTAAAGTAAGCAAGAAAACCTACGAAGAGGAGACCAACGTTGAGGTGTGAGACCCCGAGGACTTGCTCTTGCGGGCAGAGGAACCGACACTGGTCTTGCGACCAGCATCTGCAGTGCAGCCGTCAGCCGCGTACCTGGATTTGATCCAATTGGCCTGGAAGCGATGGCGCCAGAAGGGGCACTTCGGGCTGTTGGCAGCGTATGACTTGCCGCAATTGATGCACTTATGGGGGTGGGGGCATGGGGAGCCATTGGGAGTGGCAGGGACAGGGGGCTTGGCCTTGGGATGGCCCTTGCAGCATCCGGCGTGAGACCGGTGTTCAGCCTCAGAGTGAGGCTCGAAGCAGATGGGGCAGCGTGCAGAGCGTGCATGGCAGGTGTGAATAGTGTGGCCCCAGTGCCAACAACGGGAGCAGCGGGGGGTGCCGGGGTTAGCATGGGCAGCTCTGACGAAACAGACGGCACCCGTGAGAGGAACAGAACGCCCAATCACTGCCTTGGCACAGGAACCAGACTGAGAGTCGTGAATGTCGAACCAGGCAGTGGCCATGGTCGACTTGGCTGAGTTGCAGACCATGCGGGGGGGTCCAGCAAGGGGGAGAGAGAGAGCGAGGGGGGACTGGCCAAGGGCCTGTGCAACTTCGGCAGAGGTGACCCGGTCCGCAGTACCAGGCTGGAAAAGGGGAACGTCAACAAGCTTAAGATAAGAACGTGACGTGGGGAGAGAGGCAGAGACCAGGGGAGCCTTGAGGTCCTTGCCAAGGGCAGTACCGACAGTTGTCAGCTCGGAGGCTGACGCGACAGCAGAGGTAGAGAGGGACAGGCCCCCAGAGGCAGGGCATGCTGACTCGACGCGAAGCGCTGAGCCAGAGGCTGATAGTGCCAAGTTAACAATGTGTGTGATATGAGGTAGAGATGCCTTGGACAGGGCGTCTGAGCCGGGGATCAAGATCTGGTGCCTGGAAGGGCCAGCAACTGTGCAAGAGCGCTTGGCCTTGGAGGCTGGAGTGCCGAGAACAGCCCTTTGGACAGCAATGACGCGGTCCGTTGGGAGAGTGGGGAATGCCTTGGCCATGTGGACCAAGGTAGGCGCCGCCTTGAGGGCACCAGCATAGGAAAGGGAGGGGGGAGGGGCTACGCCAGGTGGAACAAGCCGAGGGCGCCTGGGGGAGTGCGCAGGGCGAGGGGGGGGGGGGTGGTGAATGAGCAGTGCCAGCAGCTGGTGCCGACCCTGCAGGAGTAGACTCCTGCACAGTCGGACCAGAAGCCGGCATAGCAAGAGTTGTATTAGAAGGGCCAGAGGAACCGCTTACCTCAGCTGTTCCACGGAACGGGCATGTGGCGTCTACATGTTGGGGAGGGGAGGGGGGAGCCCAGTGTGCCGCATAGCGGCAAAAGTACTCTCGGAAAGAGACTTGTTGGCCTTGGGAGGAGACCTGGATATTGGACCATTCAGACGCTAGGACAGTATCTAAGAGGCGGTAAGAGCCCTCTACAAGGGCAAGGGCAGCTGCAGGGTCAGCCGGTGCAGAGGCAAGAAGGGGACCTAGGCGGGGGAGGGTGGTCTTGACCAGCCAGGAGCCGTAGTCCAAAGCAGGGTCCCACTGGACAGGGGTAGGGGAGGAGGGCTGGGCATCGCGAGCAGTGAAGGCAGCCACTGCAGCAGCAATGGCATCCTCGGAGGGGGGGGGAGGGAGTCGAGCCATAAGAAAGGGCCGGTGAAGCCTCAAAGCGTAAACACTTTGCGGCAACGTTGGCCAGAGCCGCGTCGACAGAGTCGGCAGGAGCTGGGGCCGGAGAGGGGGCAGAGTGCATGTTGTGCTTTTATAAGCACATGTTGTAGCTATTGCTACAGTAGCTCTCAAAACCCTTCCTGTTACAGGCATCCCAGATTGCTCCAGACTGCGTTACCACTGGTCTGAATCCTTCTCTGATCCTGAACTCCAAAGTCCAACTGGTCTCCTTAAGCCCGGTTCCCAGATTCACTCTTCTCTGATCTGTTTATTACTCTGATATTATCACTCCATTCCGTTTATTATTCCTATTGTTCCTATAACTTCTATTATACTCTGAATGCTTTATTATAGGTGCCCACTAACTATTGGTAACCTAGGTACTTATTGTAGGACTATCTCCATTCCTCCAATAGTCCACATGTATATAAATCGGAGTTAGTCTGGGGTAGTTTTCCTCAATCAGAATATTGACTTGACATCAACTTGACTTGCCTCCTATCCTCTGAACCTTGGTTCATTATCTCATCTCTCTCTCAGACTCAGTTCTCTTTGATCCAAGTTGCATCCTCTCCTCTCTGGGTCCAAAGTCCAAATCAAGACTGCCTAGCAATATCAGAGTGGCACAACACATACATTGAAGCCAAGGTCTCACTCTGCTCATCCCTCTGATGCATGCCCTGTTCAGTGTCTAACACTTCCAATGTTTGGTCAGTTTGTGTTAATTTGTCAATAACTCTAGTTATACTAAAGCTGAGCCTTTGAAATTTTAATATGAAACTTTTGGGTGTCTTGTCTATACATGTGTACAACCATATTACATAACATTAATTTATGAGTATTCTGTGAATTATTTAACATTTTAAGTGCATTGGAAGGGTTTTGTCACTCTTCCTAGCTATCACATGATTCTGTTTATTGTGGCCAAATAAATACAAATAAAAATCATGTGACTACCTGGAATAGTGTATAAATACAGGTGTTTACTATCCCCATCCAACCCAACCCCCCCAGCTCCTCTTATACTACTATGCAACCTCTCTCTACCTCTGAAGTCAATCACATTCTTTTTCTCCTGGATAAAGGGGTTTCTGCTACCAAAATCTCCTCTACCACTGGTCTAGGTCTTGGTACTATCTCCAGACTTTGCTCCAAACATTGTTCATTACTTTCTAAATCCATTGGTGGCTGCCCATCTATACTTTCCTCCTCTGATACCACATATGCCATTCATCTTATCACATCTCAGAAGGCCAATAGTGTAGTTCAGGTCACCAAAACCCTCCAGAATATGACCCAACAATCTCTCTCTACCAACACTATTTGAAAGGTGCTCAGAAAGGCTGGAATGAAGGCTGTAGTAAAGGTGAAAAGACCTTTTCTCAGCTCAATTCATAGGAGGAAGAGGTTGGAGTGGGCTGAGGCACATAAAAACTGGACTTTGGAGGACTGGAAAAGGGAGAAAAGCTGAATGATAGGTTGGTAGATGGAACCAGAAAATTTGGAGGAGGTTCTATCATGGTCTGGGGCTGTATGTTGTGGGAAGGAGGAGGATACCCTTGCAGAATTGAAGGAAAGATGGATGCTGATCTTTATGTCAACATTATGGAAGATGAACTACAGAGAAGTCTTAGGTGGTACAGCAAGAAGGTGGAGAATATTATCTTCCAACAAGATAATGACCCCAAACACAAGAGCAAAATAGCCACAAAGTGGTTTGAAAAGCTAGGATGGAGGTTATGGTGTGGCTTCCACAGTCTCCTGACCTTAATTCTATTGAACACCTTTGGACATACATCAAAGATAGGCTGGATGAGTATGATACTCCTCCTAGAGGAGTAATAGAGTTGTGGGAGAGGACAAAAGCTGAATGGAACAAGATTCCACCAGAAGTGTGTCAGAATCTTATTAGTAGTATGCCTAGGAGGGTTTAGGCCATTTTGGAGGCCAAGGGAGGTTATACCAAGTACTAAATACCCAGAATTGTCTAATTGTTTTGAGAGTGACAAAACCCTTCCAATGCACTTAAAATATTAAATAATTCACAGAATACTTGTAAATGAATATTATGTAATATGCTTGTATGCAGGTATAAACAAGATACTCAAGAATCTAACTTTAAAATTTCAAAGTCTCAACTTTAGTATAACTAGAGTTATTAACAGATTAACACAAACTGAACAAACATTGGAAGGGTTTTGAGAGCTACTGTATGTGTGTTGCCAGTTTGCAACATATTCCTCTCTCCACTGAAACTGTCAGGATACTGTTTTAGGAAACTTGTGGCCTATTTTGAGATTAAGCTTTGCCTTTAAACTTTGGTTGCCTGGTGACAAGTGTTCTTCTTCAATGTTTAACTTTTGATGTTCCATGTTCCCCTTCCATGTTTCCATGTTCCCTTTCTGTGTTCCATCATTCCCTTCTATCATTATATATTATCATTTTGATTTAGTGATCCATTTTACATAGGACCCACAACTTCTTGTGTAGTTAGTTAGTCTATGTGTTTCACTATTCTTATTGTTTTATCCCTGACTTTAGTTTAGTATATAAGACTAGCTACAACCATTTGTATCACCAGTCTAATATCAACCTAGAACTCTGCTCCTCCATTCCTGCCAAGTTCTGTCCCAACTGAGTTCCTCGGTCAGTCCTCTCTCACTATTGTTAGTGATCCCAAGTCAAGGATTGTTGACACTATCTTCATTGTTACTTGACTGGACTCGACCAAAGCTTTGGTTGAGCTTGCGCTCATTATCTTGGGCCAACTGTCTTTGGATTAGTAGCTTTCCCTTCTAAGCCTTCACTTTGTGAAGCCTTTCATTCTATTGCCCAAGGCAACAAATTGGTCATTGGTATCAGAACAGTGCAGCATATAAGCTGAAGCCAAGACCTTTCATTTATAACTTGACTTTCAACTTGACCGAAATTCCTTGGTCAACCTCAGTCAACTTTCCCTCAGGTTATATTCTTTCAACCAAGCACCCATTCTTAACAAATATCGAATTTCAGAAGCTTGCTTCCAGGCTGAATTGGCCTGACAATATCTTGTGCCTCTGCTACTACTAAGGTCTTCTGGACCTGCATCCAGGATGCTCTATACCAACTTCCTTCCAGGAAACTAACCACCTATTCTAGTATGCAAAGTGTCACTATGCAACTTGACCAATGCTACTGGGAATGCCAGCATGAGCGCAGACATGCAGAGCATAGCTTCAGAGGTCTTTCCAAAAATTCAGGAAACAACTCTGGTGGTAATAAACCATCCTTCGGAACTCCTACTCCATCCAACAACTCTAGTCATTTGGCTCCTAAAGGACAGTTTGGCTCGAAAGCCTCAGAAGTCTACCACTTCCTCTTCTTCCTCCAGACAACCCCCTGCTTATACCAATAAGCTTGGCAAGGATGGTAAACTTGCTCTGTCCAAATGACAACACTGAATTGACAACAACCTCTGCTTGTTCTATGGTGGCGGCAGACATTCTGCCAATACTTGCCCCCATAAATCCTCAAAGATAGCTGCTACCTCTGCTCTGAACTCTTCTGCCAAGGCCAAGGTTCACAAGGCCCAAGTTTTGGAGTCCAAGGATACCCTTTTGAACCCTTCCAAGGGGTCAAAAAAATAGTCCACAGTCCTCTTGACTCAGCACAGACTGAGGACCGTGTTGACCCTCACTGTGCCCATGAGTGTTTCCATCTCAATGCATCCGCTCTTTCCAATCCTCATTCCCTCCATATTACCCTCTCCTGCTACTCTGTTGCCTCTCTCTCTGCACGAATGTCCAGCCGGAGCACCTCCATGGTCTGGTTCAGGTTGCTAAACACAGATATTATGCAGGTGGTGGAGGGGTTTGGGGTTTGGGTATTCTATATCTTGGAGTTAGTTTCCTTGTGCTAGGATCAGTCCAATACTTACTCTGAGGGAGTTTTGATGTAAGTGGGGAATCATTGTTCCCCGTGTGGCTTCTGGTGCTACAGACCAAACATTGCCTGTGGGTATTGGCCCACGCACCCCTATTCCGAAGCCTCCTCCCTTGACAAATGCCTCTGACCCTCCAAAACCTCTGGTCACCAGTCTGGCCTTCTCTGCAGTCTTGGTAGCTCCTCCCCAAATTGTGATCATGGAAGATTGTCTTGGTGTTTCCTTGACCTCCAGAACAATGTCTGGTACACTTTGACCTCCAGTAGCAGCACCCTGCAACCCTCCCAGAGGAGGGGGAGGGGCCAGGGCCTTCCCTTTGCCCTTATCCTGACAAGCAGGAGGGGGTTTGGGGGCTGACCCAGCAGCAGAGGGGTCTGGGGCCGTGTCCGGCACCAGGTCCATAGAGTTGCCAGGCAGAGGGGCAGCACCCCCAGAGGAGGCACCACCCATCCCCTGACGGATGGAGGGGGGGATGTCAGAGACATCCTGGACAATAGTCCTGGCCATAAGACCCCAAAGGGTGGCTGTAGAAGTGCTGGCCACTGAAACATCCAGCAGCCCAACATGAGACATAGTCTCCAGGGTGTTGCTCACAGCTCTGTAGAACTTGGTCATAACAGGGTCACTAAGGTCGAGACTCTGGCCCCTCTCGTGTAGCCAAGCATTGGCCACCCTGAGCGACTGCCCTATCGTGTCCAGAGCTGGCCCTGGCCCTTCTGAAGGAGGGGTCTCCAAATGAAGCAGGGCAATCAGTGGTGGGGCAAACAGACTGCCGCCAGAAGTGTCCGCTGGGTGAGAACCCAAGGCGTCAGACATGTTGTCATTGTTGTCGGATTCTGCAGCAGAGCAAGGGCGTTTGGAAGCCCTAGAGTTGGGTCGAAAGGGCCTGGTAGGGGTCCTATCTTCTGAAAATGATTTGACAGCAGCAGACCCATCATCAAGGAAGGAGAGGCCAGGGGTAGCTGGGAGAGGCTTGTGAGCACTTGCCATCAGGTCGTCCACTTGAGATCGGGGGCCAGGGGGATGCCTGGGCGCAGGGGACTGGAGAGTATCCAGTGGGTCACCAGGGGAAGGTTGGCCCGCAGCGGAAGATCCGCCACAATCCACCCTCCCCCCTCGGAGTTGGTCAGAGGCCCTTGTTGAGGGCATGAGATGGTACTTCTGGATCAACAATCCAACAGGAACTTGCACAGATAAAGAGGTTTTGGTGAGATGGAAGGTTGTGGCTGTGCTGGCACTGATGGGAGTACCAGAACAAGAAGCAATGAGGATGTTCTCTTCTGTGCTAGGATTTGCTCTAACAACACTGCTGTGCTCAAGGGCACCACTCTACCTTCCCAGAATGCTCTGAGCACCATCTGCACCCTCCCCCTTGACTACTCCTTGTGGCATTGTCGCTTTATTCACCACAATCATGCTGATGTGAGGAAGATGGTGTCTCAGCAACTGGTCACTGGGCTTGTCCTTGACTCTCGAGAGGCTCCTGATCCGATTTGTGAGCCCTGTCTGGCTGGCAAGATGCACTCCAACCCATTCCCCTCATCTCCCAACCACTCCAGGTCTCCTCTCAAGCTTGTACACTCCAATTTGCATGGCCCCCTGCCTGTGGCCACCCACCAGGGCTACAGGTACTGGATCACCTTCATTGACGACTCAACTTGATTTCGAGGTGTCTACTTGCTCAAGAAGAAATCTGAGGCATTTGATGCCTTCAGATCTTTCAAGGCCTGGGCTGAGACTCAACTGGGAGTCAAACTTCGAGCTCTGCAGGATGATAAGGGAGGTGAATACATGTCTAATTGCTTTCCGGAGTTCACTACAGCTGCTGGCATCGAGAGGAGGCACTCTGCTTGCAACAGGCCTCAGCAGAATGGCCTTGCTGAGCATGCTAACAGGACTATGGGTGAGAGAATCACTGCTATGCTCTCTGAGTCTGGCTTTCCTCATTCTTTCTGGGGTGAGTGTCTTGCATCCATGGTGCATGTCTGGAATCACCTCCCCACTTCTCCCCTCCCTACCACTCCCTATGAGGCTTTCTATGGTCAAAAACCCAATGTTTCCCATCTTTGAGTCTGGGGGTGCACTGCCTATGTGCATATTCAGGCTGATAAGCAATCCTCTCTTGGTTCTCACATGGAGAAGTGTGTCTTCATTGGCTACCCTACTGGCTACAAGGCTTGGAAGCTCTATAACCCAGTCACTAAGCAGGTGAGGATCTCGGAGAGAGCTGATTTTGACGAGAGACACTTCCCTGGCCTGTCCATCTTGAAGCTGAATGCTTCAGCTCCCTCTCCTGAGTCCCCTGTGCCTTCTACTTTCCCCAGTTGCTCTGAGCCTACTCCAGATGCCACCAGTCCCCTCCTGCTGTCAAGCTACTGAAAATGGCCGTGCAAAAGGGAAAGGAGGATCCAGAGGGAGAGCGTACAGAGAGACTTCGGCTTCAGCTTATGTGCTGCACCCTTCTGATACCACAGTCTTGATTTGCGAGCGTGCGATGAGAAGCGCGCACGAGCGCTTTCACAATTGCGACAAGGGAGGAGGAGGTGCGAGATGCAAGAGGGTGCGAGAGCGACGGAGAGGGAGAGAGGACAAGCTTAGTTGATTATCTGACTGAGTAACTACAATACAAACAAACACATTTTATACTACGAGCCAGATACATGATTTGTAAGGAGGAGAAGGGTAA
Organism: Lepiota venenata; assembly: GCA_004296355.1. NCBI lineage: Eukaryota > Fungi > Basidiomycota > Agaricomycetes > Agaricales > Agaricaceae > Lepiota > Lepiota venenata. The sequence goes on from RCFS01000010.1 coordinate 967,655, forward strand.
CAGAGGAATGGAGACAATAAGCGATATAATGATGACTATAGAACTACTCACCGGAACACTTTGACAGAGGACACACGATGCAAAGGGGAGTGATGATGGAACAACGGTTATAAATAGAATATCAAAAATAGCGGAGATCGCACGGATCGGCGCCTTTGCGTGCGTATGCGTGCTTAGGCAGTGGCTGTGCATTTGGCATGTGACAGTATCCCCCCGTTAAGGACGAGCCTCGAGGACTCAATGTGGAAACCTCAACTTTGCTCTTCTCCACAATGCCCCCCAAAGCCAGACCCGCGAAAAAAGGCATGAGCGAATTATTGCTCAATACAATGAGTGCAGCGGACCTGGAGCTGATGAAGGCTAGGATCGCGGAAGAGGAGACTGCCCAGAAGAGCGCCGCTGCGAGCGCGGAGTCGAGTGCACAGGCAAGTGCACAGGCAAGTGCATACGTGAGTGATGTGGATGCAGAGATGGAAGAGGCAATCTCGCCGGCGGTCGAGGAGACGGTTATGGCGAGGGTCAGTAAGCGTAGGAGGGGGGAGCAGCGTGAGATCATGGGGGACGATCAGGGTGGATTGGCAATGATCGCAACATTGCCAGGGGCATTGAGGGGTACCCGGGGTACCGGCGGGGGATTGCAGTCTGCGGGCAAGTTTATCGGGCAAATGCCACTGAGGATGCAATCGACAATGGAGTACAACAACCCCAGATTTGTGATCGGCCCGGCGCCAAACCGGCCTGCATGTGACGAATGCTTGAAATGTAGAATCATATGCGTTAGCTCCGTGGAGGGGCGTAGGGGGTGCGATGGGTGTGGGGGGTCAGGGAAGGGGTGCTTGCTCGTCGGGAGTAAGCGTGGGGGTGTTCTGCCGCCGCCGCCGATGTTGCAGGCGCCATTGACGAGTCAGGGTTTTATCTCAGACTTGTCACGAGCGAGTGGCGACAGGATGGGATATCAGTTGGCATGGAGCCAGAAGTCGCAGGGGATGCATGGAGGGGGCGACTTGCGCATTCTGCGGCAGCCGTATGGGCTGCCCGTGATCAGGACGGTGAGTGCTGAGCACAATGAAGATGGTGTTGGGATCGGCAAACGTGTGCCCTGGCCTCGGGACGCACACGATATCCCGCGCACGGACATGTAGGTACAATACTTATACGGACCTCTTCATTTTCCTCCTAGACACTTAGTAGCCGGCGATTTGTACCTTGCCGCACACCACGTCGCGTGTATATAGTTCCCTTTCGCTCGCAGACTGCTCCCCTCAGTCCTTGTACGCTTACGAGTGCTGAGGTGAGCCCACTCGTCGTTCTCATTATATTACATACCCTGATTGTACCATAGCTCTTTTGTTCTCTTACAGGTACATAATACATTTAGTCCTCGTATGCTTACGAGTGCTGAGCTCTTTTGTTCTCTTACAGGTTATGGGCCCCGTCTTAAACAAATTCTCTCTGGACAGAAATTTGTGATATTCATGAACTCTACGAGCACGAGCGATATCCTCCCCCGATCCATCCCTACGCTGGAGCAGTCCGGTGCGAACTGGGCGCAATTCGAGTTGCTGTTCAGGTCGGCTGCAAGAGGGAAAGGCCTATGGGGCCATTTTGATGGGAGTAAAGCTCGCCCTGTGGCCACCATGCCAACCGTTACCCTCACCCCTGCTCCATCTGTGTCTACCGTATCTGCTGGATCAAGCATCAGCACTGCTACAACTGCTGTCCCCCCACCTACTCTAGTGCTAGGCACTACGGCCGAGGTGCTCGAATGGGAACGTTACGAAAACATTGCCCGTTCATTAATTGCACAACGTGTTCCCTACTCCACTCTGATTGTTGTCGACAAACTACCCACTGTTAAAGATGTATGGGAGGCCATCGTAAGGGAATACACTTACAAGAGCAAATTTTCATGCATGCGACTACGTCAGGAGTTCCTCACATCCAAATGCCCTGACAGAGGCAACATTCAAAAATTCCTAAATGACCTCCGTGCCAAACACTCCGAGCTCGAAGCTGTGGGCGTCACCATCAGCAACAATGATTACCGGAGCACCATCATACAATCCTTACCTCACTGGCTTGCGACATACACTGCTGGGCAACTATCATCTGCAAAGCTGCTTGCACAACTAAACGGGATGCCCACCAACAACGTCAGCCCTGAGATACTGATTATGATCATCACGGACGAGTGGGAGTGATCTCGCAATCGCAACAAGGGACCATCAAAAGCCGAGAATAGCAACAATGACAAAGCTATGACTGTCAAGGGGGGGAAATCGAAACCTAAGTCAAAAGGGAAGGGCAAGTCCGGAGCGTGTTTCGAATGCAGAGAAACCGGACACTGGAAACGGAATTGCCCCAAGCGCCAGAAAAAGTCTGGGGAAGCCGGGGGAAATCACCCCCCTGCCAAGCCAGCAACTGCCAACGTAGCCATCGACGACTTCGAAGACGAATCCCTGGCAGTCGAAATCGACGAGATCTCCGAAGCCCTCGAAGTCACAATCAATGAAGATGATGACGACGGAGATTGGATACCCCAAATCGAGGTAACCATGGAGTGCAGCAAGCTTGAAGGGGAGTATATGCTGGAGTTAGCGGAGGAGGAGATCTGCGCAGCAATTGATGATGAGATCATCATTGGACAGGCAGAACTGGGACCCACCTCCACTCAAGTCGAGATTATTGACTCCGGGACATCATGTCACATCTCCCCATATCAAAATGCTTTCGAGACCTTCCAGGCCATTGAACCGAAACTGCTACGAGCTGCAAACAAACAGAGTTTCAGTGCCACAGGCAAGGGGGATATGGTACTCAATGTACCTAACAGCAACACAAGGTCACAACTCCGGATAAGCGAGGTGCTGTATGCACCAGAGGCCGGATACACACTGATCTCCGTTGGCTGACTCAATGATGCAGGATACACCACCACCTTCAGTAACGGCAAATGCGTCATCAGGGATCCAGGGGGCACGCGAATAGCCGAGATCCCAAGGGACGAGCGTGGCTTGTACAGAATGGTTAAACAGGTTGAACAAGAAGTCAATGCTGTCGGGGAACTGCTCACCTTAGAAACACTACACCGCCGCCTCGGACATATTTCACCAAAGGCCATTGTAAAACTTGTTTGCGACGGCATGGTAACTGGAATCAAGCTAGAGCCTGGTGGAGGAGACACAATCTCATGCGAGTCCTGCATAGTAGCCAAGTCGACACAGCTACCCATAGCTAAACAGTGCCAAGGGGACCCCTCCACATCCTTCACACAGGAAGTCCACTCAGACATCTGGGGACCCAATCAAGTCGAAACAAAGAAAGGCCGTAAATATTACATCACCTTCACGGATGACTACTCTCGCTGGACCCATGTCGACTTCCTCACAAAGAAATCAGAGGCCTTCGAGTCCTATAAGCGCTTTGAAGCCTGGTGCGAAACCCAATTCAGTGTTCGCATCAAGACTCTCCATTCAGATTGAGGAGGAGAATACACCAGTGCTGCCTTTCAGTCCCACCTCAGAACCAAAGGAACGCAGATCAAACTCACTGTACATGACACCCCTCAACACAACGGTATTGCGGAGCGCCGAAATCGCACAATCATGGAAAGAGTCAGGGCCATGAACTACAGACCTCGCCTACCAAAGTTCTTGTGGGCTGAGGGGGTGTGACATGTCGTGTGGCTCATGAACCGGACTGGTACCAAGGCAACCGGAGGAAAGACCCCCTTCGAATTGGTGTTTGGGAAACGTCCAGACCTGCGAGCAGTGCGTGAATGGGGAGAGGAATGTTGGGTACACCAGCCAGGAGGGGATAAGTTGAGTGATCGAGCAAAAAGAGCCCAATGGCTAGGATTCGACACTGAAAGCAATGGCATACGAGTATGGTTTAGAGACACTGGTACTGTCAAGGTCGAGCGTAACGTCCACTTCAAGAAGAATCTCGAAGGGGAGGAACAGCCCACAAGCGAGATCCCTCTTGAACAAACGCACACACCCCCACATGTCCCCAACACCACAACCACGCCACCTGCTAGCACAACCAGCACAGTCCCCATTCAGCCCGAAATCGAGACCATCCCAGAACGCCCCTCTCGAATTCGCATGCCCAGCCAGAAAGCCCTTGACATCCTTGAAGGTCGTGCAGTCACTCTTGCTGAGGAACTTGGATGGGAAGACGTACACTGCCTTGTGGCCAAAATGGCAGCAGCTGAGTCCCTAGAACCAAAAAGCTGGAGGGAACTCAACAAATGAAAGGACAAACATTTCTGGATGGGAGGTATGGGTGAGGAGATGACCACACTAGACAATGCCCACACCTGGAGACTTGTGGACCCACCACCCAATGTCAACGTGGTAGGGTCAACGTGGACATTCAGACTAAAAAGGGACGCAACTGGGAAAATAGTGCGTTACAAAGCCAGACTTGTGGCTCAGGGTTTTTCCCAGGTCCCTGGAGTCGACTACTTCAACACATATGCCCCCATTGCTCACCTTCCCTCCATTCGAACCATCCTCGCTATCGCGGCCGCCCGAGACATGGAGATCCACCAGATCGATATAAAAGGAGCCTACCTAAACGGCAAATTCGAAGACGGCGAGGTCATCTATATGCGCCAACCTCCCTGTTTCGAGGACCCGAAACATCCTGACAAGGTCTGCCTCCTGCTAAAACCCATCTACGGACTAAAACAGTCAGGCAGACGGTGGTACCAGAAATTATGCGAGATTCTAGTTGACAATTCCGGACTCATCCAAGCTCAAAGTGACCCCTGTGTATTTTACAAGACCAACAATCGCGAGCTCACAATACTGGCTGTGCACGTCGACGATTGTACTGTCATTGCTACCCGGCTCCCGTTAGTTGATTGGTTGAAGGGACGTATCACCGATTTCGTGGAAATAACAGACATGGGTGAGATTCATTGGCTCCTCGGAATAGAGCTAAAAAGGATCCGCGAAGAGGGCAAACTCCTGCTCTCACAGCGTTCATACATCGACGCCTCCATCCGCCGCTACGGACTCGAGGATGCACGACCAACATCTCTCCCAATGGACCCCTCCATCCGCCTCACTTCAGACCAATCCCCCAAAACGACAGCCGAGATCGCACGGATGGCCAAAATTCCATACCGCGAGGCCATCGGAACGCTTATGTATGCGGCGCTCGGAACCCGACCTGACATCGCGTACGCCGTACAGCTCCTCTCTCGCTTTTCACATAACCCCGGGGAGGCCCACTGGGAAGCCATCAAACGCATCTTCCGCTATCTCAAAACCACACGCGACCACTGGCTCACTTACAGAGGTGCTGGAGACGACCTCAAAGGATACACCGACGCCAATGGATCCATGGCAGAAGACCGCCGCTCAACGTCAGGATTCGCTTTTCTGATCAACGGAGGAGCTGTCTCTTGGAGCGCCAAGAGACAGGAGCTCGTTACTGTGTCCACGACCAAGTCAGAGTACGTTGCAGCCACTCACGCCACTAAAGAAGCCCTTTGGCTTCATTCTTTTATCTCAGAAATCTTCTCCCCCATCGCATCCCCCACCACAATCTATTCCGACAACCAGTCAGCCATCGCGCTCGCCCAGAACCACCAGTTTCACCCTCGCACCAAACACATCGATATTTGCTACCATTTTATTCGCTGGACCATAGAAGAAGGAAAAATCAAGCTTATATATTGTCCTACAAACGATATGACCGCTGACATCTTCACCAAGGCCCTCCCTTCCCCAAAAGTCAAGCACTTCGCTCGCACCCTCGGCCTTGCCACAGTTTGAAGGGGAGTGTTGGGATCGGCAAATGTGTGCCCTGGCCTCGGGACGCACATGATATCCCACGCACGGACACGTAGGTACAATACTTATACGGACCTCTTCATTTTCCTCCTCGACACTTAGTAGCCGGCGATTTGTACCTTGCCGCACACCACATTGCATGTATATAGTTCCCTTTTGCTCGCAGACTGCTCCCCTCAGTCCTCGTACGCTTACGAGTGCTGAGCTCTTTCGTTCTCTTACAGATGGGGCACTTACTAATGTGGCTGTAGTTGCCCGCATCACCTACAACAAGGTTCACGAGCGCGGTGGAGGAGTTGGTGAAATTGTTACAGCAAGTCATCATCTCAAACAAGGCTGTGCATGATTCGAACCGACTGGTTGTGCAGGAGCAGCAGATGACTCGGCGAAGCTATGAGGACCTGGTGCAGACGAACCGCGACCTGGCGCTGAGCAATAGGGGACTGGAGGTGAGCAACCGCGCTCTCGAGGAGAGCATGTGGGAGTCAGCGGAGCAGTCGCGTATGCTGCGACACGAGTATATGCGTGGACACCTCCATGGTGGGGCCAAGAGCGAGATCAGGGCGCAGGAAGAGGAGTTGGATGAAGGGAGGGAGGAAAGGAGGAGGAGAGGAAGGAAGGATAAGGGAAAAGGAAGGGAAATGTGAAGGTGTGTCATGTTGCGTCCAGCTCCTAAATGTACAATTAGTCTGTCATCTACTTGCTATGTGTCTTTTTTGTTTGTTTTTTTGTTTGTTTTGAATGTGAAATTGTTTGGAAGCGTGCGATACTAGAGCGATAAGGGAAATTGGAAGAGAACTGAAACAGAGGAACTGAGAGGAGAAAACTATATAAGTGCCCATAGTCAGGAAAGAAGAGAATGAGGTCCAGGCTTATCTGGATATTGAGTGTGATACTCCGCGACGATTTCTGACGTGTTACCCAAGTCAGTAGAGGGAACCCAATTGGTTGCCTCGTCGGTGCCTTTGTAACCGAGCCATTCGACGAGGTATTGCAATTTGCGACGGCATGTTCGCGAATCCAAAATGCGCGCAACCTCGTATTCCGTTTCGCCATCGATGATGACTGGTGGAGGCAGAGGGACAACGCGATCGGGAATTGTGTTGGGAGAGTAGGGCTCCAGCATGGAGACATGAAAGACGGGATGAACGGTGCGCATGGAGTTTGGGAGACGGAGGGTAAATGAATGAGTACCAGGCTGTGCAATAATATCATAAGGTCCTAAAAACTTCTCTGAGAGCTTTTTGGAAGGTTGAGTAGTCCGGAAGAATTGTGCCTTAATGAATACCTTATCACCGACCTTGAAGTCGGGAGCAGGGAGACGTCGCACGTCAGCTGCCGTTTGATAGCGACGTTGAGCAGACGCGATCTCGGATTTCAAGACCGTATGGAGATCATCAAGGTCCACCGCGAAGTCGCGCACGCGCGCCGAAGCGAGGTCGCGTTCCAGGTGAACTGTGATATTGGGGTGGTATCCCTTGTTAGCAAAGAAGGGAGAGATACCAGTGGTTGCACTAGGTGTGTTGTTGTAGGCGAACTCGGCAAGGGGAAGCAATTTGGCCCAATTGTCCTGCTGATAATTGCAGTAGATGCGGATGTACTGCTCCAACGTCTGATTGGTCTGCTCGGTCTGTCCGTCGCCTTCTGGATGGTAGCCTGAAGTAAAGTGCAACTTCATGTTGAGAGCATTGCCAAGCGAGCGGAAGAAGTGCGACATAAACTCGGAACCGCGATCAGAAGTGACATGCGCCGGAACACCGTGCTTGGAGAAGACATGGATGACGAAAAGTCGCGCAAGCTCGGCAGAGGTGATGGTGTTGTGTGTGGGGATGAAAAGCGACTGTTTCGAGAGGCGGTCCACAACGACGAGGATGGTGTCGAAACCGGAGGAAGGAGGGAGCTTCTCGATGAAGTCCATGGAGATTGAATCCCATGGTCGAGAGGGAATGGGGAGTTGTTTGAGGAGGCCATATGGGCGATGGCGCTGGGGTTTAGATTGCATGCATGTAACACAACTCTTACAGTAGTCTTTGACATAGTCGCGGATGCCCGGCCATGTATACGTGCGTCGCACGAGCTCAAGGGTCTTATTCTGACCGTAGTGCCCAGCTAGCGGATGATCATGGTGGTACTGCAATATGCGGAGCCGTAGGCCCTGCGCATCGGGAACATAGATATGACCATCCAGGCGCAAAAGACCGTCAGACTCAAGAGTCCAATGTCCCTCAGGTGTGGGAAGGTGCTCGGAAGCTAGGGGATCAGTAGAAAGGGCAGCACGAATATCTGCATGTAAGAGTGCACTGTCCATAATAAGGGAAGCGCAAAGCGCAGGATTGAGAAGTGAAGTCGTGTGCACGGAGGCAGCAAATGTGTTGCGTGTTAAGACGGCACGGAAAGAACGTGGATGAAATGTGCATAGTCAGCGCGCAAAGAAGGCGCCAACTGTGAATGCGTGAAAATGGGGCGAAAATTATGCGGATTCACCTGGGCATAGTCACCATCCCCCCCTTTCGGGTAGACATCCCACCGTCTAGTGAGCGCGTCCAGTTTGGTTCCCAAGCGACCCGGGCAAAAACGAATAACAAGGTTGAATTGTGAAAGATACTCAGACCACCTGGCCTGCCGTTGCATCAATACCTTCGTTGTACAAAAATACTCGAGATTTTTGTGATCCGTGATGACGTCGATAGAGAGCGCACTACCCTCCAGGTAGTGGCGCCAGATACGGAATGCTTTGAAAATTGCAAGCAGTTCCTTGTCATGGGTATCGTAATTTGATTTGGCAGAAGAGAAAGTGCGAGAATGAAAAGCAACAGGGTGTACATCACCTTTGGGGGAAACAATGGAGAGGATTGCAGCAAGCGCGTAGTCAGAGGCGTCAGTCTTGACGATGATCTGTGTGTCAGGAACCCAGTGAGTAAGGCAAGGCGCAGAGGTAAAAGCTTCTTTCAACGAGTTAAACGCGAAATGTGCCTCGTCGCCGAAATGCCATCGCACGTCCTTGTGCGTTAGGTGCGTGAGCGGAACAACAATATCGGAGTAGCCATACACAAAGCAACGATAGAAATTGGCAAAGCCAAGGAAACTCTGGATGTCCTTTACCTTTTGTGGTTTGGGCCAGTCACGAATGATTTGAACTTTATCATCGGACATCTTGAGGCCACCTGGGGAGAGGATATAACCAAGGTACTCCATGGTGTTGGCGTGGAATTTGCACTTCTCCGCTTTTGCATACAGGCCATGGGCGCGGAGGCATTTAAGCACTTCACGAACATGCTTGCAATGCTCAGCGGGACTATTGGAATAGATCAGGATATCATCAAGGTAGACAGTTACGCACACATCCAAGAGATCCTTGAATACATTGTTCATGAAGCGCTGGAACGTGGCAGGAGCATTTGAGAGACCAAATGGCATAACACACCATTCAAAGGAGCCATACCTAGTGCGAAAAGCAGTCTTCCACTTGTCGCCCTCCGCGATGCATACCAAATGGTATGCGTGACGCAAGTCAATCTTCGTGTAGATACTAGCCTTGCGGGGAGAGTCAAGCAAGTCAGAAATGAGGGGAGTGGGTAACGGTCCTTTTTGGTTATACAGTTGAGGCCGCGAAAGTCGACGCACAAGCGCAAGGAACCATCCTTCTTCTTGACAAAGAGAATGGGTGCGCCATGGGGCAAAGCGGTTTGACAAATGAAGCCGGAGGCGAGATTCTCGTTGATGAATTCGCGAAGTGCTGCAAGCTCTACCTGAGAGAGCAAATACATCACCCTGACAGGCGGTGTCGCACCTTTGTTGAGTTCAATCTTGAGATCGTAAGGTCAGTGAGGTGGTAACGTTTCAGCGCAAGACTTGCTAAAAATGTCGGCGAAGTCGTGATATTCCGGGGGAATGGAGGAGAGGTTGGCAGGTTCTGCAGAGGTTGCGGAGGCCATAGCCATAGCTGCACGGAGGGAGAGAGCAAAGGGAGAGGTGCCCGAAGCACGAGCGACGCGCATAAACGCAGCAGCGCCGATCAGACACACTTCTGGCCTAGGGGTGTCAGCATCGACGGAATGTATAACAGGAGAGGGCGCGAACACAGAAAGCGCGATCAGCGTGAAGGAGGAAGCACGTGCAGAGGAGGCAGAACAATCAGAAGAAAACGAGGAACGGAAAGTTACTGTGCCCGAGACCCAATCAATCAACAGATTGCAGTGGGTGAGCCAATCATGACCAAGAACCATAGTAGTCAAAGGATCTAGCCTGGTGACATAGAAGTCAAGGGGAATACATTCGCCAGTGGGGAAAGTGACAGGAAGTTTTGCAATCTCGGAAATAAAGGAATTTGAAGAACCGTCAAACAAATGTAACTTGAGAGGAGAAATGGGAAGTGTGGGAATACCAGAACAATGCACAAGTGCGGAATCGACGAAACAATGGGTTGAACCACTATCTACAAGCGCAGAGACGTCAAGCAAAGAGGAGGCGGTGGAGGGAGAAGGATCAGAAACATGAAATGAAACGGAAAGTGGAACATGAAGTGCAGAAGGGTCGGAAAGAGCGGATGCATTGAGTCTACAGAACTCCGGGGCGCAGGTGAGCTCAACGCGATCCTCGGGCTGCGCAGAGTACTGAGGATCGTGCGCTATTTTTTCAAGTCCGTGGGGGCGCTCAAAGAAGCAGCGGCTGCATTGCTCGATTCTGAAGTGGTAGCCTTGCGCCCTGAAGCACGCGAAGACAACCCTTGATTCGCGTTAGCCGAACCCGGCATAGCGTTATTGTTAGCTGTTCGTTTGGGGCAACCTGAAACAATGTGGGCATTGGACCCACAAAACAAACAGAGGTTGTTGTCAATACGGCATTGTCGCTCCGCCGGCTTGAGCTTGCCATCGCGACCTAACTTGTCGGCGATGCTGGAGTTGGGGCGAGAGGAAGTGTTGGAGGAGGATGACTGCGCAGACGCGTTTTGATTTTGCAGCTTCGCGTTCTGCTTGTTGGCGTTTTGAGAGGAGCCAGCATTGTTTTGCAACGAATTGTTTTGATTTTTCTTCCCCTTGCCCTGGGACTGGTTCGAATTGGAATTTGTAGTGGAGGTGGATGTGGTCATGGAAGTTCGTGTGGTCACGCGCGTCTTCTCGCGTTGATGCTCCCAGTAGCAATTGTCGATTTGCATGGCCACGAGGCGCATGCAAGAATAGGTAGACGGTTTACCTGTCGTAAGCATACAAATTGCATCTTGGATGCGATCAGGAAGTCCACGATAATAGCGGTGGCACAGAACTGAGTTGGGCCAGCGCAAGACAGCGGTGAGTTGTGTGAACTCAACATTGTACTTGGAAATCTGTGAGGAGGAAGCCATCACGAGATTCTCAATCTCTTCCGCGGCCTCTGTAACTGGATCAAGGTTCCCAAAATTATCTTCCAGCTCCTGTGCAAAAAGTGCGAAATCATGAATCCAAGGGAGCTGGTCCCAATCAGGTTCGGCCTCCATCAGAGTGCGAAACCACTGATGCACGGAACCCGAAAGGTAAGAAAGTGCGTACAATACTTTGGTTCGTTCCGACTGGAACTGATGATAATTGGTATTGAAATAAAGGCGGCACTGGAATAAAAATTCCTGGACCTTGTGGGGCTTTGAGCCATCAAACTGCTCAGGCGCCTTTGCATTAATTCGCTCAGGGCACAGAGCAGGAGCCGGGGCAGGCTGGGACTGCGCGCGTGCTTGGACCTGAATACTATGCGCAAGTGTATCGAGCACAGTCAGGAAACGGTTCTGCATATGTTCACCAGGATCCTGAGGTTCAGGAGCATCGCGGCCGTCACCAGGGCCACCCTCACCTGGGTCATCGCCATCAGGATCGCCTCCATCAGGGTCATCACCAGGATTGCCACCTGGATTGCCGCCGGGATATCCACCCAGGGCAGGTCTAGGGACATCACCAGGAGCATCACCTCCATTGGGGTGAAACTCCAGGCGTTCTGGGGCTTCAGAAAAATGCTCATCGCCCTGCTCATCGCCATCAGCATCACTGTCCACAGAGGGAGGGTTGTTGGTAGCTCAGGGCGAATGAGTGCGCGGAAAGCATGGCAAAGAAGAGCCAAAAGCGGCTGGTGTAGAAGATGCAGAGGAAACGAAACGCTGGAGATGCACTTCGGCACGCTCATCGCAATTCAGGCGTTCTGCAGGCGCAGGTCTTACAACCGTACACGCGGTTTTTGACATAATGTAGTGAAAAGGAGCAATGCAAAAAGAAGCGCAATGGTATGGAAGGATCAGTCAGATAATACTGTCAAGCTACTGAAAATGGCCATGCAAAAGGGAAAGGAGGATCCAGAGGGAGAGCGTACAGAGAGACTTCGGCTTCAGCTTATGTGCTGTGCCCTTCCGATACCACAGTCTCAATTTGCGAGCGCATGATGAGAAGCGCGCATGAGCGCTTTTGCAATTGCGACGAGGGAGGAGGAGGTGCAAGATGCAAGAGGGCACGAGAGCGACAGAGAGGGAGAGAGGACAAGCTTAGTTGATTATCTGACTGAGTAACTACAATACAAACGAACACATTTTATACTATGAGCCAGATACATGATTTGTAAGGAGGAGAAGGGTAACAGAGGAATGGAGACAATAAGCGATATAATGATGACTAGAGAACTACTCACTGGAACACTTTGACAGAGGACACATGATGCAAAGGGGAGCAATGATGGAACAACGGTTATAAATAGAATATCAAAAATAGCAGAGATCACGCGCTTAGGCAGTGGCTGTGCGTTTGGCATGTGACACCTGCAGCCTCCAGTCGCTCCTCGTATCCCTCTATCTTCCCTGGGTGTGCCACCTCTCTCAGATTCAGGGGGTGAGTGCTACACTCCATCTCCACCTCTGGCTCCCTCTGAGCCAGCTGCTGTCCCTCGAGTTGAGCCTGTGCCTTCTCAAGAGGTGACACCACTTCCTGAGCCAGCTCCTGCACTCCCTGTCCCTCCTGCACTCTCTGCTGCCCCAGCTTCTCCTACTCCTGCCCCAGCTCCAGTTTGCATTCTTGCACCTCCTGCTTCACCTGGCCTTCCCCCTGCACCTGCATTCGAGCCTAGACAAGGCATGAGGGTCAGGTGACCCCCTGGTGAGTGGTGGAAGGTCAGAGAGCCTACTCCTGTTGTTCCAGATAGTGATGAAGAGGAGGAAGCTGACTTGGCTGCTGATGATGGCTTCCTTGAGGTCGAGTTTGCTGGCAACACTGAGGATCCTGGATCTTGCACTCTCAAGGCTGCATTTAGTGGCCCAGATGGCCCTAGGTGGCAGACAGCCTGCAATAACCAGATGTCTTCTCTGCTAGGCAACCACACTTGGGATATTGTTGAAGTGCCTCCTGGCAAGACAGCTATTGACTGTGGGTGGGTATTTCAAGTCAAGCTCAATCCTGATGGCTCTGTGGAATGCTACAAGTCCAGGTTGGTTGCTAAAGGCTACTCACAGCGTTCTGGCTTTGATTTCAATGAAGTCTTTGCCTCTACCTACAGGCCTGCCTCCCTGAGGCTCATTCTTGCTCTGGCAGCCAAGGAGGGCTACCAGCTTCATTCTGTTGATATCTCCTCCACTTTCCTCTATGGGGACTTGGATGAGGAGATCTACATGAGGCAGCCTGAGGGATATCACAAGGGAGGTCCAAACATGGTCTGTAGGCTGAAGAAGTCGCTCTATGGCCTCAAGCAGGCAGCTAGGCAGTGGAACAAGAAGCTTCACTCAGTGTTTGATGCTCTAGGCTACACCAGGCTCAAGTCAGACAGCTCTGTGTACATCTACCAGAAGGGTGAAGTCCAAGTTCTTGCTCCTATTTTCATTGATGATATCACCCTCATTTTGAAGAGCACCTCAGCCATGGACAGAACAGGCTCAGAGCTTGAGAAGCATTTCCAGCTTCGAGATTTAGGCCCCACCACTTTCCTTCTCAACATCCAGATCACTCAGGACCTTCCCAATCACACCATATCCCTCTCCCAAGCCCACTATGTTGACTCTATGCTTAAGCAGTTCTCTATGGATGATTGTAACCCTGTGAAGACACCTATGGCTCCAGGACTGGACTTGTGCAATCTTGAGATCACTCCTGAGGAGCAGGAACAGATGAGATCCATTCCCTACCTCAGTGCAGTTGGCTCCCTGCAGTATCTGGCCACCATGACTCGTCCAGATATTGCTTATGCGGTCTCCTACCTTGGCAGGTTCAATCACAAGCCTGGGCTTCAGCACTGGGCTGCTGTGAAGCATCTATTTCACTATCTGAAGGGTACAGCTGACTACCAGCTTGTCTACAGAGGCTCTGACGACCAGGAGCTGTTTGTGACTTACTCTGATGCTTCTCATGGCGATTGCAAGGAGACAGGTCGAGCTACAGGTGGATATGTGACTCTGGTGGGTAGTGGAGCTGTAGGATGGTCCTCAAAGCATCAGAGCTTTGTTACACTGTCCACTACTGAGGCTGAGTATGTGGCAGCTGTTGAGGCTGGCAAGGAGATCCACTGGATGAGGAATATTCTGTCTGAGATTGGCCACATTATTCCTTTCCCCTCAACTCTACATGTGGATAACAAGTCTGGGATCCAAGTGGCCAAGAATCCGGAGCACCATGGGAGGATGAAGCACCTGGACCTTTGATTTTACTGGCTTTGAGATGCTTTTTTTTTTTTTTAATCAACAGTTTATAACGTGGTGCGTGGTAGCAGTCCGCGGCAGCTATCTACTACAAGGGGGGTGGCTGCAAGGTAAATGAGGGTTCTACAGATGGACCCCGAAGGGGTCCAACATCGTCCGATGTACTGAGTGAGGGCATCAAGTGCCTGTGAGGGCAAAGAAACTAACTAGGGGACTAGAAAGAGAGAGCAGGGAAAGGGTACATACCAGTGGGTGGGCTAGGAATGTAGGGGGGGCTGGGAAGAGTGTAGGACAGCAGTACCCCCAGGGTCGGGGGGGAAGGAGAAGGCCAGGGGGTTATCCTGGAGAAACATGATTAGACCATCAAGGTCTGTGTAAAAGTTCGAACTGCTGTCCTGAGTCCAGGACCAGCAGCAGGTGTAGAGGGGGCAAGACCAAAGGATGTGGTCGCGCCATTGGAAGGGAAAGCCACAAGGGCATGATGTTGGTTCATTAGGAAAGAACCATGATCAGTATTTGCCAGTGGGAGCATGGTTGAGTAAGCATCTGGTCAACCGGGCGGTGAGGGAGGGTGGTTTCTTTGCCACAGAGGAAAGGTAGGACCCATCCTTGAAGTAGGAGGGTCGGATGGGCTCATCGCAATATGCGAGGGGTAAGAATTGTGAGCCAAGAGCAGATGGGGGGGAGGAGGCGAGTTGCCATTCCCAGATGATGTGTCTAGTGCTTAACTTCCGGATAGAAGACACCCAAACTGGGGATGAGGTCGAGTAAGGTGGATGGGGTTTCGTGGAAGCCAGGTCATGGGCTAACCCATGCACTGAGAGTTTCCAACGTGAGAGAGAGTGTGCAATGGTGATGGAGTGATGTTCCAAGGATTGGAGCCAAGGGATAAGGAGGGAGGAGACCTGAAGGGAGGTATGCTGTCCTGAGGAGGGGGAGGGGGAGAGTGCAGCCCGCACCACTGAAGGAGAGTCAGTGAGAAAGAAAAGGGAAGTAATGCTACTGTTAAATAGGGGAAGTAGAGAGGAGAGGGCAAAGGAAAATGTGAAACGTTCAGAGTCAGTACCTGTTAAGGAACCAGCGTCAGTAGAGTCTGAGCGTACAATTACATTGTCCACAGAAGCGACATAAGAGACCCGGGAGGAAAAGCCAATGAGACGGGAGGGGGGGGAAGAGGAGTCAAAGCCGATTACAAGCGTACATGAAGAGAAAAGGGCCCCAGAGAGTGCTGGGTCAAGAATAGAATTGCACCAAGAGGACAAAGTGTCTTTGGAGCAGGGGAATGGGGGATTGAGAAAAGTAAACCGACTAGAAAATTGGTCCAGTATGTGATAACCTGGCTCAGCCAGGGGATGAGAGCGGAGGATCGGATCGCCGATGATAGAGGGGAGTGCAGCGTCCATGAAGGCGAGGGCGGAGCTAGAGATCCTTTTTTGTCTGGCAGTGAGAAAGGGGAGGGAGAGGGGGTGGTGTTCAGTAGTGGAGGCATTGGTGAGAAGGGAGTTGATCCCATGAGTGTGAGGGAGGGAGGTGATCCGCATAGCGCTCCAGGTCTGAAGTTTCCTCAAGTGGAGGTGGATGGGTAAAAGGCCTGTGATGGCTTCGACTCCTTGGGATGGGGAGGTGCAGAAGGCTCCCATAATCCACAAGGCGGCACACCGTTGTGAGGCCCTGAGCTGTTTGAGAAGTCCCTTGATGCGGGCTGCATCATGGAACCAAAGAGAGGAGCCATATGTCATCAAAGGGATAACACATGAGCAGTAGAGGAGGCATTTGTGTGAAGGGGTGAGACCTCGGGACGAGTTACCTAGAAGACGCATGGCACCCAAGAGGGAGAAAGATTTGTTTGTGTAGAAAGCAACATGGTCCTTAAAAGAAAGTCAGGGGTCGAACCAGAAGCCCAGATAACACCATACAGGGGATGGTAGGAGGGGGGTGTCTCTGGTAAAGGGGGCATATCCCAAGTCCAAGGGGGGGAGGGATTTGTTGTGTCTCCTGGAGAAGAAAAACGATTCAGTTTTGGAATGTTCTAAGACCAGGCCAAAGTCCGACAGGAGCTGGAAGACAATCTTGTATGCCTTGACCAGAGGAGGGGTTACATCATTCCACTGTTTGCCCCGGGATACAATGAGGCCATCGTCGACATAGGACAGGAAGTCAACATTCCTGAGGAGGGGGTTGAGGGAGAACAGGTGTTCTGCAATGTAGAGGACCGGTGCAAGGAAGAGGGAAGACAGGACCGGGGACAGGGCCAAGCCCTGGACAACCCCAACAGAGCAGTCCATGGGCTCAGAGATGATATTTGCCCCCCAGGATAGGGAAGTGGTGCAGCCCACAAGGTAGGACCCGAAGAATGAGAGAATTTGGGGGGGGAAACCCTGGTGGCGGAGAATGGCAACAAGGGTGGAGTGGTGAAGGGCAGGGAAGAATTGCACAACATCGAAGGCGACCACACCAGTGACCATGTTTTTGGCCCAGCCGGCCCAGACAAGGTGGGGTGCCTACTGTGGAGTTCACAGTGCCACTGCTGGGTCTGAGTCAAGCTGGGTGATGTGTGAGGACATGTCAGATCAGGGGGGTGTGTTAGGAGTGCTCTGGAAGTCCTGTGGACTTGTGTTGTGGTTTGTGGACTTGTAGATAGCACAGGACGCTTAGATCAACATGTCATGTGATCAGGTAGTGTAGTTGCACCTGTGGACAAGTTTGGGACTTCTAGTCTCTCACAGCTGTCCACAGCTTGTTTCTCTCATTTCTACCTCAGTTCTACATGTAATCCATTTGTTCCTTCACTGCTAGGACTCCTCAGCAGTCCCCCAACGTTCCTGCTTCAACACATCTTCACCTCCAGAAGCTTGCCAAGTGTACAATATATCACATGGCAACTCTGGGCTCCTCCCACCCCCTTAGGTTGCTCTTGGGGAGGGAGTACAGTAGCGATGCGGTTCTGCATCCCCACTCTGTCGCTCTTATGGCCAAGAATCACAAGCCCAAAGTCAAGAGTGCTGTCATGGAGATCCAGCAGGTTCTCCCTTCCCTCACCGAGGTGTTTGATGCATTTGATGATGCAGCAAGGCCTGGTTTCCATCTCCATGATCGGTTTAATGACAGGATCACAATCCATTCCATTCCTTCTGTCACAGATTTAGTGTTTCATGCATAACCTAGGAAAGGTTCAACCATTCCTCACAGGATAGCTACCATTGGATAGCCCTTGTCAAACGCTTTCTGGTGGTACCCATATCATTATATAATACCAACTCCTTGCTGAGATATTCACCAAACAAACTGTGCCATATACATAACATTAGTCATAAGGTCTAGACCCCTTCTTCAAGGGCCTAGACCACTTACATCATAGATCACAAGATCTTACATCATACTGATGTCATTGTGGGTGTATGGGAAAGCACCTTATTGTTAGAGGTCAGGGTAGCAGGCAAGCTCCCAAAGAACAATAAGAACAATAAGGACAATAAGAACAATAAAGACAATAGAGAACAATAAGAACAATAAGAGTCTATAATTAGTACAGTAGTGTCTAGGGTCCTATGTAGTGTCTGGGGTACTTAGAACATATGTATATAAGTAGGCAAGCTGGTGGCTATAGTGCCCCAGACTTAACAACATCTTTGTTGATTCATATCACCATCTATCATCTTACTAAGGCTTACTCCTGATCTCTGATCATCTTATCTATCTCCCCTACACTACTGATAAGAAGTCACAAGGTAAGTTGTGATATTTGTGACACCTTCCCAGGCTGATGACAAGGCCTGGGGGGCTTTTCTTTCTGACCTCAGCAGGTCTGTGTGGCAGTGTGCCATCTTCTGGATGAGTGGTTCTCTGTGGACCCCACTCATTGGCTTATTTTCTGGGTTGTGCCCTTGAAGCACAAGTTCCCTATGTTATCTGAGGCTGTTTGGCAGGCCAAGGATCTTGTTGTTGCTGCGGGGCCTAGGCCCCAAACTTCCATTGACTCCCTGTGGGCTAAGGCTACTTGGGAGGTTTGTGACCAATGGGTGAACATGTTCTGTTCACCTAGGTATTGGGGGTCCAGCTTCCTGGACCTCATAGGGGGCAATGACAAGCCCCTCAGGCCCATGTACCACAAGTCTGGTGTGTGGATTCCTGGCTTTGGTGGCTCACCCAGCAAATTTGCCTGGGCATGTTGTACCTTCACTGGCCACGCCCCTATTGGGGAATACCATGCCAGGTTTCACCCAACCAAGCCACAAGGCTGCAGTTGTGGGGCCCATCTCCAAATGAGGCACCACATCTTTGTGTCCTGTCCAGACTACCACCAGTTACAAGGTTTCCCAACTTGCACAGGCCACATAACCATGTTCTTCAACATGAATCCCTCAGCTTTCATGTTTGAACCCCAAGCTCCCCTCAGGGGGGCATCAGGTAACTGCCTGGTAGCCATTGGGTTAACCCCCAACTGCCTGGCAGTGGCCTGGTTAATCATTCTCCCTCATCTTGGTAGGTGTAGGGATTTAGGGTGAATTAACACCTAAGCCTCCTAGGAGGCACAATCCTCTGCAAGCTGTTGGGTGACCATAGAGGCTTGCTGCGAATTGACGCATACTGCCCCCCTGGCGGGGGGCAGGGGACCCTTGGCACCTAGCATTTCTGGGGCATGTTCTCATTTACACTCGCCCATATCTCCCGTTCCCTCTCGGTTGAGAGAAAGCAGTCTTTCAGGTTGCAGTGCCTTTAATGCCAATTCTTTCTATGTTTGTATTGTCAAATACGGACTTCTTATTAGTTATGTCTTTAACTAGTAGGCATGGACTGCATTTGGGCACCATGTTAAATAAATTTGATTTAAAAAAAAAAAAAAAGACCTGGAGAAGAGCACCCAGGCGGGGGGCAGGGGACCCTTGGCACCCAGCATTTCTGGGCCACGTTCTCGTCTATGTGCTCCCATATCTCCCGTTCCCTCTCGGTTGATTGAGAGCAGTCTTTCAGGTTGCAGTGCCTTTAATGCCATAAATTTTCATGTTTATACTCGTCTAGTATGGACTTCTTATTAGTTTTGTTTTTACTAGTAAGCATGGACTGCATTTGGGCACCACATAAAATATATTTGATTAAAAAAAAAAAAGAGAAAAGCGCCGAGAGCAGGCGGCTAATGCCTCCATTATCTTGGGTGCCTGGAAAGGGTACCACTCCCTGACATCATGGTCCAGGAGTTTGTCCAACACAGACGGATCACAAGCATGGCCGGAAGCTGCATTGTAGGTACTGTGAAGGGCCTGGAACAAATCTGGGAGGTCGTGGCAGGGCCTGCCCTGATAGGACAGAGCCTCCACCGCAGGGAGCTTCTGCTGCTGAACCCAGGCCATGAGGTCCCAGGGGTGCTTGTTAGCTGTAGTGATCTCTGCGATGCAAGCATTGAAGACGACGCGTTTGGTGCGTTTGCATGCAGCCTAAAAAGCCTGCCACAACTCCAGGGAGGGAGCAGCACAGTGGGCAGTGATAAGCTCGGAACACTCCAGGCCCCACCAGGCCTTGGAGCGACTGACAATGAAGGCCTCCTTAGAATGGGAGGCCCACGCCCAAGAGATGATCTTGGAGATGGTTGAAACTGCCCTCTCAACCACCTCCAGGGTGTCCAGGGCGGAGACCAAGGCCCCCACCCCTTCTGCGACCTCGCCGAGGAAGGCAGCTTCCTCATCCAAGTCCTGTTTAATGACCTGCTTCCAGGCCCCCACAAGGAACCTAGAAGTGGGAAGAACAACAGTCAGGGGGGTGTGATCCGATGCACCCCAATGATCGAGATCAATGACGGGCTTGAGCTCATCACCCCTGGCCACAGAAAGGAAGATCAAGTCTATAATTGAAGGGTTCAGACTACGATTGTGTGGGAAGTGGATAGGGCCCAGCACTACAGGAAGCACCAGATCCAGCCCAAGATCCGATGCAGATTCCAAAAGGGACTGCGCCACACCTGGGTGGGGGACCTGATTGGGATCCCACACACACGAGTGACAGTTAAAGTCACCCCCCATATAGAACAGAGGGGGAAGTTCATCCACCAAGCCTCCAGAGAGAAGCCTGATGGCAGTGTGCCTGTTGTCAGAATAGACATTCAGAAGATGGATTGGCTCCCCCCAAAAAAACAGGGACAGAAGCAATAGATTGTGATTGTCTACCAGATTGCACCTAAATATGGGCCGGAGAGGCTTAAGCCGGTTATGGACGTAGGCCATAACCCACAGATTTAGGTCACCAACCCTGGGCGGGGATCATACATGTCCACTCTGGATGGAGCAGAGCACCGATTACATCATTGCCCTCCTTAGAGTGCATTGAAGGGGCTGAACAAACTGTCCTCCAGGGCGGTTCTTGGAAAAAGAGAACATCGAAGTCATGTTTGAAAGTCTCCAGGTGTACATCAACTAAAGCATAACTACAGTTGATGTTCTGGGAAAACACCCGGATCTCCTGTATACTAGTTGTCCTAGGCATGAGAAGGTTGTGAGTTAGCAGAGGTATGAGGTGAGGTCTGCTTGGACCTTACCTCAGAATACTGCTTGTGGAACCACTCAGTGTCATACTGCTTGGCCCACCAAAGGCAGTCCCTGTCATAGGGAGCGTGTTTGCCACTGCAGTTGCGGCAGCAAGGGGGGTGAGGGCACAGCTCGCCCTCAGGAGTGGCAGGAGAGGGGTTCTTGCCCTTGTGGGCCTTACAGCACCCAGCCATGGCACAGTGGTTTGCCTCGGAGTAGAGCTCACCATAGAGGGGGCACATGGCGAACCGGGCCTTGCAGACTTGCAAAGTGTGACCCCACTTCCAGCAATGCTGGCAGAGAGAAACACCCTGATGGGGTTTGGTGGCCCTGATAGGGTATGCCTGGGTACCAATGGCCAACAAACGGTCAACCATCTGACGAGCAACAGAACCTGTGCCAGAGTTCCAGATCTCAAACCACACCATGCAGGAGTTGGAGTGGGCGGAATTGCATTTGACCTGAGGAGGGCCAACTAGGAACTGGAAGCCCCTGTGAGAGGACTGCCGCATAATGTTCTCGATTGCCTGGCGGTCAATGACCTGCCTATTGGAACCGAGCCGAGGGACATTGCAAACCCTGATGAAGGATTTAAACAAAGGAACAGTAGCCTGGGGCCTAGACCCCTGGGGGAAATATTGCAATGCCCACCCAGAGATGAGGGTCACATTGGAGTCCTTGGCAATGTCATTGGTTGCCAGAGAGTACCCATTGTATGCAGGTGAAACCTGCGTGACAACAAGGGGAGACTTAGCCACTTCCAGGGCATGATTAATGGCCCCGTTCATGTTAGAGAGGTCCCTCAGGGCGGGCTTGTTGCCATGAAAGATGATGAGGACCTGGCGCTGAGAAGGGCCAGCAGTAGTCATCCTCGGGTGCTTGGGCTTGTGCTGTGACGAGGAGGAGGGAGCAGGGGAGGCAGGACCACCCTTACCAATGGTGTGGGCAATCTGCTCCAGGGTAAGATGAGGGAATGCCTTCACCATGGCCACAATGGCTGCGACCTGGGCAGAGGCATCCCTTGAGGGGGGAGGCGACCCCCTGGCAACCTGCACAAATGAACGCTTTTGCACATTTGGCTTGGTGGCCTCATTAACCTTAGGGGGTGGGCCAAGTGGAAACTTGGCTGCCACTGCATAGGTGTGCCCCTTTGCAGAGGCGTTGCCCGAGGAGGTACTGGCCTGTGAAGGACTGGGTCTCAAGGCAGCAGCAGCACCCTGAGACTCTCCCAGAGGAGGGGGAGGGGCAGGGGCCTTCCCTTTGCCCTTATCCCAACAAGCAGAAGGGGGTTTGGGGGCTAGCCCAGTAGCGCAGGAATCTGGGGCTGTGTCTGGCTCCAGGTCCATGGAGTTGCCAGGCGGAGGGACAACACCCCCAGAGGAGGCATTGCCCATCCCCTGACGGATGGAGGGGGGGATGTCAGAGACATCCCGGACAATAGTCCTGGCTGTAAGACCCCAAAGGGTGGCCGTAGAAGTGCAGGCCACCAGAACATCCAGTAGTCCAACATGGGACATAGTCTCCAGGGTGTTGCTCACAGCCCTGTAGAACTCAGTCATTACCGGGTCACCAAGGTCAAGACCCCAGCCCCTCTCACACAGCCAGGCATTGGCCACCCTGAGCAACTGCCCTATCGCATCCAGAGCTGGCCCCAGCCCATCCAAAGGAGGGGCCTCCAAACAAAGTGGGGTGATTGGTGGTGGGGCAAACAGACTGCTGCCAGAAGCGTCAGCTGGGTGAGAACCCAAGGCATTGGACATGTTGTCGTTGTCGTTGGATCCTGCAACAGAATGAGGGCATTTGGAAGCCCTAGAGTTGGGTCAAACGGGCCTGGTAGGGGTCCTATCTTCCAAGAATGATTTGACGGTGGCAGACCCATTGTTGAGAAAGGAGAGGCCAGGGGCGGCTGGGAAAGGCTCATGAGCGCTTGCCATCAAGTCATCCACTTGAGACCGGGGGCCAAGGGGATGCCTGGGCACAGGGGACTGGAGAGTATCCAGCAGATCACCAGGGGAAGGTTGGCCCATAGCAGAATATCTGCCACAATCCACCCTCCCCCCTCGGAGTTGGTCGGAGGCCCTTGTTGAGGGCATAGTATGGTAGTCCTGGATTGAAGATCCAACAGATGCTTGCAGTGAAAAACAAGTTTTGGTGAGGAGGAGTGTTGTGGCTGTGCCAGCACTGATGGGAGTACCAGAACAAGAAGCAATGCCTGAACACAGTCCACATTTACTAGTTAAAATAAAACTAATAAGAAGTCTATACCAGACAAGTATAAACATAACAATTGTGGCATTAAAGGTGCTGCAACCTGAAAGACCACTCTCAATCAACTGAGAGGGAACGGGAGATATGGGCAAGCGTAAATGACAACACAGCCCAGAACCCCTACAGCTGCCCAACTGTTGAAGCAGGAATGTTGGGGGACTGCTGAGGAGTCCTAGCAGTGAAGGAACAAATGGATTATGCATAGAACTGAGGTAGAAATGAGGGAAACAAGCTGTGGACAGCTGTGAGAGACTAGAAGTCCCAAACTTGTCCACAGGTGCAACTACACTACCTGATCACATGACCTACTGATCTAAGCATCCTGTGCTGTCTACAAGTCCACAAACCACAACACAAGTCCACAGGACTGCCAGAGCACAACTGAGTGCACACAACTTTGCAAGTCCACAGTTTTTTTTTTAAATCAACAATTTATTACCTGGTGTGTGGTAGCAGTCCGGGGGCAGCTGTATCTACACAGAACAGGCAACTACCTTAAATAAAGTCAAAGTTCACAGAGGGACCCCGAAGGGGTCCCAACAGCCATCGCTGTACTGAGTGAGGCTGTCAAGTGACCATGTAAACTAAGCAAAGAAAGGTGGAGACTAGGCCAGGCATGAGCCTAGACACCCAAGCCCCACCCGGAGTGCACAAAAGAGTAGTGGAATTTGCCCATAAGGCGGCAGAACGAAGTGCCAGGCAGGGGGCCCCGGGGAGAAAGAAAAAGAACCCAATCCAGAGAGTATGCAAAGTAAACGAGAAAACCTACTAAGAGGAGACTGAGGTTGAGGTGCAAGACCCCAAAGTCTTGCTCTTGCGGGCAGAGGAACCAACACTGGTCTTGCGACCAACATCTGTGGTGTGGCCATCGGCGGCATAGCGGGCCTTGATCCAATCAGCCTGGAAGCAGTGATGCCAGAAGGGGCATTTCTGGCTGTTGGCAGCATGTGACTTGCTGCAGTTGATACATTTGCCCATGTGGGGGCAGGGTTGGTCTAGGGGGGTGGCAGGGACAGGGGGCTTTGCTTTGGGGTGATCCTTGCAACAGCCGGCAGAGGAGCGGTGTTCAGCCTCAGTGTGAGGCTCAGAGCAGATAGGGCAGCAAGGGGAGTGTACCTGGCAAGAGTGGATAGAGTGGCCCCAACGCCAACAGCGGGAGCATTGGGGGGTCCCTGGGTTGGCACGGGCAGCCCAAATGAAGCAGGCAGATCCGGCCAGGGGGATAGAGTGTCCGATCACCACCTTAGTGCGGGAGCTGGACTGGGAATCATGGATGTCAAACCAGGCAGTTGCTGTGGTTGACTTGGCAGAGTTACAGACCACCCAAGGGGGGCCTGCAAGAGGTGAGCAGCTAAGAGCTTGCGCCACCTCGGCAGAGGTAACTCGGTCAGCAGTACCAGGTTGACAGAGGGGAACATCGATGAGCTTGAGGTAGGATCGTGACATTGGGAGAGTGGCCGGGACCGGGGACACCTTGAGGTCCTTGCCTATGGCAGTGCTGATAGTCGTCAGCTCAGCGGCAGATGCAACAGCGGATGTGGAGAGGGACAGGCCCCCAGAGGTAGGGCGCACTGATTTCACCCAAAGGGCGGAGCCCAAGGCCAACAGAGCCAAATTGGCAACATGAGAAATGTGAGGGAGAGACGTCTTAGAGAGGGCATCTGAGCTGGGGATCAAAACCTGGCACCTTGAGGGGCCAGCAACAGTGCAAGAGCACTTGGCCTTAGAGGCTGGGGTGCCAAGAATGGCCTTTTGGACAGCAATAACGCGGTCTGTGGGGAGTGTAGGGAATGCCTTGGCCACATGGACCAAGGTGGGCGCTGCCTTGAGGGCGCCGGCATAGGAAAGGGGGGGGAACACCATGCCAGGTGGGGTAGACCGAGGGTGCCTGGGAGAGTGCGCAGGGTGAGGGGGAGGGGGAATTGCAGCAGCAGCACCAGCAACCGGAGCTGGCCTCGCAGCAGTAGACTCCTGTGCAACCAGTCCTGAAGCTGGCCCAGCAGGGGCAGTGTTAGTGGGGACAGTGGAACTGCTTACCTCAGCAGTTCCACAGAACGGGCATGTGGCATTCACATGTTGGGGGGGGAGGGAGCTGGAGCCCAGTGCACCGCATAACAACGGAAGTACTTGCGGAAAGTGATTTTCTGGTCCTGAGAGGTGACTGGGATTTGAGACCATTTGGAAGCCAGGATGGCATCCAACAGCTTGTAGGCCCCTTCAGCAAGGGCAAGGGCAGAGCTGAGGTCCTTGGGCACAGAGGCCAGCAGAGGAGCAAGGCGGGGGAGGGCTGTGCCCACCAGCCAGGAGCTGTAGTCGAGAGCAGGTTCCTGTTGACCAATAGCAGTTTTCCTGGAGGGGGGGAAAGAGGATTTGGCGGCAAGGGGAGTTGGATTGCCTGGGGGAGGAGATGGTGTGGACCCATATGAAAGGGCCAGGGAAGCCTCAAAGTGTAAATGCTTTGCAGCGACATTGGCCAGTGCCTCGTTGACAGAGTCAGCAGGGGCAGGGGCCGGGGAGGGGGAGGGGGGGGAGGACGTACCAAATGCCCCCAGGGTGAAAACACGTGCTGCAGTGGGCAACCTATCTGAGGCCGTCCACGCATTGGACTTAGGAGGCATGTGTAGAGACAAACTAGAAACAGAGCTAGAACACCTAACTACAATGTACTAACCAGCCAGAGACCGATTCGAAAACCGGTGGTGGTGGTAAGAAGTCAAGAAGGGATGCTGCAAGTCCACAGTGCACTCCTAACAAGTTGCCTTGGGGAAGGCAGGGAGGGGTGCAGGGGTTCCTGGGGGGGTGTTGTTGGGGTCAGGGGTTTTGTCCCTATTGGAGACATTGTTGTAGGCATAGGAGGGAGTGTAGGGAGATGGGGGCGGAATGGAAGCTCCTGAAAGTGAGTTTGTCTTAGATGATTTGAATCCATCGACAATAATGATTGAGTCTGTAGTGTTGGAGGAGTGGGAGGAGATGGGGGCAAGGGCTGATTGGGGGCAGATGATAGAAGACATTTGTCAGAGGTGGTTGGTTTATAACTTTTAGAGGCTGTTTGGCTTCTGTGTTTGGTAGGTTCTCGAAAGTTCCTGGGGTTTCTTTCAAGTTTTGTAAGTTCTTTTATATTCTTGAAGGATCTTGTTAGTGTTCTTTGAGAGTTCCTTTTCTGGTAACCATTGGTTTTCTGTGTGGGGATATCCCTTCCATTTGATATAGAAGTGGAGTTGATTGTGACGTCGGCAGTGATTGATGATTGCTTCTATTTCGTATTCTTCTTCTTCATTGATAATTATCGGTGGAGGCAGAGTTTGAGTTGCTCTGTATGCTTCTGTTTCTTCATATGGGGTTAGAAGATTTTGATGGAAGACTGGGTGTATTTTCCAGTGTGTTGGGAGTATCAATTTGTAATTGATCGGTGATAGGACTTTCTTGATTTGGAAAGGTCCTAAGTGTTTCAGGAATATCTTGTTTGATAAGAATGGGAGTTTGAGGTTTTTGGCCTCTAGCCAAACATGCTGTTTCATTGTGAACGGTTTGATTGTTTTGTTGTTTCTTTGTCACACAATGTCAGCGGATATTTGATGTGCTGCTTGTGCTTCTTTTCTGGCGTGATCTAGGATTCGAATTCATTCATCAACTGATGGAAAGTTTGATGTTTCCATAATGGTGGGAATAGAAGGTGGATTGTATCCCATGATGAGTTCAAATGGGGATTTTTGCCTTGAGGCATGAGTTCTTGAGTTGTGAGAGAACTCAGCAAGAGGTAAGGAATTGACCCAATGAAGGGGATTTTGGGTGCAATAGATAGAGAGGTAGGTTTCGATTTCTTGATTGTATCGTTTGGTTGATCCATCTGTTTGGGGGTGGTAGGCTGTAGAGAAAGCCTGTTTGATGTTGAGGCATTTGGCCAGTTCTTGAAGGGATTTTGCAGCGAATCGAGGGTCACAGTCAGATATGATTTTGTCAGGGAGACCAAATCTTGTGAATACTTTTTTGATAAGTAATCTTGTGATGTCATCGGCAGTTGATTTGTCAGAAGTTGGGATGAAAATTACCCCCTTTGTAAGGCCATGGTCTACCACAGACAATATGGCATTATAGCTGGTGGAAATAGGGAGACCCGTGACAAGATCCCAAGATATTTGGGAGAAGGGTCTTAGTGACTCCGAGGCCGATATTGGCTGAGGAGGGATTTTATCCGGTTGTCAGATGATTTTGTATTGCTAACATTCTGGGCAGCCTTTGATGTAATTTTTGACAAATGTTGACATACCTGGCCAGTAGACATCCTTCTTGGCCAATCGGTATGTTTTTTGTTCACCAGGATGACCCTTGGTGGGGTGGTCGTGGTATTTTGCAATTACTTCCCTGTGAAGTTTGAGATCCTCAGGAATAATCACCCGGTTCTGGAAAGTGATAAGACTACCACCATTGGTAGAGACGAGTCCAAAGTCAGAGTCAGTGGATTTGGGGAGGTGATCCTTGATTTGTTGGATCACTTCAGCCATTTTGGGGTCGTATTTCGGGGAGTTGATGACCCGATTGCGTAATGCTACATCAATGGTGGAGATAAACAGTTACATCGGAATTGTCCTGATCATCTTCAAGATTGTAATCAGGTCAGCAGGATAGGGTGTCCGGCGCTGGAATTTTTGCTCCAGGCATGTGTTTGAGTTTGAAATTGTAGTCAGCCATAAGCTGGACCCAGCAAGCTTGGCAACAGCTGATCTTCTGGGGTTTCCTCCAGTAAGTCAGATTTTGATGATCAGTTTTAATAATCACAGGGTGTGGAGATCCGAGGAGATAGTGTCTCCATTCTTCTAATGCGCGGACAATGGCAAGAAGTTCGTGATCGTAGACGTCGTAATTTCTTTTGGCTGGTGTGAAAGTTTTGGAGAAGAATGATACCAGTCTACAGTTACCATTGATGTTGTATTGATAGAGCATGG
This sequence comes from Lepiota venenata, assembly GCA_004296355.1. Lineage (NCBI taxonomy): Eukaryota > Fungi > Basidiomycota > Agaricomycetes > Agaricales > Agaricaceae > Lepiota > Lepiota venenata. The sequence continues at coordinate 995,820 of RCFS01000010.1, forward strand.
CTCCACTTGCTACCTTCAAAGCATCGGTTTTGATTTCGAAAGGTTTGTCTTGATCTGGCATAAGGAGTACTGGCTCCTTGAGGAATTTGTTTTTGAGTGTTTCAAACAACTGTTGTTGTTTGGATTTCCATTTGAATTTGTTCTTCTTTGATAGAAGAGTATTGAGGGGTTTGGTAAGATCCGAGTATTTTCGGATAAACTTCTGATAGAAGTTGCAGAATCTGATGAATTTCCGTACTTGACAGACGGTTTTGGGAATGGGCCAGTCTTTGATGCCTTTGAGTTTCCTGGGGTCCATTTTGATGTTGTCAGGCATAATGATCATGCCTAGGTATTTGAGTCATTGTTTGTTGAATTCACATTTTTCTCCTTTGAGAAAAAGATTGTTTGCCTCAAGTATTTTCAATACTTGTTCAGTGATTTGATTGGTTTCTTCTTGAGTTTTACTGAAGATAAGTATATCATCCATGAAGATGATGATTCCTCCTTTGTCAAGTTGCTCAGCAAATATTGTGTCCATCATATGTTGGAATGTGGCAGGGGAATTGCACAGTCCAAAGAACATTACTGTGGGTTTGAATAAACCTTGTGGTGTTTTGAACGCTGCTTTCCATTGATTGCCTTCTTTGATTTGGATGTTGTTATATCCGAGTTGGATGTTGAGTTTCGTGAAATATTTAGCTCCTTTGAGCTTATCTATGATGGTGGATATCATGGGTATCAGATATGTGTTCTTTACCATATGTTTGTTGATGTATCAGTAATCTTGGCAAGGTCGGAGATCTCCTCCTTTCTTTGCAACAAAGAAAAATGGCAAAGCCATTGGCAATTTCAAGGGTCAGATGTACCCTTTTTGTAGATTTTCATCTATGAATTCTTTTAGCACTTTATTTTTGGCAGGCGCCAAGTGGTATGGTTTCATCGATTTTGGTTCAAAAGTTGGTTTGGTTTCAATTGCATGATCAAATGATCTTGATGGTGGAAAGCGTTCAAATGCTTTCTTGTCAAATAGTTTTGCCCATCGAGCAAAGCATTGAGGGATTTTGTTTTCTTCTTATTTTGTGGGAAGTTTTCCATGAAGTTTTGCTGTTAATTTAGTGGCGGTATTGTGTAGTTGAGTGGCAAAAGTTGCTTTCACATTTATTTCCAATGGTGTGAATAACATTGGGTTCATTTCGTTCTCCATGGAGAATTCATCAAGATTGATATTGTCAATATTGTAGTATTCGGTTGGTGCTTCATTGGTATTTGTGGTATGTCCGGCCATATAATCCATTGATATGGAATTGGCTTTGATCGGTCAGCAGAGAATTTTAAGGAGTTGTGGAAATGCCAAATGTTTGATTTGTGGTTTCCAAGAGAATGTCTTGGTTTTCCAATTGATATCAGGATTGTGTTGTTCCAGCCATGGGAATCCCATTATAAAGTCTTTTGCTCCTGTATTAGTAACAAAAGCTTCTAATTTGCAATCACAACTATCAAGGATAGCATCGATTGTGACATAATCTTGGATCATGCTGTGTTGGTTGTTTGATCCATCCACATTGGTTAAAGCAATGGGATTATCCAGGGATTGACGTTGGTATCCAAGTCGTTCTACAACTTTGTTGGATATGAAATTTCCTTGAGCTCCTGAATCAATCAGGGCAGTGATGGCCACGGGTTTTGACAATCGTTTGCTCCAGATCTCGATAGGTAGGAAAAGAGATCTTTTATTTGAGGACATAGTTAATTGTATAGAATTGATCGTAAGAGGAAAAGAATTTTGTCTGTTTTGGGAGTGTGCAGGAGCACATTGTTCGACATTACTCTGTTTTAAAAATCCTGGAAGAGATGCATTTGGGGGTCCTCAGCCAGTGCTGAGTGTAATTCTTCTTGGAGTTCCGGCTCCAAAGTATCCACAAGTTGCTGCATTTGTGCGGCAACATTGGCAACTGCAAGTGAATACTTGCAAGGGGTGGAGGTAGAGGGTTTTGGTCTATTTGGGTTTTGAATTGGTCGAACTGGTTGAGTTTGGGTGCCTGGGAATTGGCAAGTTGGAGCGGGTACAGGACATTCTGCAATAAAATGTTTTTCAGATTTGCATCTGAAACATTGACGGTTCTGGTGTTGTTTTATCTGCTGCCCAGTGAGGATGGCATCAATTTCGAGAGATCTATCACAGTTGTCTTCACAGGGGATATTGATCTCATTGATTTTGTGAGGAATCATTGGGTATGGGTCCTTGTATTCTTCTGTTTGGAGATTATCTATCTCCATGGCATAGGGGTCCCTAGGTGTAAATTTAGGGGCTGATCGGGAGTAATAGTTCACATAGGGAACTGTGTTGTTTTGTTTTTGCTTTGATTGGAAGTGATTGTTGTTGTTGTTGAAGGAACAGGGAGTCCCGTAAAGAGTGTTTACTTGGCGGAAATTATTGTCAAGTTGGTTGGCCATAGTGTACCATCTTTCAATGGTTTGCGGTGGGTTTTTGGATGTGTTGATCTTGATTGCAATTCAACGATTGATGGCTTTTCAGTATAGATTGATAAGGGTTCGATTTTCATGTATGTCTGCAAGTCAGACAAGTTCCTTGAATGTGGAGTTAAACTCTGTCATTGGTTTGCCTCCTTATTTGATTGTTTGGAGATGGGTGTGGGCATAAGCAAATTCATCTGCTGGTCGGAAGTCTTGCCTGAGGCAAGCTTTCATTGCTCTCCAAGATTCAGTGTAGAATCCTGGTTGAGGGGGGTTTTGGGCCTGTCCAGCGGCCATTTGTTCTGCAATGTATTGAGCGGCCCATGCTCAGGCTTCTCCTTTTTGCATAGTTGTGAGTGCAAAGATGCATTTGTTGTAGTTTCGGGGGTATACAGCATCATTGCCGATTAGATAGATGTCGACTGCATATAGCCAGTCATCAAAATTCTTTCAATCTCTGTCATAGATTGGAGGTTTGAGGAATCTGATTTCTTGGGGTTGTGGTACTGGTGCTGCTGGTGCTGCTGGTTGTGCAGTGGATGGGGCAGTGGCTTGTGAACCCGTGATTTGTTGTGGGTGGATAGTGGGGGCGTGAGTTGGGGAAGTTTGGATTGGTGACGCTGGGGGTAGCGTTACCAGTTGAGGTGTTTGTGGAGTAAGAGAACAAGGGGAGGGCTGGATAGAAAGGGGTGGCCTTCTTGGGTCTTGAGGTCGTGATGGTCCTGGTCCGCTAATTCGAGTTGGACAAGGTGGTATGTTGGTTCTTTCATAAGGATTACAAAATGGGGATTCGTCTCTTGGGATAGAGATAGAAGGTGTGATTGGTGTTTGGACTAGGGTATTGTGTTGATGAGTCCACCCGGGGTGATAAGGGTATGCCGGTTCTTCTTCTTCTGAAAGATTGGCGTTGGGGTCAGATTCTTGTTGTTCAGATGGGGGATTGGAAAGTGGTTGTTCATCTGAGATATATTCTTCTTCTTCTGATAAAGAAGGGGGATGTAGTCAGGGTGGAATTTTGGTATTTGATAAGGCATACAATTAATTTGTAAATTGCGTAGCCAGAGGTGAGGATAAGGATATAAAGAAGGAGTTTTCTGAACTCCAGGATGTTGTTTTTAGTTTGTGGTCACAAAATATAAGTGTATTTCGAGATGAAGGAAAGGTTGGTGAGGGGAGTGATTGATGATGTACCACATGATGATTCTTCCTATCGCATAGCTGGCGGTGCAAGTGATGATGTTGAGGAGGAGTCCTTTAAACTCCAGAGTGACAGCAGGGAGGGGAACACGTTGCAATTGGCAACACACGTAGCAATGGCTACAACATGTGCTAAAGAGCACAACATGTAGCAGACAGCTACAACACATGCCTAAAGAGGCACAAGGGGAACAGAGATAGCTTAGTGTTTTGTTACCCAGATTAGGGGTCCACTCTTGAGTCGCAGAGTTGGGATCACAAAGGTGTCTATACAGACTTATCCCCTTGTGTCTTACTATCTGACTTAGAGATGGGCTGACTAAATCTCTGAAGCCCTTTCAGGCAAACTGAAGATTGAGACAGAACAGTGTATAACACTAAGCTAAGGGTACAAATGAGTGTAGCTAGGTTTATATACATATAGGTGTCTGCTATTTATAAGTACCCTGGGTAAGTACTTAGTTGAGGTGAGTCATAAGAAGGGGGGCCCAGGTAGATAGAAGGCTTCCTGTGAGAAATAGAAGTTTGGAGTGGGAGAGGAAGCGTAAGTGTGTGAGTGTGTCTGTTACTAAAGGGGAAAAGAAGTATAGTACTGTCCATCAGGAAGGTGGCTAAGACCTAAGTATAGTCCTTCTTAGGGTTCTGATAACAGCAGCGATAAGCTCGGAGCACTCCAGGCCCCACCAGGGCTTAGAGCAACTGACGATGAAGGCCTCCTTGGAATGGGAGGCTCACACCTGGGAAATGATCTTGGAGACAGTTGAAACCACCCTCTCAACCATCTCCGGGGTGTCCAGGGCAGAGACCAAGGCCCCCACCCCTTCTGCAACCTTGCTGAGGAAAGCAGCCTCCTTGTCCAAGTCCTGTTTAATGACCCGCTTCCAGGCCCCCACAAGGAACCTAGAACACGCTTCTTGTCCTCTTACCACCACCATTGATTTGCCTTCGCGGTCTCTCATGCTGGTATTTGAGCGTACAATGAGCAATTCCATTTCTGAAACCCTGTCTCCAACTCTGGTGAACCCCAACACCAGCATCGTTAGTGGCTTTGCCGACTACGCCAGCTCATCGCCCATCACGGCGTCGAACCCTCAAACTTTCCCCTTCGCTTCTTCGGCCGGGGACTTTGGTCTCCCCTCTTGTACGGCTTCCAGAGCCTCACACTCCAGTCACTGGGTCTGTGCCAAGCCCAACAACAGCAACAAGGAGTTCTCCGACTCCGGGGAATCCCCATACACCCTAGAGGCTCTCGACCCTACCAAGCGCCTTCGGAACATCATACCTACTTCGTGCGACATGGACCCCCCACCCCAACCAGAGATACCCCCCGCCAACTGGTCCAACTGACCAGCCGACGAGGAACTACTGGCCCTATTGCTGTACAAGAGAATCACTGCCAATGCTGTCGAGGCGGACGAGACTATGAAAATAGTGAGGGACTGGCTTCAGTCCCTCTCACACTCAGAATTGGTCGATAATGACCACCCCATTGTCATCCCCTATCTGTTCGACACACTCAACACAATCCTTGCCTCGCCCAAGTTGGCCAATATGGTTCGCTCTTGGGGCAATTTCAGCCTCGCCGAATGGCTTCAACATGTAATCAACGCCGGTATGCACCATCCTGTACCCGCACCTACTCCATCCCTCCCTCCCTCCTCTCCCCCTCTGACTCTGGGCCTAGCTGCCCTGGCTGCACCGCCAGCCCTTCTTCCCCCCTCCTCGCCTCCTCCTGCCCACATCCCGGATGTGGACATGAGGCCCCCCTCACCTTTGCCTGCCCGAATTAATAAAGGTAAGCGCGTCAAAACCAGATCAAAGGGACCTGATCCGGGGTCTACCCCTGTTCAGGGCGGTCAGAAGTTTACTTCTGTCCCTTGCCCCAAGATCAGTTCCGACGCTTCTCTGATCCGGGACTCTGGACCTTCCCCTTTGGCAGAACCAGGACCTTTCAAGACTGTGGTTCCCCCTTCCCCCCCAGCCATCAACATGAAGACCAAACCGAACAGGCGCTCTGCTGCCCCTCCCCCTTCTTCCCATGGCAGCCTGGGCTGCTCATGGGCCAATGTGGCTGCCTCCCCCCCCACCACCTCTACTTCCAGCTGGACTGGTTGTCTCATCACACTCTCCTGGGCCTTCCTGGATGCCTCTCCGGGGGAACTCAAGTGCATGGCACGCGCCAAGGGCGCCTCACCTCCAACCAACAAAAGCGCCCCAGGCTCAGCTTTAGCCAAACCAAAACCCAAATTTATGTCTACTACCAAGGGCCCGACGCATCGTGAGGTCATACTTGCCCTCCCCTCACCTCCACCGGCGGTGCTCGACCTCCCTGGCATCGTCGACTCTGCCAACAGGGGCCTCGTCACCTCTTCCTCTGCCTGCCGTGTCCTTTTCATCTCCAGGGACAAAACAGCGGCCCACCTACTCTGTCATGATGTCCCCAACAATGAAGATGTCCATACCATTTGCACCTGGGCCTCCAAGGTCATTGAGGGCGGTATTACTGAAGCAGGCAAGGCCTGCTCCAAGTCTTACCTCAAAGTGCTAGATGTGCCCTGCACTGGGGGTCCGGCTTCCTACCCAGAGGTCCGCCGCCTCGTCTGCGAGGCCCTTTCACGCTCCCCTCTGGCCCCCCACTTCCAGATTGTATCCCCCCCCTGCCCCTCCTGCAACAACTGGGGCACTGACACAGCCACTGTCTGGTTCAAGATTTGGGACTCCCAAACTGGTGCTGCTGCTGACGCAGTGGCCAACTGCACCATACCCATCCTCGGCAATGTCTGCCGCATTCGTAAGGCCGCCGCTCACCCCGGCATCCCTCTTTGCTCCCAATGCTGGACCTGGGGTCACATGGTCAATGTCTGCAGGCGTTTCAATATTGCTTGCCCCATCTGTGGTGGCCCTCACAAGGAGGAGAACCACCGCTCTCACGCTACTTGCTGCCAGGGCAGGCCCAAAGCCAACCCCCCAATCCTGGCCACCCCCCGCAACCAACCTTGCCCTCACGGTGCCAAATGTTGCAACTGTGACAGTCCCCATCCCACCAATAGCACCAAGTGCCCATTCTGGCACCACAGATTCGAACCCAAGTGGATCAAAGGCCGTGTCAACAGGCAAACCCTCCTAAGGGATACCATCCGTGCAGAGCAGCACTGTGCCCGTGCTGAAGCCGCGGCCGCCTCCTCTGCTCCTCCTAATGTCTGTACATGATTTGTCAGACACTGTCCCTCTCCCCTTCCCTGATGCGCCTTTTGCCCGCCCTTTCCTCTGCTCTCCCACCTCTGATCTGGTTATTCCCCCCTCCACCCCCCCCCTTTCCCTTCCCGGAGTGCCCTACTGGTAGGACGCCTTCGGCCAACTCTCTCTCTGTGGTCTCTCAAAATGTAGCATGCAACTATTCTCTACTGGAATCCCTTCTGGTTACTCTTTCTACTCTGGCTGTCGACTTGGTCTTTGTGCAAGAACCCCCTTGGAAAATCATCAGGTATGTCCTTTCCACTGCTAACAAAAAGGGTACCCCTGTCATTGGTGGCCCCCTCCACCCTGACTGGGACTGTCTTGTCTCACCTGGTGACAAGAACAATCCTGACTCTCCCTTACGCCCCCGGTCAATGGTATTTGTTCACAAATCCCTCCGCCCCCTCCGCCCCTCCCTCCGCCGAGACCTGGCCCCACACCGGGACATCTCTTGGCTGTCCCTCTTCTTCCCCATGGGTCCTGTACACTTGGTGGGAATCTATAATGACACGCATGACTCCACACTGTCCTTTCTAATGAACATGCTCTCTCTCTCCCCCCATTCCTGCCTCTGCCTAGTTAGGGACTTCAACATCCAATCCTGTGAATGGGACCCCTCCTATCCTACCCACCCCTCTAGAGCCACCTGGCTCCTCAACGTGATGGAATCACTCTCACTAACCAGGGCCCTACCTTCCTCTCCCCAACCTACGTTCTACCCCAGGGACCAAAACAAATCCTCCACTGTCATAGACCTGGCCTTCTTCTCAAACGGACTTCCCATCTCCAAATACCACATCCTGCCCCACCTCCGGCTACTGTCCGACCACGCCCCCCTGGCTTTCACTCTCCCTATCCCCTCTAAAATTCCCTTTATCAGAAGAACTGTGATAAAGATCGACTCCAAGGAGGAAACCTCCTTCCTCAATGCAGTCTCACATGGCTTAGGCTCCCTCCCTTCCTCCCACCCCCTGCACTCAGCCAAGGACGTTGAGGCATTTGCCTCCTCCCTCATGACCATTGTCTCTGAATGAGCAGGAGGGGGTTTGGGGGCTGACCCAGCAGCAGAGGAGTCTGGGGCTGTATCTGGCTCCAGGTCCATGGAGTCGCCAGGCAGAGGGACAACACCTCCAGAGGAGGCATTGCCCATCCCCTGACGGATGGAGGGGGGGATGTCAGAGACATCCTGGACAATAGTCCTGGCCGTAAGACCCCGAAGGGTGGCCATAGAAGTGCAGACCACCAGAACATCCAGTAGCCCAACATGAGACATAGTCTCCAGGGTATTGCTCACAGCCCTGTAGAACTCAGTCATTACAGGGTCACTGAGGTCGAGACCCCAGCCCCTCTTGCGTAGCCAAGCATTGGCCACCCTGAGCAACTGCCCTATCGCATCCAGAGCTGGCCGTGGCCCATCCGAAGGAGGGGCCTCCAAACAAAGTGGGGCAATCAGCAGCAGGGCAAACAAACCACTGCCAGAAGCATTGGCTGGGTGAAAACCTGAGGCATCAGACATGTTGTCATTGTTGTTGGATCCTGTAGCGGAATGAGGGTGTTTGGAAGCCCTAGAGTCGGGTCAAATGGGCCTGGTAGGGGTCCTATCTTCTGGGAATGGGTCAATGGCGGCAGTCCCATCATCAAAGAAAGAGGGTTGGGGGGGATTGCTTCTTGTTCTGGTACTCCCATCAGTACTAGCACAGCCACACACCTCCTCACCAAAACTCACTTTTTGCGTGCATTTGCTGTTGGATCTTCGATCCAGGAATACCACCTTATGCCCTTAACAAGGGCCTCCGACCAACTCCAAGGGGGGAGGGCGGATTGTGGTGGATCTTCCGCTGCGGGCCAACCTTCCCCTGGTGATCCACTGGATACTCTCCAGTCCCCTGCGCCCAGGCATCCCCCTGGCCCTCGGTCTCAAGTGGACGACTTGATGGCGGGTGCTCACAAGCCCCTCCCAGCCGCCCCTGGCCTTTCCTTTCTCGACGATGGGTCCGCCGCCGTCAAATCACTCTTGGAAGATAGGACCCCTACCAGGCCCATTCGACCCAACTCCAGGGCTTCCAAATGCCCCTGATCCGCTGCAGGATCCGACAATGATGACAACATATCTGATGCCTTGGGTTCTTACCCAGCCGATGCCTCTGGCGGTGGTCTGTTTGCCCTGCCACCGATTTTCCCTCTTTGCTTGGAGGCCCCTCCTTCAGATGGGCCGGGGCCGGCTTTAGCTGCAATAGGGCAGTTGCTCAGAGTGGCCAATGGTTGGCTGCATGAGAGGGGCCGGGGTCTCAACCTCGGTGACCCTGAGACTACCGAGCTCTTCAGGGCTGTGAGCAACACCCTGGAGATATTGTCCTGTGTGGGTCTGCTGGATACTCCAGTGACCCCCACATCCACGGCCACCCTTCAGGGTCTTACGGCCAGGACCATTGTCTGGGGCATCTCCGATGTCCCCCCCTCCATCTGTCAGGGGATGGGTGATGCCCCCTCTGGGGGTGCTGCCCCTCCGCCAGGCGATTCCATGGATCTGGCACCGGATACAGCCCCAGACTCCTCTGCTGCTGGGTCAGCTCCCAAACCCCCTCCTGCTCATCGGGATAAGGGCAAAGGGAAGGCCCTGGCCCCTCCTCCTCCCCTGGGAGGAGCCCAGGGTGCTGCTGCTGCCTCGAGACCCAGTCCTTCACAGGCCGGTACCTCCTCGGGCAACGCCTCTGCAAAGGGGCACACCTATGCAGTGGCAGCCAAGTTTCCACTTGGCCCACCCCCTAAGGTTAATGAGGCCACCAAGCCAAATGTGCAAAAGCATTCATTTGTGCAGGTCGCCAGGGGGTCGCCTCCCCCTTTGAGGGATGCCTCTGCCCAGGTCGCTGCTATTGTGGCCATGGTGAAGGCATTCCCTCATCTTACTCTAGAGCAGATTGCCCACACCATTGGTAAGAGCAGTCCTGCTTCCGCTTCTCCCTCCTCCTCCTCGCAGCACAAGCCCAAGCGCCCGAGGATGACTACTGCTGGCCCCTCTTGGTGCCAGGTCCTTATCATCTTTCATGGCAACAAGCCCGCCCTGAGGGATCTTTCCAACATGAATGGGGCCGTTAACCATGCCCTTGAAGTGGCTAAATCCCCCCTCGTTGTCACACAGGTTTCACCTGCGTACGATGGGTACTCTCTGGCAACAAATGACGTCGCCAAGGATGCCGACGTGACCCTCATCTCCGGGTGGGCATCGCGCTGATAAGCCGATTTTGGGTCTACACCTAAAATACACCATTTTTACCGATTTTATTACTATAAAATCAATGGCCATACATCTATGAACCTCAGAGAGGATTGGGACCTATCCCGAGGTCGCCAGTTCGACCGTACATAGGGTGTTTGTGCCCTAGCGTATGTCTAATAGTGTCTAAACTCACGTGAGGGATAGTCTTTATGACAGAACTCAGTAAAGGGCGGGCATTTCGGGCAATTGCTAGGGGATTCCGGGCTGTACATAGCTTGCCAAATCAACCCAGGTCACAATCAGGGAGGGCTATGCATGAGATAAATTAAACTCAGAGACCGGGGATGAGCCAAACCAGCTCGCAAGAACTTTAGAATATTCCAGAGACATGAAACGAGGTTATGCAGACAGGCAAAACCCTTAGAAACAGAGCATGGACAACGGAACGAGCTTCCTAACGTCGGAACGGCACCCCCGAGCGTCAGAATATTCCGAACGGATTATTGTGCACTAATTAGGTGTACTTTGTGGGTCCACGATGCTATGGAATCGCTCCCCGAGGAAGAGTTCAGCATGCACGGAACAATAGAAACCATCTCCAAGGCACGATCAGCATTTTGATCCGAGAGCTCAGGCATACGTCATCGAACGTCTGCATTCCTGATGACCTAGTAGCAACGGCCGGACTGCCGTTGACTCGAAAACATATTCCGAGCACTTCGGATACTTGCAGTAATGCAGAGGAACATTCTAAAATATTCTATCCTTTTATTTTACATGGACCAAATTTCCTGTATTTCATATCTCTCTGTTTTGTCTATTTTGGTTTTGTATCTCTCTCAATATAAAAATACGGCTGCTGACCTCTGAGGAGAGCAAGAAGGGCTTCACCCCAACTTCTCAGCAGAGTACTTTGCAGCCGTGATCAAGAATGGTTTAGATTTATTTTGTGTGAATTGTTTAAGTGAAACTAGTCTTCAGGAGAGTTCAGTCCGAGTTATTAAGAGGAGAATCACCTTGAGTTCGCTTTTGTGTGATTTCCTAGAGCCTAGAGAGCAGAGGGATTGGAACTTGAGATTTCTTCGAGCTCCATTCTAAGTTAGAGACAGAATAGACTAAGCCAAGTGGGTCTTGGGCTTGAGTCTGTCCCCCAGAGTCCAGAGGAGTTGTAATCAAGTGGGTCTTGCATTACACTCAAATTAGAGATCAGATTGTGTGCAGTTATCCAGGACTATTCTAGCCAACAACTGTGTCATTTCGGAGCTCTATAAAATTGGTTACTTTGATTCTGTCTGTCAGATCCGCACCCCCTCGAACTTGCCTTGGCAAAACGATTACTCTTTGACAAATCCTACCCTATACCTTTGCCCTAAGCTCTCACCCAAGTTTAGTGATTGTGTTTGAATATTTGAGAGTTTGAGTGTTGGGTTTAGTGTGAAAGCTTCCCATCCTTGTTCCCTCAGTATTGTGCTTCCCCACCCTTGCCATCGAGTCCGTTTTCCAGCGTTTCAGTGCTACTTTCCCCAGGGGTCTAGACCCCAGGCCACTGTCCCCTCGTCCAAGTCTTTCATGAGGGTTTGTGACGTCCCTTGTCTCGGTCCCAATGGGCAGGTCATCGACTGCCAGGTGATCGAGAATATTATGCAGCAGCCTCTCACCGGGGCTTCCAATTCCTCATTGGCCCACCCCAGGTCAAATGCAACTCTGCCCACTCCGATTCCTGCACGGTGTGGTTCAAAATCTGGGACTCTGGCACAGGTTCCATCGCTCGTCAGATGGTTGACCGCTCATTGGCTGTTGGTACTCGGGCATGCCCTATCAGGGCTGCCAAACCTTGTCAGGGTGTTTCCCTCTGCCAGCATTGCTGGAAGTGGGGTCACACTTCTCAAGTCTGCAAGGCCTGGTTTGCCGTGTGCCCCCTCTGTGGCGAGCCTCATTCTGAGGCTAACCACTGTGCTATGGCAGGGTGCTGCAAGGCCCACAAGGGCAAGAACCCCTCTCCCACTACTCCTGAGGGCGAGCCATGCCCTTACCCCCCTTGCTGCCACAACTGCAGCAGCAAACACGCTCCCTATGACAGGGGCTGCCCTTGGTGGGCCAAATGGTACGATGCTGAATGGTTCCGCAAGCAGTATTCTGAGGTAAGGTCCAAGCAGACCTTGCCTCGTACCTCTGCTAACTCACGACCTCCTCATGCCTAGGACAACTAGTGTACAGGAGATCCAGGTGTTTTCCCAAAACGTCAATTGTAGTTACTTGCTAGTTGATGTACATCTAGAGACCCTCAAATGTGATTTTGATGTGCTTTTTTTCCAAGAACCGCCCTGGAGGACGGTTCACTCAGCTCCATCAATGCGCTCCAAGGAGGGCAATGATGTAATTGGCGCCCTGCTCCACCCGGAGTGGACATGTATGGTCCCACCCAAGGTTGGTGACCTGAACCTGCGGGTTATGGCCTATGTCCATAACTGGCTCAAGCCTCTCCGGCCCACGTTCAGACGCAATCTGGTAGATAATCGCAATCTGTTGCTTCTGTCCCTGTTCTTTGGGGGGGAGCTGATCCATCTTCTGAACGTCTATTCAGATGACAGGCACACTGCCATCAGGCTTCTCTTGGGAGGCTTGGTGGATGAACTTCCCCCTCTGTTCTATATGGGGGGTGACTTTAACTGTCACTTGCGTGTGTGGGATCCTGACTGGATCCCCCACCTGGGTGTGGCGCAGTCTCTTCTGGAATCTGTGTTGGATCTTGGGCTGGATCTGGTGCTTCCTATAGTGTTGGGCCCTACCCACTTCCCACACGATCATAATCTGAACCCCTCGGTTATAGATTTGATCTTCCTTCCTGTGGCCAGGGGCGATGAGCTCAAGCCTGTCATTGATCTCGATCATCGGGGCGCGTCAGATCACGCCCCCCTGACCATTGTTCTGTTGGAATATGACAGTGGGAGAGGGTAGAAAGACACAAAAGAGAGAGAGAGAGATGAGGATGATAGGAGATATTGAGGAAGAAGTGATAGAAGGAATGACTCAAACACTGACACAAACACTGATGGGAGGAAAGGTTATAGGATTGGGGTGGAGGGACACTCCTATATATACATACAGGAGATGGTCTGTGCACTACCTACCCTAATAGGAGAACAATGGAGCTACCATAAGTGGGACAAGGACACTACCATAAGGGGAACAAAGGAGTGGAGATAGTGAGGAGATTAGGAGATAGAGAGGAGATAAAGAATGATAAGATAAGGGAGTGTGATAAGATAAGATAAGACAAGGTGTAGCTGGGCAAACTTCAACACGAGTTCCTCCTCTCTGTGGCCAATGCCTGCGTTTGCATGGGCTGCTGGCCCAGTCACTTCAAGGAGTCTACCTCAGTCATCATACCAAAGCCAGGGAAGCCCTCCTACTCTACCCCCAAGATGTTCTGGCCTATTGTGCTGCTGAACACCATGGGGAAACTTGTCAAGAAGATGATCTCACGCCATCTCCAGTTTGACTGTGTCAAATGGAACATTTTTCATCCAAACCAGCTCAGGGGGATCTCCCAACGTTCTATGGAGGATGCTGGCTTGGTCCTTACTCATCTGGTTTGTGCTGGGTGGGCAAAGGGGCTCAAGACTAGCATGGTGGCTTTTGACATTGCGCAGTTCTTTCCTTCCCTTAACCATGATATGCTTCTGGCTATCATACGCAAGTCCAGACTGGCCCCTGAGCTGGTCCAATTCTTTGCGTCGTACCTGGTAGGCCACCGTACCTCATACTCTTGGGGTGGCGTGCTCTCCAACCCCTTCAAGGCCAATGTGGGAGTTGGCCAGGGCTCTGCTCTGTCCCCCGTCCTCTCCACCCTTTGTCTGGCTCCTCTGGTTTATTTGTTTTACCAGAGGGCCAGGTCTGTGGGCCTGTCTGTCGACATGCTTTTGTATGTGGACAATGGTACCCTGATCGTTCAGTCCAAGCTCTGGGCTGACAACGTTGCTGCTTTGCAGCGGGTGTATGCCATTGTGCACACCCTCTTTGTTGCTTTTGCGCTTGTTCTTGAGCACGACAAGTCCGAGTTTTTCAACTTCTCCCACAAGCCGGGGGATGATAACTCTGCCATTGACCTGGGCTTTGCCCCGTTCACTGGCAATACTCCTCTGCACCCTAGGCCATTTTGGCGGTACCTGGGCTTTTACTTCAACTGTGCTCTGAATTTCAAGGAGCACATTCGGTATTATACTACTAAGTCATTCTCTATGGTTCGCACCATGAGGATGCTTGGTAACTCTACTAGGGGCCTTCTTCCTGAACAGAAGAGGCTCTTTTACCGTTCGTGTGTCTTGCCCATAGCTACATATGGGTTTCGCCTCTGGTATCACACTGGCTACCCCAACAAGGGTGTTCTGGCCCTTTTCATGCAGATGCAGCGTCGTGCTGCCCTGTGGGTTACTGGTGCTTTCTGCACCTCTCTGACTGGAGCGGTGGAGGCCCTCGCGGGCCTTCTGCCTATCTGCCTTCACCTCCAGAAGCTTGCCAAGCATATGATATATTGCATGGCAACTCTGGGCTCTTCCCACCCCCTTAGGTTGCTCTCGGGAAGGGAGTACAGTGGCAATGCGACTCTGCACCCCCGCTCTGTCACTCTGATGGCTGAGGGTCACAAGCCCAAGGTCAGGAGTGCCGTCATGGAGATCCAGCAGGTTCTCCCCTCCCTCACCAAGGCATTTGATGCATTTGATGACACAGCGAGGCCCAGTCTTCGACTTTGTGATCGGTTTGACGACCAGATCATGGTGCATACTATTCCTTCCTGGGCTGACAATAGGGCCTGGAAGGCTTTCTCTCTGACCTTGGCAGGTCTTTGTGTTATGCTGAGGAGGATGACCTCACGCTCCGCATGGCAGCTGGTTCACACTGGCTTCCCATGGCTGCGAGGCAGGCAGTTGCGGCTGCATCTGTCTTTTATGGGCTCTTCTGCATCCGTGAGACCAGGAGGGCTGCCGGGAGGGTGACGGCCCCTGATGCTGCTCTCCTTTCAGTTTGTCTGGGCCTTGCCATGGTGGTTGGCTATGGAGAGGCCTCTACTATTGTCCTGTATATGCACTCTGCAGGCTCTGTCTCGCATGCATTGGACCCTTCGGTTCATGCTGGCCAGGCTCATTCCCTGGCAGTATGCCGTCTTCTTGACGAGTGGTTCTCTGCAGACCCTGCTCGTTGACTAGTATTCTGGGTTGTGCCCTTGAAGCACAAGTTCAAGTTCCCTATATTATCTGAGGCCGTTTGACAGGCAAAGGATCTTGTTGTTGCTGCGGGACCTAGGCCCCAAACTTCCATCAACTCCCTGAGGGCCAAGGCCACATGGGAGGTTTGCAACCAATGGGTGAATATGTTTCATTTACCCAGGTATCGGGGCTCCAGCTTCCTGGACCTTGTAGGGGGCAATGACAAGCCTCTCAGGCCCACGTACCACAAGTCTGGCACATGGATCCCTGGCTTTGGTGGTTCGCCTGGTGAATTTGCCCGGGCATGTCATACATTCACTGGCCACGCTCCTATTGGGGAGTACTGTGCCAGGTTCCATCCTACTGAGCTGCAAGGCTGCAGTTGTGGGGCCTGTCTTCAGATGAGGCACCACATCTTTGTGTCCTGTCCAGACTACCACTGGTTACAAGGGTTCCTGACTTGCATGGGCCATGTAACCATGTTCTTCAATATGAATCCCTCAGCTTTCATGTTTGAGCCCCAAGCTCCCCCTTGGGGGGGTGTCAGGTAACTGCCTGGTTAGCCCCCAACTGCCTGGCAGTGGCCCAGTTGGTCAATCCCCCTTGTTGCCCTTGGGTGGCGGGTGTAGAGACTTAGGGTGAATTGACACCTCAGCCCCCTAGGGGGCACAACCCTCTGCAAGCTGTCGGGCAACCATAGGGGCCTGCTGCGAATGGACACATACTGCCCCCCTGGCGGGGGGCAGGGGACCCTTGGCACCCAGCATTTCTGGGCCATGCTTGTGTTTGTACGTGCCCATATCTCCCATTCCCTCTCGGTTGATTGAGAGCAGTCTTTCAGGTTGCGGCACCTTTAATGCCATACTTTTCTATGTTTGTATTGTCAGATACAGACTTCTTATTAGTTATGTCTTTAACTAGTAGGCATGGACTGCATTCGGGCACCATGTTAAATATATTTCATTTTTTTTAAAAAAAAAAGAGGAGCAGGGGACCCTTGGCACCCAGCATCTCTGGGCCGTGCTCACATTTGTGCATGCCCATATCTCCCATTCCCTCTTGGTTGATTGAGAGCAGTCTTTCAGGTTGCGGCACCTTTAATGCCAAATCTTTTTATGTTTGTATTGTCAGATACAGACTTCTTATTAGTTTTGTCTTAAACTAGTAGGCATGGACTGTGTTTGGGCACCACGTAAAATATATTTGATTTTTAAAAAAAAAAAAAAAAAAATAAGAGGGTTGGGGGGCAGCTGGGAGAGCACTATGAGCACTTTCCATCAGGTTGTCCACAGCAGACCAAGGGCCAGGGGGATGCCTGGGCGCAGGGGACTGGAGGGTATCCAGTGGATCACCAGAAGAAGGTTGGACCGCAGTGGAAGATCCACCACGATCTGCCCTCCCCCCTCAGAGCTGGTCAGAGGCCCTTGTCGAGGGCATAAGGTGGTATTCCTGGATCAAAGATCCA
This sequence comes from Lepiota venenata, assembly GCA_004296355.1. NCBI lineage: Eukaryota > Fungi > Basidiomycota > Agaricomycetes > Agaricales > Agaricaceae > Lepiota > Lepiota venenata. The sequence continues at coordinate 1,012,600 of RCFS01000010.1, forward strand.
ACAGCAAATGCATGCGAAAAGTGAGTTTTGGTGAGGAGGAAGTATGTGGCTGTGCTAGTACTGATGGGAGTACCAGAACAAGAAGCGATGTTAAGAGTTTACTCAACCACTATTGCATGCATGAGTTTTTCCTCTCTGTGGCCAACACCTGCGTTCACGTAGACTGTTGGCCCAGTCACTTCAAGGCATCTACCTCGGTTATCATACCGAAGCCAGGGAAGCCCTCTTATTCTACCCCCAAGATATTCTGGCCTATTGTGCTGCTGAACACCATGGGGAAGCTTGTTGAGAAGATGATCTTGCACCATCTCCAGTTTGATTGTGTCAAATGGAGCATCTTTCATCCAAACCAGCTTGGGGGGATTTCCCAACACTCTACAGAGGATGCTGGTTTGGTCCTTACTCATCTGGTTTGCGCCAGGTGGGCAAAGGGTTTCAAGACTAGTGTGGTGGCTTTTGACATTGCGCAGTTCTTTCCTTCTCTCAACCATGATATGCTTCTGGCTATCATGCGTAAGTCCGGGCTGGCTCCTGAGCTGGTCCATTTCTTTGCGTTCTATCTGGTGGGCTGCTGTACCTCCTACTCTTGGGGTGGTGTGCTCTCCAACCCTTTTGAGGCCCATGTGGGCGTCGGCCAGGGCTCTGCCCTGTCCCCTATTCTCTCCGCCCTGTGTCTGGCTCCCCTGGTTTATTTATTTTACCAGAGGGCCAGGGCTGCAGGTCTGTCTATTGACATGCTTTCATATGTCAATGACAGTACCCTGATTGTTCAGTCCAAGCTGTGGGCTGATAACGTTGCCACTCTGCAATGGGCATATGCCATTGTGCACACCCTCTTTGTTGCTTTTGCACTCATTCTTGAGCACAACAAGTCTGAGTTTTTCAACTTCTCCTGCAAGCTGGGGGATGTGTTAGAAACAGAGCAGTGGTTGACTTATAAGGAAGTCCTAGCAGCTGTGGGCACTCGTAAATTTTTTTTTTTTTTTTTTTATTTCAACAATTTATAACGTGGTGCATGGTAGCAGTCCGCGGCAGCTATCTACTACAAGAGCAGTAGCTACTACATATGAGAGTTCAACAGATGGACCCCGAAGGGGTCCAACATCGTCCGATGTACTGAGTGAGGGCTTCAAGTGCCCGTGGAGAGAGAAGAACTAACTAGGGGACTAGAAAGAGGGAGGGAAGAGATGGTACATACCAGCGGGCAGGCTAGGCAAGTAGGGGGGGTTGGGAAGGGTGTCGGTCAGCAGTGCCTCCTGGGTCAGGGGGAAATGAGAAGGCCTTGGGGTTGTTCTGTAGGAAGGTGATGAGGTCGTCCAGGTTGGTGTGATAGTTTGCGCCACTGTCCTGTGTCCAAGTCCAGTGGCGAGTGTAAAGAGGGCAGGACCACAGTATATGGTCTCGCCATTGGAAGGGGAAGCTGCAAGGGCAGGAGGTTGGTTCGTTGGGGAAGAACCATGAACGATATTCGCCTGTGGGTGCGTGGTTAAGAATGCAGCGCGTCAAGCGGGCGGTGAGCAAGGGGGGCTTTTTTGCTATAGAGGATATGAAGGATCCATCTTTGAAGTAAGAGGGGTGGATAGGCTCGCCACAGTGAGCGAGGGGCATAAATTGTGAGCCTAGGGCGGATGGGGGGGAGGAGGCAAGTTGCCATTCCCGGATGATATGTTTTGTGCTTAGCTTCCGGATAGACGACGCCCAGACAGGGGATGATGCCGAGAAGGGTGGATGGGGTTTCGCGGAAGCGAGAGTATGAGCTAATCCGTGTACTGAGAGTTTCCATTTGGATAGCGAGTGTGCGATGGTGATTGTATGCGATTCCGACATCTGGAACCACGGGACGAGGAGAGAAGCGACCTGGAGGGAGGTATGCTGACCGGAGGAGGGGGAGAGAGAGAGTGCAGCCCGCACCGCTGAAGGGGAATCAGTAAGGAAAAATAGGGAGGAGATGCTATCGTTAAATAGAGGAAGTAATGAAGAGATAGCAAAGGAAAAGGCCAAACGTTCAGAATCGGTGCCTGTGAGGGAACCGGCATCAGCAGAGTCCGAGCGTACAATAACATTGTTCACAGAAGCAACATAGGAGACTCGAGAAGAGAAACCAGACAGGCGGGGGGGAGGGGAGGAGGAGTCAATACCAATTACAAGTACGGTAGAAGAGAATAGAGCCCTAGAGAGGGCAGAGTCGAGTACAGAGTTGTGCCAGGCAGAGAGGTCTTTTCTGGAGCAAGGGGAGGGGGGATTGAGGAAGGTGAAGTGGTGTGTGAACCGGTCTAGGATGCGGGAGCTGGGTTCGGCCAGGGGGTGTGAACGGAGGATGGGGTCGCCCACGATGGAGGGGAGTGCGGCGTCCATGAAGACCAGAGCCGAGCCAGAGATCCGCTTTTGTCGGGTGGTAAGGAAGGGGAGGGAGAGGGGGTGGCATTCGGTAGTGGAGGCGTTGGTGAGAAGGGAGTTAATCCCGTGGGTGTGGGGAAGGGAGGCTATCCGCATAGCGCTTCGGGTCTGGAGTTTTCTGAGGTGAAGGTGGATGGGCAGAAGGCCTGCGATGGCTTCGACTCCTTGGGATGGGGAGGTGCGGAAGGCCCCCGTAATCCACAAGGCAGCATGCCGTTGCGAGGCCCTGAGCTGCTTGAGAAGTCCCTTGATGCGGGCCGCATCGTGGAACCAAAGAGAGGATCCATACGTCATCAAGGGGATAACACAGGAGCAGTAGAGGAGGCATTTGTGAGAGGGGGTGAGTCCCCGGGACGAGTTGCCCAGTAGGCGCATGGCGCCTAGGAGAGAGAAGGACTTGTTGGCATAGAATGTAACATGGTCCTTGAAGGAGAGGTGGGGGTCAAACCAGAAGCCCAGGTAACGCCATGTGGGAGAGGGGGTGAGAAGGGTGCTGCCGGTGAAGGGAGCATAGCCCAGGTCCAGTGAGGGGAACGTTTCGTTGTGTCGCCTTGAGAAGAAAAATGATTCGGTCTTGGAGTGCTCGAGGACCAGACCAAAGTCAGACAGAAGCCGGAAGACTATTCCGTATGCTATAATCAATGGGGGAGTCACGTCCGTCCACTGTTTACCTCGAGATACTAGGAGGCCGTCATCAACATAAGATAGAAAATCAATATTTCTGAGGAGGGGATCAAGGGAGAATAGGTGTTCCGCGATGTATAGGACCGGGGCCAAGAAGAGGGAGGATAATACTGGGGAAAGGGCGGACCCTTGAACTACCCCGACCGAGCAGTCCATGGGTTCAGAGACAATGTTGGCGCCCCAGGACAGGGAGGTGGTGCGGCCAACAAGGTAGGATTCGAAAAAGGAGAGAATCTGAGGGGGGAAACCTTGGTGGCGGAGGATAGCCACAAGGGTGGAATGGTGGAGGGATGGGAAGAACTGGGCAACATCAAAGGCGATGACACCGGTGACAAGGCCCTTGGCCCATCCAGCGCGAACAAGGTGGGAAAGGTAGAGGCCGGCGTCCTCGGTAGAACGACCAGCAATCCCTCCCAGTTGGCGGGGGTGTACGAGTGCATGGCGGATAGCTGCAAATTGGAGTCAAGTGGCCAGCATTTTCTCGAAGAGTTTGCCCATGGTGTTCAGGAGTGTGATGGGTCGGAAGTCGCCCGGTTTAGTGTGGGAGGGTTTAGGGGGTTTAGGGATAACGACAGTGGTTGAATCCTTGAAGTAGGAAGGCCAGTGGCTGTGTTTGACACAGGCATTGGCAAGGGCTAGAAGGGCTGAGTGGCAAGAGGGGCGGGATGCCAGTTTTTTGAGGTGGCGCCATGTGAGGTGGTCCGGACCGGCAGCAGAGCGGTTAGAGGTGCCAGCAAGGGCTTCGTCCAGTTCTGGTGGGGTGAAGGGAGTCCACTTGCATGCGGTTTGTTCGGGAAGGTAGTCAAGGCCTGAGAGGTCCATTGTGCGGTCTTTGGCGTTGAAGAAGTGGGAGCTCAATGCATCAAAGAGTTCTTTTTGGGTGACACAAGGTTTGGAGGTTCGGGGGTCAACTACGGCGTTGATAGCAGGCAGGGAGCGGGGGCCAACCCAGGACATCAGGTCCCAGGGTCTCTTGTTTGTGACTGCTATGTCCTTGGACAGGGCATCGTAGTAAGTTTGTTTGGCCAGGCGGCAGCCAGAGCAGAAGGAACCCCAAGACTCCTTGGAGGGGGACGTGCGGTATGAGTCCAGAAGGGAGGTACAGTCCTTGTTCCACCATGGTTTTGAGCGGTGACAGACCAGAGAAGCTTTGGAATTGGTGGCCCATGCGGCAGATATCACAGCCATGAGCGAGGCCGCGAATGCTTCCACTTCAGCTGGAGAGGAGAGGGGGTGTGTGGAGGGGAGGGAGCCCAGACCGTGTGAGACTGCGTCGAGGAAGGAGGCTTCCTCCTCGGAGTCGATCTTTATCACGGTTTTACGGACAAAGGGGATCTTGGAAGGGATAGGAAGGGTGAAGGCCAAGGGGGCGTGGTCTGAGGGTAGCCGGAGGTTAGGCAAGATGTGGTATTCCAAGCAGGGCAGGCCGTTGTGAAAGAAGGCCAGGTCGATGACGGTCGAGGACTTGTTTCGATCCCTGGGATAGAAGGTGGGTTGGGGAGAGACTGGTTGGGCTCTTAGTAGGGATAATGTCTCAGCTACGTTGAGGAGGCGTGAGGCTCTGGCGGGATGTGCGGGGTATGATGGGTCCCATTCACTTGACCTGATGTTAAAGTCTCCTACCAAGCAGAGGCAGGAGTGGGAGGACAGGGATAGTGTGTTGGCTAGGAATGACAGAGCAGAATCCTGCGCGTCGTTGTAAATCCCTACTAAGTGTACTGGGCCGGTGGGGAAGAAGAGGGACAGCCATGAGATGTCCCGGTGAGGGGCAATATCACGGCGGAGGGAGGGGCGGAGGGGGCATAGTGATTTGTGAACAAACACCATCGACCGGGGGCAGGAGGGAGAGTCAGGATTATTCTTGTCACCAGGTGAGACGAGACAGTCCCAGTCGGGGTGGAGGGGGCCCCCAATGACGGGGGCACCCTTTTTGTCAGTAGCAGAAAGGACATACCTGATGATTTTCCACGGGGGTTCTTGTACGAAGATCAAGTCCACAGCCAGAGCAGACAGAGTAATCAGGAGAGTATCAAGCAGAGAATAATTGCGGGCTACATTTTGAGAGACTACCGAGAGAGAGTCGGCCGAAGGCGTCCTACCAGTAGGGCGCTATTACGCCGAAAATCGAAGCATTGCTAAAATAGGCCATTATACCCCTATATACCCATGGCCCAGCAATAGCTACGACGTAATCATCTCGATATACCCATAACAACCCCTACAATGACCCTAACCCGACTGGTATGTCATGTAAGGGCCTCTATGAGGCTACAAGACACCCCAGGAGTCAGCCAGTGGCTACTAAATAGCTACTGTATGGCTTCGAGAGTGGACAAAGGAGTACAACAGGCGGCATCGCAGTTGTACACACTCAGAGATGCACCAGATATCGAGAACGTTGTCAATAAAACTCCCTGATCATGAGGGAAGGCTCACAAACCATATAATGGCCATCGAGATGACCTGAGAAGACTGAGGGCCCCTAACTCGACTATCTCGAAGGGGACACAGATAGCAGTCTAGCACTGACTAAAACCTTTGAGAGGATCGTGTGACAGGCATCGAGAAACTTGGTAGACGGATGTTCGAGATACCTCGATTAGTAATGCACAGTGTCCCTCACCCGAATAAATGGCATACAATGTACCAAGAGACAATGTACCGACTGCTATATTAAGGGCAGGGATGATGATCTATCGAGAAAAGGGGAGAATATGGCTATTGCCCGAGAGACACAGACAGAGAGCATCGGCCGAGGAATGTACACCCGAAGCCGCGTCAGCCCGTCTGATCGCGATACGACGGTCGGAAGGACCGCCGATTGTCAGGAGGACCAATAGCGATGAGTGAGGAGTGGAACGAATAGAAAACCTATTAAGCTACGGACGCGTAAGCCTATCAGCCAGCCCCAAGGGGATAGCTATGGCAATACAATACGTGCAATAGCATCTCGATGACCGATCGAGTACCTTGAAAGGCCTTGCAGGGTCCAGTAGCGGATCAAAGGACAAATGATGGAGTAGTTGGACTATCTCGGACTATCCGCACAACGCGTAAGCAACGCGCGGCCAGTTCAAGATACTAGAAGGGTATATTAACAGTATACCAAAATGCCGGGTCGGGAGGAGATCGATAGGGTAGACGCGCGGTGGTAGAAAGCATGCGTATATGGGTAGAGAACCTCTCCGGGCATGCTGAAACAGCCGCGGACCGTTGCGATGACCCACGCAATGACGCCAGCAGCGTCTCGATGACTCGAAATGAGTCTACAACAGGCAGCCAGGACCAATACCGGGTGGAAAAGCGTTATTACGCAGGGGAATATCGGACCGATTGTGTATACTAGTATTACCCTCTCTAATATTTCCTTATTTACTCAGGCTGTTTCATAGCTACTAAAACGTATAAATACAGCGTGGAGAAGAGGTGAAAGGCAAGCACTCACTGCCCCAGCTTCGAGACCACGAGATTCGGGAATTAACGATTTCATTATCTTGTGCTATTGTGTGCATTAAGGCAACTAAGTGAGAGCTTTGGTCCTAGACCACCCAGAAACAGTAGAGACGAACTGTGATCGTCAAGAGAGTTTATTGAGACCATTGTTTGAGTCCGGGAGACTCACAGAGAGATATTGAGGCTCAGGGGTAGTTTAGATTCCCCTTAGGCCTAGAGACACAGAGAGACAGAGACTTAGTGGGGTAGTGCAGATTCCCCCAGGTTTCGAGATTAGAGATATTGAGAGACAGAGACTGTAGCTACAAGTGGAGACTTGTCCCTACAACCCCAGAAATCACCCACAGAGTACACTTGGTGCCCTTGGGTATATTTTCGAGAAAAACCCCTTTTAAAAATATTCATAACCCCAAAACCCATTTCACAAGTTGAATCCCTCTCTTCGAGACCTGTCTCTGACGCCCCAGAATCGCATTTCGAGGTATTGGTTGATATAGGTAGTGGTTTTCCGAGCCACACATTCTACACCTACCCCACCCTTACCACCACAGCGCTCCGGGAAGGGAAAGGGGGAAGTGGAGGGGGGTATGACCAGTTCAGGAGTGGGAGAACGGAGAAAGGGACGGGCGAAAGGTGCGTCAGGGAAGGGCAAGGGGATAGTGTCTGATAAATCATGTACAGACATTGGGAGGGGCAGCAGAGGCAGCCGCGGCTTCAGCGCAGGCACGGCGCTGTTCGGCGTGGATGGTTTCCCTCAGGAGGGCTTGGCGGTTGATGCGGCCCTCGATCCACTTGGGTTCGAAGTGGTGGTGCCAGAAAGGACACTTTTCGCTGTTAGCGGGGTGGGGGCCATCGCAGTTTTTGCATTTGGCACCGTGGGGGCAAGGTTGGTCACGGGGGGTGGCCGGGATGGGGGGGTTGGCTTTGGGCCTGCCCTGGCAGCAGGTGGCATGGGAGCAGTGGTTCTCCTCCTTGTGAGGGCCGCCGCAGGTGGGGCAAGCAATGTTGAAGCGTCTGCAAACATGGGCAGTGTGGCCCCAGGTCCAGCACCTGGAGCAGAGAGGGACACCGGGGCGGGCAGTGGCCTTCCGGATGCGGCAGACATTGCCCAGAATGGGCACAGAGTGGTTAGCCACTTCGTCGGCGGCGGTGCCTTTCTGGGAGTCCCAGATCTCAAACCAGACAGTGGTGGTGTCGGCGCCGTGGTTATTGCAGGAGGGGCGGGGGGGAGAAACGAGTTGGAAGTGGGGAGCAAGGGGGGAGCGAGAGAGAGCTTCACAGACGAGGCGCCTGACCTCGGGGTAGGAGGTAGGGCCGTCGGGGCAGGGGACGTCAAGAATCTTGAGATAGGATTTGGAGCAGGCCTTGCCCGCTGCAGTGATGCCCCCGTCCACTACTTTGGACGCCCATTGGCAGATGGTGTGTACGTCCTCGTTAGATGGGACGTCACAGCAGAGAAGGTGGGCGGCAGTTTTATCACGGGAGATGGACAAGACACGGCAAGAGGAGGAGGACGCGGCGAGTCCTCGGTTGGCGGAGTCAACAATTCCAGGGAGGTCGAAGACATTGGGAGGAGGGGTGGGGAGAGCGAGGATGACCTCACGGCAAGTTGGCCCTTTGGTGGTGGAGGCAAACTTAGTGCGTGGTTTGGCTAGGGCGGAACCGGGCGCGTTCTTGGGGGGGGGCGGAGGGCGGGGAGACGCCCTTGGCACGTGCCATGCGCTCCAGTTCGTCGGTGGAGGCATCGGGGAATGCACGTGATAGTGCAATTAGGCAGCCGGTCCATCCGGAGGGGGGGGAAGTGGGTGCGGTGGTGGCCACGTTGGCCCATGTACAGCCAGGGGTGGGGGAGGGGGCAGCAGAGCGCCTGTTGGGCTTGGTCCGCAGGTTGACAGCAGGGGGAGAAGGGGGAACCACAGTTTTGAAAGGTCCAGATCCAGCCTATGGGGAGGTTCCAGAAGCCTGGGTTGGGGCAGTGCCGGATCCAATTGCGGGGCGAGGGACAGAAGTAAACTTCTGACCGCCCTGAACAGGGGTAAACCCCAGATCAGGTCCCTTTGATCGGGTTTTAGTAACGTGCTTACCTTTATTAATTCGGGCAGGCAATGGTGAGGGAGGCCTCATGTCCACGTCCAGGGAGGGGGCAGGAGGGGGCGAGGAGGGGGGGAGGAGGGCTGGCGGTGCAGCCGGGGCAGCTGGGCCCAGAGTTGGGGGGGGAGAGGAGGGAGGAAGGGAGGGGGTAGGTATAGGTATGGGATGTTGCATACCTGCGTTGATAACGTGCTGGAGCCACTCAGTGAGGCTGAAGTTGCCCCGAGAGCGGACCATGTTGGCCAGTTTAGGTGAAGCGAGGATGGTGTTAAGCATGTCGAACAGGTAGGGGACAACAATGGGATGGTCGTTGTCGACCAGTTCGGAATGTGAGAGGGACTGGAGCCAGTCTCTCACCATTTTCATATTTTCGTCTGCCTCGACGGCATTGGCGGTGATTCTCTCATATGGCGACAGAGCTGGGAGTTCCTTGTCATTTGGCCAGTCGGACCAACTGGCGGGTGGTATTTCTGATTGGGGGGGGGGGTTCATGTCGCATGAAGTAGGTACGACGTCGCGGAGGCGTTTGGTGGGATCCAGAGCCTCAATGGTGTGAGAAGACTCTTCGGAGTCCGAGAAATCCTCGTCACTGTCACCGGGCTTGACGCAGACCCGTTGACTGGAATGTGAGGCTCTGGAAGCCGTACGGGAGGGGAGGCCGAAGTCGCCAGCCGAAGAGGCGAAAGGGAAAGTTTGGTGGTTCGACGCCGTGATGGGCGATGAGCTAGCATAGTCGGCGAAGCTGCTGAGGATGGTGGTGTGGGGGTTCACCGGAGTTGGAGACAGTGTTTCAGAAAGGTTATTGCTCATTGTATACTCAGAGACCAGCACAAAAGATCACTGGGCACTCGTAAAAGACTGTATTAAAGAGAACTAATATGTTACTCACCTGTGGGCACTCGTAAAAGACTAAGCATTACAAGTGTACCCACAGGCAAAGTTCACTACACATCACGTGACTACTTCCCACAGTCCATATTAGGAATATGACTAAGTACATCTACTTACTGACTGTCTGGAGCACATTCAACAGGATGACAATCCTGCCATTGACCTGGACTTTGTCCCATTCACTGGTGATACTCCCTTACACCCTAAACCATTTTGGCGGTATCTGGGCTTTTATTTCGACCATGCTCTGAATTTCAAGGAGCATGTCCGCTACTACACCACCAAGTCGTTCTCTACAGTTCACACCATGAGAATGCTTGGTAATTCTACCAGGGGCCTTCTTCCTGAGCAGAAGAGGCTCCTTTACCATTTGTGTGTATTGCCCATAGCCACTTATGGGTTTTGCCTCTGGTATCACACTGGCTGCCCTAACAAGGGCGTTTTGGCTCTTTTCACACAGATGCAGCATTGTGCTGCTCTATGGGTCATTGGTGCTTTCTGCACTTCTCTGACTGGAGCGGTGGAGGCCCACAAGGATCCGTCTCCATCTCCAGAAGCTTGCCAAGCATATGATATATTGTGTGGCGACTCTGGGCTCCTCCCATCCCCTTAGGTCACTCTTGGGGAGGGGGTACAGTGGCAATGTGACCCTGCATCCCCGCTCTGTTGCTCTTATGGCTGAGGGTCACAAGCCCAAGGTGAAGAGTGCTGTCATGGAGATCCAGCAGATTCTCCCTTCCCTCACTGAGGTGTTTGATGCATTTGATGACACAGCAAGGCCTGGTCTCCATCTCTGTGATCAGTTTAGCAACTGGATCACGGTTCATTCTATTTCTCCCCAGGCTGATGATGAAGCCCAGAAGGCTTTTCTTGATGAGTGGTTCTCTGCAGACCCTGCTCATTGTCTAGTTTTCTGGGTTGTGCCCTTGAAGCACAAGTTCCCTATGTTATCCAAGGTCATTTGGCAGGCCAAGGATCTTGTTGTTGCTGCGGGGCCTAGGCCCCAAACTTCCATTGACTCCCTGAGGGCCAATGCCATGCAGGAGGTCTGCGACCAATGGGTGAACATATTCTGTTTACCCAGGTATCTTTTTTTTTTCTTTTTTATAATCAAATTTATTTAACATAGTGCCCAAATGCAGTCCACGCTTACTAGTTAAAACAAAAACTAATAAGAAGTCCATACCAGACAAGTACAAACAAAAAAATTGGTGGCATTGAAGGCGCCACAACCTGAAAGACTGCTCTCAATCAACCGAGAGGGAACAGGAGATATGGGCACACACAAATGTGAGCATGGCCCAGAGTTCACCCAGGTATCAAGGTTCCAGCTTCCTGGACCTCATAGGGGGCAATGACAAGCCCCTCAGGCCCATGTACCACAAGTCTGGTGCGTGGATCTCTGGCTTTGGTAGCTCGCCCAGCGAATTTGCCCAGGCATGTTGTACTTTCACTGGTCATGCCCCTATTGGGGAGTACTGTGCCAGGTTTCATCCAACTGAGCTGCAAGGCTGCAGTTGTGGGGCCTGCCTTCAGACAAGGCACCACATCTTTGTGTTCTGCCTGGACTACCACCAGTTGCAAGGTTTCCCAACTTGCACAGGCCACATAACCATGTTCTTCAACATGAATCCCTCAGCTTTCATGTTTGAACCCCAAGCTCCCCCTCAGGGGGGTATTGGGTAACTGCCTGGTGGCCGTTGGGTTAGCCCCCGACTGCCTGGCAGTGGCCCAGTTGGTCAATCCCCCTCACTGCCCTTGGGTAGCAGGCATAGGGACTTAGGGTAAATTGACACCTCAGCCCCCTAGGGGGCGCAACCCTCTGCAAGCTGTCAAGCAACTGTAGGGGCATGCTGCAAATTGATGCATACTGCCCCCCTGGCAGGGGGCAGAGGACCCTTGGCACCCAGCATTTCTGGGCCACATTCTCGTCTACGCACTCCCATATCCCCCATTCTCTCTTGGTTGATTGAGAGTGGTCTTTCAGGTTGCGGCACCTTTAATGCCAAATTCCCTTTATGTTTGTATTGTTGAATACGGACTTCTTATTAGTTATGTTTTTAGCTAGTAGGTGTGGACTGCATTCAGGCACCATGTAAAATATATTTGATTTAAAAAAAAAAAAAGAAGTGGATTCTCTGCTCAGGCATCACTTCTTGTTCTGGTACTCCCATCAGTGCCGGCACAGCCACAACCTTCCACCTCACCAAAACCTCTTTATCTGTGCAAGTTCCTGTTGGATTGTTGATCCAGAAGTACCATCTCATGCCCTCAACAAGGGTCTCTGACCAACTCCAAGGGGGGAGGGCAGATTGTGGCAGATCTTCCGCTGCAGGCCAACCTTCCCCTGGTGACCCACTGGATATTCTCCAGTCCCCTGCACCCAGGCATCCCCCTGGCTCCCGGTCTCAAGTGGACAACCTGATGGTGAGTGCTCACAAGCCTCTCCCAGCCACCCCTGGCCTCTCTTTCCTCGACAATGGGTCTGCCACCGTCGAATCATTTTCGGAAGATAGGACCTCTACCAGGCCTGTTCAACCTGACTCTAGGGCTTCCAAACGCCCTTACTCCACTGCAGGATCCGACAATGACAACAACATGTCTGACACCTTGGGTTCTCACCCAGCCAATGCTTCTGGTAGTGGTCTGTTTGCCCCACCGCTGATTGCCCCACTTTGTTTGGAGGCCCCTCCTTTGGAAGGGCCGGGGCCAGCTCTGGACACAATAGGGCAGCCACTCAGGGTGGTCAACACTTGGCTACGCAAGAGGGGCTGGGGTCTCAACCTCAGTGACCCTGTAATGACTGAGTTCTACAGAGCTGTGAGCAACACCCTGGAGACCATGTCTTGTGTTGGACTGCTGGATGTTCCAGTGGCCCTCACTTCTACGGCCATCCTTCGGGGTCTTACAGCCAGGACTATTGTCCGGGATGTCTCTGACATCCCCCCCTCTGTCCGTCAGGGGATGGGCAATGCCTCCTCTGGAGGTGTTGTCCCTCCGCCTGGCAACTCTATGGACCTGGTGCCGGACACAGCCCCAGATCCCTCTGCTGCTGGGTTGGCCCCCAAACCCCCTCCTGCTCATTGGGATAAGGGCAAAGGGAAGGCCCCAGCCCCTCCCCCTCCTCCGAGAGGGTCTCAGGGTGCTGCTACTGCCTTGAGGCCCAGTCCTTCACAGGCCAGTACCTCCTCGGGCAACACCTCTGCAAAGAGGCGCGCCTATGCAGTGGCGGCCAAGTTTCCACTTGGCCTGCCCCCTAAGGTTAATGAGGCTACCAAGCCAAATGCGCATAAGCGTTCATTTGTGCAGGTTGCCAAGGGGTCGCCTCCCCCCTTGAGGGATGCCTCTGCCCAGGTCACAGCTATTGTGGCTATGGTGAAGGCGTTCCCTCATCTTACTCCAGAGCAGATCACCCACACCATTGGTAAGGGTGGTCCTGCTTCCCCTGCTCCTTCCTCCTCGTCACAGCGCAAGCCCAAGCACCCGAGGATGACTGCCACTGGCCCCTCTCAGTGCCAGGTTCTTATTATCTTTCATGGTGATAAGCCCACCCTGAGAGATCTCACTAACATGAATGGGGCCATTAATCGTGCCCTGGAAGTGGCCAAGTCTCCCCTTGTCATCACGCAGGTTTCACCTGCGTATGACAGGTACTCTCTGGCGACCAATGACATCACCAAGGATGCTGACATGACCCTCATTTCTGGGTGGGCATCACGCTATTTCCCTCAGGGGTCTAGGCCCTAAGCTACTGTCCCCTCATCCAAATCCTTTATGAGGGTTTGCAATGTCTCTCGTCTCGGTCCCAATGGGCAGGTCATTGACCGCCAGGCAATTGAGAATATTATGCGGCAGTCCTCTCACAGAGGCTTCCAGTTCCTAGTTGGCCCTCCCTGGGTTAAATGCAACTCCACCCACTCTGACTCCTGTACAGTGTGGTTTGAAATCTGGGACTCTGGCATGGGTTCTGTTGCCCATCAGATGGTCGACTGTTTGTTGGCTGTTGGTGTTAGAAACAGAGCAGTGGTTGACTTATAGGAAAGTCCTAGCAGCTGTGGGCACTCGTAAAAGACTAAGCATTACAAGTGTACCCACAGGCAAAGTTCACTACACATCACATGACTACTTCCCACAGTCCATATTAGGAATATGACTAAGTACATCTACTTACTGACTGTCTGGAGCACATTCAACACACCCCCTTGATCCAGCATATCCTATAGCATTAGCCACCTCTGTGCAATCCAAGTATAGGCACAGTGAACTCTATCCCAGGAACTCCAACTGCCTTGGTGAAGATATCAGCAACTTGCTTTGTGGTTGGCACATACACTGGATTGATAGATCCTTTTTCAACAGCATCTCAAAGCCAATAAAATCACAAGTCAAGATGCTTCATGCGCCCATGATACTCTGGATTCTTGGCCACCTGGATTCCAGACTTGTTGTCAACATAGAGAGTTGAAGGAAAGGGAATGATGTGTCCAATCTCAGAGAGAATGTTGTGCATCCAGTGAATCTCCTTGCCAGCTTCAACAGCTACCACATACTCAGCCTCAGTAGTGGACAGTGTCACAAAGCCTTGACGCTTGGAGGACTATCCAACAGCTCCACCACCAATCAGAGTCACATATCCACCTGTAGCACGTCCAGTCTCTTTGCAATCACCATGAGATGCATCAGAGTAAGTCACAAACAACTCTTTGTCATCACTACCTTTGTAGACAAGCTTGTAGTCAGCTGTGCCCTTGAGATAGTGGAAAAGATGCTTGACTGCTGCCCAGTGCTGAAGGCCAGGATTGTGGTTGAAATGACCAAGGTAGAAGATGGCATAAGCAATGTCAGGGCGAGTCATGGTGGCAAGATACTGAAGAGAGCCAATGGCACTGAGATAGGGAATACCTCTCATCTGGTTTTGCTCCTCGGGTGAGACCTCAATGTTGCAAAGATCAAGTCCTGGACTCATAGGTGTCTTCACAGGATTGCAGTCATCCATCTTGAAGCGCTTCAAGACAGAGTCAACATAGTGAGACTGAGAAAGGGAGATAGTGCGATTGGGAATGTCCTGAGTGATCTGAATATTGAGAAGGAATATGGTAAGGCCCAAGTCTTGAAGCTGGAAATGCTTCTCAAGCTCCTTCACAGTGCAATCCATGGCTGAGTCACTCTTAGAGACAAGGGTGATATCATCGATAAAGATGGGAGTGATGATACAGATGTCACCCTTCTGATAGATATAGACAGAACTATCAGACTTGAGTCTAGTATAGCCAAGAGCATCAAAAACAGTATGCAGCTTCTTGTTCCACTGCCTAGCTGCCTGCCTAAGACCATAGAGAGACTTCTTCAGCCTACAGACCATATTGGGACCACCCTCATGGTAACCCTCAGGTTGACGCATGTAGATCTCCTCATCCAAGTCACCATAGAGAAAGGCAGAAGAGATGTCGACAGATCAGAGCTTGTAGCCATCCTTGGCAGCTAAGGCAAGAATGAGTCGTAGAGAGGCAGGACAATAGGTGGGAGCAAAAACTTCATGAAAGTCAAAGCCAGGATGCTGTGAGTAGCCTTTAGCAACCAACCTGGACTTGTAGTGCTCTACAGTACCATCAGGATTGAGCTTAACTCAAAAGACCCAACCAGACTCAATAGCTATCTTGCCAGGAGGGAGCTTGACAATATCCCAGGTGTTGTTGCCTAAGAGAGAGGACATCTGCTCATTGCAAGCAGTCTTCCAGCGAGATCCATTAGGTCCATCAAATGCTGCCTTGAGTGTACAAAAGCCAGGATCCACAGTATTACCAGCAAATTCAACCAAGTCATTATCCTCATCCTCATCATCACTGTCTGGAACAGGAGGATGAGAATCTCTGATCTTCCACCATTGGCCAGGAGGTCTCCGTACATGAACAGAGCGTCTGGGTGCAGGAGGAGAAGATAGTGAAAGAAGAATGGGAATGGGAGCAGGAGGTGTAACTGGATCAATGGGAGGTGCAGGATCAAGTGGAGGGACCTCTGGAGGAGGAATAGGTGCAACATCCACAAGTGTGGATGAGGGAGCATCACTCTCACCCCCTTCATCCTCCAGAGGTGATACACCCAAGAATGAAGATGGAGAAGAGGGGAGAGGAGAAGAGGGAGTGGACACAAAGGAGGGGACAGTACTGCAAGAGGGTGGGAAGCAAGGAGAGTAGCGCTCATCAAAGTCAGCTCGCTCAGAGATCATGATCTTACAAGTGGTGGGATTGTAAAACACCCAGCCCTTGTAATCTGGTGGATAGCCAATGAAAGCACATTTCTCAGCATGAGATTGTAAGGAGTTATGCTTATCATGCTGGACATGGACATAGGCAGTACACCCCCACACACGGAGATGAGAGACATCAGGCTTGCGCCCATAGAATGCCTCATAGGGAGTGGTGTGAGAGAGAGGTGCAGTGGGAAGGCGATTCCAGACATGGACCATAGAGGATAGACAGTGATCCCAGAACGAAGGAGGAAGACCAGACTCAGCCAGCATAGTAGTGATATGTGTTAGGAGTGCTCTGGCAGTCCTGTGGACTTGTGTTGTGGTTTGTGGACTTGTAGATAGCACAGGACACTTAGATCAACATGTCATGTGATCAGGTAGTGTAGTTGCACCTGTGGACAAGTTTGGGACTTCTAGTCTCTCACAGCTGTCCACAGGTGAGTAGTTTAGCTACTTAAAGTTCCAGTCTCTCACAGCTGTCCACAGCTTGTCCCTTCATTTCTAGCTCAGTTCTCTACCTAATCGATTCGTTTCTTTGCTGTTAGGACTCCTCAGCAGTCCCCCAACGTTCCTGCTTCAACAATATGCTCACCCATAGTACGATTGGCGCGCTCAGCAAGACCATTTTGCTGGGGCCGATTTTGAGTAGAGTGATGTCACTCAATCCCACAATCTGTGGTGAACTTCAGGAAGTTGTTAGACATATACTCACCTCCCTTGTCATCCTGGAGTGCTCAAATCTTGGTGCCAAGTTGGGTTTCAGCCTAGGACTTGTAGGCCCAAAATGCATCAAAGGCTCCTGACTTAGATTTCAGGAGGTAGACAGCACAAAAGCGGGTGGCATTGTCAATGAACACAATCCAGTAGCAATAACCAGCATGAGAGGAGACAGGGAGGGGACCGTGAAGATCAGTGTGAATGAGTTTGAGGGGAGAATGGTTGTGGTTGAGCGAAGGAGAGAAGGGATTGGCATGCATCTTGCCTGCAATACAGGGTTCGCAGATGGGGTTGGGTGTTGCGTCAGAGTCTAGTTTAAGGCCAGTCACCAAGTTCTCCTGGATTATCTTACAGACATCAGCATAGTTGTGGTGAGCAAAGCGATGATGCTAGAGTGAGAGATCAACAGGGAGAGTAGAGATGGTGTGAGCAGTCTCAGGTGGAATAGTGGTTCCATCAAAATAGGCGGAGTTGTGACTTTAACTGTCACTCACATGTGTGGGATCCTGATCGGATCCCCTACCTGGGTGTGGCGCAGTCCCTTCTGGAATCTGCATCGGATCTTGGGCTGGATCTGGTACTTCCTATAGTGCCGGGCCCTACCCACTTCCCACGTAATCTGAACCCTTCGGTTATAGATTTGATCTTCCTCCCTGTGGCCAGGGGTGAGGAGCTCAGGCCCATCATTGGTCTCGATCATCGGGGCACATCTGATCACACCCCCCTGACCATTGTTCTTCCCACTTCTAGGTTCCTTGTGGGGGCCTGGAAGCAGATCATTAAATGGGACTCAGATGAGGAAGCTGCCTTCCTTGGCGAGGTCGCAGAAGGGGTGGGGGCCCTGGTCTCCGCCCTGGACACCCTGGAAGTGGTTGAGAGGGTGGTTTTGTTGGAATTGGGTGTCCCGGTCGAGTGTGCAACCGAGTGGTCTCAGCCATCTTGGTTACACCATAACTGGCTAACGAGGTAAGCATTCCATCTCCTATTCATTTCCCCTATGTCATACAATGTGTAGCTACCTTTCTTTCTCATTATGTCACGTCACACTTGTGACATGACATGGTCTGTGCACTGGTCTGTGCACTTTGTCTATAGATAGCATAGTGTACAGGATTGTATATAAGCAGCAGACCGGGGGTTGTTTCCCCTTTGTCCGCGTATCTCAATACATTGCCGCTTCCTCCGTTCACTAGGATCCCTCAGCATCCGAGCAGGTACCCCCTATGGTGAAAATCTAACACACAGCTGCTAGGACTTCCTTATAAGTCAACCACTGCTCTGTTTCTAACAAGAGAGCCTACTCCTGTCGTTCCAGACAGTGATGAAGAGGAGGAAGCTGACTTGGCTGCTGATGATGGCTTCCTTGAGGTCGAGTTTGCTGGCAACACTGAGGATCCTGGTTTTCGCACTCTCAAGGCTGCATTTAGTGGCCCAGATGGCCCTAGGTGGCAGACAGCCTGCAATGACCAGATGTCCTCTCTGCTAGGCAACCACACTTGGGATATTGTTGAATTGCCTCCTGGCAAGACAGCTATTGACTGTGGGTGGGTATTTTGAGTCAAGCTCAATCCTGATGGCTCTGTGGAGCACTACAAGTCCAGATTGGTTGCTAAAGGCTACTCCCAGCGTCCTGGCTTTGATTTCAATGAAGTCTTTGCCTCTACCTACAGGTCTGCCTCTCTGAGACTCATTTTTGCTCTGGCAGCCAAGGAGGGCTACCAGCTTTGTTCTGTTGATATCTCCTCTGCTTTCCTCTATGGTGACTTGAATGAGGAGATCTACATGAGGCAGCCTGAGGGATATCACGAGGGAGGTTCTAACATAGTCTGTAGGCTGAAGAAGTCGCTCTATGGCCTCAAACAGGCAGCCAGGCAGTGGAACAAGAAGCTTCACTCGGTTTTTGATGCTCTAGGCTACATCAGGCTCAAGTCAGACAGCTCTGTGTACATCTACCAGAAGGGTGAAGTCCGAGTTCTTGCCCCCATTTTCATTGATGATATCACCCTCATTTCAAAGAGTACCTCAGCCATGGACAGGACAGTCTCAGAGCTTGAGAAGCACTTCCAACTTCGAGATCTAGGCCCAACCACCTTCCTTCTCAACATCCAGATCACTCAGGACCTTCCCAATCGCACCATATCCCTCTCCCAAGCCCACTATGTCAACTCTATGCTCAAACGGTTCTCTATGGACAATTGTAACCCTGTGAAGACACCTATGGCTCCAGGACTGGACTTATGCAATCTCGAGGTCACTCCTGAGGAGCAGGAACAGATGAGATCCATTCCCTATCTCAGTGCAGTGGGCTCTCTGCAGTATCTGGCCACCATGACTCGTCCAGACATCGCTTATGCTGTCTCCTACCTTGGCAGGTTCAATCACAAGCCTGGGCTTCAGCACTGGGCTGCTGTGAAGCATCTATTTTGCTATCTGAAGGGTACAGCTGACTACCAGCTTGTCTACAGAGGCTCTGACGACCAAGAGCTGTTTGTGACTTACTCTGATGCTTCCCATGGCGATTGCAAGGAGACAGGACGAGCTACAGGTGGATGTGTGACTCTGGTGGGTGGTGGAGCTGTAGAATGGTTCTCGAAGCGTCAGAGCTTTGTCACACTGTCCACTACTGAGGCTGAGTATGTGCATCACTTCTTGTTCTGGTACTCCCATCAGTGCCAGCACAGCCACAACACTCCTCCTCACCAAAACTCGTTTTTCACTGCAAGCACCTGTTGGATCTTTGATCCAGAAGTACCCTACTATGCCCTCAACAAGGGCCTCCAACCAACTCCGAGGGGGGAGAGCAGATCATGGCGGATCTTCCGCTGTGGGCCAACCTTCCCCTGGTGATCCACTGGATACTCTCCAGTCCCCCGCGCCCAGGCATCCCCCTGGCCCTCGGTCTCAAGTGGACAACTTGATGGCAGGTGCTCACGAGCCCCTCCCAGCCGCCCCTGGCCTCTCCTTTCTCGACGATGGGTCCGCTGCTATCGAGTCACTCCCGGAAGATAGGACCCCCACCAGGCCCGTTTGACCCGACTCCAGGGCTTCCAAACACCCCCGATCTGCTACAGGATCCAATGATGACGACGACATGTCTGACGCCTCAGGTTCTCACCCAGCCAATGCCTCTGGCAGCGGTCTGTTTGCCCCACTGCTGATTTCCCCTCTTTGTTTGGAGGCCCCTCCTTCAGATGGGCTGGGACCGGCTTTAGCTGTGATAGGGCAGTCGCTCAGAGTGGCCAATGGTTGACTGCGCGAGAGGGGCCGGGGTCTCAACCTCGGTGACCCTGAGACTACTGAGCTCTTCAGGGCTGTGAGCAACACCCTGGAGACAATGTCTCATGTGGGTCTGCTGGATGTTCCAGTGAACCGCACGTCTACGGCCACCCTTTGGGGGCTTACGGCCAGGACCATTGTCCGGGGCATCTCTGATGTCCCCCCATCCATCCATCAGGGGATGGGTGATGCCCCCTCTGGGGGTGCTGCCCCTCCGCCGGGCGACTCTATGGATCTGGCACTGGACACGGCCCCAGACTCATCTGCTGCTGGGTCGGATCCTAAACCCCCTCCTGCTTGTCGGGATAAGGGCAAAGGGAAGGCCCCGGCCCCTCCTCCTCCCCCAGGAGGAGCCCAGGGTGCCGCTTCTGCCTCGAGACCCGGTCCTTCGCAGGCCAGCACCTCCTCGGGCAATGCCTCTGCAAAGGGGCACACTTATGTGGTGGCGGCCAAGTTTCCACTTGGCCTGCCCCCCAAGGTCAACAAGGCCACCAAGCCGAACGTGCGGAAGCGTTCGTTTGCGCAGGTCGCCAAGGGGTTGCCTCCCCCCTCGAGGGACGCCTCTGCCCAGGTCGCTGCTATTGTGGCCATGGTAAAGGCATTCCCTCATCTTACTCCGGAGCAGATTGCCCACACCATTGGTAAGGGTGGTCCCGCTTCCCCTTCTCCCTCCTCCTCCTCACAGCGCAAGCCCAAGCGCCCAAGGATGACTACTGCTGGCCCCTCTTGGCACCAGGTCCTTATCATCTTTCATGGCGACAAGCCCGCCCTGAGAGATCTTTCTAACATGAATGGGGCCGTTAACCATGCCCTTGAAGTGGCTAAATCCCCCCTCGTTGTCACACAGGTTTCACCTGCGTACGACGGGTACTCTCTGGCGACAAATGACATTGCCAAGGATGCCGACATGACCCTCATCTCTGGGTGGGCGTCGCGTTACTTTCCCCAGGGGTCTAGGCCCCAGGCTACCATTCCCTCGTCCAAGTCCTTTATGAGGGTTTGTGACATCCCTCGTCTCGGTCCCAACGGCCAGGTCATTGACTGTCAGGTGATTGAGAACATCATGTGGCAATCCTCTCATAGGGGGTTCCAGTTTCTTGTTGGCCCCCGGTCAAGTGCAATTCTCCCCATTCTGACTCCTGCACGGTTTGGTTCAAAATATGGGACTCTGGCACAGGTTCCGTCGTGCATCAGATGGTCAACCATTCGTTGGCCGTCGGTACTCGGGCCTGCCCTATCAGGGCTGCCAAACCTTGACAGGGCGTGTCTCTCTGCCAGCATTGCTGGAAGTGGGGTCATACCTCTCAAGTATGCAAGGCCCGGTTCGCTGTGTGCCCCCTCTGTGGCGAGCCTCACTCTGTGGCGAGCCTCACTCTGTGGCGAGCCTCACTCTGTGGCGAGCCTCACTCTGAGGCTAACCACCATGCTATGGCTGGGTGCTGTAAGGCCCACAAGGGCGAGAACCCCTCTCCTGCCACCCCTGAGGGCGAGCCATGCCCTCACCCCCCTCACTGCCGCAACTGTAGTAGCAAACACACTCCCTATGACAGGGACTACCCTTGGTGGGCCAAACAGTACAATGCCGAATGGTTCCACAAGCAGTATCATGAGGTAAGTGTTGGAATTGGGTGTCCCAGTCAAGTGTGCAACCGAGTGGTCTCGGCCATCTCGGTTACGCCATAACTGGCTAACGAGGTAAGCGATCCATCTCCTGTTCATTTCCCCTATGTTGTACAATGTGTAGCTACCTTTCTCTCTCATTGTGTCATGTCACACCTGTGACGTGACATGGTCTGTGCACTGGTCTGTGCACTTTGTCTATAGATAGCATAGTGTACAGGATTGTATATAAGCAGCGGACTGGGGGTTGTTTCCCCTTTGTCCATGTATCTCAATACATCACCGCTTCCTCTGTTCACTAGGATCCCTCAGCATCCGAGCAGGTTACCCCTACGGTGAAAATCTAGCAGTAAGGTCCAAGAAGACCTCGCCTCGCCCTTCTGCTAGCTCACGACCTCCTCATGCCTAGAACAACTAGTGTACAGAAGATCCGGGTCTTTTCGCAGAATGTCAACCGTAGTTATGCACTCGTTGATGTACACCTGGAGACTCTAAAGTTTGATTTTGATGTTCTCTTTTTCCATGAACCTGTTAGGAGTGCTCTGGCAGTCCTATGGACTTGTGTTGTGGTTTGTGGACTTGTAGATAGCACAGGACACTTAGATCAACATGTCATGTGATCAGGTAGTGTAGTTGCACCTGTGGACAAGTTTGGGACTTCTAGTCTCTCACGGCTGTCCACAGGTGAGTAGTTTAGCTACTTAGAGTTCTAGTCTCTCACAGCTGTCCACAGCTTGTTCCCTCATTTCTAGCTCAGTTCTCCACCTAATCGACTCTTTTCTTTGCTGTTAGGACTCCTCAGCAGTCCCCCGACGTTCCTGCTTCAACAGGTTATGGGCCCTGGGCTATAACAGCCACGAATCGTGTTTTCTTTGAACACACTCTTTGGCAACTCCACACACACTCTCTCATCTCTCTCATCTCTCTTCTCTACTCTTCCCCTTCGCTTCCCCAGCCTCCTGCATCGTTCCCTAGCCTCCTACGTCGTCTACCATGTCCAGCAACAGTCCGAAATTCGAGAAACTCAATGCTGGCAACTATCCTACCTGGGCTGGAGAGATGAAAGCTTGGTTTAGGGCATCTGGCCTGTGGAGAATTGTCTCTGGGCAACAGCTGAGTCCCTTCTGCTCCTCTCCCCCCACTGAGGCAGAGTCCACTCAAAAGGAGGCCTGGGAGGCCAAGTTGGACAAGGCAGCTGGCTGGCTGTTCCTTATGGTGGAGCCTGAGCAGAGGATTCACTTCAACTTGATCCAGGATGATCCTGTGAAGATGTGGACTGCCCTGGAGCAAGTACACCTCCAGAAGCGTGCTGGGACGCATTTTAACACGTATGATGACCTCTTTAGCATCAGGAAGGCCGAGGATGAGTCCCTGCAGGCTCTCATGAACAGGGTGGACAAAAATATGCGCAAAATCGCGAATTTGCGCCCCAAGGGCTTCACTCTGCAGCAGCTGGATGAGGAACTCGTCTCCATGTCCCTCATTAGGGCCCTTCCCACTGAGGAGTATTCCTCCTTCACCTCTTCCCTTCTGCTGATGGACAAGCTTGACAAGGCTTCTGTGCACCAGGCCTTTATCACAGAGGACAACCAGTGCCGCAGATGGGCTACGGACCTTCTCCCCTCCTCCCAGGCACTTGCAGCAACCTCCCGGCCTGCTCCTTCCTCCGTGAAATGCGATTTTTGTCACAAGTCCGGACACATCATGGCCAAGTGCTATGCTTTCGAGGATGCACAAAAGGAGGCACAGCAGGCTACTCACAATAGGGCTTCAAATGGCGGCTCCAGGTGTCATAGGCAACGTGCCAACAAGGCCCAGGACTCCCCTGCACCTTCCCCTGCCGCCTCAGGCTCCGAAAACGCACTCCAGACCTCCGAGTTTGCTGGGAATGCCAGTGTAGTCTCTCTCTCGCCTCTACAGCCTTCCCCTGACATTGACTGGCTTGTAGACTCTGGGGCCACTTCTCATATGACCCCCCATCACCACTGGATGCATTCCTATGCTCCCCTTTGCATTCCCATTTGCTTAGCCGACAATTCAGTCATTTTCTCAGCTGGGGTGGGCTCTGTGGTGTTCCAGCCACTTGTGGAGGGCAAGGAGATAAGGCCTGTCGAGTTTTCACGAGTTTTGCATGTTCCCCAGCTACAAAGTAATCTCCTATCCTGTCTCTATCTTACTCGAGCCAAGGGGCTTAATATCAATGTCTCTGCATTGCATATGAGCTTCCTGAGGGCTGGGGACACCTTATTCTGTGCTAGGATTCGCTCTAACAATACTGCTGTACTTGAGGGCATCACCCTACCTTCCCAGAACGCTCTCAGCACCATCAGCACCCTCCCCCTTGACTATTCACTCTGACATCGTCGCTTTATCCACCACAATCATGCTGATGTGAGGAAGATGGTGTCTCAGCAACTGGTCACTGGTCTTGTCCTTGATTCTCGAGAGGCTCCTGATCCAATTTGTGAGCCCTGTCTAGCTGGCAAGATGCACTCCAATCCTTTCCCCTCATCTCCCAACCACTCCAGGTCCCCTCTCGAGCTTGTACACTCCGATTTGCATGGCCCCCTGCCTGTGGCCACCCACCAGGGCTATAGGTACTGGATCACCTTCATTGACAACTCAACTCGATTTCGGGGTGTCTACTTGCTCAAGAAGAAGTCTGAGGCATTTGATGCCTTCAGATCTTTCAAGGCCTGGGCTGAGACCCAGCTAGGAGTCAAACTGCGAGCTCTGCAGGATGACAAGGGAGGTGAATACATGTCTAATTGCTTTCTGGAGTTCACTACAGCTGCTGGGATTGAGAGGAGGCACTCTGCTCGCAATAGGCCTCAGCAGAATGGCCTTGCTGAACGTGCTAACAGGACTATGGGTGAGAGGATCACTGCTATGCTTGCTGAGTCTGGTCTCCCCCATTCTTTCTGGGGTGAGTGTCTTGCTTCTATGGTGCATGTCTGGAATCGCCTCCCCACTTCTCCCCTCCCTACCACTCCCTATGAGGCTTTCTATGGTCGAAAACCCGATGTATCCCATCTTCAAGTCTGGGGGTGCACTGCCTATGTGCATATTCAGGCTGATAAGTGATCCTCTCTTGGTTCTCACATGGAGAAATGTGTCTTCATTGGCTATCCTACTGGCTACAAGGCTTGGAAGTTCCATAACCTGGTCACTAAGCAGGTGAGGATCTCGGAGAGAGCTGATTTCGACGAGAGGCACTTCTTTTTTTTTTTTTGTTTTTTTTAAATCAAATATATTTTACATGGTGCCTGAACGCAGTCCACGCTCACTAGTTAAAGACATAACTAATAAGAAGTCCGTATCCAACAATACAAACATAAAGAGGCTTGGCATTAAAGGTACCGCGACCTGAAAGACCGCTCTCGATCAACTGAGAGGGAACGGGAGATATGGGTGAGCTCGCGTGCGTTGGACCCTTCGGTTCACACTGGCCAGACTCACTCCCTGGCGGTGTGCCACCTTCTTGATGAGTGGTTCTCTGCAGACCCCACTCGTCGCCTAGTGTTCTGGGTTGTGCCCTTGAAGCACAAGTTCCCTATGTTATCCGAGGCCGTTCAGCAGGCCAAGGACCTTGTTGTTGCTGCGGGGCCTAGGCCCCAAACTTCCATCGACTCCCTGAGGGCCAAGGCCACGCGGGAGGTTTGTGACCAATGGGTGAACATGTTTCGTTCGCCCAGGTATTGGGGTTCCAGTTTCCTGGACCTCATAGGGGGCAATGACAAGCCCCTCAGGCCCACGTACCACAAGTCTGGTGTGTGGATCCCTGGCTTTGGTGGCTCGCCCGGCGAATTTGCTCGGGTGTGTCATACATTCACTGGCCACGCCCCTATCAGGGAGTACCGTGCCAGGTTTCATCCTACCGAGCCGCAAGGCTGCAGTTGTGGGGCCCGTCTTCAAATGAGGCATCACATCTTTGTGTCCTGTCCGGACTACCACCGGTTGCGAGGTTTCCCAACCTGTACAGGCCACGTAACCATGTTCTTCAACATGAATCCTTCAGCTTTCATGTTTGAACCCCAAGCTCCCCCTCGGGGGGGCGTCAGGTAACTGCCTGGTGGCCGTTGGGTTAGCCCCCGACTGCCTGGTAGTGGCCCAGTTGGTCAATCCCCCTTGCTGCCCCTGGGTGGTGGGCGTAGGGACTTAGGGTGAACTGACACCTCAGCCCCCTAGGGGGCGCAACCCTCTGCAAGCTGTTGGGCGATCGTAGGGGCCTGCTGCAAATTGACGCATACTGGGGCAGGGGACCCTTGGCACCCAGCATTTCTGGACCGTGCTCGCATTTGTGCGTGCCCATATCTCCTGTTCCCTCTCGGTTGATTGAGAGCAGTCTTTCAGGTTGCGGCACCTTTAATGCCATCAATTTCTATGTTTGTACTCGTCTGGTATGGACTTCTTATTAGTTTTGTTTTAACTAGTAAGCGTGGACTGCGTTTGGGCACCACATTAAATATATTTGATTATAAAAAAAAAAAAAAAGAGATATGGGTGAGCGTAAACAAGAACACAGCCCAGAAATGCTGGGTGCCAAGGGTCCCCTGCCCCAGTATGCATCAATTTGCAGCAGGCCCCTACGGTTGCCCAACAGCTTGCAGAGGGTTGCGCCCCCTAGGGGGCTGAGGTGTCAGTTCACCCTAAGTCCCTACGCCTGCCACCCAGGGGCGGCAAGGGGGATTGACCAACTGGGCCACTACCAGGCAGTCGGAGGCTAACCCAACGGCCACCAGGTAGTTACCCAACGCCCCCCCGAGGGGGAGCTTGGGGTTCAAACATGAAAGCTGAAGGATTCATGTTGAAGAACATGGTTACATGGCCCATACAGGTCGGGAAACCTTGCAACCAGTGGTAGTCCGGACAGGACACAAAGATGTGATGCCTCGTTTGAAGATGGGCCCCACAACTGCAGCCTTGCGGCTTGGCAGGATGAAACCTGGCACGGTATTCCCCAATAGGGGCGTGGCCAGTGAAGGCACAACATGCCCGGGCAAATTCCCCGGGCAAGCCACCAAAGCCAGAGATCCACACACCAGACTTGTGGTACATGGGCCTGAGGGGCTTGTCATTGCCCCCTATGAGGTCCAGGAAACTGGAGCCCCGATACCTGGGTGAACGAAACATGTTCACCCATTGGTCACAAACCTCCCATGTGACCTTGGCCCTCAGGGAGTCGATGGAAGTTTGGGGCCTAGGCCCTGCAGCAACAACGAGATCCTTGGCCTGCCGAACGGCCTCGGATAACATAGGGAACTTGTGCTTCAAGGGCACAACCCAGAAAACTAGACAATGAGCAGGGTCTGTTGAATGTGCTCCAGACAGTCAGTAAGTAGATGTACTTGTTGGAATATGACAGTGGGAGAGGGTAGGAAGACACAAAAGAGAGAGAGAGAAGTGAGGATGATAGGAGATATTGAGGAAGGAGTGATAGAAGGAATGACTCAAACACTGACACAGACACTGATGGGAGGAAAGGTTATAGGATTGGGGTGGAGGGACACTCCTATATATACATACAGGAGATGGTCTGTGCACTACCTACCCTAATAGGAGAACAATGGAGCTACCATAAGTGGGACAAGGACACTACCATAAGGGGAACAAAGGAGTGGAGATAGTGAGGAGATTAGGAGATAGAGGGGAGATAAAGAGTGATAAGATAAGGGAGTGTGATAAGATAAGATAAGACAAGGTGTAGCTGGGCAAACTTCAACAGCTCTCTGAGTCTGGCCTTCCTCATTCTTTCTGGGGTGAGTGTCTTGCTTCTATGGTGCATGTCTGGAATCACCTCCCCACTTCTCCCCTCCCTACCACTCCCTATGAGGCTTTCTATGGTCGAAAACCTGATGTATCCCATCTTCGAGTCTGGGGGTGCACTGCCTATGTGCATATTCAGGCTGATAAGTGATCCTCTCTTGGTTCTCACATGGAGAAGTGTGTCTTCATTGGCTATCCTACTGGCTACAAGGCTTGGAAGTTCTATAACCTGGTCACTAAACAGGTGAGGATCTCAGAGAGAGCTGATTTCGACAAGAGGCACTTCCCTGGCCTGTCTATCTCGAAGCTGAACACTTCAGCTCCCTCCTCTGAGTCCCCTGTGCCTTCCACCTTCCCCAGTCGCTCTGAGCCCACTCTGGACGCCACCAGTCCCCTCCTGCAGCCTCCAGTCGCTCCTCACGTTCCTCCATCTTCCCTGGATGTGCCACCTCTCTCCAATTCAGGGGGTGAGTGCTACACTCCATCTCCATCTCTGGCTCCCTCTGAGCCAGCTGCTGTCCCTCGAGTTGAGCCTGTGCCTCCTCGAGAGGTGACACCACTTCCTGAGCCAGCTCCTGCACTTCCTGTCACACTCCCTGCTGCCCCAGCTTCTCCTGCTCCTGCCCCAGCTCCAGTTCTGTTAGGAGTGCACTGAGGACTTGCAGAGTTGTGTGCACTCAGTTGTGCTCTGGCAGTCCTGTGGACTTGTGTTGTGGTTTGTGGACTTGTAGATAGCACAGGATGCTTAGATCAACATGTCATGTGATCAGGTAGTGTAGTTGCACCTGTGGACAAGTTTGGGACTTCTAGTCTCTCACAGCTGTCCACAGGTGAGCAGTTTAGCTACTTAGAGTTCTAGTCTCTCACAGCTGTCCACAGCTTGTCCATTCGTTTCTAGCTCAGTTCTCTGCCTAATCGATTTGTTCTTTCGCTGTTAGGACTCCTCAGCAGTCCCCCGACGTTCCTGCTTCAACAAGTTCACATTCCTGCACCTCCTGCTTCACCTGGCCTTCCCCCTGCACCTGCAGTTGAGCCTAGACGAGGCATGAGGGTCAGGCGACCTCCTGGTGAGTGGTGGAAGGTCAGAGAGCCTACTCCTGTCGTTCCAGACAGTGATGAAGAGGAGGAAGCTGACTTGGCTGTTGATGATGGCTTCCTTGAGGTCGAGTTTGCGCCCCTGAGCTGGTCCGGTTCTTTGCGTCTTACCTTGTGGGCCGCCGCACCTCTTACTCTTGGGGACGCGTGGTCTCTGATCCCTTCGAGGCCGACGTGGGCGTGGGCCAGGGCTCAGCCCTGTCCCCCGTTCTCTCTGCCCTTTGCCTGGCTCCTCTGGTGTATTTGTTCTACCGGAGGGCCAGGGCCGCGGGTCTGCCCGTCGACATGCTTTCATATGTTGATGACGGTACCCTGATCGTTCAGTCCAAGCTCTGGGCTGACAACGTTGCTGCTTTGCAGTGGGCATACGTGATTGTACATGCCCTCTTCGTTTCTTTCGCACTCGTTCTTGAGCATGACAAGTCCGAGTTTTTCAACTTCTCCCGCAAGCCGGGGGATGACAACCCTGCCATCGATCTGGGCTTTGCCCCGTTCACTGGTGACACCCCTTTGCGCCCGAAGCCGTTTTGGTGGTATTTGGGCTTTTATTTCAATCGTGCCCTGAATTTCAAGGAGCATGTTTGGTACTACACTACCAAGTCGTTCTCTACGGTTCGTGCCATGAGGATGCTGGGTAACTCTACTAGGGGCCTTCTTCCTGAGCAGAAGAGGCTCCTCTACCGATCGTGTGTGTTGCCCATAGCTACCTATGGGTTTCGCCTCTGGTATCATGCTGGCCGCCCTAACAAGGGCGTTCTGGCTCTTTTCACGCAGATGCAGCGACGCGCTGCCCTGTGGGTTACTGGTGCTTTTCGTACCTCTCCGACTGGAGCGGTAGAGGCCCTCGCGGGCCTCCTTGCTAGATTTCGGTGTAGGGGGGTCCCACTCGGATGCTAAAGGATCCTGGTGAACGAGGGAAGCGCTGATGTATTGAGATACGCGGACAAGGGAAATAATATCCCAAGTCCGCTATTTATATACAGTTCTGTAGACTACACTATCTATAGATACTGTGCACAGACCAACGCACAGACCATGTCATGTCACAAGTGTGACGTGACATGTTGGAGGAGAAATGTAGCGACAAGTCATACGATATAGGGAAAATGAACAGAAGGAGGAATGCTTACCTCGTCGACCAGTTATGGCGTAACCGAGATGGCCGAAACCATCCGGTTGCACACTCGACCGGGACACCCAATTCCAACACTCCTGCCTATTTGTCTTCATCTCCAGAAGCTTGCCAAGCGTACGATATATCGAGTGGCGACTCTGGGCTCCTCCCACCCCTTAGGTCACTCTTGGGGAGGGAGTATGGCGGCGATGCGACCCCGCATCCCTGTTCCGTCGCTCTCATGGCCGAGGGTCACAAGCCCAAGGTCAAGAGCGCCGTCATGGAGATCCAGCAGGTTCTCCCTTCCCTTACTGAGTCATTTGATGCATTTGACGATGCAGCGAGACCCGGTCTCCGCCTTCGTGATCGGTTTGATGACCGGATCACGGTGCACTCTATTCCTTCTCGGGCTGATGATGAGGCCCGGAAGGCTTTTCTCTCCGACCTTGGCAGGTCTGTGCGACGTGCTGAGGAGGATGATCTTATGCTCTGCGTGGCAGCTGGTTCACACTGGCTTCCCGTGGCGGCGAGGCAGGCAGTTGCGGCTGCCTCTGTCTTCTATGGGCTCTCTTGCATCCGTGAGACCAGGAGGGCTGCCAGGAGGGTGACGGCCCCTGATGCTGCTCTCCTATCGGTTCGACTGGGCCTTTCCATGGCGGTTGGCTATGGCAGGGCCTCTACTATTGTCCTTTACACGCACTCTGCAGGCTCTGTCTCGTGTGCGTTGGACCCTTCGGTGCACGCTGGCCAGGCTCATTCCCTGGCGGTGTGCCGCCTCCTTGATGAGTGGTTCTCTGCGGACCCTGCTCGTTGTCTGGTTTTCTGGGTTGTGCCCTTGAAGCACAAATTCCCTATGTTATCTGAGGCCGTTCGGCGGGCCAAGGATCTCACTGTTGCTGCGGGGCCTAGGCCCCAAACTTCCATTGACTCCCTGAGGGCCAAGGCCACGCGGGAGGTTTGCGACCAATGGGTGAACATGTTTCGTTCACCCAGGTATCGGGGCTCCAGTTTCCTGGACCTCATTGGGGGCAATGACAAGCCCCTCAGGCCCACGTACCACAAGTCTGGTGTGTGGATCCCTGGCTTTGGTGGCTCACCCGGCGAATTTGCTCAGGTGTGTCATACATTCACTGGCCACGCCCCTATCGGGGAGTACCGTGCCAGGTTTCACCCTACCGAGCCGCAAGGCTGCAGTTGTGGGGCCCGTCTTCAAACGAGGCACCACATCTTCATGTCCTGTCCGGACTACCACCGGTTGCGAGGTTTCCTGACTTGTTCGGGCTACGTAACCATATTCTTCAACATGAATCCCTCAGCTTTCATGTTTGAAACCCAAGCCCCCCCTCGGGGGGGCATCGGGTAACTGCCTGGTGGCCGTTGGGTTAGCCCCTGACTGCCCGGTGGTGGCCCAGTTGGTCATTCTCCCTCACTTTGGTGGGCGTAGGGATTTAGGGCAAATTGACGCCTCAGCCCTCTAGGGGGCACAACCCTCTGCAAGCTGTCGGGCGACCGTAGGGGCCTGCTGCGAATTGACGCATACTGCCCCCCGCCAGGGGGGCAGGGGACCCTTGGCACCCAGCATTTCTGGGCCGTGCTTGCGTTTGTGTGTGCCCATATCTCCCGTTCCCTCTCGGTTGATCAAGAGCGGTCTTTCAGGTTGCGGCGCCTTTAATGCCAAGTCTTCTTATGTTTGTATCGTCGAATACGGACTTCTTATTAGTTATGTCTTTAACTAGTAGGCGTGGACTGTGTTCGGGCACCACATTAAATATATTTGATTCAAAAAAAAAAAAAGAGGTCGAGTTTGCTGGCAACACTGAGGATCCTGGTTTTTGCACTCTCAAGGCTGCATTTAGTGGCCCAGATGGTCCTAGGTGGCAGACAGCCTGCAATGACCAGATGTCTTCTCTGCTAGGCAACCACACCTGGGATATCGTTGAATTGCCTCCTGGCAAGACAGCTATTGACTGTGGGTGGGTATTTCGAGTCAAGCTCAATCCTGATGGCTCTGTGGAATGCTACAAGTCCAGGTTGGTTGCTAAAGGCTACTCCCAGTGTCCTGGCTTCAATTTCAACAAAGTCTTTGCCCCCACTTACAGGCCTGCCTCTCTGAGGCTCATTCTTGCTCTGGCAGCCAAGGAGGGCTACCAGCTTCGCTCTGTTGATATCTCCTCTGCTTTCCTCTATGGTGACTTGGATGAGGAGATCTACATGAGGCAGCCTGAGGGATATCACAAGGGAGGTCCTAACATGGTCTGTAGGCTGAGGAAGTCGCTCTATGGCCTCAAGCAGGCAGCCAGACAGTGGAACAAGAAGCTTCACTCCGTTTTTGACACTCTAGGCTACACCAGGCTCAAGTCAGACAGCTCTGTGTACATCTACCAGAAGGGTGAAGTCCGAGTTCTTGCTCCCATTTTCATTGATGACATTACTCTCATCTCGAAGAGCACCTCAGCCATGGACAGGACAGTCTCAGAGCTTGAGAAGCACTTCCAGCTTCGAGATTTAGGCCCCACCACTTTCCTTCTCAACATCCAGATCACCCAGGACCTTCCCAATCGCACTATATCCATCTCCCAAGCCCACTATGTCGACTCTATGCTCAAACAGTTCTCTATGGACGATTGTAACCCTGTGAAGACACCTATGGCTCCAGGACTGGACTTGTGCAATCTCAAGGTCACTCCTGAGGAGCAGGAACAGATGAGATCCATTCCCTATCTCAGTGCAGTGGGCTCCCTGCAGTATCTGGCCACTATGACTTGTCCAGATATCGCTTATGTGGTCTCCTACCTTGGCAGGTTCAATCACAAGCCTGGGCTTCAGCACTGGGCTGCTGTGAAGCATCTATTTCGCTATCTGAAGGGTACAGCTGACTACCAGCTCGTCTACAGAGGCTCTGATGACCAGGAGCTGTTTGTGACTTACTCTGATGCTTCCCATGGCGATTGCAAAGAGACAGGTCGAGCTACAGGTGGATATGTGACTCTGGTGGGTGGTGGAGCTGTAGGATGGTCCTCCAAGCATCAGAGCTTTGTTACACTGTCCACTACTGAGGCTGAGTATGTGGCAGCTGTTGAGGCTGGCAAGGAGATCCACTGGATGAGGAACATTCTGTCTGAGATTGGCCACATTATTCCTTTCCCCTTGACTCTACATGTGGATAACAAGTCTGGCAACGCTTCTTGTTCTGGTACTCCCATCAGTACTAGCACAGCCACAACCTTCCTCCTCACTGTTACTCGTTTTCTGCGTGCATTTACTGTTGGATCCTCAATCCAGGAATACCGTACTATGCCCTCAACAAGGGCCTCTGACCAACTCCGAGGGGGGAGGTCGGATCGCGGCGGATCTTCTGCTGCGGCCCAGCCTTCCCCAGGTGACCCTCTGGATACCCTCCAGTCCCCCGCACCCAGGCATCCCCCTGGCCCCCGGCATCTAGTGGACGACCTGATGGCAAGTGCTCACGAGCCTCTCCCAGCTGCCCCTGGCCTCTCCTTTCTCAACAATGGGTCCGCCGTCGTCGAATCACTCCCGGAAGATAGGACCCCCACCAGGCCCGTTCGACCCGACTCCAGGGCTTCCAAACGCCCCCGATCCGCTGCAGGATCCGATGACGACGACAACATGTCTGACGCCTCGGGTTCTCACCCAGCCGACACCTTGGGCAGCAGTCTGTTTGCCCCGCCACCGGTGTCCCCTCTTCATTTGGAGGCCCCTCCTTCGGATGGGCCGGGACCGGCTCTAGCTGCGATAGGGCAGTCGCTCAGGGTGGCCAAAGGTTGGCTACGCAAGAGGGGCCGGGGTCTCGACCTCGGTGACCCGGAGACCACTGAACTCTTCAGGGCTGTGAGCAACACCCTGGAGACAATGTCTCGTGTAGGTTTGCTGGATGTTCCAGTGAACCGCACATCTACGGCCACCCTTCGGGGGCTCACGGCCAGGACCATTGTCCAGGACATCTCTGATGTTCCCCCCTCCATCCGCCAGGGGATGGGTGATGCCTCCTCGGGGAGCGCTGCCCCTCCGCCGGGCGACTCCATGGATCTGGCGCCGGACATGGCCCCAGACTCCACTTCTGCTGGGTCGGCTCCTAAACCCCCTCCTGCTCGTCAGGATAAGGGTAAAGGGAAGGCCCCAGCCCCTCCTCCCCCTCCGGGGGGAGCCCAGGGTGCTGCTTCCGCCCAAAGGCCCGGTCCCTCCCAGGCCGGTACGTCTTTGGGCACCGCCTCTGCAAAGGGGCGCACCTATGCGGTGGTGGCCAAGTTCCCACTTGGTCCGCCCCCTAGGGTTAATGAGGCTACCTAGCCGAACGGGCGGAAACGTTCATTCATGCAGGTTGCCAAGGGGTCGCCTCCCCCTTCGAAGGACGCCTCCGCCCAGGTTACTGCTATTGCGGCCATGGTGAAGGCGTTCCCTCATCTCACTCCGGAGCAGATTGCCCACACCATTGGTAAGGGCGGCCCTGCTTCCCCCACACCCTCGTCCTCTTCTCAGTGCAAGCCCAAGCGCCCGAGGATGACTACCGCTGGCCCCTCTCGGCGCCAGGTGCTTATCATCTTTCATGGTGACAAACCCGCCCTGAGGGATCTCTCCAACATGAATGGGGCTGTTAATCGTGCCCTTGAAGTGGCTAAATCCCCCCTCGTCATTACGCAGGTTTCACCTGCGTATGATGGGTACTCTCTGGCAACAAACGACATTGCCAAGGACGCCGATGTGACCCTCATCTCTGGGTGGGCATCGCATTACTTTCCCCAGGGGTCTAGGCCCCAGGCCACTGTCCCTTCGTCCAAATCCTTCATGAGGGTTTGTGATGTTCCTCGGCTCGGTCCCAATGGACAGGTCATTGACCGCCAGGCGATCGAGAATATTATGCGGCAGTCCTCTCACCAAGGCTTCCAATTCCTCGTTGGCCCACCTCGGGTCAAGCGTAACTCCGCCCACTCCGACTCTTGCACGGTGTGGTTCGAGATTTGGGACTCTGGCACGGGTTCTGTTGCACGTCAGATGGTCGACCGCTCGTTGGCCGTCAGTACTCGGGCTTGCCCTATTAGGGCCGCCAAGCCTCGACAGGGCGTGTCTCTCTGCCAGCGCTGCTGGAAGTGGGGCCACACCTCGCAAGTCTGCAAGGCCCGGTTCGCCGTATGCCCTCTCTGTGGCGAGCCTCATTCTGAGGCCAACCATCGCGCTATGGCTGGGTGCTGTAAGGCCCATGGGGGCAAGAACCCTTCTCCCGCCACTCCCGAGGGCGAGCCCTGCCCTCACCCCCCTCACTGCCGCAACTGCAGTGGCGACCACGCTCCCCATGATAGGGACCGCTGCCCTTGGTGGGCCAAACGGTTTGACGCCGAATGGTTCCGCAAGCAGTATTCTGAGGTAAGGTCCAAGCAGACCTCACCTCGCACCTCCGCTAACTCACGACCTCCTCATGCCTAGGACAACTAGTGTACAGGAGATCCGGGTGTTTTCCCAGAACGTCAATCGTAGTTATTCGCTAGTTGATGTACACCTGGAGACTTTGAAATGTGATTTTGATGTACTCTTTTTTCAGGAGCCGCCCTGGAGGACGGTTTGCTCAGCTCCCTCAATGCGCTCTAAGGAGGGCGATGATGTAATCAGCGCCCCAATCCATCCGGAATGGACGTGCATGGTCCCACCTAAGGTCGGTGACCTCAATCCGTGGGTTATGGCTTATGTCCATAACCGGCTTAAGCCTCTCCAGCCCGCATTTAGATGCGATCTGGTAGATAATCGCGATCTGCTGCTTCTGTCCCTGTTCTTCGGGGGGGAGCCGATCCATCTTCTGAACGTCTATTCAGATGACAGGCACACTGCCATCAGGCTTCTTTCTGGAGGCTTGGCGGATGAACTTCCCCCCCTGTTCTATATGGGGGGTGACTTTAACTGTCACTCGCGTGTGTGGGATCCTGATTGGGTCCCACACCCGGGTGTGGCACAGTCCCTTCTGGAATCTGCGTCAGATCTCGGGCTGGATCTGGTGCTCCCTGTGGTGCCAGGCCCTACTCACTTTCCTCATGATCGGAATCTGAACCCTTCGGTGATAGATTTGGTCTTTCTTCCTGTGGCCAGGGGCGACGAGCTCAGGCCTGTGATTGATCTCAATCATCGGGGTGCGTCGGATCACGCCCCCCTGACCGTTGTTCTTCCCACCTCTAGGTTCCTCGTGGGGGCCTGGAAGCGGGTCATTAAACGGGACTCGGATGAGGAAGCTGCTTTCCTTGGCGAGGTCACAGAAGGGGTGGGGGCCTTGGTCTCTGCCCTGGACACCCCGGGAGTGGTTGAGGGGGCAGTTTCGGCTGTCTCCGAGATCATTTCCCGGGTGTGGGCCTCCCATTCCAAGGAGGCCTTCATCGTTGGTCGCTCCAAGCCCTGGTGGGGCCTGGAGTGCTCCGAGCTTATAGCCGCCCATCGCGCTGCTCCCTCACCGGAGTCGTGGAGGGCCTTCAGGGCTGCGTGTAAGCGCGCCAAACGTGTCTTCTTTGATGATTGCATCAAGGAGATTGCAACAGCTAACAAGCGTCCCTGGGACCTTATGGCCTGGGTTCAGCAGCAGAAGCTCCCCGCAGTGGAGGCTCTGTCCTATCAGGGCAGGCCCTGCCATGAACTCCCCGACCATGATGTCTGGGAGTGGTATCCCTTCCAGGCACCCGAGATGATGGAGGCGCTAGCCGCATGTTCCGGGCGCTCCTCTCCTGGGCCGGATCACATTACGTGGTCCCATCTTAAGGGTTTACTCAACCACCATCGCGTGCGCAAGTTCCTCCTCTCTGTGGCCAACGCCTGTGTTTGCGTGGGCTGTTGGCCCAGTCATTTCAAGGAGTCTACCTCGGTTATCATTCCGAAGCTGGGGAAGCCTTCTTACTCTACCCCCAAGATGTTCCGGCCTATTGTGCTGCTGAACACCATGGGGAACTTGTCGAGAAGATGATCTCGCGCCGTCTCCAGTTTGACTGCGTCAAATGGAACGTTTTTCATCCAAACCAGCTCGGGGGGATTTCCCAACGCTCTACGGAGGATGCTGGCTTGGTCCTTACCCATCTGGTTCATGCTGGGTGGGCAAAGGGTCTCAAGACTAGTGTGGTGGCCTTTGACATCGCGCAGTTCTTTCCTTCTCTCAATCATGATATGCTTCTTGCTATCATGCGCAAGTCCGGGCTGGCCCCTGAGCTGGTCCGGTTCTTTGCGTCTTACCTTGTGGGCCGCCGCACCTTGTACTCCTGGGGCGGTGTTCTCTCCGATCCTTTCGAGGCCGATGTGGGCGTGGGCCAGGGCTCTGCTCTGTCCCCCGTTCTCTCTGCCCTTTGCCTGGCTCCTCTGGTCTACTTGTTTTACCGGAGGGCTAGGGCCGCGGGTCTGTCTGTCGACATGCTTTTGTATGTCGACGATGGTACCCTGATTGTTCAGTCCAAGCTCTGGGCTGATAACATTGCTGCTCTGCAGCAGGCGTATGCTATTGTGCATGCCCTCTTTGTCGCTTTCGCACTCGTTCTTGAGCACGACAAGTCCGAGTTTTTCAACTTCTCCCGCAAGCCGGGGGACGATAATCCCGCCATTGACCTGGGCTTTGCCCCATTCACTGGCGATACTCCTCTGCGCCCTAAGCCGTTTTGGCGGTATCTGGGCTTTTATTTCGACCGTGCTCTGAATTTTAAGGAGCATGTTCGGTACTACACTACCAAGTCGTTCTCTACGGTTTGCGCCATGAGGATGCTGGGTAACTCTACCAGGGGCCTTCTTCCTGAGCAGAAGAGGCTCCTCTACCGTTCGTGTGTGTTGCCCATAGCTACCTATGGGTTTCGCCTCTGGTATCATGCTGGCCGCCCTAACAAGGGCATTCTGGCTCTCTTCACGCAGATGCAGCATCGCGCTGCCCTGTGGGTTACTGGTGCTTTTCGCACCGCTCCGACTGGCGCGGTAGAGGCCCTGGCAGGCCTCCTGCCTATTCGCCTTCATCTCCAGAAGCTTGCCAAGCGTACGATATATCGCGTGGCGACTCTGGGCTCCTCCCACCCCCTTAGGTCACTCTTAGGGAGGGAGTACAGCGGCGATGCGATCTCGCATCCCCGCTCTGTTGCTCTCATGGCCGAGGGTCACAAGCCCAAGGTCAAGAGCGCCGTCATGGAGATCCAGCAGGTTCTCCCCTCCCTTACCGAGTTGTTTGATGCGTTTGACGATGCAGCAAGACCCGGTCTCCATCTTCATGATCGATTTGATGACCGGATCACGATTCACTCTATTCCTCCCCGGGCTGATGACGAGGCCCGGAAGGCTTTTCTCTCTGACCTCGGCAGGTCTGTTCGACGTGCTGAGGAGGATGACCTTACACTCCGCGTGGCGGCTGGTTCGCACTGGCTTCCCGTGGTTGCGAGGCAGGCAGTTGCGGCTGCGTCTGTCTTCTATGGGCTCCCCTGCGTCCGTGAGACCAGGAGAGCTGCCGGTGTTGGAATTGGGTGTCCCGGTCGAGTGTGCAACCGGATGGCCTTGGCCATCTCGGTTACGCCATAACTGGTCGATGAGGTAAGCGTTCCTCCTTCTGTTCATTTTCCCTATATCGTATGACTTGTCGCTACATTTCTCCTCCAACATGTCATGTCACACTTGTGACATGACATGGTCTGTGCGTTGGTCTGTGCGCAGTATCTATAGATAGCGTAGTCTACAGAACTGTATATAAGCAGCGGACTTGGGATATCATTTCCCTTGTCTGCGTATCTCAATACATCGGCGCTTCCCTCGTTCACCAGGATCCTTTAGCATCCGAGTGGGACCCCCTTACACCGAAAATCTAGCAGCCGGGAGGGTGACGGCCCCTGATGCCGCTCTCCTTTCGGTTCGGTTGGGCCTCTCCATGGCGGTTGGCTATGGAGGGGCCTCTACCATTGTCCTGTACACGCATTCTGCGGGCTCTGTCTCGCGTGCGTTGGA
This sequence comes from Lepiota venenata, assembly GCA_004296355.1. Lineage (NCBI taxonomy): Eukaryota > Fungi > Basidiomycota > Agaricomycetes > Agaricales > Agaricaceae > Lepiota > Lepiota venenata. Next base: position 1,050,903 of record RCFS01000010.1, read on the forward strand.
CCCGTCAGTTCACGCTGGCCAGGCTCACTCCCTGGCAGTGTGCCGCCTTCTTGATGAGTGGTTCTCTGCGGACCCCGCTCATCGCCTAGTCTTCTGGGTTGTGCCCTTAAAGCACAAGTTCCCTATGTTATCCGAGGCCATTCGGCAGGCCAAGGATCTCGTTGTTGCTGCGGGGCCTAGGCCCCAAACTTCCATTGACTCCCTGAGGGCCAAGGCCACACGGGAGGTTTGCGACCAATGGGTGAACATGTTCCGTTCACCCAGGTATCGGGGCTCCAGTTTCCTGGACCTCATAGGGGGCAATGACAAGCCCCTCAGGCCCACGTACCATAAGTTTGGTGCGTGGATTCCTGGCTTTGGTGGCTCGCCCGGCGAATTTGCTCGGGCATGTCGTACACTCACTGGCCATGCCCCCATTGGGGAGTACCGTGCCAGGTTTCATCCTACCGAGCCGCGAGGCTGCAGTTGTGGGGCCCGTCTTCAGACAAGGCATCACATCTTCGTGTCCTGTCCGGACTATCACCGGTTGCGAGGTTTCCCAACTTGTATGGGCCATGTAACCATGTTCTTCAACATGAATCCCTCAGCTTTCATGTTTGAGACCCAAGCTCCCCCTCGGGGGGGTGTCGGGTAACTGCCTGGTGGCCGTTGGGTTAGCCCCCGACTGCCTGGCAGTGGCCCAGTTGGTCAATCCCCCTCGTTGCCCCTGGGTGGCAGGCGTAGGGACTTAGGGTGAATTGACACCTCAGCCCCCTAGGGGGCACAACCCTCTGTAAGCTGTTGGGCGACCGTAGGGGCCTGCTGCGAAATGACGCATACTGCCCCCCGCCAGGGGGGCAGGGGACCCTTGGCACCCAGCATTTCTGGGCCGTGCTCGCGTCTGTGTGTGCCCATATCTCCCGTTCCCTCTTGGTTGATTGAGAGCGGTCTTTCAGGTTGTGGCGCCTTTAATGCCATCTTTCGCTATGTTTGTATTGTCAGATGCGGACTTCTTATTAGTTATGTCTTTAACTAGTAGGCGTGGACTGCGTTCGGGCACCACGTTAAATATATTGATTCAAAAAAAAAAAAAAAAAAAAAAAAAGATAACAAGTCTGGGATCCAAGTGGCCAAGATTCCGGAGCATCATGGGAGGATGAAGCACCTGGACCTTCGATTTTACTGGCTTCGAGATGCTGTGGAGGCAGGATCCATTAATCCAGTGTATGTGCCAACCACTGAGCAGGTAGCTGACATTTTGACCAAGGCAGTTGGGGTGCCTACTGTGGAGTTCACAGTGCTACTGCTGGGTCTGAGTCGAGCTGGGTGATGTGTGAGGACATGTCAGATCAGGGGGGTGTGTTAGGAGTGCTCTGGCAGTCCTGTGGACTTGTGTTGTGGTTTGTGGACTTGTAGATAGCACAGGACGCTTAGATCAGTAGGTCATGTGATCAGGTAGTGTAGTTGCACCTGTGGACGAGTTTGGGACTTCTAGTCTCTCACAGCTGTCCACAGGTGAGTAGTTTAGCTACTTAGAGTCCTAGTCTCTCATAGCTGTCCACAGCTTGTCCCTTTGTTTCTAGCTCAGTTCTCTGCCTAATTGATTCGTTCTTTCGCTGTTAGGACTCCTCAGCGGTCCCCCGACGTTCCTGCTTCAACAACCACATTACATGGTCCCACCTCAAGAGCTTACTCAACCACTTTCGGGTGCACGAGTTCCTCCTCTCTGTGGCTAACGCTTGCGTTTGTGTGGGCTGTTGGCCCAGTCACTTCAAGGAGTCTACCTCGGTTATCATACCAAAGCCGGGGAAGCCCTCCTACTCTACCCCCAAGATGTTCCGGCCTATTGTGCTGTTGAACACCATGGGGAAACTTGTCAAGAAGATGATCTCGCGCCATCTCCAGTTTGACTGCGTCAGATGGAGCGTTTTTCATCCAAACCAGCTCGGGGGGATTTCCCAACGCTCTACGGAGGATGCTGGCTTGGTCCTTACCCATCTGGTTTGTGCCGGGTGGGCGAAGGGTCTCAGGACTAGCGTGGTGGCTTTTGACATTGCGCAGTTCTTTCCTTTCCTAAACCATGATATGCTCCTTGCTATCATGCGCAAGTCCGGGCTGGCCCCTGAGCTGGTCCGGTTCTTTGCGTTTTACCTTGTGGGCTGCCGTACCTCATATTCCTGGGGCGGTGTGCTCTCCAATCCTTTCGAGGCCAATGTGGGGGTGGGCCAGGGCTCTGCCCTGTCCACTGTCCTCTCTGCCCTTTGTCTGGCTCCTTTGGTTTACTTGTTTTACCGGAGGGCCAGGGCTGCGGGTCTGTCTGTTGACATGCTTTTGTATGTTGATGACGGTACCCTTATTGTTCAGTCCAAGCTCTGGGCTGACAACATTGCTGCTTTGCAGCGGGCGTACGCAATTGTGCATGCTCTCTTTGTCGCTTTTGCACTCGTTCTTGAGCACAACAAGTCCGAGTTTTTCAACTTCTCCTGCAAGCTGGGGGATGACAATCCTGCCATTGACCTGGGCTTTGCCCCGTTCACTGGCGATACTCCTCTGTGCCCTAAGCCATTTTGGCAGTACCTGGGCTTTTTACTTTGACCGTGCTCTGAATTTTAAGGAGCATGTTCGTTACTACACTACCAAGTCGTTCTCTATGGTTCGCGCCATGAGGATGCTGGGTAACTCTACCAGGGGTCTTCTTCCTGAGCAGAAGAGGCTCCTCTACCATTTGTGTGTGTTGTGCTAGATTTTCACCGTAGGGGTAACCTGCTCGGATGCTGATGGATCCTAGTGAACGGAGGAAGCAGCAATGTATTGAGATACGCGGACAAAGGGGAAACAACCCCCGGTCTGCTGCTTATATACAATCCTGTACACTACGCTATCTATAGACAAAGTGCACAGACCAGTGCACAGACCATGTCACGTCACACTTGTGACGTGACATAGTGAGAGAGAAAGGTAGCTACACATTGTACGACATAGGGGAAATGAACAGGAGATGGAACACTTACCTCATTGACCAGTTACGGTGTAACCGAGATGGCCGAGACCATTCGGTTGCACACTCGACCAGGACACCCAATTCCAACATGTTGCCCATAGCTACCTATGGGTTTTGCCTCTGGTATCATGCTGGCTGCCCTAACAAGGGCGTTCTGGCTCTCTTCACGCAGATGCAGCGTCGCACTGCCCTGTGGGTTACTGGTGCTTTTCGCACCTCTCCAACTGGAGCGGTAGAGGCCCTCGCGGGCCTCCTGCCTATTCGTCTTTATCTCCAGAAGCTTGCCAAGCATACGATATATCGCATGGCGACTCTGGGTTCCTCCCACCCCCTTAGGTTGCTCTTGGGGAGGGAGTACAGCGGCGATGCGACCCTGCATCCCCGTTCCATTGCTCTCATGGCCGAGGGTCACAAGCCCAAGGTCAGGAGCGCTGTCATGGAGATCCTGCTAGATTTTCGGTGTAGGGGGGTCCCACTCGGATGCTAAGGGATCCTGGTGAACAAGGGAAGCGCCGATGTATTAAGATACGCGGACAAGGGAAATGATATCCCAAGTCCGCTGCTTATATACAGTTCTGTAGACTACGCTATCTATAGATACTGCGCACAGACCAATGCACAGACCATGTCATGTCACAAGTGTGACGTGACATGTTGGAGGAGAAATGTAGTGACAAGTCATACGATATAGGGAAAATGAACAGAAGGAGGAATGCTTACCTCGTCGACCAGTTATGGCGTAACCGAGATGGCCGAGACCATCCGGTTGCACACTCGACCGGGACACCCAATTCCAACAGATCCAGCAGGTTCTCCTCTCCCTTACCGAGGCGTTTGATGCATTTGACGATGCAGCAAGACCTGGTCTCCACCGCTGGGCCTTTCCATGGCGGTTGGCTATGGAGGGGCCTCTACTATTGTCCTATACATGCATTCTGCGGGCTCTGTCTCGCGTGCGTTGGACCCTTCGGTTCACGCTGGCCAGGCTCACTCCCTGGCGGTGTGCCGCCTTCTTGACGAGTGGTTTTCTGCGGACCCTGCTTGTCGCCTAGTCTTCTGGGTTGTGCCCTTGAAGCACAAGTTCCCTGTGTTATCCGAGGCCGTTCGGCAGGCCAAGGATCTTGTTGTTGCCGCGGGGCCTAGGCCCCAAACTTCCATTGACTCCCTGAGGGCCAAGGCCACACGGGAGGTTTGCGACCAATGGGTGGACATGTTTCATTCACCCAGGTATCGGGGCTCCAGTTTCCTGGACCTCATAGGGGGCAATGACAAGCCCCTCAGGCCCACGTACCACAAGTCTGGTGCGTGGATTCCTGGCTTTGGAGGCTCGCCTGGCGAATTTGCCTGGGTGTGTTGTACATTCACTGGCCACACCCCTATTGGGGAGTACCATGCCAGGTTTCATCCTACCGAGCCACAAGGCTGCAGTTGTGGGGCCCGTCTTCAAATGAGGCACCACATCTTTGTGTCCTGTCTGGACTACCACCGGTTGCGAGGTTTCCCGACTTGTACGGGCCATGTAACCATGTTCTTCAACATGAATCCCTCAGCTTTCATGTTTGAAACCCAGGCTCCCCCTCAGGGGGGTGTCGGGTAGCTGCCTGGTGGCCATTGGGTTAGCCCCCGACTGCCTGGCAGTGGCCCAGTTGGTCATTCTCCCTCACTTCGGTGGGCGTAGGGATTTAGGGTGAATTGACACCTCAGCCCCCTAGGGGGCACAACCCTCTGCAAGCTGCCGGGCGACTGTAGGGGCCTGCTACGAAATGACGCATACTGCCCCCCACCAGGGGGGCAGGGGACCCTTGGCACCCAGCATTTCTGGGCCGCGTTCTTGTTTATGCACTCCCCCATCTCCCGTTCCCTCTTGGTTGATCGAGAGCGGTCTTTTAGGTTGCGGCGCCTTTAATGCCAGAAACTTTGTGTTTGTACTCGTCTAGTATGGACTTCTTATTAGTTTGTTTTAACTAGTAGGCGTGGACTGCGTTCGGGCACCACGTTAAATAAATTTGATTTAAAAAAAAAAAAAAACAAAAAAAAAAGACCCGGTCTCCGCCTTCGTGATCGGTTTGATGACCAGATCACAATTCACTCTATTCCTCCCTGGGCTGATGATGAGGCCCGGAAGGCTTTTCTCTCTGACCTTGGCAAGTCTGTTTGACGTGCTGAGGGGGATGACCTTACGCTCCGCGTGGCAGCTGGTTCACACTGGCTTCCCATGGCGGCAAGGCAGGCAGTTGCGGCTGCGTCTGTCTTCTATGGGCTCTCCTGTGTCCGTGAGACCAGGAGGGCTGCCGGGAGGGTGACGGCCCCCGATGCTGCTCTCCTCTTGGTTTGTCTGGGCCTCTCCATGGCAGTTGGCTATGGTGGGGCCTCTACTATTGTCCTTTATATGCATTCTGTGGGCTCTGTCTCGCATGCATTGGACCCTTCGGTTCATGCTGGCCAGGCTCACTCCCTAGCAGTGTGCCGCCTTCTTGATGAGTGGTTCTCTGCAGACCCTGCTCATCTGTTAAAGTTTGCCCAGCTACACCTTGTCTTATCTTATCTTATCACACTCCCTTATCTTATCACTCTTTATCTCCCCTCTATCTCCTAATCTCCTCACTATCTCCACTCCTTTGTTCCCCTTATGGTAGTGTCCTTGTCCCACTTATGGTAGCTCCATTGTTCTCCTATTAGGGTAGGTAGTGCACAGACCATTTCCTGTATGTATATATAGGAGTGTCCCTCCACCCCAATCCTACAAAACCTTTCCTCCCATCAGTGTTTGTGTCAGTGTTTGAGTCATTCCTTCTATCACTCCTTCCTCAATATCTCCTATCATCCTCACTTCTCTCTCTCTCTTTTGTGTCTTCCTACCCTCTCCCACTGTCATATTCCAACATCATCGCCTAGTGTTCTGGGTTGTGCCCTTGAAGCACAAGTTTGTTGAAGCAGGAATGTCGGGGGACTGCTGAGGAGTCCTAACAGCGAAAGAACGAATCGATTAAGCAGAGAACTGAGCTAGAAACAAATGGACAAGCTGTGGACAGCTGTGAGAGACTAGAACATTAAGTAGCTAAACTACTTACCTGTGGACAGCTGTGAGAGACTAGAAGTCCCAAACTCGTCCACAGGTGCAACTACACTACCTGATCACATGACATGTTGATCTAAGTGTCCTGTGCTATCTACAAGTCCACAAACCACAACACAAGTCCACAGGACTGCCAGAGCACTCCTAACAAAGTTCCCTATGTTATCTGAGGCCATTCGGCAGGCCAAGGATCTCGTTGTTGCTGTGGGGCCTAGGCCCCAAACTTCCATCAACTCCCTGAGGGCCAAGGCCACACGGGAGGTTTGTGACCAATGGGTGAACATGTTTCGTTCACCCAGGTATCGGGGTTCCAGTTTCCTGGACCTCATTGGGGGCAATGACAAGCCCCTCAGGCCCACGTACCACAAGTCTGGTGTGTGGATCCCTGGCTTTGGTGGCTCACCCGGCGAATTTGCCTGCGCGTGTCGTACATTCACTGGCCACACCCCTATTGGGGAGTACCGTGCCAGGTTTCATCCTACCGAGCCGCAAGGCTGCAGTTGTGGGGCCCATCTTCAAACGAGGCACCACATCTTCGTGTCCTGTCCGGACTACCACCGGTTGCGAGGTTTCCCGACTTGTACGGGCCATGTAACCATGTTCTTCAACATGAATCCTTCAGCTTTCATGTTTGAGCCCCAAGCCCCCCCTCGGGGGGGTGTCAGGTAACTGCCTGGTGGCCGTTGGGTTAGCCCCCAACTGCCTGGCAGTGGCCCAGTTGGTCAATCCCCCTTGTCGCCTTCAGGCGGCGGGCGTAGGGACTTAGGGTGAATCAACACCTCAGCCCCTGAGGGGGCACAACCCTCTGTAAGCTGTCGGGCGACTGTAGGGGCCTGCTGTGAATTGACACATACTGCCCCCCTGACGGGGGGCAGGGGACCCTTGGCACCCAGCATTTCTGGGCAGTGTTCTCGTCTACGCTCGCCCATATCTCCCGTTCCCTCTCGGTTGATTGAGAGCGGTCTTTCAGGTTGTGGCGCCTTTAATGCCAAGCCTCTTTATGTTTGTATTGTCGGATACAGACTTCTTATTAGTTATGTCTTTAACTAGTGAGCATGGACTGCGTTCGGGCACCATGTAAAATATATTTGATTTAAAAAAAAAAAAAGAGGTCAAGTTTGCTGGCAACACTGAGGATCCTGGTTTTCGCACTCTCAAGGCTGCATTTAGTGGCCCAGATGGTCCTAGGTGGCAGACAGCCTGCAATGACCAGATGTCATCTCTGCTAGGCAACCACACCTGGGACATCGTCGAATTGCCTCCTGGCAAGACAGCTATTGACTGTGGGTGGGTATTTCGAGTCAAGCTCAATCCTGATGGCTCTGTGGAATGCTACAAGTCCAGGTTGGTTGCTAAAGGCTACTCTCAGCGTCCTGGCTTCAATTTCAACGAGGTCTTTGCCCCTACCTACAGGCCTGCCTCCCTGAGGCTCATTCTTGCTCTGGCAGCCAAGGAGGGCTACCAGCTTCGTTCTGTTGATATCTCCTCTGCTTTCCTCTATGGTGGTGACTTGGATGAGGAGATCTACATGAGGCAGCCTGAGAGATATCACGAGGGAGGTCCTAACATGGTCTGTAGGCTGAGGAAGTCGCTCTATGGCCTCAAGCAGGCAGCCAGGCAGTGGAACAAGAAGCTTCACTCAGTTTTTGATGCTCTAGGCTACACCAGGCTCAAGTCAGACAGCTCTGTGTACATCTACCAGAAGGGTGAAGTCCGAGTTCTTGCTCCCATTTTCATTGATGACATTACTCTCATCTCGAAGAGCACCTCAGCCATGGACAGGACAGTCTCAGAGCTTGAGAAGCACTTCCAACTTCGAGATTTAGGCCCCACCACTTTCCTTCTCAACATCCAGATCACTCAGGACCTTCCCAATTGCACCATATCCCTCTCCCCAAGCTCACTATGTCGACTCTATGCTCAACCGGTTCCATATGGACGATTGTAACCCTGTGAAGACACCTATGGCTCCAGGACTGGACTTGTGCAATCTCGAGGTCACTCCTGAGGAGCAGGAACAGATGAGATCCATTCCCTATCTCAGTGCAGTGGGCTCCCTGCAGTATCTGGCCACTATGACTCGTCCAGATATCGCTTATGTGGTCTCCTACCTTGGCAGGTTCAATCACAAGCCTGGGCTTCAGCACTGGGCTGCTGTGAAGCATCTATTTCGCTATCTGAAGGGTACAGCTGACTACCAGCTCGTCTACAGAGGCTCTGATGACCAGGAGCTGTTTGTGACTTACTCTGATGCTTCCCATGGCGATTGCAAGGAGACAGGTCGAGCTACAGGTGGATATGTGACTCTGGTGGGTGGTGGAGCTGTAGGATGGTCCTCAAAGTGTCAGAGCTTTGTTACACTGTCCACTACTGAGGCTGAGTATGTGGCAGCTGTTGAGGCTGGCAAGGAGATCCACTGGATGAGGAACATTCTGTCTGAGATTGGCCACATTATTCCTTTCCCCTCGACTCTACATGTGGATAACAAGTCTGGGATCCAAGTGGCCAAGAATCCAGAGCACCATGGGAGGATGAAGCACCTGGACCTTCGATTTTACTGGCTTCGAGATGCTGTGGAGGCAGGATCCATTAATCCAGTGTATGTGCCAACCACTGAGCAGGTAGCTGACATTTTGACCAAGGCAGTTGGGGTGCCTACTGTGGAGTTCACAGTGCTACTGCTGGGTCTGAGTCGAGCTGGGTGATGTGTGAGGACATGTCAGATCAGGGGGGTGTGTTAGGAGTGCTCTGGCAATCCTATGGACTTGTGTTGTGGTTTGTGGACTTGTAGATAGCACAGGACGCTTAGATCGACATGTCATGTGATCAGATAGTGTAGTTGCACCTGTGGACGAGTTTGGGACTTCTAGTCTCTCACAGCTGTCCACAGGTGAGTAGTTTAGCTACTTAGAGTTCTAGTCTCTCACAGCTGTCCACAGCTTGTTCCCTTGTTTCTAGCTCAGTTCTCCACCTAATCGATTCTTTTCTTCGCTGTTAGGACTCCTCAGCAGTCCCCCGACGTTCCTGCTTCAACAGAACTGCCCTGGAGAACGGTTTGCTCTGCTCCCTCAACGTGCTCCAAGGAGAGCGATGAAGTGATTGGTGCTCTGCTCCATCCGGAGTGGACATGTATGGTCCTGCCCAAGGTTGGCAACCTGAGTCTGTGGGTTATGGCCTATGTCCATAACCGGCTTAAGCCTCTCCAGCCCACGTTTAGACGCAACCTGGTAGATAATTGTGATCTGTTGCTTCTGTCCCTGTTTTTTGGGGGGGAGCCGATCCATCTTCTGAACGTCTATTCTGACGACAGGCACACTGCCATCAGGCTTCTCTTGGGAGGCTTGGCGGATGAGCTTCCCCCTCTGTTCTATATGGGGGGTGACTTTAACTGTCACTCGCACATGTGGGATCCTGATAGGATCCCGCACCCAGGTGTGGCGCAGTCCCTTCTGGAAGCTGCATCGGATCTTGGGCTGGATCTGGTACTTCCTATAGTGCCGGGCCCTACCCACTTCTCTCACGATTGTAATCTGAACCCCTCGGTTATAGATTTGGTCTTCCTTCCTGTGGCCAGGGGCAATGAGCTCAGGCCCACTATTGATGTCGATCATCGGGGTGCGTCGGATCACGCTCCCCTGACCGTTGTTCTTCCCACCTCCAGGTTCCTTGCGGGGGCCTGGAAGCGGATTATTAAACAGGACTTGGATGAGGAAGCTGCCTTCCTCAGTGAGGTTGCAGAAGGGGTGGGGGCCCTGGTCTCCGCCCTGGACACCCCGGAGGTGGTTGAGAGGGCAGTTCTTACCATCTCTGAGATCATTTCCCAGGCGTGGGCCTCCCACTCGAAGGAGGCCTTCATTGTCGGTCGCTCCAAGCCCTGGTGGGGCCCAGAGTGCTCCAAACTCATTGCTGCCCACAGTGCTGCTCCCTCCCCGGAGTCGTGGCAGGCTTTTAGGGCTGCGTGCAAATGTGCCAAACGTGTCTTCTTCGATGCTCGCATCGCAGAGATAGCTACTGCTAACAAGCGTCCCTGGGACCTCATGGCCTGGGTTCAGCAACATAAGCTCCCTGTGGTGGAGGCTCTGTCCTATCAGGGCAGGCCCTGCCACGACCTCCCGGATTTGTTCCGGGCCCTTCATGGCACCTACAATGCGGCTTCTGGCCATGCTTGTGATCCATCTGTGCTGGACAAACTCCCCGACCACAATGTCAGGGAGTGGTACCCTTTTCATGTTGAAGCAGGAATGTCGGGGGACTGCTGAGGAGTCCTACCAGCAAAAGAACGAATCGATTAGGCAGAGAACTGAGCTAGAAACAAAGGGACAAGCTGTGGACAGCTGTGAGAGACTAGGACTCTAAGTAGCTAAACTACTCACCTGTGGACAGCTGTGAGAGACTAGAAGTCCCAAACTCGTCCACAGGTGCAACTACACTACCTGATCACATGACATGTTGATCTAAGCATCCTGTGCTATCTACAAGTCCACAAACCACAATACAAGTCCACAGGACTGCCAGAGCACTCCTAACAAACTCTGCAAGTCCTCAGTGCATTCCTAACATTTCAGGCACCCGAGATGATGGAGACGTTAGCCGCCTGCTCTGGGCGCTCTTCTCCAGGCCCGGACCACATTACATGGTCCCACCTCAAGAGTTTACTCAACCACTATCATGTGCGCGAGTTTCTCCTCTCTGTGGCCAACACCTGCGTTCACGTGGGCTACTGGCCCAGTCACTTCAAGGAGTCTACCTCAGTCATCATACCAAAGCCAGGGAAGCCCTCTTACTCTACCCCCAAGATGTTCTGGCCTATTGTGCTGCTGAACACCATGGGGAAACTTGTTGAGAAGATGATCTCACGCCATCTCCAATTTGACTGCGTCAAGTGGAACGTCTTTCATCCAACCCAGCTCGGGGGGATTTCCCAACGCTCTACGGAGGATGCTGGCTTGGTCCTTACCCATCTGGTTTGCGCCAGGTGGGCAAAGGGTCTCAAGACTAGCATGGTGGCTTTTGACATCGCACAGTTCTTCCCTTCTCTCAACCATGATATGCTTCTGGCTATCATGCGCAAGTCCGGGCTGGCCCCTGAGCTAGTCTGGTTCTTTGCATCTTACCTTGTGGGCCGCCATACCTCGTATTCCTGGGGCGGCATGCTCTCCAATCCTTTCAAGGCCGATGTGGGGGTGGGCCAGGGCTCTGCCCTGTCCCCCGTCCTCTCTGCCCTTTGTCTGGCTCCGCTGGTCTACTTGTTTTACCGGAGAGCCAGGGCCGCGGGTCTGTCTGTTGACATGCTTTCGTATGTTGATGACGGTACCCTGATTGTTCAGTCCAAGCTCTGGGCTGACAATGTTGCTGCTCTGCAGCAGGTGTATGCCATTGTGCATGCCCTTTTTGTTACTTTTGCACTCATTCTTGAACACAACAAGTCCGAGTTCTTCAACTTCTCCCGCAAGCCGGGGGATGATAACCCTGCCATTGACCTGGGCTTTGCCCTGTTCACTGGCAACACCCCTCTGCGCCCTAAGCCGTTTTGGTGGTATCTGGGCTTTTACTTTGACTGTGCTCTGAATTTCAAGGAGCATGTTTGATATTACACTACCAAGTCGTTCTCTACGGTTCATGCCATGAGGATGCTCGGTAACTCTATCAGGGGCCTTCTTCCTGAGCAGAAGATGCTCCTATACCACTCGTGTGTGTTGCCCATAGCTACCTATGGGTTTCGCCTCTGGTATCATGCTGGCCACCCTAATAAAGGCGTTTTGGCTCTCTTCATGCAGATGCAGCGTCGCGCTGCTCTGTGGGTTACTGGTGCTTTTTGCACCTCTCCGACTGGAGCGGTAGAGGCCCTCACGGGCCTTCTGCCTATTTGTCTTCACCTCCAGAAGCTCACCAAGTGTACGATATATCGCGTGGCAACTCTGTTGAATGTGCTCCAGACAGTCAGTAAGTAGATGTACTTAGTCATATTCCTAATATGGACTGTGGGAAGTAGTCACGTGATGTGTAGTGAACTTTGCCTGTGGGTACACTTGTAATGCTTAGTCTTTTATGAGTGCCCACAGGTGAGTAACATATTAGTTCTCTTTAATACAGTCTTTTATGAGTGCCCACAGCTGCTAGGACTTCCTTATAAGTCTGTTAGAAACAAAGCAGTGGTTGACTTATAGAGAAGTCCTAGCAGCTGTGGGCACTCGTAAAAGACTGTATTAAAGAGAGCTAATATGTTACTCACCTGTGGGCACTCGTAAAAGACTAAGCATTACAAGTGTACCCACAGGCAAAGTTCATTACACATCACGTGACTACTTCCCACAGTCCAGATTAGGAATATGACTAAGTACATCTACTTACTGACTGTCTGGAGCACATTCAACAAAGTCAACCACTGCTCTGTTTCTAACACAAACGCAGTCCACGCCTACTAGTTAAAGACATAACTAATAAGAAGTCTGTATTCGACAATACAAACATAAGAGAATTCAGCATTAAAGGCGCCGCAACCTGAAGGACCGCTCTCGATCAACCAAGAGGGAACAGGAGATATGGGAGCGCGTAAACAAGAACGCAGCCCAGAAATGCTGGGTGCCAAGGGTCCCCTGCCCCTCTCATGGGGGGCAGTATGCGTCAATTCGCAGCAGGCCCCTACAGTTGCCCAACAGCTTGCAGAGGGTTGTGCCCCCTAGGGGGCTGAGGTGTCAATTCACCCTAAGTCCCTACACCCACCACCCGGAGGCAGCGAGGGGGATTGACCAACTGGGTCACTTCCAGGCAGTCGGGGGCTAACCCAACGGCCACCAGGCAGTTACCCAACGCCCCCCCGAGGGGGGGCTTGGGGCTCAAACATGAAAGCTGAGGGATTCATGTTGAAGAACATGGTTACGTGGCCCGTACAGGTCGGGAAACCTTGTAACCGGTGGTAGTCTGGACAGGACACGAAGATGTGGTGCCTCGTTTGAAGGTGGGCCCCACAACTGCAGCCTTGTGGCTCGGTAGGATGAAACCTGGCATGGTACTCCCCAATAGGGGCGTGACCAGTGAACATATGACACACCCGGGCAAATTCGCTAGGCGAGCCACCAAAGCCAGGGATCCATGCACCAGACTTGTGGTACGTGGGCCTGAGGGGCTTGTCATTCATTGCTTCTTGTTCTGGTACTCCCATCAGTGCCAGCACAGCCACAACACTCCTCCTCACCAAAACTCGTTTTTTGCTGCAAGCACCTGTTGGATCTTCGTGTTGGAATATGACAGTGGGAGAGGGTAGGAAGACACAAAAAAGAGAGAGAGAGATGAGGATGATAGGAGATATTGAGGAAGGAGTGATAGAAGGAATGACTCAAACACTGACACAAACACTGATGGGAGGAAAGGTTGTAGGATTGGGGTGGAGGGACACTCCTATATATACATACAGGAGATGGTCTGTGCACTACCTACCCTAATAGGAGAACAATGGAGCTACCATAAGTGGGACAAGGACACTGCAATAAGGGGAACAAAGGAGTGGAGATAGTGAGGAGATTAGGAGATAGAGGGGAGATAAAGAGTGATAAGATAAGGGAGTGTGATAAGATAAGATAAGACAAGGTGTAGCTGGGCAAACTTCAACACTTCGATCCAGAAGTACCCTACTATGCCCTCAACAAGGGCCTCTGTGCTAGATTTTCACTGTAGGGGGTAACCTACTCGGATGCTGAGGGATCCTAGTGAATGGAGGAAGCGGCAATGTATTGAGATATGCGGACAAAGGGGAAACAACCCCCGGTCCGCTGCTTATATACAATCCTGTACACTATGCTATCTATAGACAAAGTGCACAGACCAGTGCACAGACCATGTCACGTCACAAGTGTGACGTGACATAGTGAGAGAGAAAGGTAGCTACACATTGTACGACATAGGGGAAATGAACAGAAGATGGAACACTTACCTTGTTGACCAGTTATGGCATAACCGAGATGGCTGAGACCATTCGGTTGCACACTCGACCGGGACACCCAATTCCAACACTCTGACCAACTCCGAGGGGGGAGGGCGGATCGTGGCAGATCTTCCGCTGCGGGCCAACCTTCCCCTGGTGATCTGCTGGATACTCTCCAGTCCCCCATGCCCAGGCATCCCCCTGGCCCTCGGTCCCAAGTGGATGACTTGATGGCAGGTGCTCATGAGCCCCTCCCAGCCGCCCCTGGCCTCTCTTTTCTCGATGATGGGTCCGCCGCCGTCGAATCACTCCCGGAAGATAGGACCCCCACCAGGCCCGTTCGACCCGACTCCAGGGCTTCCAAACGCCCCCAATCTGCTGCAGGATCCAATGATGACGATGATATGTCCAATGCCTCAGGTTCTCACCCAGCCGACGCCTCTGGTGGCAGTCTGTTTGCCCCGCCACCAGTTTCCCCTCTTTGTTTGGAGGCCCCTCCTTTGGATGGGCCGGGATCGGCTTTAGCTGCGATAGGGCAGTCGCTCAGAGTGGCCAATGGTTGGCTACACAAGAGGGGCCGGGGTCTCGACCTCGGTGACCCTGAGACCACCGAGCTCTTCAGGGCTGTGAGCAACACCCTGGAGACAATGTCTCGTGTGGGTCTGCTGGATGTTCCAGTGAACTGCATGTCTACGGCCACCCTTCGGGGGCTTATGGCCAGGACCATTGTCTGGGGCATCGCTGATGTCCCCCCCCTCCATCCGTCAGGGGATGGGTGATGCTCCCTCTGGGGGTGCTGCCCCTCTGCTGGGTGACTCTATGGATCTGGCACCGGATATGGCCCCAGACCCCTCTGTTGCTGGGTCGGCTCCCAAACCCCCTCCTGCTCAGCAGGATAAGGGCAAAGGAAAGGCCCCAGCCCCTCCTCCTCCCTTGGGGGGAGCCCAGAGTGCTGCTGCTGCCTCGAGGCCTGGTCCTTCACAGGCCGGCACCTCCTCGGGCAACGCCTCTGCAAAGGGGCGCACCTATGCGGTGGCGGCCAAGTTTCCACTTGGTCCACCCCCTAAGGTCAATGAGGCCACCAAGCCAAATGTGCGGAAGCGTTCATTTGCGCAGGTCGCCAAGGGATCGCCTCCCCCTTTGAGGGATGCCTCCGCCCAGGTCGCTGCTATTGCAGCCATGGTGAAGGCGTTCCCTCATCTCACCCTGGAGCAGATTGCCCACACCATTGGTAAGGGTGGTCCTGCTTCCCCTACTCCCTCTTCCTCCTCGCAGCGCAAGCCCAAGCGCCCGAGGATGACTACTGCTGGCCCCTCTCGGCGCCAGGTCCTTATCATCTTTCATAGCGACAAGCCCGCCCTGAGGGATCTTTCCAACATGAATGGGGCCGTCAATCGTGCCCTTGAAGTGGCTAAGTCTCCTCTTGTCATCACACAGGTTTTGCCTGCATACGATGGATATTCACTGGCGACAAACGACATTGCCAAGGACGCCGACATGACCCTCATCTCTGGATGGGCGTCACATTACTTTCCCCAGGGGTCTAGACCCCAGACTACCGTCCCATCGTCCAAGTCCTTTATGAGGGTTTGTGATGTCCCTTGTCTTGGTCCCAACAGCCAGGTCATCGACCGCCAGGCATTCGAGAACATTATGCGGCAGTCCTCTCACCAGGGCTTCCAATTCCTCGTTGGCCCACCCCGGGTCAAACGCAACTCTGCCCACTCCGATTCATGCATGGTGTGGTTTGAAATCTGGGACTCTGGCACGGGTTCCGTTGCTTGCCAGATGGTTGACCGTTCATTGGCTGTCAGTACTCGAGCTTGCCCTATCAGGGCCGCCAAACCTCGACAGGGCGTGTTTCTCTGCCAGCGTTGCTGGAAGTGGGGTCATACCTCTCAAGTATGCAAGGCCCGGTTCACCATGTGCCCCCTCTGTGGCGAGCCTCACTCTGAGGCTAACCACCGTGCCATGGCTGGGTGCTGTAAGGCCCACAAGGGCAAGAACCCTTCTCCTGCCACCCCTGAGGGCGAGCCATGCCCTCACCCCCCTCACTGCCGCAACTGTAGCGGCGAACACGCTCCCTATGACAGGGACTGCCCTTGGTGGGCCAAACGGTATGATGCCGAATGGTTCCGCAAGCAGTATCATGAGGTAAGGTCCAGGCAAACCTCGCCTCGCACTTCCGCTAACTCACGGCCTCCTCATGCCTAGGACAACTAGTGTACAGGAGATCCGGGTTTTTTCACAAAATGTCAATCGTAGTTACGCGCTAGTTGATGTACACCTGGAAACTCTCAAATTTGATTTTGATGTTCTCTTTTTCCAAGAGCTGCCCTGGAGGATGGTTCGCTCTGCCCCCTCAAGGTGCTCCAAGGAGGGCGATGACGTAATTGGTGCTCCACTCCATCCGGAGTGGACATGTATGGTCCCGCCCAAGGTTGGTGACCTAAATCTGAGGGTTATGGCCTATGTCCATAACTGGCTTAAGCCTCTCTGGCCCACATTCAGACACAATCTGGTAGACAATTGTGATCTGCTGCTTCTGTCCCTATTTCTCGGGGGGGAGCCGATCCATCTTCTGAACGTCTATTCTGATGACAGGCACACTGCCATCAGGCTTCTCTTGGGAGGCTTGGCAGATGAACTTCCCCCTCTGTTCTATATGGGGGGTGACTTTAACTGTCACTTGCGTGTGTGGGATCCTGATCGGATCCCACACCTGGGTGTGGCGCAGTCCCTTCTGGAAGCTGCGTCAGACCTTGGGCTGGATCTGGTGCTTCCCATAGTGCCGGGCCCTACCCACTTCCCGCACGATCGTAATCTGAACCCGTCGGTTATAGATTTGATCTTTCTTCCTGTGGCCAGGGGCGATGAGCTCAGGCCCACTATTGATTTCGATCACCGGGGCACGTCGGATCATGCTCCCCTGACCATTGTTCTTCCCACCTCTAGGTTCCTTGCGGGGGCCTGGAAGCAGGTCATTAAACAGGACTTGGATGAGGAAGCTGCCTTCCTCGGCGAGGTTGCAGAAGGGGTGGGGGCCTTGGTCTCTGCCCTGGACACCCCGGAGGTGGTTGAGAGGGCGGTTTTGGCCATCTCTGAGATCATTTCCTGGGCGTGGGCTTCCCACTCCAGGGAGGCCTTCATCGTCGGTCGCTCCAAGCCCTGGTGGGGTCCAGAGTGCTCTGAGCTTATTGCCACCCACCGTGCCGCTCCTTTCCCAGAGTCATGGCAGGCTTTTAGGGCTGCGTGCAAGCACGCCAAACATGTCTTCTTCGATGCCCGCATCGCTGAGATTGCTACAGCTAACAAGCATCCCTGGGACCTTATGGCCTGGGTTCAGCAGCGTAAGCTCCCTGCGGTGGAGGCTCTGTCCTATCAAGGCAGGCCCTGCCACAACCTCCCAGACTTGTTCTGGGCCCTTCACGGTACTTACAATGCGGCCTCGGGCCGTGCTTGTGATCCGTCTGTGTTGGATGAACTCCCCAACCACGATGTCAGGGAGTGGTACCCCTTCCAGGCACCCAAGATGATGGAGGCGCTAGCCGCCTGTTCCGGGCGCTCTTCTCCAGGTCCGGATCACATTACGTGGTCCCACCTCAAGAGTCTACTCAACCACTATCATGTGCGCAAGTTCCTCCTCTCTGTGGCTAATGCTTGCGTTCGCGTGGGCTGTTGGCCCAGTCACTTCAAGGAGTCTACCTCGGTTATCATACCGAAGCCGGGGAAGCCCTCCTACTCCACCCCCAAGATGTTCCAGCCTATTGTGCTGTTGAACACCATGGGGAAACTTATCCAGAAGATGATCTTGCGCCGTCTCCAGTTTGACTGTGTCAGGTGGAACGTCTTTCATCCAAACCAGCTCGGGGGGATTTCCCAACGCTCTATGGAGGATGCTGGCTTGGTCCTTACCCATCTGGTTCATGCCGGGTGGGCGAAGGGTCTCAAGACTAGCGTGGTGGCTTTTGACATCGTGCAGTTCTTTCCTTCCCTCAACCATGATATGCTTCTGGCTATCATGCACAAGTCCGGGCTGGCCCCTGAGCTAGTCCAGTTCTTTGCGTCTTACCTTGTGGGCCGCCATACCTCGTATTCCTGGGGCGGCGTGCTCTCCAATCCTTTTGAGGCCAATGTGGGGGTGGGCCAGGGCTCTGCCCTGTCCCCCGTCCTCTCTGCCCTTTGTCTGGCTCTGCTGGTCTACTTGTTTTACCAGAGGGCCAGGGCCGCGGGTCTGTCCATTGACATGCTTTTGTATGTTGATGACGGTACCCTTATCGTTCAGTCCAAGCTCTGGGCTGACAACATTGCTGCTTTGCAGCGGGCGTACGCAATTGTGCACGCTCTCTTTGTCGCCTTTGCACTCATTCTTGAGCATGACAAGTCCGAGTTCTTCAACTTCTCCCGCAAGCCAGGGGATGATAATCCTGCCATCGACCTGGGCTTTGCCCCATTCACTGGCAATACTCCTCTGCGCCCTAAGCCGTTTTGGCAGTACCTGGGCTTTTACTTTGACCGTGCTCTGAATTTTAAGGAGCATGTTTGGTACTACACCACCAAGTTGTTCTCTACGGTTCGTGCCATGAGGATGCTGGGTAACTCTACCAGGGGTCTCCTTCCAGAACAGAAGAGGCTCCTCTACCGTTTGTGTGTGCTGCCCATAGCTACCTATGGGTTTTGCCTCTGGTATCATGCTGGCCGCCCCAACAAGGGCGTTCTGGCTCTCTTCACACAGATGCAGCGTCGTGCTGCCCTGTGGGTTACTGGTGCTTTTTGCACCTCTCCGACTGGAGTGGTAGATGTTGGAATTGGGTGTCCCGGTTGAGTGTGCAACCGAATGGTCTCGGCCATCTCGGTTACGCCATAACTGGTCAACGAGGTAAGCATTCCATCTCCTGTTCATTTCCCCTATGTCGTACAATGTGTAGCTACCTTTCTCTCTCATTGTGTCACGTCACACTTGTGACGTGACATGGTCTGTGCACTGGTCTGTGCGCTTTGTCTATAGATAGCGTATGCTAGATTTTCAGTGTAGGGGGGTCCCACTCGGATGCTAAGGGATCCTGGTGAACGAGAGAAGCGCCAATGTATTCAGATATGCGGACAAGGGAAATGATATCCCAAGTCCACTGCTTATATACAGTTCTGTAGACTATGCTATCTATAGATACTGCGCACAGACCAACGCACAGACCATGTCACATCACAAGTGTGACGTGACATGTTGGAGGAGAAATGTAGCGACAAGTCATACAATATAGGGAAAATGAACAGAAGGAGGAACGCTTACCTCGTTGACCAGTTATGGTGTAACCGAGATGGCCGAGACCATCTGGTTGCACACTTGACTAGGACACCCAATTCCAACAAGTGTAGTGTACAGGATTGTATATAAGCAGCGGACCGGGGGTTGTTTCCCCTTTGTCCGCATATCTCAATACATCGCCGCTTCCTTCATTCACTAGGATACTTTAGCATCCGAGCAGGCCTTCCTACAGTGAAAATCTAGCAGTAGAGGCCCTCGCAGGCCTTCTACCTGTTTGTCTTCATCTCCAGAAGCTTGCCAAGCATATGATATATCACGTGGCGACTCTGGGTTCCTCCCATCCCCTTAGGTCACTCTTGGGGAGGGAGTACAGCAGTGATGCGACCCTGCATCCCCACTCCGTCGCTCTCATGGCCGAGGGTTACAAGCCCAAGGTCAGGAGCACCGTCATGGAGATCCAGCAGGTTCTCCCCTCCCTTACCGAGGTGTTTGATGCGTTTGACAATGCAGCGAGGCCCGGTCTCTGTCTTCGTAATCGGTTTGATGACCGGATCACAATTCACTCTATTCCTTCCCCCAGGGGTCTAGACCCCAGGCTACTGTTCCCTCATCCAAATCCTTCATGAGGGTTTGTGATGTTCCTCGTCTCGGTCCCAATGGGCAGGTCATTGACCGCCAGGCGATCGAGAATATCATGCGGCAGTCCTCTCACCGGGGCTTCCAATTCCTGGTTGGCCCGCCTCGGGTCAAGCGCAACTCTGCCCACTCCGACTCCTGTACGGTGTGGTTCGAGATCTGGGACTCTGGCACGGGTTCCGTCGCACGTCAGATGGTCGACTGTTCGTTGGCCATCGGTACTCGGGCTTGCCCTATCAGGGCCGCCAAACCACGACAGGGTGTGTCTCTCTGCCAGCATTGCTGGAAGTGGGGTCATACCTCTCAAGTATGCAAGGCCCGGTTCGCTGTGTGCCCCCTCTGTGGCGAGCCTCACTCTGAGGCTAACCATCGCTCTATGGCTGGGTGCTGTAAGGCCCATGGTGGCAAGAACCCATCTCCCGCCACTCCTGAGGGCGAGCCCTGCCCTCACCCCCCTCACTGCTGCAACTGCGGTGGTGACCACGCTCCCTATGATAGGGACCACTGTCCTTGGTGGGCCAAACAGTACGATGCCGAATGGTTCCGCAAGCAGTATTCTGAGGTAAGGTCCAAGCAGACCTCGCCTCGCACTTCCACTAGCTCACGACCTCCTCATGCCTAGGACAACTAGTGTACAGGAGATCCGGGTCTTTTCGCAGAATGTCAACTGTAGTTACGCGCTCGTTGATGTACACCTGGAGACTCTAAAATATGATTTTGATGTTCTCTTTTTCCAAGAACCGCCCTGGAGGACGGTTCGTTCTGCTCCCTCAATGCGCTCTAAGGAGGGCGATGATGTAATCGGCACTCCGATCCATCTGGAATGGATGTGCATGGTCCCACCTAAGGTCGGTGACCTCAATCCGCGGGTTATGGCCTATGTCCATAACCGGCTTAAGCCTCTCTGGCCCGTGTTTAGACGCGATCTGGTAGATAATCGCGATCTGCTGCTTCTGTCCCTGTTTTTCGGGGGGGAGCCGATCCATCTTCTGAACGTCTATTCAGACGACAGGCACACTGCCATCAGGCTTCTTTCTGGAGGTCTGGCGGATGAACTTCCCCCGCTGTTCTATATGGGGGGTGACTTTAACTGTCACTCGCGCGTGTGGGATCCTGATTGGATCCCCCACCCGGGTGTGGCGCAGTCTCTTTTGGAGTCTGCGTCGGATCTCGGGCTGGATCTGGTGCTTCCCATAGTGCCGGGCCCTACCCACTTCCCGCACGATTGTAATCTGAACCCCTCGGTTATAGATTTGGTCTTCCTTCCTGTGGCCAGGGGCGATGAGCTCAAGCCCATCATCGATCTCGATCATCGGGGCGCGTCGGATCACGCCCCCCTGACTGTTGTTCTTCCCACCTCTAGGTTCCTTGCGGGGGCCTGGAAGCGGGTCATTAAACGGGACTCGGATGAGGAAGCCGCTTTCCTCGGCAAGGTCGCAGAAGGGGTGGGGGCCTTGGTCTCTGCCCTGGACACCCCGGAGGTGGTTGAGAGGGCAGTTTCGACTGTCTCCGAGATCATTGCCCGGGCGTGGGCTTCCCATTCCAAGGAGGCCTTCATTGTCGGTCGCTCCAAGCCCTGGTGGGGCCAGGAGTGCTCCGAGCTCATTGCTGCCCACCGCGCTGCTCCCTCCCCGGGGTCGTGGCAGGCTTTTAGGGCTGCGTGCAAGCGCGCCAAGCGCGTCTTCTTCGATGCTCGCATTGCGGAGATAGCTACTGCTAACAAGCATTCCTGGGACCTCATGGCCTGGGTTCAGCAGCGTAAGCTCCCTGCGGTGGAGGCTCTGTCCTATCAAGGCAGGCCCTGCCATGATCTCCCGGATTTGTTCCGGGCCCTTCACAGTACTTACAACGCAGCTTCTGGCCGTGCTTGTGATCCGTCTGTGCTAGAGGAGCTCCCTGACCATGACGTCAGGCGCATCGCTTCTTGTTCTGGTACTCCCATCAGTACTAGCACAGCCACAACCTTCTACCTCACCAAAACTCACTTTTCGCGTGCATTTGCTGTTGGATCTTTGATCCAGAAGTACCATCTTATGCCCTCAACAAGGGCCTCCGACCAACTCCGAGGGGGGAGGGCGGATCGTGGCGGATCTTCCGCTGCGGGCCAACCTTCCCCTGGTGATCTGCTGGACACTCTCCAGTCCCCCGCGCCCAGGCATCCCCCTGGCCCTCGGTCTCAAGTGGACAACCTGATGGCGGGTGCTCATGAGCCCCTCCCAGCCGCCCCTGGCCTCTCATTTCTCGACAATGGGTCCGCCGCTGTCGAATCATTCCCGGAAGATAGGACCCCCACCAGGCCCGTTCGACCCAACTCCAGGGCTTCCAAACGCCCCCGATCCGCTGCAGGATCCAATGACGACGACGATATGTCCGACGCCTCGGGTTCTCACCCAGCCGACGCCTCTGGCGGCGGTCTGTTTGCCCCACCACCGGTTTCCCCTCTTCGTTTGGAGGCCCCTCCTTCGGATGGGCCGGGACCGGCTTTAGCTGCGATAGGGCAGTCGCTCAGAGTGGCCAATGGTTGGCTACACGAGAGGGGCCGGGGTCCCGACCTCGGTGACCCTGAAACCACCGAGCTCTTCAGGGCTGTGAGCAACACCCTGGAGACAATGTCTCGTGTAGGTTTGCTGGATGTTCCGGTGAACCGCACGTCAACAGCCACCCTTCGGGGGCTTACGGCCAGGACCATTGTCCGGGGCATCTCTGATGTCCCCCCCTCCGTCTGCCAGGGGATGGGTGATGCTCCCTCTGGGGGTGCCGCCCCTCCACCCGGCGACTCTATGGATCTGGCGCCAGACACGGCCCCGGATCCCTCTGCTGCTGGGTCGGCTCCCAACCCCCCTCCTGCTCGTCGGGATAAGGGCAAAGGAAAGGCCCTGGCCCCTCCTCCTCCCTCGGGAGGAGCTCAGGGTGCCGCTCCTGCCTCGAGACCTGGTCCCTCACAGGCCGGCACCTCCTCAGGCAATGCCTCTGCAAAGGGGCGCACCTATGTGGTGGCGGCCAAGTTTCCACTTGGCCCGCCCCCTAAGGTCAACAAGGCCACCAAGCCGAATGCGCGGAAGCATTCGTTTGCGCAGGTTGCCAAGGGGTCGCCTCCCCCTTCGAGGGATGCCTCTGCCCAGGTCGCTGCTATTGCGGCCATGGTGAAGGCGTTCCCTCATCTTACCCCGGAGCAGATCGCCCACACCATTGGTAAGGGTGGTCCCGCCTCCCTGTCTCCCTCGTCCTCCTCGCAGCACAAGCCCAAGCACCCGAGGATGACTACTGCTGGCCCCTCTTGGCGCCAGGTCCTCATCATCTTTCATGGCAACAAGCCCGCCTTGAGAGACCTCTCTAACATGAACGGGGCCGTTAATCGTGCCCTTGAAGTGGCTAAATCCCCCCTTGTTGTCACGCAGGTCTCACCTGCATACGACGGGTACTCTCTGGCGACCAACGATGTTGCCAAGGACGCTGATGTGGCCCTCATCTCCGGGTGGGCGTCGCGCTACTTTCCCCAGGGGTCTAGGCCCCAGGCTACTGTCCCTTCGTCCAAGTCCTTTATGAGGATTTGTGATGTCCCTCATCTCGGTCCCAACGGCCAGGTCATTGACCGCCAGGCAATCGAGAACATTATGCAGCAATCCTCTCACAGGGGGTTCCAGTTCCTTGTTGGCCCCCCCCGGGTCAAACGCAACTCCGCCCACTCCGACTCCTGTACGGTGTGGTTCAAAATCTGGGACTCTAGCATGGGTTCCGTCGCACGTCAGATGGTCGACCGTTCGTTGGCCGTCAGCACTCGGGCTTGCCCTATCAGGGCCGCCAAACCTCGTCAGGGCGTGTCTCTCTGCCAGCGTTGCTGGAAGTGGGGCCACACCTCACAAGTCTGCAAGGCCCGGTTCACCGTGTGCCCCCTCTGTGGCGAGCCTCACTCTGAGGCTAACCATCGCTCTATGGCTGGGTGCTGTAAGGCCCATGGGGGCAAGAACCCATCTCCCGCCACTCCCGAGGGCGAGCCCTGCCCTCACCCCCCTCACTGCTGCAACTGCAGTGGCAACCATGCTCCCTATGATAGGGACCACTGTCCTTGGTGGGCCAAACGGTTCGATGCCGAATGGTTCTGCAAGCAATATTCTGAGGTAAGGTCCAGGCAGACCTCGCCTCGCACTTCCACTAGCTCACGACCTCCTCATGCCTAGGACAACTAGTGTACAGGAGATCCGGGTCTTTTTGCAGAATGTCAACTGTAGTTACGCGCTCGTTGATGTACACCTGGAGACTCTAAAATATGATTTTGATGTTCTCTTTTTCCAAGAACCGCCCTGGAGGACGGTTCGTTCTGCTCCCTCAACGCGCTCTAAGGAGGGCGATGATGTAATCGGCGCTCCGATCCATCCGGAATGGACGTGCATGGTCCCACCTAAGGTCGGTGACCTCAATCCGCGGGTTATGGCCTATGTCCATAACCGGCTTAAGCCTCTCCAGCCCGCGTTTAGACGCAATCTGGTAGATAATCGCGATCTGCTGCTTCTGTCCCTGTTTTTTGGGGGGGAGCCGATCCATCTTCTGAACGTCTATTCAGACGACAGGCACACTGCCATCAGGCTTCTTTCCGGAGGCTTGGCGGATGAACTTCCCCCCCTATTCTATATGGGGGGTGACTTTAACTGTCACTCGCGTGTGTGGGACCCTGATCGGGTCCCTCACCCAGGTGTGGCGCAGTCCCTTCTGGAATCTGCGTCGGATCTCGGGCTGGATCTGGTACTCCCTGTGGTGCCGGGCCCTACCCATTTTCCTCATGACCGTAATCTGAACCCTTTGGTTATAGATTTGGTCTTCCTTCCTGTGGCTAGGGGCGATGAGCTCAAGCCTGTCATTGATCTCAATCATCAGGGCGCATCGGATCACGCCCCCCTGACTGTTGTTCTTCCCACCTCCAGGTTCCTTGCGGGGGCCTGGAAGTGGGTCATTAAACGGGACTCGGATGAGGAGGCTGCCTTCCTCGGCGAGGTTGCAGAAGGGGTGGGGGCCTTGGTCTCTGCCCTGGACACCCCGGAGGTGGTTGAGAGGGCAGTTTCGACTGTCTCTGAGATCATTTCCCGGGCATGGGCTTCCCACTCAAAGGAGGCCTTCATCGTCGGTCGCTCCAAGCCCTGGTGGGGCCGGGAGTGCTCCGAACTCATTGCTGCCCACCACGCTGCTCCTTCCCTGGAGTCGTGGCGGGCTTTTAGGGCTGCATGCAAACGCGCCAAGCGCATCTTCTTCGATGCTTGCATCGCGGAGATAGCTACTGCTAACAAGTGTCCCTGGGACCTTATGGCCTGGGTTCAGCAACGTAAGCTCCCTGCGGTGGAGGCTCTGTCCTATCAGGGCAGGCCCTGCCATGACCTCCCGGATTTGTTCCGGGCCCTTCACGGCACCTACAATGCGGCCTCTGGCCGTGCTTGTGATCCGTCTGTGCTGGATGAGCTCCCTGACCATGACGTCAGGGAGTGGTACCCTTTCCAGGCACCTGAGATGATGGAGGCATTAGCTGCCTGCTCCGGGCGCTCTTCTCCGGGGCCAGACCACATTACGTGGTCCCACCTCAAGAGTTTACTCAACCACTATCGTGTGCGCGAGTTTCTCCTCTCTGTGGCCAATGCCTGTGTTCGCGTGGGATGCTGGCCCAGCCATTTCAAGGAGTCTACCTCGGTTATCATACCGAAGCCGGGGAAGCCCTCTTACTCCACCCCCAAGATGTTCCGGCCTATTATGCTGTTGAACACCATGGGGAAGCTTGTCAAGAAGATGATCTTGCGCCGTCTCCAGTTTGACTGTGTCAAATGGAACGTTTTTCATCCAAACCAGCTCGGAGGGATTTCCCAACGCTCTATGGAGGATGCTGGCTTGGTCCTTACCCATCTGGTTCATGTTGGGTGGGCAAAGGGTCTCAAGACTAGCGTGGTGGCTTTTGACATCGCGCAGTTCTTTCCTTCTCTTAACCATGATATGCTTTTGGCTATCATGCGCAAGTCCGGGCTGGCCCCTGAGCTGGTCCGGTTCTTTGCGTCCTACCTTGTGGGCCGCTGCACCTCGTATTCCTGGGGCGGTGTGCTCTCTGATCCTTTTGAGGCTGATGTGGGGGTGGGCCAGGGCTCTGCCCTGTCCCCCGTCCTTTCTGCCCTTTGTCTGGCTCCGCTGGTCTGCTTGTTTTACCGGAGGGCCAGGGCTGCGGGTCTGTCTGTTGACATGCTTTTGTATGTTGATGACGGTACCCTTATTGTTCAGTCCAAGCTCTGGGCTGACAACGTTGCTGCTTTGCAGCAGGCGTATGCGATCGTGCACGCTCTCTTTGTAGCCTTTGCACTCGTTCTTGAGCACGACAAGTCCGAGTTTTTCAACTTCTCCCGCAAGCCGGGGGATGAGAATCCTGCCATCAATCTGGGCTTTGCCCCATTCACTGGCAACACTCCTTTGTGCCCTAAGCCGTTTTGGCGGTACCTGGGCTTTTACTTCGACTGTGCTCTGAATTTCAAGGAGCATGTTCATTACTACACTACCAAGTCGTTCTCTACGGTCCGGGCCATGAGGATGCTTGGTAACTCTACCAGGGGCCTTCTTCCTGAGCAGAAGAGGCTTCTTTATCGTTCATGTGTGTTGCCCATAGCTACCTATGGGTTTCGCCTCTGGTATCATGCCGGCCGCCCTAACAAGGGTGTCTTGGCTCTTTTCACGCAGATGCAGCGTCAGGCTGCTCTGTGGGTCACTGGTGCTTTTTGCACCTCACCGACTGGAGCGGTAGAAGCCCTCGCGGGCCTTCTACCTATTCGTCTTCACCTCCAGAAACTTGCCAAGCGTACAATATATCGCGTGGCAACTCTGGGCTCCTCCCACCCCCTTAGGTCGCTCTTGGGGAGGGAGTACAGCGGTGATGCGGCCCCGCATTCCCGTTCCATTGCTCTCATGGCCGAGGGTCACAAACCCAAGGTCAAGAGTGCTGTCATGGAGATCCAGCAGGTTTTCCCTTCCCTCACCGAGGTATTTGACGCATTTGATGATGCAGCAAGGCCTGGTCTTCGGCTTCGCGATCGGTTTGATGACTGGATCACGGTGCACTCTATTCCTTCCCGGGCTGATGATGAGGCTCGGAAGGCTTTTCTGTCCGACCTTGGCAGGTCTGTGCGACGTGCTGAGGAGGATGATCTTATGCTCCACATGGCAGCTGGTTCACACTGGCGTCCCATGGCAGCGAGGCAGGCAGTTGCGGCTGCATCTGTCTTTTATGGGCTCTCTTGCGTCCGCGAGACCAGGAGGGCCGCTGGGAGGGTGACAGCCCCTGATGCTGCTCTCCTTTCGGTCCGGCTGGGCCTTTCCATAGCGGTTGGCTATGGGGGGGCCTCTACTATCGTCCTATATACGCACTCTGCGGGCTCTGTCTTGCATGCGTTGGATCCCTTGGTCCATGCTGGCCAGGCTCACTCCCTGGTGGTATGCCGTCTCCTCGATGAGTGGCTCTCTGCTGACCCTGCTCGTCGCCTAGTTTTCTGGGTTGTGCCCTTGAAGCACAAGTTCCCTATGTTATCCGAGGCCGTTTGGCAGGCCAAGGATCTTGTTGTTGCTGCGGGGCCTAGGCCCCAAACTTCCATTGACTCCCTGAGGGCCAAGGCCACGCGGGAGGTTTGCGATCAATGGGTGAACATGTTTCGTTCGCCCAGGTATCGGGGTTCCAGCTTCCTGGACCTCATAGGGGGCAATGACAAGCCCCTCAGGCCCACGTACCACAAGTCTGGTGCGTGGATCCCTGGCTTTGGTGGCTCGCCCGGCGAATTTGCTCAGGCATGTCGTACCTTCACTGGCCACGCCCCTATTGGGGAGTACCATGCCAGGTTTCATCCCACCGAGCTGCAAGGCTGCAGTTGTGGGGCCTGTCTTCAGACGAGGCACCACATCTTCGTGTCCTGTCCAGACTACCACCGGTTGCGAGGTTTCCCGGCTTGTACGGGCCATGTAACCATGTTCTTCAACATGAATCCTTCAGCTTTCATGTTTGAAACCCAAGCTTCCCCTCGGGGGGGGCGTCGGGTAACTGCCTGGTGGCCATTGGGTTAGCCCCCGACTGCCTGGCAGTAGCCCAGTTGGTCAATCCCCCTTGTTGCCTTCGGGTGGCGGGCGTAGGGACTTAGGGTGAAGTGACACCTCAGCCCCCTAGGGGACACAACCCTCTGCAAGCTGTTGGGCGACCGTAGGGGCCTGCTGCAAATTGACGCATACTGCCCCCCTGGCGGGGGGCAGGGGACCCTTGGCACCCAGCATTTCTGGGCCGCGTTCTCGTATACGCACTCCCCTATCTCCCGTTCCCTCTTGGTTGATCGAGAGCGGTCTTTCAGGTTGCGGCGCCTTTAATGCCATCAATGTCTATGTTTGTACTCATCTAGTATGGGCTTCTTATTAGTTTTGTTTTAACTAGTAAGCGTGGACTGCGTTCGGGCACCACGTTAAATATATTTGATTCAAAAAAAAAAAAAAGACCTTCCCCCACTCACCAGGAGGTCGTCTGACCCTCATGCCTTGTCTAGGCTCGAATGCAGGTGCAGGGGGAAGGCCAGGTGAAGCAGGAGGTGCAGGAACACGAGCTGGAGCTGGGGCAGGAGCAGGAGAGGCTGGGGCAGCAGGGAGTGCGACAGGGAGTGCAGGAGCTGGCTCAGGAAGTGGTGTCACCTCTTGAGGAGACACAGGCTCAACTCGAGGGACAGCAGCTGGCTCAGAGGGAGCCAGAGATAGAGATGGAGTGTAGCACTCACCCCCCGAATCTGAGAGAGGTGGCACACCCAGGGAAGATGGAGGGACACATGGAGCGACTGGAGGCTGCAGGAGGGGACTGGTGGCGTCCGGAGTGGGCTCAGAGCGACTGGGGAAGGTAGAAGGCACAGGGGACTCAGAGGAGGGAGCTGAAGCGTTCAGCTTTGAGAGAGACAGGCCAGGGAAGTGCCTCTCGTCGAAATCAGCTCTCTCCGAGATCCTCACCTGCTTAGTGACTGGGTTGTAGAACTTCCAAGCCTTGTAGCCAGTAGGATAGCCAATCAAGACACACTTCTCTATGTGAGAACCAAGAGAAGATCTCTTGTCAGCCTGAATATGCACATAGGCAGTGCACCCCCAGACTTGAAGATGGGAAACATCAGGTTTTCGACCATAGAAAGCCTCATAGGGAGTGGTAGGGAGGGGAGAAGTGGGGAGGCAATTCCAGATATGGACCATAGAAGCAAGACACTCACCCCAGAAAGAATGGGGGAGACCAGACTCAGAGAGCATAGCAGTGATCCTCTCACCCATAGTCCTGTTAGCACGCTCAGCAAGGCCATTCTGCTGAGGCCTATTGCGAGCAGAGTGCCTCCTCTCGATGCCAGCAGCTGTAGTAAACTCCAGAAAGTGATTAGACATGTATTCACCTCCCTTTTGTTTTTTTTTTTTTTATAATCAAATATATTTAACATGGTGCCCGAACGCAGTCCACGCTTACTAGTTAAAACAAACTAATAAGAAGTCCGTACTAGACGAGTACAAACATAAAATATCTGGCAATAAAGGCGCCGCAACCTGAAAGACCGCTCTCGATCAACCAAGAGGGAACGGGAGATAGGGGAGCGCGTATACAAGAACGCGGCCCAGAAATGCTGGGTGCCAAGGGTCCCCTGCCCCCCGCCAGGGGGGCAGTATGCGTCAATTTGCAGCAGGCCCCTACGGTCGCCTGACAGCTTGCAGAGGGTTGTGCCCCCTAGGGGGCTGAGGTGTCACTTCACCCTAAGTCCCTACGCCCGCCACCCGAAGGCAGCAAGGGGGATTGACCAACTGGGCCACTGCCAGGCAGTCAGGGGCTAACCCAACGGCCACAAGGCAGTTACCCGACGCCCCCCCGAGGGGGAGCTTGGGTTTCAAACATGAAAGCTGAGGGATTCATGTTGAAGAACATGGTTACATGGCCCATACAAGTCGGGAAACCTCGCAACCGGTGATAGTCCGGACAGGACACGAAGATGTGGTGCCTCGTCTGAAGACAGGCCCCACAATTGCAGCCTTGCAGCTCGGTAGGATGAAACCTGGCATGATACTCCCCAATAGGGGCGTGGCCAGTGAAAGTACGACACGCCCGGGCAAATTCGCCGGGCGAGCCACCAAAGCCAGGGATCCATGCACCAGACTTGTGGTACGTGGGCCTGAGGGGCTTGTCATTGCCCCCTATGAGGTCCAGGAAGCTGGAACCCCAATACCTGGGCAAGCGAAACATGTTCACCCATTGGTCACAAACCTCCCGCGTGGCCTTGGCCCTCAGGGAGTCGATGGAAGTTTGGGGCCTAGGCCCCGCAGCTGTTAGGAGTGCTGTGTGCACTCAGTTGTGCTCTGGCAGCTGTGGACTTGTGTTGTGGTTTGTGGACTTGTAGATAGCACAGGATGCTTAGATCAACATGTCATGTGATCAGGTAGTGTAGTTGCACCTGTGGACGAGTTTGGGACTTCTAGTCTCTCACAGCTGTCCACAGCTTGTCCATTCGTTTCTAGCTCAATTCTACGTGTATTCCCTTCATTCCTTCGCTGCTAGGACTCCTCAGCAGTCCCCCAACGTTCCTGCTTCAACAGCAGCAACAACAAGATCCTTGGCCTGCCGAACGGCCTCGGATAACAAAGGGAACTTGTGCTTCAAAGGCACAACCCAGAAAACTAGGTGACGAGCAGGGTCTGCAGAGAACCACTCGTCAAGAAGACGGCATACCGCTAGGGAGTGAGCCTGGCCAGCATGTACCGAGGGATCCAACGCACGTGAGACAGAGCCCGCAGAGTGCGTATATAGGACGATAGTAGAGGCCCCCCCATAGCCAATTGCCATGGAAAGGCCCAGCCGAACCGACAGGAGAGCGGCATCAGGGGCCGTCACCCTCCCGGCAGCCCTCCTGGTCTCACGGACGCAAGAGAGCCCATAGAAGACAGACGCAGCCGCAACTGCCTGCCTCGCTGCCACGGGAAGCCAGTGTGAACCGGCCGCCACGTGGAGCGTAAGGTCATCCTCCTCAGCATGTCGCACAGACCTGCCAAGGTCAGAAAGAAAAGCCTTCCGAGCCTCATCATCAGCCCGAGAAGGAACAGAGTGAATCGTGATCCGATCATCAAACCGATCATGAAGACGGAGACCGGGCCTTGCTGCATTGTCAAATGCATCAAACGACTTGGTAAGGGAGGGGAGAACCTGCTGGATCTCCATGACGGCGCTCTTGACCTTGGGTTTGTGACCCTCAGCCATGAGAGTGACAGAGCGGGGATGCGGGATCGCATCACTGCTGTACTCCCTCCCTAAGAGCAACCTAAGGGGGTGGGAGGAGCCCAGAGTTGCCACGCGATATATTGTACGCTTGGCAAGCTTCTGGAGATGAAGCCGAATAGGTAGGAGGCCCACCAGGGCCTCTACCGCTCCGGTCGGAGAGGTGCAAAAAGCACCAGTAACCCACAGGGCAGTGCAACACTGCATCTGCATGAAGAGAGCCAGAACGCCCTTGTTGGGGCGGCCAGCATGATACCAGAGGCGAAACCCATAGGTGGCTATGGGCAACACATTATTCACCTCCCTTGTCATCCTGCAGAGCTTGCAGTTTGACTCCTAGCTGAGTCTCAGCCCAAGCCTTGAAAGATCTGAAGGCATCAAATGCCTCAGACTTTCTCGAGCAAGTAGACACCCCGAAATCGAGTTGAGTCGTCAATGAAGGTGATGTTGAAGTTTGCCCAGCTACACCTTGTCTTATCTTATCTTATCACACTTCCTTATCTTATCACTCTTTATCTCCCCTCTATCTCCTAATCTCCTCACTATCTCCACTCCTTTGTTCCCCTTATGGTAGTGTCCTTGTCCCACTTATGGTAGCTCCATTGTTCTCCTATTAGGGTAGGTAGTGCACAGACCATCTCCTGTATGTATATATAGGAGTGTCCCTCCACCCCAATCCTACAACCTTTCCTCCCATCAGTGTTTGTGTCAGTGTTTGAGTCATTCCTTCTATCACTCCTTCCTCAATATCTCTTATCATCCTCATCTCTCTCTCTCTCTTTTGTGTCTTCCTACCCTCTCCCACTGTCATATTCCAACAGGTGATCCAGTACCTATAGCCCTGGTGGGTGGCCACAGGCAGGGGGCCATGCAAATCAGAGTGTACAAGCTCGAGGGGAGACCTGGAGTGGTTGGGAGACGAGGGGAATGGGTTGGAGTGCATCTTGCCAGCTAGACAGGGCTCACAAATCGGATCAGGAGCCTCTCGAGAATCAAGGACAAGCCCAGTGACCAGTTGCTGAGACACCATCTTCCTCACATCAGCATGATTGTGGTGGATAAAGCGACGATGCCAGAGTGAATAGTCAAGGGGGAGGGTGCAGATGGTGCTGAGAGCGTTCTGGGATGGTAGAGTGGTGCCTTCGAGCACAGCAGTGTTGTTAGAGCAAATCCTAGCACAGAAGAGAACATCCTCAGCCCTCAGGAAGCTCATATGCGAAGCAGAGACAGTGATATTAAGCCCCTTGGCTCGAGTAAGATACAGACAAGAGAGGAGATTGCTCTGAAGCTGGGGGACATGTAGAACTCGTGTAAACTCGACAGGCCTCGCCTCCCTGCCCTCCACAAGTGGCTGGAATACCACAGAGCCCACCCCAGCTGAGAAAATGACTGAATCGTCGGCCAAGCGGATGGGAATGTGAAGGGGAGCATATGAATGCATCATCGCTTCTTGTTCTGGTACTCCCATCAGTACTGGCACAGCCACAACCTTCCTCCTCACTGCTACTCCTTTTCTGCGTGCAATTACTGTTGGATCCTCGATCCAGGAATACCATACTATGCCCTCGACAAGGGCCTCTGACCAGCTCCAAGGGGGGAGGTCGGATCGCGGCGGATCTTCTACTGCAGCCCAGCCTTCCCCAGGTGATCCTCTGGATACCCTCCAGTCCCCCGCACCCAGGCATCCCCCTGGCCCCCGGGCTCAAGTGGACGACTTGATGGCAAGTGCTCACGAGCCTCTCCCAGCCACCCCTGGCCTCTCTTTTCTCGACGATGGATCTGCCGTCATCGAATCCATTTTGGAAGATAGGACCCTGACCAGGCCCGTTCGCCTCTGCCCAGGTCGCTGCTATTGCGGCCATGGTGAAGGCATTCCCCCACCTCACCCCGGAGCAGATTGCCCATACCATTGGCAAGGGCAGTCCCGCTTCCCCTACTCCCTCCTCCTCCTTGCAGCGCAAGCCCAAGTGCCCGAGGATGACTACTGCTGGCCCCTCTCGGCGCCAGGTCCTCAATATCTTTCACGGCGACAAGCCCGCCCTGAGGGATCTTTCCAACATGAATGGGGCCGTCAATCGCGCCCTTGAAGTGGCCAAGTCTCCCCTCGTCGTCACGCAGGTCTCGCCTGCGTATGATGGGTACTCTCTGGCGACGAACGACGTTGCCAAGGACGCTGATGTAACCCTCATCTCCGGGTGGGCGTCACGCTACTTCCCCCAGGGGTCTAGACCCCAGGCTACTGTTCCCTCATCCAAATCCTTCATGAGGGTTTGTGATGTTCCTCGTCTCGGTCCCAATGGGCAGGTCATTGACCACCAGGCAATCGAGAATATCATGCGGCAGTCCTCTCACCGGGGCTTCCAATTCCTGGTTAGCCCACCTCGGGTCAAGCGCAACTCCGCCCACTCCGACTCCTGTACGGTGTGGTTCGAGATCTGGGACTCTGGCACAGGTTCTGTTGCACGTCAGATGGTCGACTGTTCGTTGGCCGTCGGCACTTGGGCTTGCCCTATCAGGGCCGCCAAACCTCGTCAGGGCGTGTCTCTCTGCCAGTGTTGCTGGAAGTGGGGCCACACCTCACAAGTCTGCAAGGCCCGGTTTGCCGTGTGCCCCCTCTGTGACGAGCCTCACTCTGAGGCTAACCATTGCTCTATGGCTGGGTGCTGTAAGGCCCATGGTGGCAAGAACCCATCTCCCGCCACTCCTGAGGGCGAGCCCTCACCCCCCTCACTGCCGCAACTGCGGTGGCAACCACGCTCCCTATGATAGGGACCACTGTCCTTGGTGGGCCAAACGGTTCGATGCCGAATGGTTCCGCAAGCAGTATTCTGAGATAAGGTCCAAGCAGACCTCACCTCGCACTTCCACTAGCTCACGACCTCCTCATGCCTAGGACAACTAGTGTACAGGAGATCCGGGTCTTTTTGCAGAATGTCAACCGTAGTTACGCGCTCGTTGATATACACCTGGGGACTCTAAAATATGATTTTGATGTTCTCTTTTTCCAAGAACTGCCCTGGAGGACGGTTCGTTCTGCTCCCTCAACGTGCTCTAAGGAGGGCGATGATGTAATCGGCGCTCCGATCCATCCGGAATGGACGTGCATAGTCCCACCTAAGGTCGGTGACCTCAACCCGCGGGTTATGGCCTATGTCTTTTTTTTTTTTTTTTTTAAATTCAAATATATTTAATGTGGTGCCCGAACGCAGTCCATGCTTACTAGTTAAAACAAAACTAATAAGAAGTCCATACCAGACTGTTGAAGCAGGAACGTCGGGGGACTGCTGAGGAGTCCTAACAGCGAAAGAACGAATCGATTGAGCAGAGAACTGAGCTAGAAACGAATGGACAAGCTGTGGACAGCTGTGAGAGACTAGGACTCTAAGTAGCTAAACTACTCACCTGTGGACAGCTGTGAGAGACTAGAAGTCCCAAACTCATCCACAGGTGCAACTACACTATCTGATCACATGACATGTTGATCTAAGCGTCCTGTGCTATCTACAAGTCCACAAACCACAACACAAGTCCATAGGACTGCCAGAGCACTCCTAACACACCCCCCTGATCTGACATGTCCTCACACATCACCCAGCTCGACTCAGACCCAGCAGTGGCACTGTGAACTCCACAGTAGGCACCCCAACTGCCTTGGTCAAAATGTCAGCTACCTGCTCAGTGGTTGGCACATACACTGGATTAATGGATCCTGCCTCCACAGCATCTCGAAGCCAGTAAAATCGAAGGTCCAGGTGCTTCATCCTCCCATGGTGCTCCGGATTCTTGGCCACTTGGATCCCAGACTTGTTATCCACATGTAGAGTCGAGGGGAAGGGAATAATGTGGCCTATCTCAGACAGGATATTCCTCATCCAGTGGATCTCCTTGCCAGCCTCAACAGCTGCCACATACTCAGCCTCAGTAGTGGAGAGTGTGACAAAGCTCTGACGCTTCGAGGACCATCCTACAGCTCCACCACCCACCAGAGTCACATATCCACCTGTAGCTCGACCTGTCTCCTTGCAATCACCATGGGAAGCATCAGAGTAAGTCACAAACAGCTCCTGGTCATCAGAGCCTCTGTAGACGAGCTGGTAGTTAGCTGTACCCTTCAGATAGCGAAATAGATGCTTCACAGCAGCCAAGTGCTGAAGCCCAGGCTTGTGATTGAACCTGCCAAGGTAGGAGACCGCATAAGCAATATCTGGACGAGTCATGGTGGCTAGATACTGCAGGGAGCCCACTGCACTGAGGTAGGGAATAGATCTCATCTGTTCCTGCTCCTCAGGAGTGACCTCGAGATTGCACAAGTCCAGTCCTGGAGCCATAGGTGTCTTCACAGGGTTACAATCGTCCATAGAGAACCGTTTGAGCATAGAGTCAACATAGTGGGCTTGGGAGAGGGATATGGTGCGATTGGGAAGGTCCTGAGTGATCTGGATGTTGAGAAGGAAGGTGGTTGGGCCTAGATCTTGAAGTTGGAAGTGCTTCTCAAGCTCTGAGACTGTCCTGTCCATGGCTGAGGTGCTCTTCGAGATGAGGGTAATGTCATCGATGAAAATGGGAGCAAGAACTCGGACTTCACCCTTCTGGTAGAGGTACACAGAGCTGTCTGACTTGAGCCTGGTATAGCCTAGAGTGTCAAAAACGGAGTGAAGCTTCTTGTTCCACTGCCTGGCTGCCTGCTTGAGGCCATAGAGCGACTTCCTAAGCCTACAGACCATGTTAGGACCTCCCTCGTGATATCCCTCAGGCTGCCTCATGTAGATCTCCTCATCCAAGTCACCATAGAGGAAAGCAGAGGAGATATCAACAGAGCGAAGCTGGTAGCCCTCCTTGGCTGCCAGAGCAAGAATGAGCCTCAGGGAGGCAGGCCTGTAAGTGGGGGCAAAGACTTCGTTGAAATCGAAGCCAGGACGCTGAGAGTAGCCTTTAGCAACCAACCTGGACTTGTAGCGCTCCACAGAGCCATCAGGATTGAGCTTGACTCGAAATACCCACCCACAGTCAATAGCTGTCTTGCCAGGAGGCAATTCGACGATATCCCAGGTGTGGTTGCCTAGCAGAGAGGACATCTGGTCATTGCAGGCTGTCTGCCACCTAGGGCCATCTGGGCCACTAAATGCAGCCTTGAGAGTGCGAAATCCAGCTCCCCCTCGGGGGGGCGTCGGGTGACTGCCTGGTGGCCGTTGGGTTAGCCCCCGACTGCCTGGCAGTGGCCCAGTTGGTCATTCTCCCTCACTTCGGTGGGCGTAGGGATTTAGGGCGAATTGACACCTCAGCCCTCTAGGGGGCACAACCCTCTGCAAACTGGCGGGCGACCGTAGGGGCCTGCTGCGAACTGACGCATACTGCCCCCCTGGCGGGGGGCAGGGGACCCTTGGCACCCAGCATTTCTGGGACGCGCTCGCGTTTGTGCGTGCCCATATCTCCCGTTCCCTCTCGGTTGATCGAGAGCGGTCTTTCAGGTTGCGGCGCCTTCAATGCCATTTTTCACTATGTTTGTATTGTCAGATACGGACTTCTTATTAGTTATGTTTTAACTAGTAGGCGTGGACTGCGTTTGGGTACCACGTTAAATATATTTGATTCAAAAAAAAAAAAAAAAAAAAAAAAAGAGAGTGCGAAATCCAGGATCCTCAGTGTTGCCAGCAAACTCGACATCAAGAAAGCCATCATCAGCAGCCAGGTCAGCTTCCTCCTCTTCATCACTGTCTGGAACGACAGGAGTAGGCTTTCTGACCTTCCACCACTCACCAGGAGGTCGCCTGACCCTCATGCCTCGTCTAGGCTCGAATGCAGGTGCAGGGGGAAGGCCAGGTGAAGCAGGAGGTGCAGGAACGCGAGCTGGAGCTGGGGCAGGAGCAGGAGAAGCTGGGGCAGCAGGAAGTGCGACAGGGAGTGCAGGAGCTGGCTCAGGAAGTGGTGTCACCTCTTGAGGAGGCACAGGCTCAACTCGAGGGACAGCAGCTGGCTCAGAGGGAGCCAGAGATGGAGATGGAGTGTAGCACTCACCCCCCGAATCTGAGAGAGGTGGCACACCCAGGGAAGATGGAGGGACATGAGGAGCGACTGGAGGCTGCAGGAGGGGACTGGTGGCGTCCGGAGTGGGCTCAGAGCGACTGGGGAAGGTAGAAGGCACAGGGGACTCGGAGGAGAGAGCTGGAGCGTTCAGCTTCGAGAGAGACAGGCCAGGGAAGTGCCTCTCGTCGAAATCAGCTCTCTCCGAGATCCTCACCTGCTTAGTGACCGGGTTGTAGAACTTCCAAGCCTTGTAGCCAGTAGGATAGCCAATGAAGACACACTTCTCCATGTGAGAACCAAGAGAGGATCGCTTATCAGCCTGAATATGCACATAGGCAGTGCACCCCCAGACTTGAAGATGGGAAACATCGGGTTTTCGACCATAGAAAGCCTCATAGGGAGTGGTGGGGAGGGGAGAAGTGGGGAGGCGATTCCAGACATGCACCATAGAAGCAAGACATTCACCCCAGAAAGAATGGGGGAGACCAGACTCAGCAAGCATAGCAGTGATCCTCTCACCCATAGTCCTGTTAGCACGCTCAGCAAGGCCATTCTGCTGAGGCCTATTGCGAGCAGAGTGCCTCCTCTCGATGCCAGCAGCTGTAGTAAACTCCAGAAAGCGATTAGACATGTATTCACCTCCCTTGTCATCCTGTAGAGCTCGCAGTTTGACTCCTAGCTGAGTCTCAGCCCAAGCCTTGAAAGATCTGAAGGCATCAAATGCCTCAGACTTCTTCTTGAGCAAGTAGACACCTCGAAATCGAGTTGAGTCGTCAATGAAGGTAATCCAGTACCTATAGCCCTGGTGGGTGGCCACAGGCAGGGGGCCATGCAAATCGGAGTGTACAAGCTCGAGGGGAGACCTGGAGTGGTTGGGAGACGAGGGGAATGGGTTGGAGTGCATCTTGCCAGCCAGACAGGGCTCACAAATCGGATCAGGAGCCTCTCGAGAATCAAGGACAAGCCCAGTGACCAGTTGCTGAGATACCATCTTCCTCACATCAGCATGATTGTGGTGGATAAAGCGGCGATGCCAGAGTGAATAGTCAAGGGGGAGGGTGCAGATGGTGCTGAGAGCGTTCTGGGAAGGTAGGGTGGTGCCCTCGAGCACAGCAGTGGTGTTGGAGCGAATTCTAGCACAGAATAGAGTATCCTCAGCCCTCAGGAAGCTCATATGCGATGCAGAGATATGAATATTAAGCCCCTTGGCTCGAGTAAGGTACAGACAAGAGAGGAGATTACTCTGAAGCTGGGGGACATGCAGAACTCGCGAAAACTCGACAGGCCTCGTCTCCTTGCCCTCCACAAGTGGCTGGAACACCACAGAGCCCACTCCAGCTGAGAAAATGACTGAATCGTCGGCCAAGCGAATGGGAATGCGAAGGGGAGCATAGGAATGCATCCAGTGGCGATGAGGGGTCATATGAGAAGTGGCCCCAGAGTCTACAAGCCAGTCAATGTCAGGAGAAGGCTGTAGAGGCGAGGGAGAGACTACACTGGCATTCCCAGCAAACTCAGAGGTCTGGAGCGCGTTCTCGGAGCCTGAGGCGGCAGGGGAAGGTGCAGGGGAGTCCTGGGCCTTGTTGGCACGTTGCCTACGACGCCTGGAGCCGCCATTCGAGGCCCTATCGCGAGTAGCTTGCTGTGCCTCCTTCTGTGCATCCTCGAAGGCATAGCACTTGGTCATGATGTGTCCGGACTTGTGGCAAAAATCGCATTTCACGGAGGAAGGAGCGGTCCGGGAGGTTGCTGCAAGTGCCTGGGAGGAGGGGAGAAGGTCCGTAGCTCGTCTGCGGCGCTGGTTGTCCTCTGTGATGAAGGCCTGGTGCACAGAAGCCTTGTCAAGTTTGTCCATGAGCAGAAGGGAAGAGGTGAAGGAGGAATACTCCTCAGTGGGAAGAGCCCTAATGAGGGACATGGAGGCGAGTTCCTCATCCAGCTGCTGCAGTGTGAAGCCCTTGGGGCGCAAATTCGCGATTTTGCGCATATTCTCGTCCACCCTGTTCATCAGAGCCTGCAGGGACTCATCCTCGGCCTTCCTGATGCTGAAGAGGTCGTCATACGCGTTAAAACGCGTCCCAGCTCGCTTCTGGAGGTATACTTGCTCCAGGGCAGTCCACATCTTCACAGGATCATCCTGGATCGAGTTGAAATGGATTCTCTGCTCAGGCTCCACCATAAGGAACAGCCAGCCAGCTGCCTTGTCCAACTTGGCCTCCCAGGCCTCCTTTCGAGTGGACTCTGCCTCAGTGGGGGGAGAGGAGCAGGAGGGACTCAGCTGTTGCCCAGAGACAATTCTCCACAGGCCAGATGCCCTAAACCAAGCTTCCATCTCTCCAGCCCAAGTAGGATAGTTGCCAGCATTGAGTTTCTCGAATTTCGGACTGTTGCTGGACATTGTAGATGACGTGGCAAGCAGGGGAACGATGTAGGAGACTGAAGAAGCGATGGGGGAAAGCAGAGAGGAGTAATGAGAGAGTTAAGAGAGTGTGTGAGGAGTTGCCAAAGAGTGTGTTCGAAGAAAACGCGATTCGTGGCTGTTATAGCCCGGGGCCCATAACCTGTTGATGCAGGAACGTCGGGGGACTGCTGAGGAGTCCTAACAGCGAAAGAACGAATCGATTAGACAGAGAACTGAGCTAGAAACGAGGGAACAAGCTGTGGACAGCTGTGAGAGACTAGGACTCTAAGTAGCTAAACTACTCACCTGTGGACAGCTGTGAGAGACTAGAAGTCCCAAACTCGTCCACAGGTGCAACTACACTACCTGATCACATGACATGTTGATCTAAGCGTCCTGTGCTATCTACAAGTCCACAAACCACAACACAAGTCCATAGGACTGCCAGAGCACTCCTAACAGGGACCTCTCCAACATGAATGGGGCCGTTAATCGTGCCCTTGAAGTGGCCAAATCCCCCCTCGTTGTCCCGCAGATTTCACCTGCGTACGACGGGTACTCTCTGGCAACCAACGACGTCGCCAAGGACGCCAACGTGACCCTCATCTCCGGGTGGGCGTCACGCTACTTTCCCCAGGGGTCTAGGCCCCAGGCCACTGTCCCCTCGTCCAAATCCTTCATGAGGGTTTGTGATGTCCCCTGTCTCGGTCCTAACGGCCAGGTCATTGACCGCCAGGCGATCGAGAACATCATGCGGCAATCCTCTCACAGGGGGTTCCAGTTTCTTGTTGGCCCCCCCCGGGTCAAGCGCAACTCCGCCCACTCCGACTCTTGTACGGTGTGGTTTGAAATCTGGGACTCTGGCACGGGTTCCATTGCACGTCAGATGGTCGACCGCTCATTGGCCGTTGGTACTCGGGCTTGCCCTATCCGGGCTGCCAAACCTCGCCAGGGTGTTTCCCTCTGCCAGCGTTGCTGGAAGTGGGGTCACACCTCTCAGGTCTGTAAGGCCCGGTTTGCCGTGTGCCCTCTCTGTGGCGAGCCTCATTCTGAGGCTAACCACCGCGCTATGGCTGGGTGCTGTAAGGCCCATGGGGGCAAGAACCCATCTCCCGCCACTCCCGAGGGCGAGCCCTGCCCTCACCCCCCTCACTGCCGCAACTGCGGTGGCGACCACACTCCCTATGATAGGGACCACTGTCCTTGGTGGGCCAAACGGTTCGATTCCGAATGGTTCCGCAAGAAGTATTCTGAGGTAAGGTCCAAGCAGACCTCGCCTCGCACCCCTGCTAACTCACAACCTCCTCATGCCTAGGACAACTAGTGTATAGGAGATCCGGGTTTTCTCGCAGAATGTCAACTGTAGTTACGCACTAGTTGATGTACACCTGGAGACTCTCAAATGCGACTTTGATGTGCTCTTTTTCCAAGAACCGCCCTGGAGGGCGGTTCGCTCAGCTCCCTCAACGTGCTCTAAGGAGGGCGATGATGTAGTCGGCGCGACCGGATCACGGTGCACTCTATTCCTTCCCAGGCTGATGATGAAGCTCGGAAGGCTTTTCTCTCCGACCTTGGCAGGTCCGTGCGACGTGCTGAGGGGGATGATCTTACGCTCCGCGTGGCAGCTGGTTCACACTGGCTTCCCGTGGTAGCGAGGCAGGCAGTTGCGGCTGCATCTGTCTTCTATGGGCTCTCCTGTGTCCGTGAGACCAGGAGGGCTGCCGGGAG
Organism: Lepiota venenata; assembly: GCA_004296355.1. Classification (NCBI taxonomy): domain Eukaryota; kingdom Fungi; phylum Basidiomycota; class Agaricomycetes; order Agaricales; family Agaricaceae; genus Lepiota; species Lepiota venenata. The sequence goes on from RCFS01000010.1 coordinate 1,092,207, forward strand.
GGTGACGGCCCCTGATGCTGCTCTCCTTTCGGTTTGGCTGGGCCTTTCCATGGCGGTTGGCTATGGAGGGGCCTCTACTATTGTCCTATATACGCACTCTGCGGGCTCTGTCTCGCGGGCGTTGGATCCCTCGGTGCATGCTGGCCAGGCTCACTCCCTGGCGGTGTGCCGTCTTCTCGACGAGTGGTTCTCTGCAGACCCCGCTCGTCGTCTAGTTTTCTGGGTTGTGCCCCTGAAGCACAAGTTCCCCATGTTATCCGAGGCCGTTCGGCAGGCCAAGGATCTTGTTGTTGCTGCGGGGCCTAGGCCCCAAACTTCCATCGACTCCCTGAGGGCCAAGGCCACGCGGGAGGTTTGTGACCAATGGGTGAACATGTTTTGTTCGCCCAGGTATCGGGGTTCCAGCTTCCTGGACCTCATAGGGGGCAATGACAAGCCCCTCAGGCCCACGTACCACAAGTCTGGTGCGTGGATTCCTGGCTTTGGTGGCTCGCCCGGCGAATTTGCCCGGGCGTGTCGTACGTTCACTGGCCACGCCCCTATTGGGGAGTACCGTGCCAGGTTTCATCCTACCGAGCCGCAAGGCTGCAGTTGTGGGGCCCGTCTTCAGACGAGGCACCACATCTTTGTGTCCTGTCCGGACTACCACCGGTTGCGAGGTTTCCCGACTTGTACGGGCCACGTAACCATGTTCTTCAACATGAATCCCTCAGCTTTCATGTTTGAAACCCAAGCTCCCCCTCGGGGGGGCGTCGGGTGACTGCCTGGTGGCCGTTGGGTTAGCCCCCGACTGCCTGGCGGTGGCCCAGTTGGTCATTCTCCCTCACTTCGGTGGGCGTAGGGATTTAGGGCGAAGTGACGCCTCAGCCCTCTAGGGGGCACAACCCTCTGCAAGCTGGCGGGCGACCGTAGGGGCCTGCTGCGAATTGACGCATACTGCCCCCCTGGCGGGGGGCAGGGGACCCTTGGCACCCAGCATTTCTGGGACGCGCTCGCGTTTGTGCGTGCCCATATCTCCCGTTCCCTCTCGGTTGATCGAGAGCGGTCTTTCAGGTCGCGGCGCCTTTAATGCCAAGTTTTCTTATGTTTGTATCGTCAAATACGGACTTCTTATTAGTTATGTCTTTAACTAGTAGGCGTGGACTGCGTTCGGGCACCACGTTAAATATATTTGATTCAAAAAAAAAAAAAAAAAAAAAAAGATGTAGTCGGCGCTCCAATCCATCCGGAATGGATGTGCATGGTCCCACCTAAGGTCGGTGACCTCAACCCGCGGGTTATGGCCTATGTCCATAACCGGCTTAAACCTCTCCGGCCCACGTTTAGACGCAATCTGGTAGATAATCGCGATCTGTTGCTTCTGTCCCTGTTCTTTGGGGGGGAGCCGATCCATCTTCTGAACGTCTATTCTGACGACAGGCACACTGCCATCAGGCTTCTCTCCGGAGGCTTGGCGGACGAACTTCCCCCTCTGTTCTATATGGGGGGCAACTTTAACTATCACTCGCGTGTGTGGGATCCTGATCGGATCCCTCACCCAGGTGTGGCGCAGTCCCTTCTGGAGGCTGCGTCGGACCTCGGGCTGGATCTGGTGCTCCCTGTGGTGCCGGGCCCTACCCACTTTCCTCATGATCGTAATCTGAACCCTTCGGTTATAGATTTGGTCTTCCTTCCGGTGGCTAGGGGCGGTGAGCTCAAGCCTGTCATTGATCTCGATCACCGGGGCATGTCGGATCACGCCCCCCTGACCGTTGTTCTTCCCACCTCTAGGTTCCTTGCGGGGGCCTGGAAGCGGGTCATTAAACGGGACTCGGATGAGGAGGCTGCATTCCTCGGCAAGGTTGCAGAAGGGGTGGGGGCCTTGGTCTCTGCCCTGGACACCCCGGAGGTGGTTGAGAGGGCGGTTGTGACCGTCTCTGAGATCATTTCCCGGGCGTGGGCCTCCCATTCAAAGGAGGCCTTCATCGTCGGTCGCTCTAAGCCCTGGTGGGGTCTGGAGTGCTCCGAGCTTATTGCCGCCCACCGTGCTGCTCCCTCCCCGGAGTCATGGCGGGCTTTTAGGGCTGCTGCGTGCAAACGCGCCAAGCGTGTTTTCTTCGATGCTCGCATCGCGGAGATAGCTACTGCTAACAAGCGTCCCTGGGACCTCATGGCCTGGGTTCAGCAGCGTAAGCTTCCTGCGGTGGAGGCTCTGTCCTACCAGGGCAGGCCCTGCCATGACCTCCTGGATTTGTTCCGGGCTCTTCACGGCACTTACAACGCGGCTTCTGGCCGGGTTTGTGATCCGTCAGTGTTGGACGAACTCCCTGACCATGATGTCAGGGAGTGGTACCCTTTCCAGGCACCCGAGATGATGGAGGCGTTAGCCGCCTGCTCCGGGCGCTGTTCTCCAGGTCCGGATCACATTACGTGGTCCCACCTTAAGAGTTTACTCAATGACTATCGTGTGCGCGAGTTTCTCCTCTCTGTGGCCAATGCCTGCGTTCGCGTGGGCTGTTGGCCCAGTCATTTCAAGGAGTCTATCTCGGTTATCATACCGAAGCCGGGGAAGCCCTCTTACTCTACCCCCAAGATGTTCCGGCCTATTGTGCTGCTGAACACCATGGGGAAACTTGTCGAGAAAATGATCTCGTGCCGTCTCCAGTTTGACTGCGTCAAATGGAACGTTTGTCACCCAAACCAGCTCGGAGGGATTTCCCAACGCTCTACGGAGGATGCTGGCTTGGTCCTCACCCATCTGGTTCGCGCCGGGTGGGCAAAGGGTCTCAAGACTAGTGTGGTGGCCTTTGACATCGCACAGTTCTTTCCTTCTCTTAACCATGATATGCTTTTGGCCATCATGCGCAAGTCCGGGCTGGCCCCTGAGCTAGTCCGGTTCTTTGCGTCCTACCTTGTGGGCCGCTGTACCTCATATTCCTGGGGTGGTATGCTCTCTGATCCTTTCGAGGCCGATGTGGGGGTGGGCCAGGGCTCCGCCCTGTCCCCCGTCCTTTCTGCCCTTTGTCTGGCTCCACTGGTTTACTTGTTTTACCGGAGGGCCAGAGCTGCAGGTCTGTCCGTTGACATGCTCTCGTATGTCGATGACGGTACCCTTATCGTTCAGTCCAGGCTCTGGGCTGACAATGTTGCTGCTTTGCAGTGGGCATATGCTATTGTGCACGCCCTCTTTGTAGCTTTTGTGCTCGTTCTTGAACACGACAAGTCCGAGTTCTTCAACTTCTCCCGCAAGCCGGGGGATGATAACCCCGCTATTGACCTGGGCTTTGCCCCGTTCACTGGTGATACTCCTCTGCGCCCTAAGCCGTTTTGGCGGTATCTGGGCTTTTATTTCGACCGTGCTCTGAATTTCAAGGAGCATGTTCGCTACTACACTACCAAGTCGTTCTCTACGGTTCACGCCATGAGGATGCTGGGTAACTCTACCAGGGGCCTTCTTCCTGAACAGAAGAGGCTCCTCTACCGTTCGTGTGTGCTGCACATAGCTACCTATGGGTTTCGCCTCTGGTATCATGCTGGCCGCCCTAACAAGGGTGTTCTGGCTCTCTTCACGCAGATGCAGCGTCGCGCTGCCCTGTGGGTTACTGGTGCTTTTCGCACCTCCCCAACTGGAGCAGTAGAGGCCTTGGCGGGCCTTCTGCCTATTCGTCTTCATCTCCAGAAGCTTGCCAAGCGCACTATATATCGCGTGGCAACTCTGGGCTCCTCCCACCCCCTTAGGTTGCTCTTAGGGAGGGAGTACAGTGGTGATGCGATCCCGCATCCCCGCTCTGTCGCTCTCATGGCCGAGGGTCACAAGCCCAAGGTCAAGAGCACCGTCATGGAGGTCCAGCAGGTTCTCCCCTCCCTTACCGAGTCGTTTGATGCGTTTGACAATGCAGCAAGGCCCGGTCTCCGTCTTCATGATCGGTTTGATGACCGGATCACGATTCACTCTATTCCTCCCCGGGCTGATGATGAGGCCCGGAAGGCTTTTCTCTCCGACCTCGGCAGGTCTGTTCGGCGTGCTGAGGAGGATGATCTTACGCTCTGCGTGGCAGCTGGTTCACACTGGCTTCCCGTGGTCGCGAGGCAGGCGGTTGCGGCTGCGTCTGTCTTTTATGGGCTCTCTTGTGTCCGCGAGACCAGGAGGGCCGCCGGGAGGGTGACGGCCCCTGATGCCGCTCTCCTCTCGGTTCGGCTGGGCCTGTCCATGGCGGTTGGCTATGGCGGGGCCTCTACTATTGTCCTTTATACGCATTCTGCAGGCTCTGTCTCGCGTGCATTGGACCCTTCGGTTCATGCTGGCCAGGCTCACTCCCTGGCGGTGTGCCGCCTCCTTGACGAGTGGTTTTCTGCAGATCCTGCTCGTCGTCTAGTTTTCTGGGTTGTGCCCTTGAAGCACAAGTTCCCTATGTTGTCCGAGGCCGTGCAACAGGCCAAGGATCTCGTTGTTGCTGCGGGGCCTAGGCCCCAAACTTCCATCGACTCCCTGAGGGCCAAGGCCACGTGGGAGGTTCGCGACCAATGGGTGAACATGTTTCGTTCACCCAGGTATCGGGGCTCCAGTTTCCTGGACCTCATAGGGGGCAATGACAAGCCCCTCAGGCCCACGTACCACAAGTCTGGTGCATGGATCCCTGGCTTTGGTGGCTCTGTTGAAGCAGGAACATCGGGGGACTGCTGAGGAGTCCTAGCAGCGAAGGAACGAAGGGAATACGCGTAGAATTGAGGTAGAAACGAATGAACAAGCTGTGGACAGCTGTGAGAGACTAGGACTCTAAGTAGCTAAACTACTCACCTGTGGACAGCTGTGAGAGACTAGAAGTCCCAAACTCGTCCACAGGTGCAACTACACTACCTGATCACATGACATGTTGATCTAAGCGTCCTGTGCTATCTACAAGTCCACAAACCACAACACAAGTCCACAGGACTGCCAGAGCACAACTGAGTGCACACAGCACTCCTAACAGGCTCGCCCGGCGGATTTGCTCGGGCGTGTCGTACATTCACTGGCCACGCCCCTATTGGGGAGTACCGTGCCAGGTTTCATCCCACCGAGCCGCAAGGCTGCAGTTGTGGGGCCCGTCTGCAAACGAGGCACCACATCTTCGTGTCCTGTCCGGACTATCACCGGTTGCGAGGTTTCCCGACTTGTACAGGCCACGTAACCATGTTCTTCAACATGAATCCCTCAGCTTTCATGTTCGAGACCCAAGCTCCCCCTCGGGGGGGCGCCGGGTAACTACCTGGTAGCCGTTGGGTTAGCCCCCGACTGCCTGGCAGTGGCCCAGTTGGTCATTCTCCCTCACCTCGGTGGGCGTAGAGATTTAGGGTGGATTGACACCTCAGCCCCCTAGGGGGCACAACCCTCTGTAAGCTGTCGGGCGACCGTAGGGGCCTGCTGCGAAATGACGCATACTGCCCCCCTGGCGGGGGGCAGGGGACCCTTGGCACCCAGCATTTCTGGGCCGTGCTCGCGTCTGTGTGTGCCCATATCTCCCGTTCCCTCTTGGTTGATCGAGAGTGGTCTTTCAGGTTGCGGCACCTTTAATGCCATTTTTCACTATGTTTGTATTGTCAGATACGGACTTCTTATTAGTTATGTCTTTAACTAGTAGGCGTGGACTGCGTTTGGGCACCACGTTAAATATATTTGATTCAAAAAAAAAAAAAAAAAAAAAAAAAAGCATATGAATGCATCCAGTGGCGATGAGGGGTCATATGAGAAGTGGCCCCAGAGTCTACAAGCCAGTCAATGTCAGAGGAAGGCTGTAGAGGTGAGGGAGAGACTACACTGGCATTCCCAGCAAACTCAGAGGTCTGGAGCGCGTTTTCGGAGCCTGAGGCGGCAGGGGAAGGTGCAGGGGAGTCCTGGGCCTTGTTGGCACGTTGCCTACGACGCCTGGAGCCGCCATTTGAGGCCCTATCGCGAGTAGCCTGCTGTGCCTCCTTCTGTGCATCCTCGAAAGCATAGCACTTGGCCATGATGTGTCTTTTTTTTTTTTTTTTGAATCAAATATATTTAACGTGGTGCCCGAACGCAGTCCACGCCTACTAGTTAAAACATAACTAATAAGAAGTCCGTACTTGACAATACAAACATAGGAGAATAGTGGCATTGAAGGCGCCGCAACCTGAAAGACCGCTCTCGATCAACCGAGAGGGAACGGGAGATATGGGCACGCGCAAACGCGAGCACGGCCCAGAAATGCTGGGTGCCAAGGGTCCCCTGCCCCCCGCCAGGGGGGCAGTATGCGTCAATTCGCAGCAGGCCCCTACGGTCGCCCGCCAGCTTGCAGAGGGTTGTGCCCCCTAGGGGGCTGAGGTGTCGCTTCACCCTAAGTCCCTACGCCCGCCACCCGAAGGCAGTGAGGGGGATTGACCAACTGGGCCACTGCCAGGCAGTCGGGGGCTAACCCAACGGCCACCAGGCAGTTACCCGACGCCCCCCCGAGGGGGAGCTTGGGTTTCAAACATGAAAGCTGAGGGATTCATGTTGAAAAACATGGTTACGTGGCCCGTACAAGTCGAGAAACCTCGCAACCGGTGGTAGTCCGGACAGGACACGAAGATGTGGTGCCTCGTCTGAAGACGGGCCCCACAACTGCAGCCTTGCGGCTCGGTAGGGTGAAACCTGGCACGGTACTCCCCGATGGGGGCATGACCAGTGAACGTACGACACGCCCGGGCAAATTCGCCAGGCGAGCCACCAAAGCCAGGGATCCATGCACCAGACTTGTGGTACGTGGGCCTGAGGGGCTTGTCATTGCCCCCTATGAGGTCCAGGAAACTGGAGCCCCGATACCTGGGTGAACGAAACATGTTCACCCATTGGTCGCACACCTCCCGCGTGGCCTTGGCCCTCAGGGAGTCGATGGAAGTTTGGGGCCTAGGCCCTGCAGCAACAACAAGGTCCTTGGCCTGCCGAACGGCCTCGGATAACATGGGGAACTTGTGCTTCAAGGGCACAACCCAGAAAACTAGACGACGAGCGGGGTCAGCAGAGAACCACTCATCGAGAAGACGGCACACCGCCAGGGAGTGAGCCTGGCCAGCATGCACCGAGGGATCCAACGCACGCGAGACAGAGCCCGCAGAGTGCGTATATAGGACAATAGTAGAGGCCCCTCCATAGCCAACCGCCATGGAAAGGCCCAGCCGAACCGAAAGGAGAGCAGCATCAGGGGCCGTCACCCTCCCGGCGGCCCTCCTGGTCTCACGGACACAGGAGAGCCCATAGAAGACAGACGCAGCCGCAACTGCCTGCCTCGCTACCACGGGAAGCCAGTGTGAACCAGCTGCCACGCGGAGCGTAAGATCATCCTCCTCAGCACGTCGCACGGACCTGCCAAGGTCGGAGAGAAAAGCCTTCCGAGCTTCATCATCAGCCCGGGAAGGAATAGAGTGCACCGTGATCCGGTCATCAAACCGATCACGAAGCCGAAGACCAGGCCTTGCCGCATCATCAAATGCGTCAAATACCTCGGTGAGAGAAGGGAGAATCTGCTGGATCTCCATGACTGCACTCTTGACCTTGGGCTTGTGACCCTCGGCCATGAGAGCGACAGAACGGGGATGCGGGGTTGCATCGCCGCTGTACTCCCTCCCTAAGAGCGACCTAAGGGGGTGGGAGGAGCCCAGAGTAGCCACGCGATATATCGTACGCTTGGCGAGCTTCTGGAGATGAAGACGAATAGGCAGGAGGCCCGCGAGGGCCTCTACCGCTCCAGTCGGAGAGGTGCGGAAAGCACCAGTAACCCACAGGGCAGCACGGCGCTGCATCTGCGTGAAAAGAGCCAGAACACCCTTGTTAGGGCGGCCAGCATGATACCAGAGGCGAAACCCATAGGTAGCTATAGGCATCACACACGAACGATAGAGGAGCCTCTTCTGCTCAGGAAGAAGGCCCCTGGTAGAGTTGCCTAGCATCCTCATGGCGCGAACCGTAGAGAACGACTTGGTAGTGTAGTAGCGAACATGCTCCTTGAAGTTTAGAGCACGGTCGAAGTAGAAGCCCAGATACCGCCAGAACGGCTTAGGGCGCAGAGGAGTATCGCCAGTGAATGGGGCAAAGCCCAGGTCAATGGCGGGGTTATCATCCCCCGGCTTGCGGGAGAAGTTGAAGAACTCGGACTTGTCGTGTTCAAGAACGAGCGCAAAAGCAACAAAGAGGGCATGCACAATAGCGTATGCCCGCTGCAGTGCAGCAACGTTGTCAGCCCACAGCTTGGACTGAACAATCAGGGTACCGTCATCGACATACGAAAGCATGTCGACAGACAGGCCCGCAGCTCTGGCCCTCCGGTAAAACAGGTAAACCAGGGGAGCCAGGCAAAGTGCAGAGAGGACGGGGGACAGGGCGGAGCCCTGGCCCACACCCACATCGGCCTCGAAAGGATCAGAGAGCACGCCACCCCAGGAGTATGAGGTGCGGCGGCCCACAAGGTAAGACGCAAAGAACCGGACCAGCTCAGGGGCCAGCCCGGACTTGCGCATGATAGCCAGAAGCATATCATGGTTGAGAGAAGGAAAGAACTGCGCGATGTCAAAAGCCACCACGCTAGTCTTGAGACCCTTCGCCCACCCGGCGCGAACCAGATGGGTGAGGACCAAGCCAGCATCCTCCGTAGAGCGTTGGGAGATTCCCCCGAGCTGGTTTGGATGAAAAACGTTCCATTTGACGCAGTCAAACTGGAGACGGCGCGAGATCATCTTCTCGACAAGTTTCCCCATGGTGTTCAACAGCACAATAGGCCGGAACATCTTGGGGGTAGCATATGAGGGCTTCCCCGGCTTCGGTATGATAACCGAGGTAGACTCCTTGAAATGACTGGGCCAACAGCCCACGCGAACGCAGGCATTGGCCACAGAGAGGAGAAACTCGCGCACACGGTAGTGGTTGAGTAAACTCTTGAGGTGGGACCACGTAATGTGATCCGGACCTGGAGAAGAGCGCCCGAAGCAGGCGGCTAACGCCTCCATCATCTCGGGTGCCTGGAAAGGGTACCACTCCCTGACGTCATGGTCAGGGAGCTCGTCTAACACTGACGGATCACAAACCCGGCCAGAGGCCGCGTTGTAGGTGCCGTGAAGGGCCCGGAACAAGTCCGGGAGATCGTGGCAGGGCCTGCCCTGATAGGACAGGGCCTCCACCGCAGGGAGCTTACGTTGCTGAACCCAGGCCATGAGGTCCCAGGGACGCTTGTTAGCGGTAGCTATCTCCGCAATGCGAGCATCGAAGAAGACGCGCTTGGCGCGTTTACACGCAGCCCTAAAGGCCCGCCACGACTCCGGCGAAGGAGCAGCGCGGTGAGCAGCAATGAGTTCGGAGCACTCCTGCCCCCACCAGGGCTTGGAGCGACCGACGATGAAGGCCTCCTTAGAATGGGAGGCCCACGCCCGGGAAATGATCTCGGAAGCAGTCGAAACTGCCCTCTCAACCACCTCCGGGGTGTCCAGGGCAGAGACCAAGGCCCCCACCCCTTCTGCGACCTCGCCGAGGAAGGCAGCTTCCTCATCCGAGTCCCGTTTAATGACCCGCTTCCAGGCCCCCGCAAGGAACCTAGAGGTGGGAAGAACAACGGTCAGGGGGGCGTGATCCGACGCGCCCCGATGATCGAGATCGATGACAGGCTTGAGCTCGTCGCCCCTGGCCACAGGAAGGAAGACCAAATCTATAACCGAGGGGTTCAGATTACGGTCATGAGGGAAGTGGGTAGGGCCCGGCACCACAGGGAGCACCAGATCCAGCCCGAGATCCGACGCAGACTCCAAAAGAGACTGCGCCACACCCGGGTGGGGGATCCGATCGGGATCCCACACACGCGAGTGACAGTTAAAGTCACCCCCCATATAGAACATGGGGGGAAGTTCATCCGCCAAGCCTCCGGAAAGAAGCCTGATGGCAGTGTGCCTGTCGTCTGAATAGACGTTCAGAAGATGGATCGGCTCCCCCCCGAAAAACAGGGACAGGAGCAGCAGATCGCGATTATCTACCAGATCGCGCCTAAACGCGGGCCGGAGAGGCTTAAGCCGGTTATGGACATAGGCCATAACCCGCGGGTTAAGGTCACCAACTTTAGGCGGGACCATGCACGTCCATTCCGGATGGATCGGAGCGCCGATTACATCATCGCCCTCCCTAGAGCGCGACGAGGGAGCTGACCGAACCGTCCTCCAGGGCGGTTCTTGGAAAAAGAGCACATCAAAATCGCATTTGAGAGTCTCCAGGTGTACATCAACTAGTGCGTAACTACGGTTGACATTCTGCGAGAAAACCCGGATCTCCTGTACACTAGTTGTCCTAGGCATGAGGAGGTCGTGAGTTAGCGGAGGTGCGAGGCGAGGTCTGCTTGGACCTTACCTCAGAATACTGCCTGCGGAACCATTCGGCATCGAACCTTTTGGCCCACCAAGGACAGTGGTCCCTATCATAGGGAGCGTGATCGCCACCGCAATTGCGGCAGTGAGGGGGGTGAGGGCAGGGCTCGCCCTCGGGAGTGGCGGGAGAAGGGTTCTTGCCCCCATGGGCCTTACAGCACCCAGCCATTGAGCGGTGGTTAGCCTCTGAGTGAGGCTCGCCACAGAGGGGGCACACGGCGAACCGGGCCTTGCAGACTTGCGAGGTGTGGCCCCACTTCCAGCAACGCTGGCAGAGAGACACACCTTGACGAGGTTTGGCGGCCCTGATAGGGCAAGCCCGAGTACCGACAGCCAACGAACGGTCGACCATCTGACGTGCAACGGAACCCGTGCCAGAGTCCCAGATTTCAAACCACACCGTACAAGAGTCGGAGTGGGCGGAGTTGCGTTTGACCCGGGGGGGGCCAACAAGAAACTGGAACCCCCTGTGAGAGGATTGCCGCATGATGTTCTCGATCACCTGGCGGTCAATGACCTGGCCGTTAGGACCGAGACGGGGGACATCACAAACCCTCATAAAGGATTTGGACGAGGGGACAGTGGCCTGGGGCCTAGATCCCTGGGGGAAGTAGCGCGACGCCCACCCGGAGATGAGGGTCACGTCGGCGTCCTTGGCAACGTCGTTGGTCGCCAGAGAATACCCGTCGTACGCAGGTGAGACCTGCGTGACAACGAGGGGAGATTTGGCCACTTCGAGGGCACGGTTAACGGCCCCATTCATGTTGGAGAGGTCCCTCAGGGCGGGCTTGTCGCCATGAAAGATGATGAGAACCTGGCGCCGAGAGGGGCCAGCAGTAGTCATCCTCGGGCGCTTGGGCTTACGCTGCGAGGAAGACGAGGGAGAGGGGGAAGCAGGACCGCCCTTACCAATGGTGTGGGCGATCTGCTCCGGAGTGAGGTGAGGAAATGCCTTCACCATGGCCGCAATAGCAGCGACCTGGGCAGAGGCATCCCTCGAGGGGGGAGGCGACCCCTTGGCCACCTGCGCAAACGAACGCTTCCGCGCATTTGGCTTGGTGGCTTCGTTGACCTTAGGGGGCGGGCCAAGCGGAAACTTGGCCGCCACCGCATAGGTGCGCCCCTTTGCAGAGGCGTTGCCCGAGGAGGTACCGGCCTGTGAGGGACCGGGTCTCGAGGCGGGAGCAGCACCCTGGGCTCCTCCCGAGGGAGGAGGAGGGGCCGGGGCCTTCCCTTTGCCCTTATCCCGACGAGCAGGAGGGGGATTAGGAGCCGACCCAGCAGCAGAGGAGTCCGGGGCCGTGTCCGGCGCCAGATCCATAGAGTCGCCCGGTGGAGGGGCAGCACCCCCAGAGGGGGCGTCACCCATCCCCTGACGGATAGAGGGGGGGACATCAGAGATGCCCCGGACAATGGTCCTGGCCGTGAGCCCCCGAAGGGTGGCCGTAGATGTGCGGTTCACTGGAACATCCAGCAAACCTACACGAGACATTGTCTCCAGGGTGTTACTCACAGCCCTGAAGAGCTCGGTGGTCTCAGGGTCACCGAGGTCGAGACCCCGGCCCCTCTCGCGTAGCCAACCGTTGGCCACTCTGAGCGATTGCCCTATCGCAGCTAGGGCCGGTCCCGGCCCATCCGAAGGAGGGGCCTCCAAACGAAGAGGGGAAACCGGTGGCGGGGCGAACAGACCGCCGCCAGGAGCGTCGGCTGGGTGAGAACCCGAAGCGTCGGACATGTCGTCGTCGTCGTCGGATCCTGCAACGGATCGGGGGCGTTTGGAAGCCCTGGAGTCGGGTCGAACGGGCCTGGTTGGGGTCCTATCTTCCGAAATGGATTCGACGACGGCGGACCCATCGTCGGGAAAAGAGAGGCCAGGGGCGGCTGGGAGAGGCTCGTAAGCACTCGCCATCAAGTCGTCCGCCTGAGACCGGGGGCCAGGAGGATGTCTGGGCGCGGGGGACTGGAGGGTATCCAGAGGGTCACCTGGGGAAGGCTGGGCCGCAGCAGAAGATCCGCTGCGATCCGACCTCCCCCCTCGGAGTTGGTCAGAGGCCCTTGTCGAGGGCATAGTAGGGTAATCCTGGATCGAAGATCCAACAGTAAATGCACGTAGAAAATGAGGAGCAGTGAGGAGGAAGGTTGTGGCTGTGCTAGTACTGATGGGAGTACCAGAACAAGAAGCGATGTGGCCATGATGTGTCCGGACTTGTGACAAAAATCGCATTTGACGGATGAAGGAGCATCGCTTCTTGTTCTGGTACTCCCATCAGTACTAGCACAGCCACACACCTCCTCCTCACCAAAACTCACTTTTCGCGTGCATTTGCTGTTGGATCTTCGATCCAGAAGTACCATCTCATGCCCTCAAAAAGGGCCTCCGACCAACTCCGAGGGGGGAGGGCAGATCGCGGCGGATCTTCCGCTGCGGGCCAACCTTCCCCTGGTGATCCGCTGGACACTCTCCAGTCCCCTGTGCCCAGGCATCCCCCGTGCCCTCGGTCTCAAGTGGACGACTTGATGGCGGGTGCTCACAAGCCCCTCCCAGCTGCCCCTGGCCTCTCCTTTCTCAATGATGGGTCTGCTGCCGTCGAATCACTCTCGGAAGATAGGACCCCCACCAGGCCCGTTCGACCCGACTCCAGGGCTTCCAAACGCCCCCGATCCGCTGCAGGACCCGATGACGATGACGACATGTCTGATGCCTCGGGTTCTCACCCAGCCGACACCTCTGGCGGTGGTCTGTTTGCCCCGCCACCAGTTTCCCCTCTTCGTTTGGAGGCCCCTCCTTCGGATGGGCCGGGACCGGCTTTAGCTGCGATAGGGCAGTCGCTCAGAGTAGCCAATGGTTGGCTGCGCGAGAGGGGCCGGGGTCTTGACCTCGGTGACCCTGAGACCACCGAGCTCTTCAGGGCTGTGAGCAACACCCTGGAGACAATGTCTCGTGTAGGTTTGCTGGATGTTCCAGTGAACCGCACATCTACGGCCACCCTTCGGGGGCTTACAGCCAGGACTATTGTCCGGGGCATCTCTGATGTTCCCCCTTCCATCTGTCAGGGAATGGGTGATGCCTCCTCTGGGGGTGCCGCCCCTCCACCGGGTGACTCTATGGATCTGGCGCTGGACACTGCTGGGTCGGCTCCTAATCCTCCTCCTGCTCGTCGGGATAAGGGCAAAGGGAAGGCCCCGGCCCCTCCTCCTCCCTCGGGAGGAGCCCAGGGCGCCGTTTCTGCCTTGAGGCCCGGTCCTTCACAGGCTGGCACCTCCTCAGGCAATGCCTCTGCAAAGGGGTGCACCTATGCGGTGGCGGCCAAGTTTCCACTTGGTCCGCCCCCTAAGGTCAACGAGGCCACCAAGCCAAATGCGCAGAAGCGTTCATTTGCGCAGGTTGCCAAGGGGTCGCCTCCCCCTTTGAGGGATGCCTCTGCCCAGGTTGCTGCTATTGCGGCCATGGTGAAGGCGTTCCCTCATCTTACCCCGGAGCAGATCGCCCACACCATTGGTAAGGGCGGTCCTGCTTCCCCGTCTCCCTCTCCCTCCTCGCAGCGCAAGCCCAAGCGCCCAAGGATGACTACTGCTGGCCCCTCTCGGCGCCAGGTTCTTATCATCTTTCATGGCGACAAACCCACCCTGAGGGACCTCTCCAACATGGGCGGCTGGTTCACACTGGCTTCCCGTGGCCGCGAGGCAGGCAGTTGCGGCTGCGTCTGTCTTTTATGGGCTCTCCTGCGTCCGCGAGGCCAGGAGGGCTGCCGGGAGGGTGACGGCCCCTGATGCTGCTCTCCTCTCGGTTCGGCTGGGCCTTTCCATGGCGGTTGGCTATGGAGGAGCCTCTACTATTGTCCTGTACACGCATTCCGCGGGCTCTGTCTCGCGTGCGTTGGACCCTTCGGTTCACGCTGGCCAGGCTCACTCCCTGGCGGTGTGCCGCCTTCTTGACGAGTGGTTCTCTGCGGACCCTGCTCGTCGCATCGTTTTCTGGGTTGTGCCCTTGAAGCACAAGTTCCCTATGTTATCCGAGGCCGTTCGGCAGGCCAAGGATCTTGTTGTTGCTGCGGGGCCTAGGCCCCAAACTTCCATCGACTCCCTGAGGGCCAAGGCCATGCGGGAGGTTTGCGACCAATGGGTGAACATGTTTCATTCACCCAGGTATCGGGGTTCCAGCTTCCTGGACCTCATAGGGGGCAATGACAAGCCCCTCAGGCCCACGTACCACAAGTCTGGTGCATGGATCCCTGGCTTTGGTGGCTCGCCTGGCGAATTTGCCCGGGCGTGTCGTACTTTCTGTTAGGAGTGCTCTGGCAGTCCTGTGGACTTGTGTTGTGGTTTGTGGACTTGTAGATAGCACAGGACGCTTAGATCAACATGTCATGTGATCAGGTAGTGTAGTTGCACCTGTGGACGAGTTTGGGACTTCTAGTCTCTCACAGCTGTCCACAGGTGAGTAGTTTAGCTACTTAGAGTTCTAGTCTCTCACAGCTGTCCACAGCTTGTCCATTCGTTTCTAGCTCAGTTCTCTGCTCAATCGATTCGTTCTTTCGCTGTTAGGACTCCTCAGCAGTCCCCCGACGTTCCTGCTTCAACAGGTTATGGGCCCCGGGCTATAACAGCCACGAATCGCGTTTTCTTCGAACACACTCTCTGGCAACTCCACACACTCTCTCTTAACTCTCTCATTCCTCCTCTCTGCTCTCCCCCATCGCTTCCCCAGCCTCCTGCATCGTTCCCCTGCTTGCCACGTCATCTACAATGTCCAGCAACAGTCCGAAATTCGAAAAACTCAATGCTGGCAACTATCCTACCTGGGCTGGAGAGATGGAAGCTTGGTTTAGGGCATCTGGCCTGTGGAGAATTGTCTCTGGGCAACAGCTAAGTCCCTCCTGCTCCTCTCCCCCCACTGAGGCAGAGTCCACTCGAAAGGAGGCCTGGGAGGCCAAGTTGGACAAGGCAGCTGGCTGGCTGTTCCTTATGGTGGAGCCTGAGCAGAGGATCCACTTCAACTCGATCCAGGATGATCCTGTGAAGATGTGGACTGCCCTGGAGCAAGTACACCTCCAGAAGCGTGCTGGGACGCGTTTTAACGCGTATGATGACCTCTTTAGCATCAGGAAGGCCGAGGATGAGTCCCTGCAGGCTCTCATGAACAGGGTGGACGAAAATATGCGCAAAATCGCGAATTTGCGCCCCAAGGGCTTCACACTGCAGCAGTTGGATGAGGAACTCGCCTCTATGTCCCTCATTAGGGCCCTTCCCACTGAGGAGTATTCCTCCTTCACCTCTTCTCTCCTGCGCATGGACAAGCTTGACAAGGCCTCTGTGCACCAGGCATTCATCACAGAGGACAACCAGCGCCGCAGACGAGCTACGGACCTTCTCCCCTCCTCCCAGGCACTTGCAGCAACCTCCCGGACCGCTCCTTCCTCCGTAAAATGCGATTTTTGTCACAAGTCCGGACACATCATGGCCAAGTGCTATGCCTTCGAGGATGCACAGAAGGAGGCACAGCAAGCTACTCGCGATAGGGCTTCGAATGGCGGCTCCAGGCGTCGTAGGCAACGTGCCAACAAGGCCCAGGACTCCCCTGCACCTTCTCCTGCCGCCTCAGGCCCCGAAAACGCGCTCCAGACCTCCGAGTTTGCTGGGAATGCCAGTGTAGTCTCTCCCTCGCCTCTACAGCCTTCTCCTGACATTGACTGGCTTGTAGACTCTGGGGCCACTTCTCATATGACCCCCCATCGCCACTGGATGCATTCCTATGCTCCCCTTCGCATTCCCATTCGCTTGGCCGACGATTCAGTCATTTTCTCAGCTGGAGTGGGCTCTGTGGTGTTCCAGCCACTTGTGGAGGGCAAGGAGACGAGGCCTGTCGAGTTTTCGCGAGTTCTGCATGTCCCCCAGCTTCAGAGTAATCTCCTATCATGTCTATACCTTACTCGAGCCAAGGGGCTTAATATTCATGTGTCTGCTTCGCATATGAGCTTCCTGAGGGCTGAGGATATCTTATTCTGTGCTAGGATTCGCTCCAACAACACTGCTGTGCTCGAAGGCACCACTCTACCTTCCCAGAACGCTCTCAGCACCATCTGTACCCTTCCCCTTGACTACTCCTTGTGGCATCGTCGCTTTATTCACCACAATCATGCTGATGTGAGGAAGATGGTGTCTCAGCAACTGGTCACTGGGCTTGTTCTTGACTCTCGAGAGGCTCCTGATCCGATTTGTGAGCCTTGTCTGGCTGGCAAGATGCACTCCAACCCTTTCCCCTCGTCTCCCAACCACTCCAGGTCCCCTCTCGAGCTTGTACACTCCGATTTGCATGGCCCCCTGCCTGTGGCCACCCACCAGGGCTATAGGTACTGGATCACCTTCATTGACGACTCAACTCGATTTCGGGGGGTGTACTTGCTCAAGAAGAAGTCTGAGGCATTTGATGCCTTCAGATCTTTCAAGGCTTGGGCTGAGACTCAGCTAGGAGTCAAACTGCGAGCTCTGCAGGATGACAAGGGAGGTGAATACATGTCTAATCGCTTTCTGGAGTTCACTACAGCTGCTGGGATCGAGAGGAGGCACTCTACTCGCAATAGGCCTCAGCAGAATGGCCTTGCTGAGCGGGCTAACAGGACTATGGGTGAGAGAATCACTGCTATGCTCTCGGAGTCTGGTCTTCCCCATTCTTTCTGGGGTGAGTGTCTTGCATCCATGGTGCATGTCTGGAATCGCCTCCCCACTTCCCCTATCCCCACCACTCCCTATGAAGCCTTCTATGGTCGAAAACCTGATGTTTCCCATCTTCGAGTCTGGGGGTGCACTGCCTATGTGCATATTCAGGCTGATAAGCGATCCTCTCTTGGTTCTCACATGGAGAAGTGTGTCTTCATTGGCTATCCTACTGGCTACAAGGCTTGGAAGTTCTACAACCCGGTCACTAAGCAGGTGAGGATCTCGGAAAGAGCTGATTTCGACGAGAGGCACTTCCCTGGCCTGTCTCTCTCGAAGCTGAACGCTCCAGCTCTCTCCTCCGAGTCCCCTGTGCCTTCTACCTTCCCCAGTCGCTCTGAGCCCACTCCGGACGCCACCAGTCCCCTCCTGCAGCCTCCAGTCGCTCCTCATGTCCCTCCATCTTCCCTGGGTGTGCCACCTCTCTCAGATTCGGGGGGTGAGTGCTACACTCCATCTCCATCTCTGGCTCCCTCTGAGCCAGCTGCTGTCCCTCGAGTTGAGCCTGTGCCTCCTCGAGAGGTGACACCACTTCCTGAGCCAGCTCCTGCACTCCCTGTCGCACTTCCTGCTGCCCCAGCTTCTCCTGCTCCTGCCCCAGCCCCAGTTCGTGTTCCTGCACCTCCTGCTTCACCTGGCCTTCCCCCTGCACCTGCATTTGAGCCTAGACGAGGCATGAGGGTCAGGCGACCTCCTGGTGAGTGGTGGAAGGTCAGAGAGCCTACTCCTGTCGTTCCAGACAGTGATGAAGAGGAGGAAGCTGACCTGGCTGCTGATGATGGCTTTCTTGATGTCGAGTTTGCTGGCAACACTGAGGATCCTGGTTTTCGCACTCTCAAGGCTGCATTTAGTGGCCCAGATGGCCCTAGGTGGCAGACAGCCTGCAATGACCAGATGTCTTCTCTGCTAGGCAACCACACCTGGGACATCGTCGAATTGCCTCCTGGCAAGACTGCTATTGACTGTGGGTGGGTATTTCGAGTCAAGCTCAATCCTGATGGCTCTGTGGAGCGCTACAAGTCCAGGTTGGTTGCTAAAGGCTACTCCCAGCGTCCTGGCTTTGATTTCAACGAAGTCTTCGCCCCTACCTACAGGCCTGCCTCTCTGAGGCTCATTCTTGCTCTGGCAGCCAAGGAGGGCTACCAGCTTCGTTCTGTTGATATCTCCTCCGCTTTCCTCTATGGTGACTTGGATGAGGAGATCTACATGAGGCAGCCTGAGGGATATCACGAGGGAGGTCCTAACATGGTCTGTAGGCTTAGGAAGTCGCTCTATGGCCTCAAGCAGGCAGCCAGGCAGTGGAACAAGAAGCTTCACTCCGTTTTCGACACTCTAGGCTACACCAGGCTCAAGTCAGACAGCTCTGTGTACATCTACCAGAAGGGTGAAGTTCGAGTTCTTGCTCCCATTTTCATTGATGATATCACCCTCATTTCGAAGAGCACCTCAGCCATGGACAGGACAGTCTCAGAGCTTGAGAAGCACTTCCAGCTTCGAGATCTAGGCCCCACCACTTTCCTTCTCAATATCCAGATCACCCAGGACCTTCCCAATCGCACCATATCCCTCTCCCAAGCCCACTATGTCGACTCTATGCTCAAACGGTTCAATATGGACGATTGTAACCCTGTGAAGACACCCATGGCTCCAGGACTGGACTTGTGCAACCTCGAGGTCACTCCTGAGGAGCAGGAACAGATGAGATCTATTCCCTACCTCAGTGCAGTGGGCTCCCTGCAGTATCTGGCCACCATGACTCGTCCAGATATCGCTTATGCGGTCTCCTACCTTGGCAGGTTCAATCACAAGCCTGGGCTTCAGCACTGGGCTGCTGTGAAGCATCTATTTCGCTATCTGAAGGGTACAGCTGACTACCAGCTCGTCTACAGAGGCTCTGATGACCAGGAGCTGTTTGTGACTTACTCTGATGCTTCCCATGGCGATTGCAAGGAGACAGGTCGAGCTACAGGTGGATATGTGACTCTGGTGGGTGGTGGAGCTGTAGGATGGTCCTCGAAGCGTCAGAGCTTTGTTACACTGTCCACTACTGAGGCTGAGTATGTGGCAGCTGTTGAAGCTGGCAAGGAGATCCACTGGATGAGGAACATTCTGTCTGAGATTGGCCACATCATTCCTTTCCCCTCGACTCTACATGTGGATAACAAGTCTGGGATCCAAGTGGCCAAGAATCCGGAGCACCATGGGAGGATGAAGCACCTGGACCTTCGATTTTACTGGCTTCGAGATGCTGTGGAGGCAGGATCCATCAATCCAGTGTATGTGCCAACCACTGAGCAGGTAGCTGACATTTTGACCAAGGCAGTTGGGGTGCCTACTGTGGAGTTCACAGTGCCACTGCTGGGTCTGAGTCGAGCTGGGTGATGTGTGAGGACATGTCAGATCAGGGGGGTGTGTTAGGAGTGCTCTGGCAGTCCTGTGGACTTGTGTTGTGGTTTGTGGACTTGTAGATAGCACAGGACGCTTAGATCAACATGTCATGTGATCAGGTAGTGTAGTTGCACCTGTGGACGAGTTTGGGACTTCTAGTCTCTCACAGCTGTCCACAGGTGAGTAGTTTAGCTACTTAGAGTTCTAGTCTCTCACAGCTGTCCACAGCTTGTCCATTCGTTTCTAGCTCAGTTCTCTGCTCAATCGATTCGTTCTTTCGCTGTTAGGACTCCTCAGCAGTCCCCCGACGTTCCTGCTTCAACACTTTCACTGGTCACGCCCCTATTGGGGAGTATCGTGCCAGGTTTCATCCTACCGAGCCGCAAGGCTGCAGTTGTGGGGCCCGTCTCCAGACGAGGCACCACATCTTCGTGTCCTGTCCGGACTACCACCGGCTGCGAGGCTTCCCTACTTGTACGGGCCACGTAACCATGTTTTTCAACATGAATCCCTCAGCTTTCATGTTTGAACCCCAAGCTCCCCCTCGGGGGGGTGTCGGGTAACTGCCTGGTAGCCGTTGGGTTAGCCCCCGACTGCCTGGCAGTGGCCCAGTTGGTCAATCTCCCTCGTCGCCTTCGGGTGGCGGGCATAGGGACTTAGGGTGAAGTGACACCTCAGCCCTCTAGGGGGCGCAACCCTCTGCAAGCTGTCGGGCGACCGTAGGGGCCTGCTGCGAATTGACGCATACCACCCCCCCGGCGGGGGGCGGGGGACCCTTGGCACCCAGCATTTCTGGGCTGCGTTCTCGTTTACGCTCACCCACATCTCCCGTTCCCTCTCGGTTGATCGAGAGCGGTTGTTCAGGTTGCGGCACCTTTAATGCCAATTTTTCTTATGTTTGTATTGTCAAGTACGGACTCCTTATTAGTTATGTCTTAACTAGTAGGCGTGGACTGCGTTCGGGCACCACGTTAAATACATTTGATTATAAAAAAAAAAAACAAAAGACCTCTCCAACATGAATGGGGCCGTTAACCGTGCCCTTGAAGTGGCTAAATCCCCCCTCGTTGTCATGCAGGTTTCGCCTGCATACAACGGGTACTCTCTGGCGACCAACGACGTTGCCAAGGACGCCGATGTGACCCTCATCTCCGGGTGGGCGTCACGCTACTTTCCCCAGGGGTCTAGGCCCCAGGCCACCGTTCCCTCGTCCAAGTCCTTTATGAGGGTTTGTGACGTCCCCCGTCTTGGTCCCAATGGCCAGGTCATTGACTGCCAGGCAATCGAGAACATCATGCGGCAATCCTCTCACAGGGGGTTCCAGTTCCTTGTTGGCCCCCCCTGGGTCAAGCGCAACTCTGCCCACTCCGACTCTTGCACGGTGTGGTTCGAAGTCTGGGACTCTGGCATGGGTTCCGTTGCTCACCAAATGGTCGACCGTTTGTTGGCTGTTGGTACCCGGCATGCCCTATTAGGGCCACCAAGCCTCGCCAGGGTGTTTCCCTCTGCCAGCGTTGCTGGAAGTGGGGTCACACATCTCAGGTCTGTAAGGCCCGGTTCGCTGTGTGCCCTCTCTGTGGCGAGCCTCACTCCGAGGCTAACCACCGTTCAATGGCTGGGTGCTGTAAGGCCCATGGGGGCAAGAACCCATCTCCTGCCACCCCCGAGGGCGAGCCCTGCCCTCACCCCCCTCACTGCCGCAACTGCGGTGGCGACCACGCTCCCTATGATAGGGACCACTGTCCTTGGTGGGCCAAACAGTACGATGCCGAATAGTTCCGCAAGAAGTATTCTGAGGTAAGGTCCAAGTAGACCTTGCCTCGCACCCCCGCTAACTCACGACCTCCTTATGCCTAAGACAACTAGTGTACAGGAGATCCGGGTGTTTTCTCAGAATGTCAACCGTAGCTACGCGTTAGTTGATGTACATCTGGAGACCCTCAAATGTGACTTTGATGTGCTCTTTTTCCAAGAACCGCCCTGGAGGACGGTTCGTTCTGCTCCCTCAACGCGCTCTAAGGAGGGCGATGATGTAATCGGCGCTCCGATCCATCCGGAATGGACGTACATGGTCCCACCTAAGGTTGGTGACCTCAACCCGCGGGTTATGGCCTATGTCCATAACCGGCTTAAGCCTCTCCAGCCCGCATTTAGACGCGATCTGGTAGATAATCGCGATCTGTTGCTTCTGTCCCTGTTCTTTGGGGGGGAGCCGATCCATCTTCTGAACGTCTATTCAGACGACAGGCACACTGCCATCAGGCTTCTTTCCGGAGGCTTGGCGGATGAACTTCCCCCCCTGTTCTATATGGGGGGTGACTTTAACTGTCACTCGCGTGTGTGGGATCCTGATCGGATCCCACACCCGGGTGTGGCGCAGTCCCTTCTGGAAGCTGTGTCCAATCTTGGGCTGGATCTGGTGCTCCCAGTGGTGCCGGGCCCTACCCACTTCCCTCATGATCAGAATCTGAACCCATCGGTGATAGATCTGATCTTTCTTCCTGTGGCCAGGGGCGAGAAGCTCAAGCCCGTCATTGACCTGGCTCATCAGGGCGCGTCGGATCATGCCCCCCTGACCGTTGTTCTTCCTACTTCCAGGTTTCTTGCAGGGGCTTGGAAAAGGGTTATCAAACGGGACTCGGACGAGGAGGCTGCATTCCTCGGCGAGGTCGCAGAAGGGGTGGGGGCCTTGGTCTCTGCCCTGGACACCCCGGAGGTGGTTGAGAGGGCAGTTGCAACTGTCTCCGAGATCATTTCCTGGGCGTGGGCCTCCCATTCAAAGGAGGCCTTCATCGTCGGTCGCTCTAAGCCCTGGTGGGGTCCGGAGTGCTCCGAGCTTATCGCCGCCCACCGTGCTGCTCCCTCCCCGGAGTCATGGCGGGCTTTCAGGGCTGTGTGCAAACGTGCCAAACATGTCTTCTTCGATGCTCGCATTACGGAGATAGCTACTGCTAACAAGTGACCCTGGGACCTCATGGCCTGGGTTTAGCAGCGTAAGCTCCCTGCAGTGGAGGCTCTGTCCTATCAGGGCAGGCCCTGCCATGACCTCCCGGACTTGTTCCGGGCCCTTCACAGCACTTACAATGCGGCTTCTGGCTGTGCTTGTGATCCGTCCGTGCTGGATGAGCTCCCTGACCATGACATCAGGGAGTGGTACCCTTTTCAGGCACCTGAGATGATGGAGGCGTTAGCCGCCTGCTCCGGGTGCTCTTCTCCAGGCCCGGACCACATTACATGGTCCCACCTTAAGAGTTTACTCAACCACTATCGTGTGCATGAGTTTCTCCTCTCTGTGGCCAACGCCTGCGTTCGCATGGGCTGCTGGCCCAGTCACTTCAAGGAGTCTACCTCAGTTATCATACCGAAGCCGGGGAAGCCTTCCTACTCTACCCCCAAGATGTTCTGGCCTATCGTGCTGCTGACCACCATGGGGAAACTTGTCGAGAAGATGATCTCGTGCCGTCTCCAGTTTGACTGTGTCAAATGGAACGTTTTTCATCCAAACCAGCTCGGGGGGATTTCCCAATGCTCTACAGAGGATGCTGGCTTGGTCCTTACCTATCTGGTTCGTGCCGGGTGGGCAAAGGGTCTCAAGACTAGCGTGGTGGCTTTTGACATCGCGCAGTTCTTTCCTTCTCTCAATCATGATATGCTTCTTGCTATCATGCGCAAGTCTGGGCTGGCCCCTGAGCTAGTCCGGTTCTTTGTGTCTTACCTTGTGGGCCGCTGTACCTCATACTCCTGGGGCGGCGTGCTCTCCAATCCCTTCGAGGCCGATGTGGGCATTGGCCAGGGCTCTGCCCTGTCCCCCATTCTCTCTGCCCTTTGTCTGGCTCCGCTGGTTTACTTGTTTTACCGGAGGGCCAGGGCCGCGGGTCTGTCTGTTGACATGCTTTCGTATGTTGATGACGGTACCCTGATTGTTCAGTCCAAGCTCTGGGCTGACAACGTTGCTGCTTTGCAGCCGTCATGGAGATCCAGCAGGTTCTCCCTTCCTTCACCGAGTCATTTGATGCATTTGATGTTGGAATTGGGTGTCCTGGTCGAGTGTGCAACCGAATGGTCTCGGCCATCTTGGTTACGCCATAACTGGCTAACGAGGTAAGCGTTCCATCTCCTGTTCATTTCCCCTATGTCGTACAATGTGTAGCTACCTTTCTCTCTCATTATGTCACGTCACAAGTGTGACGTGACATGGTCTGTGCACTGGTCTGTGCACTTCGTCTATAGATAGCGTAGTGTACAGGATTGTATATAAGCAGCAGACTGAGGGTTGTTTCCCCTTTGTCCGCGTATCTCAATACATTGCCGCTTCCTCCGTTCACAAGGATCCCTCAGCATCCGAGTAGGCCCCCACTACGGTGAAAATCTAGCATTTGACGATGCAGCAAGACCCGGTCTCTGCCTTTGTGATCGGTTCGATGACCGGATCATGGTGCACTCTATTCCTTCTCGGGCTGATGATGAGGCTCGGAAGGCTTTTTCTCTCCGACCTTGGCAGGTCTGTGCGACGTGCTGAGGAGGATGATCTTACGCTCTGCGTGGCGGCTGGTTTGCACTGGCTTCCTGTGGCGGCGAGGCAGGCAGTTGCGGCTGCGTCTGTCTTTAATGGGCTCTCTTGTGTCCGTGAGACCAGGAGGGCTGCTGGGAGGGTGACGGCCCCTGATGCTGCTCTCCTTTCGGTTCGACTGGGCCTTTCCATGGCAGTTGGCTATGGAGGGGCCTCTACTATTGTCCTGTACATGCATTCTGCGGGCTCTGTCTCGCGTGCGTTGGACCCTTCGGTTCATGCTGGCCAGGCTCACTCCCTGGTGGTGTGCTGCCTTCTTGATGAGTGGTTCTCTGCGGACCCTGCTTGTCGCCTAGTCTTCTGGGTTGTGCCCTTAAAGCACAAGTTCCCTATGTTATCCGAGGCCGTTTGGCAGGCCAAGGATCTTGTTGTTGCTGCGGGGCCTAGGCCCCAAACTTCCATCGACTCCCTGAGGGCCAAGGCCATCCAGGAGGTTTGCGACCAATGGGTGAACATGTTTCGTTTGCCCAGGTATCGGGGCTCCAGTTTCCTGGACCTCATAGGGGGCAATGACAAGCCCCTCAGGCCCATGTACCACAAGTCTGGTGCGTGGATCCCTGGCTTTGGTGGCTCGCCCGGCAAATTTGCTTGGGCGTGTCGTACATTCACTGGCCACGCCCCCATCGGGGAGTACCATGCCAGATTTCATCCTACCGAGCCGCAAGGCTGCAGTTGTGGGGCCCGTCTTCAGACAAGGCACCACATCTTTGTGTCCTGTCCGGACTACCACTGGTTGCGAGGTTTCCCGACTTGTATGGGCCACCAAGGTTTGCAGATGGGGTCAGGTGTCACATCAGAGTCTAGCTTAAGGCCAGTCACCAAGTTCTCCTGGATCATCTTACGGACATCAGCATAGTTGTGGTGCGCGAAGCGACGATGCCAGAGTGAGAGATCAACAGGGAGAGTGGAGATGGTGTGGGCGGTCTCAGGTGGAATAGTGGTTCCATCGAGATAGGCAGAGTTCTGGTTGCGAGGGAGAGTGGCCGTGAAAATGAGATTGTTGCCCTGGAAAAAGTTCATGCCAGTTCCGTGCATGAGGACTGTAACTCCCTTGTGACGAGTGAGGTAGAGGCAAGAAAGGAGGTTGGTGCGAAGATCAGGGACATGAAGTACTCTGGATAATTCCAGAAGTCGCAGCTTGTCCCCATTCTGCACCACAGGAGTCACAACTTTGGATAAGTCCAATAGTTGTGTTTCCTGCTTACCTCTAACCTCGGGCTGAAACCTGACAGTCCCAACACCAGCCGAAAAGATCACGGAGCCGTCGGCAAGTTGGATAGGAACACGGTGAGGGGTGTAGGACAAGAACCAATGTCTGTGGGGAGTCATGTGGGAGGTAGCACCACTGTCAGCGAGCCAATCAAAGCTGGCATCAAGCTGGAGAGGGGGAGTGGCACATGCAGAGGGTAATGGTGAAGGAGAGGGAGAGAATGAGCCACGGACATCAGAGGAACAGCCAGCGAATTCGAGGTCACAGGGGAAAAGGGAAGGGGACAGAGTGGGCGAAGGTGCGCGCGATTGGGCGCTTAAATCGCCAAAAAACGCGCACAAGGTGGCCCAGATAGCCACAGGATCACCAGAGACACCAGAGAGCAGAGTTAGAACCTCAGAGTCCAGCATAGAGCACAGCAGAGCAGCAGCAGAGGCTGCCAGAGAGTCCCAAGCCAGAGAATCACCAGAGTTACCAGGGGGCCTGACAGAGACCCCAGAGACGAGCTTCCACAGCTCACAGACCTTTAACCAAGCTACCATCTCCTGAGACCAAGTGGCGAAGGTGAGGGGAGAGAGTTTGGCAAAGGTGGGAGTGATGGAGAGCATAGTAGGAGGATATAGGGAAAGAACGCGCAATTGGCGGGGAACGCGTGGGCGGATTCGTGCGAAATTTGGAGGCGCCGCAGGTGCAATGTGAACGGTCGGTCGTGCAAAGTTTCACGGCAAACGGACGCGATTCCGATGTGCTATGAGCAAGGAAGTCGGAATGTAAAGAATGGCGGATAGGAAGGGAACGGTGGATTGGATGCGTGTGAAACGAGAGCAGAGGGAGCACGAACGTGTGACGAATGCGTGTGTAAAGTTTCGAGACGAACGAGCGCGATCCAGGCTGTCCAGAAGCGATCGAATGTAGAGAGTGTAGAGGGAAAGGAGGGAGAGCTGGAGTAAAACGCGTTTTCCCGGGGCAAATCGCGTCGGAATCGTACGAGATTTGGAGGGCGTGTAGAGAGCGTCGAGACGTATCGGATTCCAGAATTTGACGCGAATCGGTTGAGTATTCGAGTGTCGACAAGCGAACTGCTAGAGCCCGGGGCCCATAACCTGTTAGAAACAAAGCAGTGGTTGACTTATAAGAAAGTCCTAGCAGCTGTGGGCACTCGTAAAAGACTGTATTAGAGGGAACTAACATACTACTCACCTGTGGGCACTCGTAAAAGACTAAGCATTACAAGTGTGCCCACAGACAAAGTTCACTACATATCACGTGACTACTTCCCACAGTCCACATTAGGAATATGACTAAGCACATCTACTTACTGACTGTCTGGAGCATATTCAACATATAGTACCGAACATGCTCCTTGAAATTCATAGCACGGTCAAAGTAAAAGCCCAGATACCGCCAAAACGGCTTAGGGTGCAGGGGGGTATCACCAGTGAACAGGGCAAAGCCCAGGTCAATGGCAGGGTTATCATTCCCCAGCTTGCGGGAGAAGTTGAAAAACTCGGACTTGTCGTGCTCAAGAACGAGTGCAAAGGCAACAAAAAGGGTATGCACTATGGCATACACCCGCTGCAATGCAGCAATGTTATCAGCCCACAGCTTGGACTGAACAATCAGGGTACTGTCATTAACATACAAAAGCATGTCAACAGACAGACCTGCGGCCCTGGCCCTCTGGTAAAACAAGTAAACCAGCAGAGCCAGACAAAGGGCAGAGAGAACGGGGGACAGGCAGAGCCCTGGCCCACACCCACATCGGTCTTGACAGGATTGGAGAGCACACTGCCCAAGAGTATGAGGTGTGGCGGCCCACAAGGTAAGACACAAAGAACTGGACCAGCTCAGGGGCCAGCCCGGACTTGTGCATGATAGCCAAAAGCATATCATGGTTGAGGGAGGGAAAGAACTGCGCAATGTCAAAAGCCACCACAGTAGTCTTGAGACCCTTTGCCCATCCGGCGCAAACCAGATGGGTAAGGACCAAACCAGCATCCTCCATAGAGCATTGGGAAATCCCCCCAAGCTGGTTTGGATGAAAAACGTTCCATTTGACACAGTCAAACTGGAGATGGTGCGAGATCATCTTCTCGACAAGTTTCCCCATGGTGTTCAGCAGCACGATAGGCCTGAACATCTTGGGGGTAGAGTACGAGGGCTTCCCTGGTTGTGGTATAATGACCGAGGTAGACTCCTTGAAATGGCTGGGCCAGCAGCCTATGCAAATGCAGGCATTGGCCACAGAGAGGAGAAACTCATGCACATGGTAGTGGTTGAGTAAACTCTTAAGGTGGGACCATGTAATGTGGTCTGGACCTGGAGAAGAGTGCCCAGAGCAGGCAGCTAGCACCTCCATCATCTTGAGTGCCTGGAAGGGGTACCACTCCCTGACATCATGGTCTGGGAGTTTGTCCAACACAGATGGATCACAGGCATGGCCCAAAGCCGCGTTGTAAGTGCCGTGAAGGGCCTGGAACAAGTCCGGGAGGTCATGGCAGGGCCTGCCCTGATAGGACAGAGCCTCCACTGCAGAGAGCTTACGCTGCTGAACCCAGGCCATAAGGTCCCAGGGACACTTGTTAGCTGTAGAAATCTCTGTGATGCGAGCATCAAAGAAGACGCGCTTGGTACATTTGCACACAGCCCTAAAAGCCCGCCATGACTCCGGAGAGGGAGCAACACGGTGGGCAGTGATAAGCTCGGAGCACTCCGGGCCCCACCAGGGCTTGGAGCGACCGACAATGAAGGTCTCCTTTGAGTGGGAGGCCCATGCCTGGGAAATGATCTTGGAGATGGTCGAAACTGCCCTCTCAACCACTTCCAGGGTGTCCAGGGTGGAGACCAAGGCCCCCACCCCTTCTGCAACCTCACCAAGGAAGGCAGCTTTCTTGTCTGAGTCCTGTTTAATGATCTGCTTCCAGGCCCCCACAAGGAACCTAGAAGTGGGAAGAACAATGGTCAGGGGGGCATGATCCGATACACCCTGATGATTGAGATTGATGACGGGCTTGAGCTCATTGCCCCTGGCCACAGGAAGGAAGACCAAATCTATAACCAAGGGGTTCAGATTACGATTGTGTGGGAAGTGGGTAGAGCCCTGCACTATAGGAAGCACTAGATCCAGCCCAAGATCCGATGCAGATTCCAGAAGGGACTGCGCCACACCCGGGTGGGGGATCCGATCAGGATCCCACACATGCGAGTGACAGTTAAAGTCACCCCCCATATAGAACAGAGGGGGAAGTTCATCCGCCAAGCCTCCCGAGAGAAGCCTGATGGCAGTGTGCCTGTTGTCAGAATAGATGTTCAGAAGATGGATTGGCTCCCCCCCAAAAAACAGGGACAGAAGCAACAGATCGCAATTATCTACCAGATCGTGTGTTATATCCGTAACTATTATGTCTTCAGTTCTCCGCTATCTCTGCTTTGGATCAGTCCCATTCCTTTACCTTTCCTTTTCAATCTTTTGTTCATTCCTGTTTCATGTCTATATTGTTGTAATACCTACATCCTTCCCTGTCTCCATAGTTCCCTGTGTTCCCTGCATACTCTATTTGCACTGTAGTTACCATTCTATAGACACTTGTATATAAGCTGTAGGTACTCCAGTTTGTAACCTCAGGCTGAATATCAACTTAGTTTCATCCTCCACTTCTCCACTCGATCTCCACCTTGTCTGATTACTTGGTTCCTTGAAATATAGGATCGTGGCAGCACGAGGGCATAACACATACATTGAGGCCAAAGGTCTACTCCGCACCAAGTCCATCACCTCCATCTAGAGTCTGTGCTAACATAGTACACAACCTCCGCATTTAGCCGCCCATACTCCGCCCCCGCGCCATAACTTAACATCGTGCCTGAACGCGGGCCGGAGAGGCTTAAGCCGGTTATGGACATAGGCCATAACCTGTGGATTCAGGTCACCAACCTTGGGTGGGACCATACATGTCCACTCCGGATGGAGCGGGGCACCGATTACATCATTGCCCTCCTTAGAACATGTCAATGGAGCTGAGTGAACCGTCCTCCAGGGTGGTTCTTGGAAAAAGAGCACATCAAAATCACATTTGAGGGTCTCCAGATGTACATCAACTAGTGAGTAACTACGATTGATGTTTTGGGAAAACACCCGGATCTCCTGTACATGCTTGCCAAGTGTACGATATATTGCATGGCAACTCTGGGCTCTTCTCACCCCCTTAGGTTGCTCTTGGGGAGGGAGTACAGTGGCGATGTGACTCTGCACCCCTGCTCTGTCACTCTGATGGCTGAGGGTCACAAGCCCAAGGTGAAGAGTGCTGTCATGGAGATCCAGCAGGTTTTCCCTTCCCTCACCGAGGCGTTTGATGTGTTTGATGACGCAGCAAGGCCTGGTCTTTGACTTTGTGATCAGTTTGACAACTGGATCACAGTGCATACTATTCCTTCCCAGGCTGACAATGGGGCCTGGAAGGCTTTTCTCTCTGACCTTGGCAGGTCTTTGCGTTGTGCCGAGGAGGATGACCTCACACTCCACATGGCAGCTGGTTCACACTGGCTTCCCGTGGCTGCAAGGCAGGCAGTTGCGGCTGTGTCTGTCTTTTATGGGCTCTCCTGCATCCATGAGACCAGGAGGGCTGCCGGGAGGGTAACGGCCCCTGATGCTGCTCTCTTTTTGGTTTGTCTGGGCCTCTCCATGGTGGTTGGCTATGGAGGGGCCTCTACTATTGTCCTGTATACGCACTCTGCGGGCTCTGTCTTGCATGTGTTGGACCCTTTGGTTCACACTGGCCAGGCTCATTCCCTGGCGGTATGCTATCTTCTTGATGAGTGGTTCTCTGCAGACCCTGCTCGTTGACTAGTATTCTGGGTTGTGCCCTTGAAGCACAAGTTCCCTATATTATCTGAGGCTGTTTGACAGGCCAAGGATCTTGTTGTTGCTGTGGGGCCTAGGCCCCAAACTTCCATTGACTCCCTGAGGGCCAAGGCCACATGGGAGGTTTGCGACCAATGGGTGAATATGTTTTGTTCACCCAGGTATCGGGGCTCCAGCTTCCTGGACCTCATTGGGGGCAATGACAAGCCCCTCAGGCCCACGTACCACAAGTCTGGCCTGTGGATCCCTGGCTTTGGTGGCTCACCTGGTGAATTTGCCCGGGTGTGTTGTACATTCACTGGCCATGCCCCTATTGGGGAGTACCGTGTGGGTTCCATCCTACCGGGCCACAAGGCTGCAGTTGTGGGGCCCGTCTTCAGCCAAGGCACCACATCTTTGTATCCTGTCTGGACTACCACTGGTTACAAGGTTTCCCAACTTGCACGGGCCATGTAACCATGTTCTTCAACATGAATCCCTCAGCTTTCATGTTTGAGCCCCAAGCTCCCCCTCGGGGGGGGGGCGTCAGGTAACTGCCTGGTGGCCATTGGGTTAGCCCCCGACTGCCTGGCGGTGGCCCAGTTGGTCAATCCCCCTCATTGCCCTCGGGTGGCAGGCGTAGGGACTTAGGGTGAATTAACACCTCAGCCCCCTAGGGGGCACAACCCTCTGCAAGCTGTCGGGTGACCATACGGGCCTGCTGCGAATTAATGCATACTGCCCCCCTGGTGAGGGGCAGGGGACCCTTGGCACCCAGCATCTCTGGGCTGTGCTCGCGTTTGTGCGTGCCCATATCTCCTGTTCCCTCTTGGTTGATCAAGAGCAGTCTTTCAGGTTGTGGCGCCTTTAATGCCAAATCTTTTTATGTTTGTATTGTTGGATACAGACTTCTTATTAGTTTTGTCTTAAACTAGTAGGTGTGGACTGCGTTCGGGCACCACATAAAATATATTTGATTTTTTTTTTTTAAAAAAAAAAAAAAAAGATCTCCTGTACACTAGTTGTCCTAGGCATGAGGAGGTCGTGAGTTAGCAGAGGTACGAGGCAAGGTCTGCTTGGACCTTACCTCAGAATACTGCTTGCAGAACCATTCGGCATTGTACCATTTGGCCCACCAAGGGCAGTCCCTGTCATAGGGAGTGTGTTCGCCACTGCAGTTGTGGCAGCAAGGGGGGTGAGGGCATGGCTTGCCCTTGGGGGTGGCAGGAGAGGAGTTCTTGCCCTTGTGGGCCCTACAGCACCCAGCCATAGCGCGGTGGTTAGCCTCAGAGTGAGGCTCGCCACAGAGGGGGCACATGGCGAACCGGGCCTTGCAGACTTGAGAGGTGTGACCCCACTTCCAGCAACGCTGGCAGAGGGAAACACCCTAACAAGGTTTGGCAGCCCTGATAGGGCATGCCCAAGTACCAACAGCCAATGAGCGGTCAACCATCTGACAAGCAACAGAACCCGTGCCAGAGTCCCAGATTTTGAACCACACTGTGCAGGAATCAGAGTGGGCGGAGTTGCATTTGACCCGGGGTGGGCCAACAAGGAATTGGAAGCCCCGGTGAGAGAACTGCCGCATAATATTCTCAATCGCCTAGCGGTCAATGACCTACCCATTGGGACCAAGACAAGGGACGTCACAAACCCTCATGAAGGACTTGGACGAGGGGACGGTGGCCTGTGGTCTAGACCTCTGGGGAAAGTAGTGCGACACCCACCCAGAGATGAGGGTCATGTCAGCATCCTTGGCACCATCATTTGTCGCCAGAGGGTACCCGTCATACACAGGTGAGACCTGTGTGACAACAAGGGGGGATTTAGCCACTTCAAGGGCACAGTTAACGGCCTCATTCATGTTGGAAAGGTCCCTCAGGGTGGGCTTGTTGCCGTGAAAGATGATAAGGACCTGGCACTGAGAGGGGCCAGCAGTAGTCATCCTCGGGCGCTTGGGCTTGTGCTGCGAGGAGGAGGGGGGAGAAGGGGAAGTGGGACTGCCCTTACCAATGGTGTGGGCGATCTGCTCTGGGGTAAGATGAGGGAATGCCTTCACCATGGCCACAATAGCAGCGACCTGGGCAGAGGCATCCCTTGAGGGGGGAGGCGACCCCTTGGCAACCTGCGCAAATGAACACTTCCGCGCATTTGGCTTGGTGGCCTCGTTAACCTTAGGGGGCGGGCCAAGTGGAAACTTGGCCGCTACTGCATAGGTGCGCCCCTTTGCAGAGGCGTTGCCTGAGGAGGTGCTGGCCTGTGAAGGACTGGGTCTTGAGGCAGCAGCAGCACCCTGGGCTCCTCCCGGGGGAGGAGAAGGGGCTGGGGCCTTCCCTTTGCCCTTATCCCAACAAGCAGGAGGGGGTTTGGGAGCTGACCCAGCAGCAGAGGAGTCTGGGGCTGTATCTGGTGCCAGATCCATGGAGTCGCCCAGTGGAGGGGCAGCATCTCCAGAGGAGGCATCACCCATTCCCTGACAGATGGAAGGGGGAACATCAGAGATGTCCCGGACAATAGTCCTGGCCGTAAGACCCTGAAGGGTGGCCGTAGATGTGCAGGTCACTGGAGTATCCAGCAAACCCACACGAGACAATGTCTCCAGGGTGTTGCCCACAGCCCTGAAGAGCTCAGTAGTCTCAGGGTCACTGAGGTCGAGACCCCGGCCCCTCTCGTGCAGCCAAACATTGGCCACTCTGAGCAACTGCCCTATCGCAGCTAAAGCTGGCCCTGGCCCATCTGAAGGAGGGGCCTCCAAACAAAGAGGGGAAATTGGCGGCAGGGCAAACAGACCGCTGCCAGAGGTGTCGGCTGGGTGAGAACCTGAGGCATCAGACATGTCGTCATTGTCGTCGGATCCTGCAGCAGATCAGGGGCGTTTGGAAGCCCTGGAGTCAGGTCGAATGGGCCTGGTAGGGGTCCTATCTTCCAATAATGATTCAATGGCGGCGGACCCATTGTTGAGAAAGGAAAGGCCAGGGGCGGCTGGGAGAGGCTTGTGAGCACTCGCCATCAGGTCGTTTACTTGAGACCGGGGGCCAGGGGGATGCCTGGGCGCAGGGGACTGGAGAGTATCCAGTGGATCACCAGGGGAAGGTTGGCCCGCAGCGGAAGATCCGCCACGATCTGCTCTACCCCCTTGGAGTTGGTTGGAGGCCCTTGTTGAGGGCATAGTAGGGTACTTCTGGATCGAAGATCCAACAGGAGCTTGCACAATAAAATGAGTTTTGGTGAGGTGGAAGGGTGTGGCTGTGCTGGCACTGATGGGAGTACCAGAACAAGAAGCGATGCGAGGGTGATATCATCAATGAAAATGGGGGCAAGAACTCGGACTTCACCCTTCTGGTAGATGTACACAGAGCTGTCTGACTTGAGCCTGGTGGAGACCAGGAGGGCTGCCAGGAGGGTGACAGCCCCTGATACTGCTCTCCTTTCGGTTTGGCTGGGCCTTTCCATGGCAGTTGGCTATGGAGGGGCCTCTACTATTGTCCTTTATATGCATTCTGCAGACTCTGTCTCACGTGCATTGGACCCTTTGGTTCATGCTGGCCAGGCTCACTCCCTGGCAGTGTGCCGCCTTCTTGATGAGTAGTTCTCTGCAGACCCTGCTCGTCATCTAGTCTTCTGGGTTGTGCACTTGAAGCACAAGTTCCCTATCTTGTCTGAGGCCATTCAGCAGGCCAAGGATCTTATTGTTGCTGCAGGGCCTAGGTCCCAAACTTCCATCAACTCCCTAAGGGCCAAGGCCACATGGGAGGTTTGCGACCAATGGGTGAACATGTTTTGTTCACCCAGGTATCGGGGCTCCAGTTTCCTGGACCTCATAGGGGGCAATGACAAGCCCCTCAGGCCCACATACCACAAGTCTGGTGTGTGGATTCCTGGCTTTGGAGGCTCGCCTGGCAAATTTGCCTGGGCATGCTGTACCTTCACTGGCCATGCCCTGATTGGGGAGTACTGTGCCAGGTTTCATCCAACCGAGCCGCAAGGCTGCAGTTGTGGGGCCCGTCTTCAGATGAGACACCACATCTTTGTGTCCTGCCCGGACTATCACCAGTTGCATGGTTTCCCACGTGTATGGGCCACGTTACTATGTTTTTCAACATGAATCCCTCAGCTTTCATGTTTGAACCCCAAGCTCCCCCTTGGGGGTGTTGGAATTGGGTGTCCCGGTCAAGTGTGCAACTGAATGGTTTCAGCTATCTTGGTTATGCCATAACTGGCCAACGAGATAAGCATTCCTTCTCCTGTTCATTTCCCCTATGTCGTACAATGTGTAGCTACCTTTCTCTCTCATTGTGTCACGTCACACTTGTGACGTGACATGATCTGTGCACTGGTCTGTGCACTTTGTCTATAGATAGTGTAGTGTACAGGATTGTATATAAGCAGCAGACCTGGGGATTGTTTCCCCTTTGTCTGCATATCTCAATACATCGCTGCTTCCTCTGTTCACCAGGATCCCTCAGCATCTGAGCAGGCCCCCTACAGTGAAAATCTAGCAGGGGGGGCGTTGGGTAACTGCCTGGTGGCCGTTGGGTTAGCCCCTGACTGCTTGGCAGTGGCCCAGTTGATCATTCCCCCTTGCTCTGGCGGGTGTAGGGATTTAGGGTGAATTGACACCTAAGCCTCCTAGGAGGCACAATCCTCCATAAACTGTTGGGCAACTGTAGGAGCCTGCTGCAAATTGACGCATACTGCCCCCCTGGCGGGGGGCAGGGGACCCTTGGCACCCAGCATTTCTGGGCCGTGTTCTCGTTTACGCTTGCCCATATCTCCCATTCCCTCTCGGTTGATTGAGAGCAGTCTTTCAGGTTGCGGCGCCTTTATGTTGAATGTGCTCCAGACAGTCAGTAAGTAGATGTACTTAGTCATATTCCTAATGTGGACTGTGGGAAGTAGTCACGTGATGTGTAGTGAACTTTGCCTGTGGGTACACTTGTAATGCTTAGTCTTTTACAAGTGCCCACAGGTGAGTAACATATTAGTTCTCTTTAATATAGTCTTTTACAAGTGCCCACAGCTGCTAGGACTTCCTTATAAGTCAACCACTGCTCTGTTTCTAACACTTTAATGCCACAAATCCTATGTTTGTATTGTTGAATACAGACTTCTTATTAGTTTTGTCTTAAACTAGTAGGCGTGGACTGCATTTGGGCACCATGTTAAATAAATTTGATTAAAAAAAAACAAACCCAGCCATCATGCAGTGGTTAGCCTCAGAATGGGGCTCATCACAGAGAGAGCACATGGTGAACCAGGCCTTGCAAACTTGCAAGGTGTGACCCCACTTCCAGCAACGCTGGCAGAGGGAAACACTCTGACGAGGTTTGGCAGCCCTGATGGGGCACGCCCGGGTACCAACAGCCAATGAATGGTCAACCATCTGATGGGCAACAGAACCCATGCCAGAGTCCCAGATTTCGAACCACACCATACAGGAGTTGGAGTGGGCGGAGTTGCATTTGACCCAAGGAGGGCCAACTAGGAACTGGAAGCCCCTGTGAGAGGACTGCCACATAATGTTCTCAATCACCTGGTGGTCAATGACCTGCCCATTGGGACCGAGACGAGGGACATCACAAACCCTCATAAAGGATTTGGATGAGGGGATGGTAGCTTGGGGCCTAGAACCCTGAGGGAAATACCATGACACCCATCCGGAGATGAGGGTCACATCAGTGTCCTTGGCGATGTCATTGGTTGCCAGAGAGTACCTGTCATACGCAGGTAAAACCTGCATGATGACAAGGGGAGACTTGGCCACTTCCAGGGCACAATTGATAGCCCTGTTCATGTTAGCAAGATCCCTCAAGGCAGGCTTATCGCCGTGAAAGATAATGAGGACCTGGCGCCAAGAGGGGCCAGCAGTAGTCATCCTTGGGCACTTGGGCTTGCGCTGTGACAAGGAGCAAGGAGCAGGGGAAGCAAGACCACCCTTACCAATGGTGTGGGCGATCTGCTCCAGAGTAAGATGAGGGAATGCCTTCACCATGGCTGCAATGACTGCGACCTGGGCAGAGGCATCCCTCGAGGGGGGAGGTGACCCCTTGGCAACCTGCATGAATGAACACTTCCACACATTTGGCTTGGTAGCCTCATTAACCTTAGGGGGCAGGCCAAGTGGAAACTTGGCTGCTACTGCATAGGCGCACCCCTTTGCAGAGGTGTTGCCCGAGGAGGTACTGGCCTGTGAAGGACCGGGCCTTGAGGCAGTAGCAGCACCCTGCGACCCTCCCGGAGGAGGGGGAGGGGCTGGGGCCTTCCCTTTGCCCTTATCCCAACGAGCAGGAGGGGGTTTGGGGGCCGACCCAGCAGCAGAGGGATCTGGGGCCATGTCTGGCACCAGGTCCATAGAGTTGCCAGGTGGAGGGGCAGCACCCCCATAGGAGACACCACCCATCCCCTGACAGATAGAGGGGGGGATGTCAGAGACATCCTGGACAATAGTCCTGGCTGTAAGACCCCAAAGGGTGGCCGTAGAAGTGAGGGCCATTGGAATATCCAGCAGCCCAACACAAGACATGGTCTCCAGGGTGTTGCTCACAGCCCTGTAGAACTCGGTCATAACAGGGTCACCGAGGTCAAGACCCTAGCCCCTCTCACATAGCCAAGCATTGGCCACCCTGAGTGACTGCCCTATCTGCTAGATTTTCACCGTAGGGGACCTACTCGGATGCTAAGGGATCCTGGTGAATGGAGGAAGCAGCGATGTATTGAGATACACAGACAAAGGGGAAACAATCCCCAAGTCCGCTGCTTATATACAATCCTGTGCACTACACTATCTATAGACAAAGTGCACAGACCAGTGCACAGACCATGTCACATCACAAGTGTGACATGACACAATGAGAGAGAGAGGTAGCTACACATTGTATGACATAGGGGAAATGAACAGGAGGAGGAACACTTACCTCATTAACCAGTTATGACGTAACTGAGATGGCCAAGACCATTTGGTTGCACACTCGACTGGGACACCCAATTCCAACACTATTGTGTCCAGAGCTGGCCCCGGCCCATCTGAAGGAGGGGCCTCCAAACGAAGCAGGGCAATCAGCGGCAGGGCAAACAGACCGCTGCCAGAAGCGTCGGCTGGGTGAGAACCCAAGGCGTCAGACATGTCGTCATTGTCGTCGGATCCTGCAGCGGAGCAAGGGTGTTTGGAAGCCCTGGAGTCAGGTTGAATGGGCCTAGTAGGGGTCCTATCTTCTGAAAATGATTTGACAGCGGCGGACCCATTGTCGAGGAAGGAGAGGCCAGGGGCGGCTGGGAGAGGCTTGTGAGCACTCGCCATCAGGTCGTCCACTTGAGACCGGGGGCCAGGGGGATGCCTGGGCGCAGGGGACTGGAGAGTATCCAGTGGGTCACCAGGGGAAGGTTGGCCCGCAGCAGAAGATCTGCCACAATCTGCCCTCCCCCCTCGGAGTTGGTTGGAGGCCCTTGTTGAGGGCATGAGATGGTACTTCTGGATCAACGATCCAACAGGAACTTGCACAGATAAAGAGGTTTTGGTGAGATGGAAGGTTGTGGCTGTGCTGGCACTGATGGGAGTACCAGAACAAGAAGCAATGAGGATATTCTCTTCTGTGCTAGGATTCGCTCTAACAACACTGCTGTGCTCGAGGGCACCACTCTACCTTCCCAGAACGCTCTGAGCACCATCTGCACCCTCCCCCTTGACTACTCCTTGTGGCATTGTCACTTTATTCACCACAATCATGCTGATGTGAGGAAGATGGTGTCTCAGCAACTGGTCACTGGGCTTGTCCTTGACTCTCAAGAGGCTCCTAATCTGATCTGTGAGCCCTGTCTGGCTGGCAAGATGCACTCCAATCCTTCCCCCTTGTCTCCCAACCACTCCAGGTCTCCCCTCAAGCTTGTACACTCTGATTTGCATGGCCCCCTGCCTGTGGCCACCCACCAGGGCTATAGGTACTGGATCACCTTCATTGACGACTCAACTCGATTTTGGGGGGTGTACTTGCTCAAGAAGAAGTCTGAGGCATTTGATGCCTTCAGATCTTTCAAGGCTTGGGCTGAGACTCAGCTGGGAGTCAAACTGCAAGCTCTGCAGGATGATAAGGGAGGTGAATACATGTCTAATTGCTTCCTGGAGTTTACTACAGCTACTGGCATTGAGAAAAGGCACTCTGCTCGCAATAGGCCTCAGCAGAATGGCCTTGCTGAGCATGCTAACAGGACTATGGGTGAGAGAATCACTGCTATGCTCTCGGAGTCTGGTCTCCCCCATTCTTTCTGGGGTGTTAAGTTATGGCGCGGGGGTGGAGTACGGGCGGCTAAATGCGGAGGTCGTGTACTATGTTAGCACAGACTCTAGACAGAGGTGATGGACTTGGTGCGGAGTGGACCTTTGGCCTCAATGTATGTGTTGTGCCCTCGTGCTGCCGCAATCCTATATTTCAAGGAACCAAGTAATCAGACAAGGTGGAGATCGAGCGGAGAAGTGGAGGATGGAAACTAAGTCAATATTCAGACTAAGGTTACAAACTGGAGTACCTACAGCTTATATACAAGTGTCTATAGAATGGTAACTACAATACAAATAGAGTATGCGGGGAACGCGGGGAACTATGGAGACGGGAAGGCTGTAGGTATTGCAACAATATAAACATGAAACAGGAATGAACAAAAGATTGAAAAGGAAAGGTAAAGGAATGGGAGATTGATCCAAAGCGGAGAATGCAGAAAGATGAGGATGTAATAGTTATGGACGTAACATGGGGTGAGTGTCTTGCTTCTATGGTGCATGTCTGGAATCGCCTCCCCACTTCTCCCCTCCCCACCACTCCCTATGAGGCTTTCTATGGTTGAAAACCTGATGTTTCCCATCTTTGAGTCTGGGGGTGCACTGCTTATGTGCATATTCAGGCTGACAAGAGGTCTTCTCTGGGTTCTCACATGGAGAAGTGTGTCTTCATTGGCTATCCTACTGGCTACAAGCTATCTCTAAGCTGAATGCTTCAGCTCCCTCCTCTGAGTCCCCTGTGCCTTCCACCTTCCCCAGTCGCTCTGAGCCTACTCCAGATGCCACCAGTTCCCTCCTGCAACCTCCAGTTGCCCCTCACATCCCTCCATCTTCCCTGGGTGTGCCACCTCTCTCAGATTCAGGGGGTGAGTGCTACACTCCATGTCCATCTCTGGCTCCCTCTGAGCCAGCTGCTGTCCC
This sequence comes from Lepiota venenata, assembly GCA_004296355.1. Classification (NCBI taxonomy): domain Eukaryota; kingdom Fungi; phylum Basidiomycota; class Agaricomycetes; order Agaricales; family Agaricaceae; genus Lepiota; species Lepiota venenata. The sequence goes on from RCFS01000010.1 coordinate 1,131,481, forward strand.
TTGAATCGAGCCTGTGCCTCCTCAAGAGGTGACACCACTTCCTGAGCCAGCTCCTGTACTCCCTGTTACACTCCCTGCTGCCCCAGCTTCTCCTGCTCCTGCCCCAGCTCCAGTTCGTGTTTCTACACCTCCTGCTTCACCTGGCCTTCCCCCTGCACCTGCATTCAAGCCTAGACGAGGCATGAGGGTCAGGTGACCTTCTGGTGAGTGGTGGAAGGTCTTTTTTTTTTTTTTTTAATCAAATTTATTTAACGTGGTGCCCAAACGCAGTTCACGCCTACTAGTTTAAGACAAAACTAATAAGAAGTCCGTATTCAACAATACAAACATAGGATTTGTGGCATTAAAGGCGCTGCAACCTGAAAGACTGTTCTCAATCAACCGAGAGGGAACGGGAGATATGGGCAAGCGTAAACGAGAACGCAGCCCAGAAATGCTGGGTGCCAAGGGTCCCCTGCCCCCCTGGCAGGGGGCAGTATGCGTCAATTTGCAGCAGGCTCCTACAGTTGCCTGACAGTTTACGGAGGATTGTGCCTCCTAGGAGGCTTAGGTGTCAATTCACCCTAAATCCCTACACCCACCGGAGTGAGGGGGAACAATCAACCAGGCCACCGCCAAGCAGTTGGGGGCTAACCCAATGGCCACCAGGCAGTTACCCGACGCCCCCCCAAGGGGGAGCTTGGGGTTCAAACATGAAAGCTGAGGGATTCATGTTGAAAAACATAGTAACGTGGCCCATACATGTGGGAAACCACGCAACTGGTGATAGTCCAGGCAGGACACAAAGATGTGGTGCCTCATCTGAAGATGGGTCCCACAACTGCAGCCTTGCGGCTCGGTTGGATGAAACCTGGCATGGTACTCCCCAATCGGGGCATGGCCAGTGAAGGTATGGCATGCCCAGGCAAATTTGCCAGGTGAGCCTCCAAAGCCAGGAATTCATGCACCAGACTTGTGGTATGTGGGCCTGAGGGGCTTGTCATTGCCCCCTATGAGGTCCAGGAAACTGGAGCCCCAATATCTGGGTGAACGAAACATGTTCACCCATTGGTCACAAACCTCCCATGTAGCCTTGGCCCTCAGGGAGTTGATGGAAGTTTGGGGCCTAGGCCCCACAGCAACAATAAGATCCTTGTCCTGCCAAACGGCCTTGGACAACATAGGGAACTTGTGCTTCAAGAGCACAACCCAGAAGACTAGACGACAAGCAGGGTCCGCAGAGAACCACTCATTGAGAAGGCGGCACACTGCCAGGGAGTGAGCCTGGCCAGCATGAACCAAAGGGTCCAACGCATGCAAGACAGAGCCCGCAGAATGTGTATAAAGGACGATAGTAGAGGCCCCTCCATAGCCAACTGCCGTGGAAAGGCCCAGCCAAACCAAAAGGAGAGCAGTATCAGGGGCTGTTACCCTCCCAGCAGCCCGCCTGGTCTCACGGACACAGGAGAGCCCATAAAAGACAGACACAGCCACAACTGCCTGTCTCGCGGCCACAGGGAGCCAGTGTGAACCAGCCGCCACACAGAGCATAAGATTGTCCTCCTCAGCACATTGCACAGACCTGCCGAGGTTGGAGAGAAAAGCCCTCTGGGCCTCATCATCAGCCTGGGAAGGAATGGAGTGAACCGTGATCCGGTCATTAAACTGGTCATGGAGGTGGAGGCCGGGCCTTGCTGCATCATCAAACGCATCAAAAACCTCAGTAAGGGAAGGGAGAACCTGTTGGATCTCCATAATAGCACTCTTGACTTTGGGCTTGTGACCCTCTGCCATAAGAGCAACAGAGTGGGGATGCAGAACTGCATCACTACTGTACTCCCTCCCTAAGAGCGACCTAAGGGGGTGGGAGGAGCCCAGAGTTGCCACGCGATATATCATATGCTTGGCAAGCCTCTGGAAGTGAAGACAAATAGGTAGAAGGCCCGTGAGGGCTTCTATTGCTCTAGTTGGCGAGGTGCGAAAAGCACCAGTAACCCACAAGGCAGCTCGATGCTGCATCTGTGTGAAAAGGGCCAAGACACCCTTGTTAGGGCGGCTGGCATGATACCAGAGGCAAAACCCATAGGTAGCTATGGGTGTGATGGCTGGGTGCTGTAAGGCCCATGGAGGCAAGAACCCTTCTCCCGCCACCCCTGAGGGCGAGCCATGCCCTCACCCCCCTCGCTGCTGCAACTGTAGCGGCGAGCACACTCCCTCCGACAGGGACTGCCCTTGGTGGGCCAAGCGGTATGATGCTGAGTGGTTCTGCAAGCAGTATCATGAGGTAAGGTCCAAGCAGACCTCACCTTGCACCTCTGCTAACTCACAGTCTCCTCATGCCTAGGACAACTAGTGTACAGGAGATCTGGGTGTTTTCCCAGAATGTCAACTATAGCTACTCTTTAGTTGATGTACACCTGGAGACTTTGAAATGTGATTTCAATGTACTCTTTTTTCAGGAGCCGTCCTGGAGGATGGTTTGCTCTGCTCCCTCAATGCGCTCTAAGGAGGGCAATAAAGTAATCGGTGCTCCGTTCCACCCAGAGTGGACATGTATGGTCCCGCCTAAGGTTGGTGACCTAAGTCTGTGGGTTATGGCTTATGTCCATAACCAGCTTAAGCCTCTCTGGCCTGCATTCAGGTGCAATCTGGTAGATAATCACAATCTGTTGCTTCTTTCCCTGTTTTTTGGGGGGGAGCCAATCCATCTTCTGAATGTCTATTCTGACAATAGGCACACTGCCATCAGGCTTCTTTCTGGAGGCTTGGCAGATGAACTTCCCCCTCTGTTCTATATGGGGGGTGACTTTAACTGTCACTCATGTGTGTGGAATCCTGATCAGATCCCCCACCCGGGTGTGGCACAGTCCCTTCTGGAATCTGCGTCAGATCTTAGGCTAGACCTGGTGCTTCCTATGGTGCCGGGCCCTACCCACTTCCCACACAATCGTGATCTGAACCCCTCGGTTATAGATTTGATCTTCTTTCCTGTGGCCAGGGGTGATGAGCTCAAGCCTGTCATTGATCTTGATCATCGGGGCGCATCAGATCACACCCCCCTGACCATTGTTCTTCCCACTTCTAGGTTCCTTGTGGGGGCCTGGAAGCGGATCATTAAACGGGACTCAGATGAGGAAGCTGCCTTCCTCAGCAAGGTTGCAGAAGGGGTGGGGGCCTTGGTCTCTGCCCTGGACACCCTGGAGGTGGTTGAGAGGGCAGTTTCAACCATCTCCGAGATCATTTCCTGTGCGTGGGCCTCCCATTCAAGGGAGGCCTTTATTGTCAGTCGCTCCAAGCCCTGGTGGGGCCCAGAGTGCTCTGAACTTGTTGCTGCCCACTGTGCTGCTCCCTTCCCGAAGTCATGGCGGGCTTTTAGGGCTGTGTACAAATGCACCAAACACATCTTCTTCTATGCCCGCATCGCAGAGATTGCTACTGCTAACAAGTGTCCCTGGGACCTTATGGCCTGGGTTCAGCAGCATAAGCTTCCTGCAGTGGAGGCTCTGTCCTATCAGGGCAGGCCCTGCCATGACCTTCTGGATTTGTTCCAGGCCCTTCACAGCACCTACAATGCGGCTTCTGGCCGTTGAAACGCTGGAAAACGGACTCGATGGCAAGGGTGGGGAAGCACAACACTGAGGGAACAAGGATAGGTAGCTTTCACACTAAACCCAACACTCAAACTCTCAAAATTCAAACACAATCACTAAACTCGTGTGAGAGCTTAGGGCACAGGTATGGGGTAGGATATGTCAAAGAGTAATCGTTTGCCAAGGCAAGTTCGAGGGGGTGCGGATCTGACAGACAGAATCGAAGAAACCGATTTTAATAGAGCTCCAAAATGACACAGCTATTGACTAGAATAGTCCTGGATAACTGTACACAATCTGATCTCTAACTTGAGTGTAATACAAGACCCACTTGCTTACAACTCCTCTAGACTCTGGGGGACAAACTCAAGCTCAAGACCCACTTGGCTTAGTCTGTTCTGTCTCTGATTTAGAAGTGAACTCGAAGATATCTCAAGTCCAAATCCCTCTGCTTTCTAGGCTCTTAGGAAATCACACAAAAGCGAGCTCAGGGTGATTCTCCTCTCAAATACTGTCTCTGAACTCTCCTGAAGACTAGTTTCACTTAAACAATTCACACAAAATAGATCTAAACCGTTCTTGATCACGGCTGCGAAGTACTCTGCTGAGAAGTTGGGGTGAAGCCCTTCTTGTTCTTCTCAGAGGCCTGCAGCCATATTTTTATATTGAGAGAGATACAAAACTAAAATAGACGAAACAGAGAGATTTGAAATACAGGAAATTCGGTCCGTGGTAAAACAAAAGGATAGAATATTTTAGAAAGTTCTTCTGCATTGCTGCAAGTGTCCGAAGTACTCGGAATATGTTTTCGAGTCAACGGCAGTCCGGCCGTTGCTACTAGGTCATCGGGAATGCAGACGTTCGATGACATATGTCTGAGCTCTCGGATCAAAATGCTGATCGTGTCTCGGAGATGGTTCCCATTGTTCCGTGCCTGCTGAACTCTCCTTTGGGAAGCGATTCCGTAGCATCATGGACCCACAAAGTACACCTAATTGGTGCACAATAATCCGTTTGGAATATTCTGACACTCGGGGGTGCCGTTCCGATGTTAGGAAGTTCGTTCCGTTGTCCATGCTCTGTTTCTAAGGGTTTTGCCTGTCTGCATAACCTCGTTTCATGCTTCTGGGGAATATTCTAACGTTCTCGCGAGCTGGTTTGGCTCACTCCCGGTCTCTGAGTTTCATTTATCTCATGCATAGCCCTCCCTGATTGCGACCTGGGTTGGTTTGGCAAGCTATGTACAGCCCGGAATCCCCTAGCAATTGCCCGGAATGTCTGCCTCTTACTGAGTTCTGCCATAAAGACTATCCCTCGCGTGATTTTAGACACTATTAAGCATATGCTAGGGCACAAACACCCTATGTACGGTTGAACTGGCGACCTCGGGATAGGTCCCAATCCTCTCTGAGGTTCATAGATGTATGGCCATTGATTTTATAGTAATAAAATCGGTAAAAATGGTGTATTTTAGGTGTAGACCCAAAATTGGCTTATCACCGTGTTTGTGATCTGTCTGTACTGGATGAGCTCCCCGACCATGACATCAGGGAGCGGTACCCCTTTCAGGCACCCGAGATGATGGAGGCGCTAGCCGCCTGCTCCAGGTGCTCTTCTCCGGGCCTGGACCACATCACATGGTCCCACCTTAAGAGTCTACTCAACCACTACCGTGTGCGTGAGTTCCTCCTCTCTGTGGCCAATGCCTGCGTTTGCGTGGGCTGCTGGCCCAGTTACTTCAAGGAGTCTACCTCGGTTATCATACCGAAGCTGGGGAAGCCCTCTTACTCCACCCCCAAGATGTTCTGGCCTATTGTGCTGCTGAACACCATGGGGAAACTTGTTGAGAAGATGATCTCGCACCGTCTCCAGTTTGACTGCGTCAAATGGAACATCTTTCATCCAAACCAGCTTGGGGGGATTTTCCAACACTCTACGGAGGATGCTGGCTTGGTCCTTACCCATCTGGTTCGCGCCGGATGGGCAAAGGGTCTCAAGACTACCGTGGTGGCTTTTGACATTGCGCAGTTCTTTCCTTCCCTTAACCATGATATGCTTCTGGCTATCATGCACAAGTCCGGGCTGGCCCCTGAGCTGGTCCAGTTCTTTGCATCTTAGCTTGTGGGCTACCGTACCTCATATTCTTGGGGCGGTGTGCTCTCTGATCCCTTCGAGGCTGATGTGGGTGTTGGCCAGGGCTCTGCCCTGTCCCCTGTCCTCTCTGCCCTTTGCCTAGCCCCCCTGGTCTATCTATTTTACTGGAGGGCTGGGGCTGCGGGTCTGTCCGTTGACATGCTCTTGTATGTTGATGACAGTACCCTGATTGTTCAGTCCAAGTTCTGGGCTGATAATGTTGCTGCTTTGCAGCAGGCGTATGCCATTGTGCACACCCTTTCCCACCCCCTCAGGTCGCTCCTGGGGAGGGAGTACAGCAGCAATGCGACCCTGCATCCCTGCTTGGTTGCTCTTATGGCTGAGGGCCACAAGCCCAAGGTCAAGAGTGCTGTCATAGAGATCCAACAGGTTCTCCCTTCCCTTACCAAGGTGTTTGATGCATTTGATGACACAGCGAGGCCCGGTCTTCATCTTTGTGATTGGTTTAGCGACTGGATCACAGTACACTCTATTCCTCCCTGGGCTCATGATGAAGCCCGGAAGGCTTTTCTCTCCAACCTTGGCAGGTCTGTGCGGTGTGCTGAGGAGGATGATCTTACGCTCTGCATGGCAGCTGGCTCCCACTGGCTTCCCGTGGCTGCGAGGCAGGCAGTTGCGGCTGCATCTGTCTTTTATGGGCTCTCCTGTGTCTGCAAGGCCAGGAGGGCTGCCAGGAGGGTGACGGCCCCTGATGCTGCTCTCCTCTCGGTTTGTCTGGGCCTTTCCATGGCAGTTGGCTATGGGGGGGCCTCTACTATCGTCCTTTATACACACTCTGTGGGCTCAGTCTCGCATGCGTTGGACCCTTCGGTTCATGCTAGCCAGGCTCACTCCCTGGCAGTGTGCTGCCTTCTTGATGAGTGGTTCTCTGTGGACCCCGCTCATCATCTGGTTTTCTGGGTTGTGCCTCTGAAGCACAAGTTCCCCATGTTATCCAAGGCCGTGCAGCAAGCCAAGGACCTCATTGTTGCTGCGGGGCCTAGGCCCCAAACTTCCATTGACTCTCTGAGAGCCAAGGCCACATGGGAGGTTTGCAATCAATGGGTGAACATGTTTCGTTCACCCAGGTATCGGGGTTCCAGTTTCCTGGACCTCATTGGGGGCAATGACAAGCCCCTCAAGCCCATGTACCACAAGTCTGGTGTGTGGATCCCTGGCTTTGGAGGCTCGCCTGGCAAATTTGCCTGGGCATGCCATACTTTCACTGGCCATGCCCCAATTGGGGAGTACTGTGCCAGGTTTCATCCAACCGAGCTGCAAGGCTGCAGTTGTGGGGCCTGTCTTCAGACAAGACACCACATCTTTGTGTCCTGCCTGGACTACCACCGGTTGCATGGTTTCCCAACTTGTACGGGCCACATTACTATGTTTTTCAACATGAATCCCTCAGCTTTCATGTTTGAACCCCAAGCTCCCCCTTGGGGGGGTGTCAGGTAACTGCCTGGTGGCCATTGGGTTAGCCCCTGACTGCCTGGTGGTGGCCCGGTTGGTTAATCCCCCTTGCTGCCCTCAGGTGGTGGGCATAGGGACTTAGGGTGAATTGACACCTCAGCCCCCTAGGGAGCACAACCCTCTGCAAGCTATCGGGCGACTATAGGGGCCTGCTGCAAATTGACACATACTGCCCCCCTGGTGAGGGGCAGGGGACCCTTGGCACCCAGCATTTCTGGGCTGTGCTCATATTTGTGCATGCCCATATCTCTCATTCCCTCTTGGTTGATTGAGAGCGGTCTTTCAGGTTGCAGCACCTTCAATGCCACCATTTTTCTATGTTTGTATTGTCAAGTACAGACTTCTTATTAGTTATGTTTTTAACTAGTAGGCGTAGACTGCGTTTGGGCACCACATTAAATATATTTGATTATAAAAAAAAAAAAAAGACCCCACTTCCAGCAATGCTGGCAGAGGGAAACACCCTGACGAGGTTTGGCGGCCCTGATGGGGCATGCCCGGGTACCAACGGCCAACAAACGGTCGACCATCTGACAGGCAACAGAACCCATGCCAGAGTCCCAGATTTCAAACCACACCGTGCAGGAGTCGGAGTGGGCAGAGTTGCGTTTAACCTGGGGAGGGCCAACTAGGAACTGGAAGCCCCTGTGAGAGGACTGCTGCATAATGTTCTCAATTGCCTGGCAGTCAATGACCTGCCCATTGGGACCAAGACGAGGGACATCGCAAACCCTCATAAAGGATTTGGATGAGGGGACAGTAGCTTGGGGCCTAGACCCCTGAGGGAAATAGCACGATGCCCATCTGGAGATGAGGGTCACATTGGCATCCTTGGCAATGTCATTGGTCACCAGAGAGTACCCATCATACGCAGGTGAAACCTGCGTGATGACAAGAGGGGACTTGGCCACTTCCAGGGCACGATTGACGGCCCCGTTCATGTTAGTGAGATCTCTCAAGGCGGGCTTATCGCCATGAAAGATAATGAGAACCTGGTGCCAAGAGGGGCCAGCAGTAGTTATCCTTGGGTGCTTGGGCTTGCGCTGTGACGAGGAAGAAGGAGCAGGGAAAGCAGGACCACCCTTACCAATGGTATGGGCAATCTGCTCCGGAGTAAGATGAGGGAACGCCTTCACCATGGCCACAATGGCTGCAACCTGGGCAGAGGCATCCCTCAAGGGGGGAGACAACCCCTTGGCAACCTGCATGAATGAACGCTTATGCACATTCAGCTTGGTAGCCTCATTAACCTTAGGGGGCAGGCCAAGTGGAAACTTGGCCGCCACCGCATAGGCGCGCCCCTTTGCAGAGATGTTGCCCGAGGAGGTACTGGCCTGTGAAGGACTGGGCCTTGAGGCAGTAGCAGCACTCTGAGACCCTCCTGGAGGAGGGGGAGGGGCCGGTGTTGAATGTGCTCCAGACAGTCAGTAAGTAGATGTACTTAGTCATATTCCTAATGTGGACTGTGGGAAGTAGTCATGTGATGTGTAGTGAACTTTGCCTGTGGGCACACTTGTAATGCTTAGTCTTTTACAAGTGCCCATAGGTGAGTAACATATTAGTTCTCTTTAATACAGTCTTTTACAAGTGCCCACAGCTGCTAGGACTTCCCTATAAGTCAATGACTGCTCTGTTTCTAACAGCCGGGGCCTTCCCTTTGCCCTTATCCTGACGAGCAGAAGGGGGTTTGTGTTAGGAGTGCTCTGGCAGTCCTGTGGACTTGTGTTGTGGTTTATGGACTTGTAGTTAGCACAGGACACTTAGATCAACATGTCATGTGATCAGGTAGTGTAGTTGCACCTGTGGATGAGTTTGGGACTTCTAGTCTCTCACAGCTGTCCACAGCTTGTTTCCCTCGTTTCTACCTCAGTTCTACACATAATCCATTTGTTCTTCCGCTGCTAGGACTTCTCAGCAGTCCCCCAACGTTCCTGCTTCAACAGTTTGGGGGCTGACCCAGCAATGGAGGAGTCTGGTGCCATGTCTGGCGCCAGATCCATGGAGTTGCCCGGCAGAGGGGCAGCACCCCCAACAGGGGCATCACCCATTCCCTGACGGATGGTGGGGGGAACATCAGAGATGTCCCGGACAATAGTCCTGGCCATAAGACCCCTAAGGGTGGCTGTAGATGTGTGGGTCACTGGAGTATCCAGCAGTCCAACACAAGACAGAGTCTCCAGGGTGTTGCTCACAGCCCTGAAGAGTTTGGTGGTCTCAGGATCACCAAGGTCAAGACCCCAGCCTCTCTTGTGCAGCCAACCATTGGCCACTCTGAGCAACTGCCCTATCGCAGCTAAAGCCAGTCCCAGCCCATCTGAAGGAGGGACCTCCAAACAAAGAGGGGAAATTGGTGGCGGGGCAAACAGACTGCCGCCAGGAGCGTCAGCTGGGTGAGAACCCGAGGCGTCGGACATGTCATTGTCATCATCGGATCCTGCAACAGAGTGGAGGCGTTTGGAAGCCCTGGAATCGGGTCAAATGGGCCTGGTAGGGGTTCTATCTTCTGAGGCTGATTCAACGACGGCAGACCCATTGTCGAGAAAGGAGAGGCCAGGGGCGGCTGGGAGAGGCTCATGAGTGCTTGCCATCAGGTTGTCCACCTGAGACCGAGGGCCCTGGGGATGCCGGGGCGCAGGGGACTGGAGAGTATCCAGAGGGTCACCTGGGGAAGGCTGGGCTGTAGCAGAAGATCCGCTGTGATCCGACCTCCCCCCTCAGAGCTGGTCAGAGGCCCTTGTCAAGGGCATAGTACAGTAGTCCTGGATCAAAGATCCAACAGTAAGTGTATGCAAAAAATGAGTAACAGTGAGGAGAAGGTATGTGGCTGTGCCAGTACTGATGGGAGTACCAAAACAAGAAGCAATAATGCTAGTGTAGTCTCTCCCTCGCCTCTACAGGGTGAACAAAACATGTTCACCCATTGGTCACATACCTCCCGCGTAGCCTTGGCCCTCAGGGAGTCGATGGAAGTTTGGGGCCTGGGCCCCGCAGCAACAACAAGGTCCTTGGCCTGCCAAACGGCCTTGGATAACATGGGGAACTTGTGCTTCAAAGGCACAACCCAAAAAATGAGTCGACAAGCGGGGTCCGCAGAGAACCACTCATTGAGAAGGTAGCACACCGCCAGGGAATGAGCCTGGCCAGCATGAACCAACGGGTCCAACGCACACAAGACAGAGCCTGCAGAGCGCGTATACAGGACAATAGTAGAGGCCCCTCCATAGCCAACCGCCATGGAAAGACCCAGACGAACTGAAAGGAGAGCAGCGTCAGGGTCCGTTACCCTCCCAGCAGCCCTCCTGGTCTCACAGACACAGGAGAGCCCATAAAAGACAGACACAGCCGCAACTGCCTGCCTTGCAGCCACGGGAAGCCAGTGTGAACCAGCTGCCATGCGGAGTGTGAGGTTATCCTCCTTGGCATGATGCAAAGACCTGCCAAGGTCAGAGAGAAAAGCCTTCCGGGCCTCATAGTCAGCCTGGGAAGAAATAGAATGCACTGTGATCCGGTTGTTAAACCGATCATGAAGTCAAAGACCGGGCCTTGCTGCATCATCAAACGCATCAAACACCTTGGTGAGGGAAGGGAGAACCCGCTGGATCTCCATGATGGCACTCCTGACCTTGGGCTTGTGACCCTCAGCCATCAGAGTGACAGAGCAGGGATGCAGAACCACATTGCCACTGTACTCCCTCCCCAAGAGCGACCTAAGGGGGTAGAAAGAGCCCAGAGTTGCCATGCGGTATATCATACACTTGGCAAGCTTCTGGAAATGAAGATGGATTGGCAGAAGGCCTGCAAGGGCCTCCACTGCTCCAGTCGGAGAGGTGCAGAAAGTACCAGTGACCCACAGAGCAGTGCGACACTGCATCTGTGTGAAAAGGGCCAGAACACCCTTGTTAGGGTAGCCAGCGTGATACCAGAGGTGAAACCCATAGGTGGCTATGGGCAACACACACAAACAGTAAAGGAGCCTTTTCTGTTCAGGAAGAAGGCCCCTAGTAGAGTTATCGAGCATTCTCATGGCGCGAACCGTAGAGAATGACTTGGTAGTATAATACCGAACATGCTCCTTGAAATTCAGAGCACAGTCGAAATAAAAGCCCAGATACTGCCAAAACGGTTTAGGGCGCAGAGGAGTGTCGCCAGTGAATGGGGCAAAGCCCAGGTCAATGGCAGGGTTGTCATCCCCCGACTTGTGGGAGAAATTGAGCCTCTACAGCCTTCTCCTGACATTGACTGGCTTGTAGACTCTGGGGCCACTTCTCATATGACCCCCCATTGCCACTGGATGCATTCCTATGCTTCCCTTTGCATTCCCATTTGCTTGGCTGATGATTCAGTCATTTTCTCAGCTGGAGTGGGCTCTGTGGTGTTCCAGCCACTTGTGGAGGGCAAGGAGATGAGGCCTGTCGAGTTTTCGTGAGTTCTGCATGTCCCTCAGCTTCAGAGTAATCTTCTATCCTGTCTTTACCTTACTCGAGCCAAGGGGCTTAATATTCATGTCTCTGCTTTGCATATGAGCTTCCTGAGAGCTGAGGATGTTCTCTTCTGTGCTAGGATTTGCTTAAACAACATTGCTGTGCTTGAAGGCACCACTCTACCATCCCAGAATGCTCTCAGCACTATCTGCACCCTTCCCCTTGACTATTCTCTCTGGCATCATCACTTTATTCACCACAATCATGCTGATGTGAGAAAGATGGTGTCTCACCAACTAGTTACTAGGCTTGTCCTTGACTCTCGAGAGGCTCCTGATCTGATTTGTGAGCCCTGTCTGGCTGGCAAGATGCACTCCAATCCATTCCCCTCATCTTCCAACTACTCCAGGTCTCCTCTCGAGCTTGTACACTCCGATTTGCATGGCCCCCTGGATCACCTTCATTGACAACTCAACTCGATTTTGAGGTGTCTACTTGCTCAAGAAGAAGTCTGAGGCATTTGATGCCTTCAGATCTTTCAAGGCCTGGGCTGAGACTCAACTGGGACTCAAACTTCAAGCTCTGCAGGATGATAAGGGAGGTGACTACATGTCTAATCACTTTCTGGAGTTCACTACAGCTGCTGGGATCGAGAGGAGGCACTCTGCTTGCAACAGGCCTCAGCAGAATGGCCTTGCTGAGCATGCTAACAGGACTATGGGTGAAAGAATCACTGCTATGCTCTCTGAGTCTGGCCTTCCTCATTCTTTCTGGGGTGAGTGTCTTGCATCCATGGTGCATGTCTGGAATCACCTCCCCACTTCTCCCCTCCCTACCACTCTCTATGAGGCTTTCTATGGTTGAAAACCCAATGTTTCCTATCTTCAAGTCTGGGGGTGCACTGCCTATGTGCATATTCAGGCTGATAAGTGATCCTCTCTTGGTTCTCACATGGAAAAGTGTGTCTTCATTGGGTATCCTACTGGCTACAAGGCTTGGAAGTTCTATAACCTGGTCACTAAGCAAGTAAGGGTCTCAGAGAGAGCTGATTTTGATGAGAGGCACTTCCCTGGCCTGTCCATCTCAAAGCTGAACGCTTCAGCTCCAGGGGCAATGACAAGCCCCTCCATCCCTTCTTGACTTCTTACCACCACTACCGGTTTTCAAATCAGTCTCTGGTTGGTTAGTACATTGTAGTTAGGTGTTCTTTCTCAATCGCTAACTCGTTGCTTGTATGCCGCCTAAGTCCAATGCGCGGACGGCCTCTGATCAGTCGCCCGCTGCAGCACATTTCTTCACCCCAGGGGCATTTGGTACATCCTCCCCCCCTTCCCCCACTCCAGCCCCAGCCCCTACCAACTCTGTTGATGTGGCTCTGGCCAATGTCGCTGCAAAGCGTTTACGCTTTGAGGCTTCCCCGGCCCTCTCTTATGGGTCAACACCCTCTCCCCCCACCCAGGAGGATTACTCCCATCTTCCCGGATCCCTCCAGCCCCCTCCTCCACCTGAAACCCAAGCCCAGCAGGACCCCGCTCTGGACTACGGCCCATGGTTGAAGAACATGGCTCTCCCTAACCTGATCCCGCTGCTGGCCTCTGCCCCTGCAGAATGGAAAGACTCTCTCTCCCTTGCTGAGGGGGTCTACACCCTCATGGATGCCCTTCTGGCTTCCAAGTGGGCTTCTGTTGCTGTCCTCTCACAGGGCAAACACGTTACATTCCGTGAGTACTTTCACCGCTATGCAGCGCAATGGGCTCCGGCTCCCCCCCCTCCCCAACATGTGGATGCCACATGCCCATTCCATGGAACCGCTGAGGTAAGCAGCTCCTCTGTCCCCTCTAACGTGGCCTCTGCTGTGCTGGCCTCTGGTCCGGCTATGCAGGAGTCTACTCCTGCAGGGCCGGTGCCAGTTGCTGGTGCTGCCACCTTGCTGCCCCCTCCCCCTCACCCTGCGTGCTCCCCTTGATGCCCACAGTTTGTTCCGCCCAGCATGGCCCTTCCCCCCCCCTGTTATCAGAACCCTAAGAAGGACTATACATAGGTCTTAGCCACCTTCCTGATGGACAGTAGTATACTTCTTTCCCCTTTAATACTGACACTCTCACACTCACGCTTCCTTTCTCTCACACACAACTTCTATTTCACACAGGAAGCCTTCTTTTACCTGGGTCCACCTTCTTATGACTCGCCTTGACAAGTACTTACCCAGGGTACTTATAAATAGCAGACAACCAATATGTATATAAACCTAGCTACAACCACCTGTACCTTTAGCTTAGTGTTATACACTGTTCTGCCTAAATCCCCAGTTCGCCTGAAAGGGCTTCAGAGATTTATCCAGCCCGCCTCTAAGTCAAGTAGTAAGACACTTGGACCAAGTCTGTATAGACATCCTTGTGATCCCAACCTTGCGACTCAAGAGCGGACCCCTAACCCGGGTAACAAAACACTAAGCTATCTCTGTTTCCCACCCTGTGTCTCTTTAGACGCGTGTTGTAGCCGCTTGCTACGTGTTGTGCTTTCAAAGCGCGTGTTGTAGCCGTTGCTACGTGTATCGCCAACTGCGACGTGTTCCTCTCCCCACCGACATCCTGGAGTTCAAAGGACTCCTTCTCAACATCATCATCTGTGCCGCCGGCTACGCAATTGGAAGAATCATTGCGTGGTACATAATCCATCGACCCTTCCCTCCTTTTCCCAATCCACCTCCTTTCCCCCACCAACCCTTCATCCGTCTCGAAATACATCTATATTTCGTGACAAACTAATCCGACAAAACTGGAGTTCATAAAACTCCTCAAATACATCCTTATCATCACCTTGGGCTACGTGATTTACAAATCAATCACTCGCCTTATCCATTACCACAATACCACCCCGACTCCGTCCCCCTTCTTCGTCAGAAGAAGAAGAATATATTTCCGAAGAACCACTTCCCTCCAATCCCCAGTTTGAAGAAGAATACTTCTCAGACAAACAACCTCTTCAACCAGACGAAGAAGAACAACTTCGTCAACAAGCAATCGAAGAATATCCCTTCCTACCCCGACCCCGTCAACAATTCCAAACTCCGACAACTTCTTCTACCCCAGTAGAAGATTCACCCTTTCGTAATCCTTACGAAAGAACCAACATTCCACCTCGCCCGACTCGAATTAGCGGACCAGGACCCTCTCGACCCCAAGATCCAAGAAGGCCTCCTCTTTCAATTCAGCCTTCTCCTCGTTCTCTTACTCCTCAAACACCACAACCGGTAACGCTACCTCCAGCGTCACCCATTCAAACCTCCCCCACACACGTCTCTGTGATCAACCCACAAGCAACTATGGGTTCACAAGCCGCCGCCCCAGCTCCAGCAGCCCCAGCAGCACCAGTACCCCGAGAAATCGGATTTATCAAACCTCCCATCTTTGATGGAGACCGAACCAAATTTGACGACTGGCTTTTCGCCGTCGACGTCTACCTTATCGGAAATGACCTCGTCTACCCCCAAAACTACGATAAGTGCCTCTTTGCACTTACCTCTATGCAAAAAGGAGAAGCTCGAACGTGGGCATCTCAATATATCGCAGAACGATACGCAGCAGGACTTGCGCAAACACCCCCATACCATGGATTCTACAATGAAACATGGGCCGCCATGAAGACTCGTCTTCGACAAGACTTCCGACCGGCAGATGAATCTGCTTACGCCCACACTTGCTTACAAACTATGAAGCAAGCAGGTAAACCCATGACCGACTTCAATTCAAAATTCAAAGATATGGTCCGACTTGCGGACATCCGCAAAGATCGAACTCTTATTGATCTCTACCGAAAAGCTATTGATCGCCGAATCGCGATCAAAATTGACACTTCCGAAAACCCGCCACAAACCATTCAAGGATGGTATACAATGGCCAACCGACTCGACGACAATTTCCGCCGAGTAAACGCTCTTTACGGAACACCACGTTCCTTCAACAATAACAACCGTTTCCAATCGAAGCAATCGAAGTCCAGTAATACAGTTCCTTACGCGAATTATTACTCCCGATCAGCCCCTAGGTTCACACCTAGAGACCCCTATGCCATGGAGATAGACAATCTCCAAACTGAAGAATATGAGGACCCATACCCCATAATTCCCCACGAAATTAACGAAATCAACATCCCTTGCGAAGACAATTGCGACGGATCCCTCGAAATCGACGCTGTCCTTACCGGTCAGCAAATGAAACAATACCAGAACCGCAAATGTTTCAGATGCGGATCTGAGAAACATTTTATTGCGGAATGTCCAATGCCCGCACCAACTCGCCGCTTCCCCAGCGCTCGAACTCAACCAGTTCGACCAATTCGAAACCCAAACAGGCCTAAACCTTCCACTTCCACCCCTCGCAAGTATTCACTTGCGGTTGCCGATGTTGCCGCACAAATGCAGCAACTTGTGGACACCTTGGAGCCGGAACTCCAAGAAGAACTACATTCAGCACTGGCTGAGGACCCCCAAATGCGTCCCTTCCAGGATTTTTAAAACGGAGTGATGTCGAACGATGTGCCCCTACACACTCCCAAAATGGACAAACAATTTCTCCTCTTACGATCGATTCTGTACAATTAACTACATCCTCGAATAAAAGATCTCTTTTCCTCCCCATTGAGATCTGGAGCGAACGATCGTCGAAACCCGTGGCCATCACCGCCTTGATTGATTCAGGAGCTCAAGGAAATTTCATATCCAACAAAGTCGTAGACTGACTCGGATATCGACGCCAATCCCTGGATAATCCCATTGCCTTAACCAATGTGGATGGATCAAACAATCAACATGGCATGATCCGAGATTATGTCACAATCGACGCCATCATCGATAGTCGCGATTGCAAATTGCAAGCCTTTGTCACCAATACCGGAGCAAAGGATTTCATAATGGGTTTTCCCTGGTTGGAACAACACAACCCTGATATCAACTGGAAAACCAAGACATTCTCTTGGAAACCACAAATCGAACATTCGGCATTTCCCCAACTTCTTAAAACTCTCCGCCGACCGATAGAAGCCAATTCCATATCTATGGATTATATGGCCGGACATACCACTACCACCGACGAAGCACCAACAGAGTACTTCGATATCGATAACATTGATCTCGACGAATTCTCCATGGAGAACGAAATGAACCCCATGCTGTTCACACCAATGGAAATAAATGCGAAAGCAACTTTCGCTACTCAACTCCATAATACTGCCGCCAAACTTACATCCAAACTCCGCGGTAAACTCCCCGAAAAACAAAAAGAAAACAAGATCCCTCGACGTTTTGCTCGATGGGCAAAATTATTTGATAAGAAAGCATCCGAACGATTCCCACCATCGCGATCTTTCGATCACGCCATCGAAACAAAACCGACTTTCGAACCAAAGTCGATGAAACCATACCACCTAGCGCCCGCCGAAAATAAAGCGCTAAAAGAATTCATAGATGAGAACTTACGAAAAGGGTACATCCGACCCTCGAAATCACCGATGGCATCACCATTTTTCTTTGTAGCAAAGAAAGGAGGAGATCTCTGACCTTGCCAAGACTATCGTTACATCAACGAACATACGGTAAAGAACGCTTACCCAATTCCCATGATCTCCGCTATCATGGATAAACTCAAAGGAGCCAAATACTTCACCAAACTCGACGTCCGACTCGGATACAACAACATCCGAATCAAAGAAGGCGACCAATGGAAGGCCGCATTCAAAACGCCGCAGGGTCTATTCGAACCCACGGTAATGTTCTTTGGATTGTGCAACTCCCCTGCTACATTCCAACACATGATGGATACAATCTTTGCCGAACAACTCGACAAAGGCGGAATTATCATCTATATGGATGATATACTCATTTTCGGTAAAACCCAGGAGGAAACCGATCAAATCACCGAACAAGTATTGAAAATACTCGAAAAAAACGACCTTTTCCTCAAAGGAGAAAAATGCGAGTTCAACAAACAACGACTCGAATACTTAGGCATGATAATCACGCCTGACAATATCAAGATGGATCCCGGGAAACTCAAAGGCATCAAGGATTGGCCCATTCCCAAGACCGTCCGTCAAGTACGGAAATTCATCGGTTTTTGTAACTTCTACCGGAAGTTCATCCGCAAATACTCGGACCTCACTAAACCCCTCAACAACCTTCTATCAAAGAAAAATAAATTCGTATGGAAGTCCGAACAACAGGAATCATTTGAAACTCTCAAGAATGAATTCCTCAAGGAACCAGTACTCCTCATGCCCGATCAAGAAAAACCTTTCGAAATCGAAACCGACGCCTCGAAAGTAGCAAGTGGAGCTGTGCTCTATCAATACGACATCAATGGTAACCGTAGACCGGTATCATTCTTCTCCAAAACTTTCGCACCAGCCGAAAGAAATTACGACATATACGATCGCGAACTCCTCGCCATCGTCCGCGCGTTAGAAGAATGGAGACATTATCTCCTCGGATCCCCTCACCCGGTGATCATCAAAACCGATCATCAAAACCTGACTTATTGGAGAAAACCCCAGAAGATCAGCCGTCGCCAAGCTCGCTGGGTCCAGCTTATGGCCGACTACAACTTCAAGCTTGAACACGTGCCTGGAGTTAAAATTCTGGCGCCGGACGCCTTATCCCGCCGACCTGATTATGACCTGGATGATGATCAGGATAATACCGACGTCACAGTTCTTCCAGAGGAACTGTTTATTTCCGCCATCGATGTGGCGCTACGGAACCGGGTCATCAATTCTCCGAAATACGACCCTAAAACTGCCGAGGCTGTCCAACAAATCAAGAATCACCTCCCGAAATCCGCCGACTCCGACTTCGGACTCATCCCCACCGATAGTGGCAACCTTGTCACCTTCCAAAATCGGGTTATCATTCCTGAAGACCTCGAACTTCGCCGCGAAGTAATAGCGAAGTATCACGACCACCCCACCAGAAGTCACCCTGGTGAACAGGAAACATACCGACTGGCCAAGAAAGACGTTTACTGGCCTGGCATGTCTACATTTGTCAAGAATTACGTCAAAGGCTGCCCCGAGTGTCAGCAATACAAAATTATCCGTCGACCGGATAAAGTCCCTCCTCAACCGATATCGGCTTCGGAGACGCTTCGCCCCTTCTCCCAAATATCATGGGATCTCATCACGGGTCTCCCTAACTCCGACGGCTTTAATGCCATATTGTCCGTGGTGGACCACGGCCTTACGAAGGGGGTAATTTTCATCCCTACTTCCGACAAATCAACCGCCGATGACATCGCAAGATTACTCATCGAAAAAGTATTCACTAGATTTGGTCTTCCCGACAAAATCATATCCGACCGCGACCCTAGATTCGCTGCAAAATCCCTTCGAGAATTGGCTAAACGCCTCAACATCAAACAGGCCTTCTCTACAGCCTATCACCCTCAAACAGATGGATCCACAGAACGATACAACCAAGAGATTGAAACATATCTCTCCATCTATTGCACCCGAAATCCCCTCCACTGGGTCGACTCTCTACCCCTTGCCGAATTCTCACACAACTCGAGAACTCATGCCTCAAGGCAAAAATCCCCATTCGAACTCATCATGGGATACAATCCACCCTCTATTCCCACAATCATGGAAACATCAGACTTTCCATCAGTCGATGAAAGAATTCGAACTCTGGATCACGCCAGAAGAGAAGCACAAGCAGCACATCAACTATCCGCTGACATCGTGCGACAACGAAACAACAAATCATTCAAACCGTTCACAACGGAACAACGTGTCTGGCTAGAAGCCAAGAACCTCAAACTCCTGTTCTTATCGAACAAAATATCCCCGAAACGTTTAGGACCTTTCCAAATCAAGAAAGTCTTATCACCGATCAACTACGAATTGACACTCCCAAAACATTGGAAAATACATACGGTCTTCCATCGAAATCTTCTAACCCCATACGAGGAAACAGAAGCATATGGGGCAACCCAAACTCCGCCTCCGCTGATAATCATCAATGATGAAGAAGAATACGAAATAGAAACGATTATCAATCACCGCCGACGCCACAATCAACTCCACTACTACATCAAGTGGAAAGGATATCCACATACCGAGAACCAATGGTTACCAGAAAAGGAACTCCTAAAGAACGCCAAGGAGATCCTCCAAGAATATAAAAGAACTCACAAAACGTGAAAGAAACCTCAGGAACTTTCGAGAACCTACCAAACGCAGAAGCCAAACAGCCTCTCAAACATTTATAACCACCCTCTAACAATGTCTTCCATCGTCCGCCCCCAATCAGCTCTTGCCTCTATCTCCTCTCACTCCACTTCCAACACTGCGAGCTCAATTGTTATCATAGATGGATTCACACCATCTCCAAAGAGCTCACTTTCTGGAGCTTCCATTCCGCCCCCGTCTCCCTACACTCCCTCCGACGCCTTTGCCAACGTCTCCGACAGGGACGAAACCCCCGACCCCAACGACACCCCTGCAGGAACCCCTGCACCCCTCACCGCCTTTCCTAAGGCAACCATTACAGTATATCCCGGACCAACAGCAACTAGCACTGGACCACTGGGATCGAATCGAGTTAGCAATAGCGATCTCCGGAAGATTGCAACCGACATCTCCTTTGGAGATCGACTACACGACCCTACAATTCAAAGCTCCGACAGAGCTTTCTGGAACCACTATGCCGACATGGTTCGACAAACTCAGGCTCTCAATAGAGCGTTCGAACAACAACGACAATGGACAGAATCACTCGAGATCTCATGCCGAGATCGACCGGCTCTCATGTCCGCGCTGTATGCGCACCTATCCTACAGTCCCCCGGGCTCAAACCTTCAGGACCCCATCACCATCGATGACTCCGTCATCCAACCCCAGTCCTCCACCAAGCCCTCCAGGCCCAATCCCAATTCTACCCCCGGCCCCAAGAGCCGAAACCCCTTTGCCAGTAACTCCACCATGGCCGCCTTCAAGGCCCTCGACGAGGAGCAATCTAAACAACACATGGCCAAGCCCTTGGCTCACAACACTAAACCCGGCCCTTTGGGTCGACCCAAGCCTTACCCCACCCGAACCGTTCACCCACGAACCGACTCCAACCCCACCAAACCAGCCGACTCCAAGTATGTCTGTCCTGAATGCAAACGACATGGACATTGGGCATCAGACTGCCCCAACTTCCAGTGTATGGGATGCAAACTATACGCTCCCGGACACTACTCATACAACTGCATCAAATATCGATGCCCCTACTGCAAGAACTGGGAACCCAAACACCCACGACAGGCCTGCCCCAAACGAGGCACCAAACCCACCAAGAACATCACGGCCTACTTTACCAAGAATCAACCCAAACCTCGGGTTACCAAACCACATACACCCGTCCCCGACTACCAGTTCCCCGGACCTTACACACCAAACATGGGAACCTACTACGACGATTATATCGACGATGCTGCCGACGCCAACAACACCGGTGAACCTGCCGGACCCAACTACCTTTAGTCCCGAACAAAACCGACGATTCTGGAATGCTTTCTTTCCAGACCCACCGTCTCCCCAAACCGCACGTGAACTCAATATTCACCGAACTCCGACTCCACCTTTTTCTCCGGTTATACCGGCAGCAATTTACATTGAAGATGTCGACTTCCTAGCCGCTTACCCAAGCGACAACGAACCACAAGATCATAACGGAGTATGATCGTAAAAACGGGGTAATGTTATCAGAACCCTAAGAAGGACTATACATAGGTCTTAGCCACCTTCCTGATGGACAGTAGTATACTTCTTTCCCCTTTAATACTGACACTCTCACACTCACGCTTCCTTTCTCTCACACACAACTTCTATTTCACACAGGAAGCCTTCTTTTACCTGGGTCCACCTTCTTATGACTCGCCTTGACAAGTACTTACCCAGGGTACTTATAAATAGCAGACAACCAATATGTATATAAACCTAGCTACAACCACCTGTACCTTTAGCTTAGTGTTATACACTGTTCTGCCTAAATCCCCAGTTCGCCTGAAAGGGCTTCAGAGATTTATCCAGCCCGCCTCTAAGTCAAGTAGTAAGACACTTGGACCAAGTCTGTATAGACATCCTTGTGATCCCAACCTTGCGACTCAAGAGCGGACCCCTAACCCGGGTAACACCCCCCCTTTCCTATGCCAGTGCCCTCAAGGCAGTGCCCACCTTGGTACACGTGGCCAAGACATTCCCTACCCTCTTGACAGACCGCATCATTGCTGTCCAGAAGGCTGTTCTTGGTGCTCTGACCTCCAAGGCCAAGTGCTCATGCACTGTTGCTGGCCCTTCCAGGTGCCAGATTTTGGTCCCTGGTTCTGACGCCTTATCCAAGGCATCTCTGCCACACGTCACCCACGTTGTTAACTCAGCATTATTGGCCTCCGGCTCGACACTTCACATCGAGTCGGCACGCCCTGCTTCTGGGGGTTTGTCCCTCTCTACATCTGCTGTGGCGTTGGCCTCTGAGCTGGCAACTATCAGTGCTGCTATCGGCAAGGATCTCAAGGCTTCCCCAGTCCCTGTCTCCCTCCCCACGTCACGATCTTATCTCAAGCTAGTGGACATCCCTCTGTTCCAGCCTGGTACTGCTAACCAGGTTACCTCTGCCGAGGTTGCACAGGCTCTAAGCCGGTCCCCTCTCACCCTCTCCCTTCCCCTTGCTGGTCCCCCCTGGGTGATCCGCAATTCTGCCAAGTCGACCACCACTACAGTGTGGTTTGACATCCATGACTCGCAATCAGGCTCCCACGCCAAGGTGGTGGCCGGGCGCTCTGTTCCCCTAGCTGGCACTGTCTGTTTCATCCGGACTACCTGCGCTAATCCTGGTACCCCCCACTGTTCTCATTGCTGGCGCTGGGGACACACACTCCACTCTTGCCGGGCATGCTCTGTGCACTGCCCTATCTGCTCTGAGCCGCATTCTGAGACCAAACACTGATCCGCAGCTGGCTGTTGCAAAGGCCATCCCAAGGCCAAACCCCCTGTCCTAGCCACCCCCACTGACTCCCCCTGCCCCCACATGGGCAAGTTTGTTAATTGTGGCAAATTGCACACCGCCAACAGCCCAAAGTACCCCTTCTGGCAACACCGATTCCAACCGGACTGGATCAAAGCCCGGTACACAGCCGATGGTTGCACTGCAGAGGCTGGTCACAGGACCAGTGTCAGTTCTTCTGCCTGGAAGGACAAGGGAAAGCCAGCAGCTTCGGCCCCTCCCTTGTCCACATAGGCCTTCTCGTTTCCTTTTACATGTAGGTTTTGGGATCTTTTTCTCGGTGCATTGGGTTCTTTTTCCTCCTCCCTGGGGCCTCTTGCCCAGCACTTTGTCCTACCTGCCCTTGGGGCCTCCCCATGTTTTAACTTCTCTTTAGTTACTTATTCTGGTTGGGTTTGGGTGTCTAGGTGCTCACCTGGCTCGGCCCCGACCTGCTTTCCCTTTATGGTCACTTGACGGCCGCGCCTAGTACAACGGACGTTGTTGGGCCCCCTTCAGGGGCCCTTCTGTGAACTTGTTTTGTATTTAAGCGGTCTATTACTTGAGCTTCAATGTAGTAGGTACACTGCCGTGGACTGCCATCACACACCGTGTAATAAATTGTTGAGTTCAAAAAAAAAAAAAATGACAAGCCCCTCAGGCCCTCATACTACAAGTCTGGTGCATGGATCCCTGGCTTTGGTGGCTTGCCCGGTGAATTTGCCCGGGCATATCGCACTTTTACTGGCTATGCCCCTATCAGGGAGTACCGTGCCAGGTTTCATCCAACCAAGCCACAAGGCTGCAGTTGTGGGGCCTGTCTTCAGACAAGGCACCACATCTTTGTGTCCTGCCCAGACTATCACCAGTTGTGTGGTTTCCTGACTTGTACAGGCCACATTACTATGTTTTTCAACATGAATCCCTCAGCTTTCATGTTTGAACCCCAAGCTTCCCCTTGGGGGGGCATTGGGTAACTGCCTGGTGGCCGTTGGGTTAGCCCCTGACTGCCTGGCAGTGGCCTGGTTGATCGTTCCCCCTCGCTCCAGTGGGTATAGGGATTTAGGGTGAATTGACACCTAAGCCTCCTAGGGGGCACAATCCTCCATAAGCTGTCAGGCAACTGTAGAGGCCTGCTGTGAATTGACACATACTGCCCCCCTGGCGGGGGGCAGGGGACCCTTGGCACCTAGCATTTCTGGGCTGCATTCTTGTCTATGCTCGCTCATATCTCCTGTTCCCTCTCAGTTGATCAAGAGTGGTCTTTCAGGTTGCAGCACCTTTAATGCCATGTCTTTTTATGTTTGTATTGTTGAATACAAACTTTTTACTAGTTTTGTCCTAGACTAGTAGGCATGGACTGCATTTGGGCACCACGTAAAATATATTTGATTCAAAAAAAAAAAAAAAGAAAAAAAAAAAAAAGAACACTTCAGCTCCCTCTCCTGAGTCCTCTGTGCCTTCTACTTTCCCCAGTCGCTCTGAGCCTACTGCAGATGCCACCAGTCTCCTCCTCCAGCCTCCAGTTGCTCCTCATGTCCCTCCATCTTCCCTGGGTATGCCACCTCTCTCAGATTCAGGGGGTGAGTGCTACACTCCATCTCCACCTCTGGCTCCCTCTAAGCCAGCTGCTGTCCCTTGGGTTGAGTCTGTGCCTCCTTGAGAGGTGATACCACTTCCTGAGCCAGCTCCTGCACTCTCTGTCTCTCCTGCACTCCCTGCTGCCCCAGCTTCTCCTGCTCCTGCCCCAGCTCCGGTTCGCATTTCTGCACCTCCTGCTTCACCTAGTCTTCCCCCTGCACCTGTATTCGAGCCTAGACAAGGCATGAGTGTCGGGCAACCCCCTGGTGAGTGGTGGAAGGTCAGAGAGCCCACTCCTGTCATTCCAGACAGTAATGAAGAGGAGGAAGCTGACTTGGCTGCTGATGATGGCTTCCTTGAGGTCAAGTTTGCTGGCAACACTGAGAATCCTGGATTTCACACTCTCAAGGCTGCATTTAGTGGCCCAGATGGCCCTAGGTGGCAGACAGCCTGCAATGACCAGATGTCTTTTCTGCTAGGCAACCACACCTGGGATATCATCGAATTGCCTCCTGGGAAGACAGCTATTGACTGTGGGTGGGTATTTTGAGTCAAGCTCAATCCTAATGGCTCTGTGGAACGCTACAAGTCCAGATTGGTTGCTAAAGGCTACTCCCAGCATCCTGGCTTCGATTTCAACAAAGTCTTTGCCCCTACCTACAGGCCTGCCTTTCTGAGACTCATTCTTGCTCTGGCAGCCAAGGAGGGCTACCAGCTTTGTTCTGTTGATATCTCCTCCGCTTTCCTCTATGGGGATTTGGATGAGGAGATCTACATGAGGCAGCCTGAGGGATATCACAAGGGAGGTCCTAACATGGTCTGTAGGCTGAAGAAGTTGCTCTATGGCCTTAAGCAGGCAGCCAGGCAGTGGAACAAGAAGCTTCACTTGGTTTTTGATGCTCTAGGCTACACCAGGCTCAAGTCAGACAGCTCTGTATATATCTACCAGAAGGCTGAAGTCCGAGTTCTTGCCCTCATTTTCATTGATGATATCACCCTCATCTCGAAGAACACCTCAGCCATGGACAAAACAGTCTCAGAGCTTGAGAAGCACTTCCAACTTCGAGATCTAGGCCCAACCACCTTCCTTCTCAACATCCAGATCACTCAGGACCTTCCCAATCATACCATATCCCTCTCCCAAGCCCACTATGTCGACTCTATGCTCAAACGGTTCAATATGGACAATTGTAACCCTGTGAAGACACCTATGGCTCCAGGACTGGACTTGTGCAATCTTGAGGTCACTCCTGAGGAGCAGGAACAGATGAGATCCATTCTCTACCTCAGTGCAGTTGGCTCCCTGCAGTATCTGGCCACCATGACTCATCCAGACATTGCTTATGCTGTCTCCTATCTTGGCAGGTTCAATCACAAGCCTGGGCTTCAGCACTGGGCTGCTGTGAAGCATCTATTTTGCTATCTGAAGGGTACAGCTGACTACCAGCTCATCTACAGAGGCTTTGATGACCAGGAGCTGTTTGTGACTTACTCTGATGCTTCTCATGGTGATTGCAAGGAGATAGGTCAAGCTACAGGTGGATATGTGACTCTGGTGGGTGGTGGAGCTGTAGGATGGTCCTCAAAGCGTCAGAGCTTTGTTACACTATCCACTACTGAGGCTGAGTATGTGGTAGCTGTTGAGGCTGGCAAGGAGATCCACTGGATGAGAAACATTCTGTCTGAGATTGGCCACATTATTCCTTTCCTCTTGACTCTACATGTGGATAACAAGTCTGGGATCCAAGTGGCCAAGAATCCGGAGCACCATGGGAGGATGAAGCACCTGGACCTTTGCTTTTACTGGCTTCGAGATGCTGTGGAGGCAGGATCCATCAATCCAGTGTATGTGCCAATCACTGAGCAGGTAGCTAACATTTTGACCAAGGCAGTTGGGGTGCCTACTGTGGAGTTCACAGTGCCACTGCTGGGTCTGAGTCAAGCTGGGTGATGTGTGAGGACATGTCAGATCAGGGGGGTATGTTAGGAGTGCACTGTGGACTTGCAGAGTTGTGTGCACTGAGTTGTGCTCTGGTAGTCCTGTGGACTTGTGTTGTGGTTTGTGGACTTGTAGACAGCACAGGACGCTTAGATCAGTAGGTCATGTGATCAGGTAGTGTAGTTGCACCTGTGGATGAGTTTGGGACTTCTAGTCTCTCACAGCTGTCCACAGGTGAGTAGTTTAGCTACTTAGTGTTCTAGTCTCTCACAGCTGTCCACAGCTTGTTTCCCTCGTTTCTACCTCAGTTCTACGTGTAATCCATTTGTTCTTTTGCTGCTAGGACTCCTCAGCAGTCCCCCTATGTTCCTGTTTCAACAAACAGACCACCACTAGGAGTATTGGCTGGGTGAGAACCCAAAGCATCAGACATATTGTCGTCATTGTCAGATCCTACAGTGGATTAGGGGCATTTGGAAGCCCTGGAGTTGGGTCGAACAGGCTTGGTAGGGGTCCTATCTTCCAAGATGGTTTCAATGGGGACAGGCTTCTCATCAAGGAAGGAGAGTCCAGTGGTGGCCAGGAGGGCTGCAAGCACTTGCTGCTAGGTTGTCCACTTGGGACCAAAGGCCAGGGGGATGCCTGGGTGTGGGGGACTGGAGAGTATCCAGAGGGTCACTAGGAGAAGGTTGGGCCACAGCAGAAGATCTGCCACAATCTGCCCTCCCCCCTCAGAGTTGGTTGGAGGCCCTTGTTGAGGGCATAGTATGGTACTTCTGGATCAATGATCCAACAGGAACTTGCACAGATAAACAAGTTTTGGTGAGGCAGGAGGTTGTGGCTGTGCTGGCACTGATCAGAGTACCAGAACAAGAAGTGATGTCCCAGATTTGTTCTGGGCCCTTCACAGTACTTACAATGTAGCTTTGGGCTGTGCCTGTGATCTGTCTGTGTTAGATGAACTCTCTGACCATGATGTCAGAGAGTGGTACCCCTTTCAGGCACCTGAGATGATGGAGGTGTTAGCTACCTGCTCCAGGCGCTCTTCTCCAGGGCCAGATCACATTATGTGGTCCCACCTTAAGAGTTTACTCAACTACTACCATGTGTGCAAGTTTCTCCTCTCTGTCGCCAATGCCTGCGTTCACGTAGACTGTTGGCCCAGTCACTTCAAGGCATCTACCTTGGTTATCATACCAAAGCCAGGGAAGCCCTCTTATTCTACCCCCAAGATGTTCTGGCCTATTGTGCTGTTGAACACCATGGGAAACTTGTTGAGAAGATAATCTCGCACTATTTCCAGTTTGACTGTGTCAAATGGAACATTTTTCATCCAAACCAGCTCAGGAGGATTTTCCAACGCTCTACAGAGGATGCTGGTTTGGTCCTTACTCATCTGGTTTGTGCCCAGTGGGCTAAGGGTCTCAAGACTAGTATGGTGGCTTTTGACATTGTGCAGTTCTTTCCTTTGCTCAACCATAATATGCTTCTAGCTATCATGCATAAGTCTGGACTAGCTCCTGAGCTGGTCTGGTTCTTTGCATCTTATCTGGTGGGCCGCCGTACCTCCTATTCTTGGGGAGGTGTGCTCTCTGACCCCTTTGAGGCTGACATGGGTGTGGGCCAGGGCTCTGCCCTGTCCCCTGTCCTCTTTGCCCTCTGTCTGGCCCCACTGGTTTATTTA
The DNA here is from genome assembly GCA_004296355.1 of Lepiota venenata. Classification (NCBI taxonomy): domain Eukaryota; kingdom Fungi; phylum Basidiomycota; class Agaricomycetes; order Agaricales; family Agaricaceae; genus Lepiota; species Lepiota venenata. The sequence goes on from RCFS01000010.1 coordinate 1,159,304, forward strand.
TTCTACTGGAGGGCCAGAGCTGCAGGTCTGTCTGTTGACATGCTTTTGTATGTTGATGATGGTACCCTGATTGTTCAGTCCAAGCTATGGGCTGATAATGTTGCTACTCTGCAGTGGGTGTATGCTATTGTGCATGCTCTCTTTGTCGCCTTTGCACTCATTCTTGAGCATGACAAGTCTGAGTTTTTCAATTTCTCCTGCAAGCCAGAGGATGACAATCCTGCCATTGACCTGGGCTTTGCCCTGTTTACTGGCAATACTCCCCTATGCCCTAAGCTGTTCTTGTTGGAATATGACAGTAGGAAGGTGCAGGGAGACACAAAAGAGAGAGAGAGAGAGAGATGAGAATGATAGGTGGTATAGAGGAAAGAGTGATAGAAGAAAGGACTCAAACACTGACACAAATACTGATGGGAGCAAAGGTTATAGATTGGGGTGGAGGGACACTCCTATATATACATACAGGAGATAGTCTATGCACTACCTACCCTAATAGGAGAACAATAGAGCTACCATAAGTGGGACAAAGATACTACCATAAAGGGAACAAAGGAGTGGAGATAGTAGGGAGATTAGGAGATAGAGAAGAGATAAAGAATGATAAGATAAGGGAGTGTGATAAGATAAGATAAGAACAGATGTAGCTGGGCAAACTCCAACAGTTCTGGCAGTACTTGGGCTTTTATTTTGATTGTGCTCTGAACTTCAAGGAGTATGTTTGGTACTATACTACCAAGTTGTTTTCTACAGTTTGCACCATGAGGATATTAAATAACTCTACCAGGGGCCTTCTTTCTGAGCAGAAGAGGCTTCTTTACCATTTGTGTGTGTTGCCCATAGCCACCTATGGGTTTTGTCTCTGGTATTATGCTGGCCACCCTAACAAGGGCGTTCTGGCTCTATTCATGCAAATGTAGCATCACACTGCTCTGTGGGTAACTGGTGCTTTCCGCACTTCTCCGACTGGCGTGGTGAAGGCCCTTGTGGGCCTACTGCTGATCCGTCTTCATCTTCAGAAGCTTGCCAAGCATACAATATATTGCATGGCAACTCTGGGCTCCTCCTACCCCCTTAGGTCGCTCTTGGGGAGGGAGTACAGCAGCAATGCAATTCTGTATCCCTGTTTGGTCACTCTTATGGCCAAGGGTCACAAGTCTAAGGTAAAGAGTGCCATTATGGAGATCTAGCAGGTTTTCCCCTCCCTTACCAAGACCTTTGATATGTTTGATGATGCAGCGTGGCCCAGTCTCTGTCTCCATGATCAGTTTAGCAACTGGATCACAGTTCATTCTATTCCTCCCCAGGCTAATGATGAGGCCCAGAAGGCTTTTCTCTCTAACCTTGGCAGATCTGTGCGATGTGCTGAGGAGGATGACCTTACACTCCGCATGGCAGCTGGTTCACACTGGCTTCCTGTGGCTGCAAGACAGGCAGTTGTGGCTGTATCTGTCTTCTATGGGCTCTCCTGTGTCCATAAGATCGGGAGGGCCACTGGGAGGGTGATAGCCCCTGATGCTGCTCTCCTTTCAGTTCATTTGGGTCTCTCCATAGCAGTTGACTATGGAAGGGCCTCTACTATTGTCCTTTATATATATTTTTTTTTAAAAAAAAAACAGGGCTTCACACATGAGGTGGTGGACTTCAGGGTAGGTGGCAGGACCACCTGCACACAGAATGTCAAGAACCTTGAGGTAAAACTTTGAGTGGGCCTTGCCTGCTTCAGTGATGCTGCTTTCTATGACTTTGGAGGCCCACTGGCATATAGTGTGAACGTCCTCATCAGAGGGGATGTCCCAGCAAAGTAGACGGGCAGCAGTTTTGTTCCTAGAAATGGACAAAACCTGGCAGAAGGAAGAAGAGGCAGCAAAACCTCTGTTGGCGGAATCTACGATGCCCAGGAGATCAAGGACATTGGGGGGAGGGGTGGAGAGAGCTAGGATAACTTCCTGACACATCAAGCCTTTGGTGGTAGAAGAAAACTGAGCACATGGTTTGGCTAGTGCTGATCTGGGTATGTTTTTGTTGGCTGAGGACGGGGAGATGCCCTTAGCATGGGCCATGCATTCCAACTTGTTGGTGAAGGCATCGGGGAAGGTGTGGGAGAGTGCAATGAGGCACCCAGTCTAGCCAAAAGAGGGAGAAGCCAGTGATGTGACTGCGACGTTGGCCCATGTGTGGTTTGGGGAGAGGGAAGGGGCAGTAGAGCACCTGGTGGGTTTGGTCCATATGTTAACAGTAGGGGGAGGGGGGGGAACCATGGAAGATGCCGGGCTAGAACCAGCAGAACAGATGGAAGCTAAGCCAGTACCAGAACCAGGAATGGGTCCTGGGACCAATTCCAATCTAGGGCATGTAGAAGTTGGTTGGGCTCTAGACCCAGATATAGAGAGCCAAACAGGGTTAAACCCTTGATTGGAAGATGAGGGGATAATCCCCATCATCATCACAGCCCCTGATCCGGGCCTAGTAGTGTGCTTATCTTTATTAACTTGGGCAGGCAAAGGGGAGGGTGGCCTCATGTCCATATCTGGATTGTGGGCAGGAGGGGGCAAGGAGGGGGGGAGAAGGGCTGGCAGTGTAGCTGGGGCAGTGGGGCCCAGAGTTGACAGGGTGGGGGGGGGGGGCAGAGGAAGAAGAAGGTGGGTTGATATACCCTCCTGATTGTACAGTATCCTGTAGCCACTCAACCATACTGAAATTTCCACGTGATTGGACCATGTTGCAAAGTTTTGTTGAGGAAAAGACTGTGTTAATTAGGTCAAAGAGGTGAGGGAGATGAATGGGGTGGCCATTGTCAACCAGCTCAGAGTGGAACAGGGGCTGGAGCTAGTCCATTACCATTTTTAAAGTTTCACCTGCTTCAGTGGCATCAGTGGTGATTTGCTTGTACAGGGTCAGGGCAGGTAGTTTCTTGTCTACAAGCCTGTTGGACTAGCTGGCGGCAGAGATTTCTGGTTGAGGGGGGGGGGTCTGGGTTGCCAGAAGTGAGAACTATGTCTCAGATCTGTTTGGTGATGTCCAGGACATCAAGGGTATGAGTAGACTCATCAGAGTCAGAATACTTATTGTCACTGCTGTCAGATTTAGTGCAGACTTGAGGTTTGCTAAGAGAGGCCCTGGAGGCAGAGCGAGATAGAAGGCTGAAAGCCCCAGTTGAAGAGGCAAATAGGAAGGTTGAGGGGCTGGTCACTATGATGGGCAATGAGCTCGAGTAGTCTTTAATACTACTACTACTCAAGATAGCAATATTGGGGTTTGTTGGGTTGGGAGACAAGATTCCAGAACTGATATTGCTCATTGTAAACTCAGAGACCAACACAAAAGACTGCAAAAGCAAATTGATGGTAGTGGTTAGAGAACAAGAAGTGTTTTGAGCAGAACCCCCCTTACCAATGGTATGGGCAATCTGTTCCAGGGTAAGATGAGAAAACACCTTGACCATGGCTGCAATAGCTGCAATCTGAGCCAAGGCATCCTTCAAAGGGGGAGGCAACCCCTTGGCCACCTGAGCAAACAACCATTTCTTTGGTGTGTCTGGTCTGGTGGCCATGTTGACCTTAGGGGGTAGGCCAAGTGGGAACTTGGCTGCCACTACATAGGTGCACTCCTTTGCAGAGGCATTGCCCGAGGAAGTACCAGCCTGCAAGGGACCAGGTCTTGAGACAGGAGTGACACCCTGAGACCCTCCCAGAGGAGGGGGAAAGGCCGGGGCCTTCCTCTTATTCTTATCCTGACAGGCAGAAGGGGGTTTGGGGCCCAACCCAGCAGCAGCAGAGTCCAGGGCCATGTCAGGCTCCAGGTCCAGTGCAGGTGACTGGGGTATTCAGCAGTCCAACACAAGACAGAGTCTCTAGGGTGTTGCTCACAGCCCTGAAGAGGTTGGTAGTTGTAGGGTTACTGAGATTGAGACTCCGGCCCCTCTTGTGCAGCCAGTTGCTGGCTACTCTGAGCAACTGCCCTGCTAGAAATCAGCATAGGGGAAATCTGCTCGGATGCTAGTGGATCCAAGTGCACAAAGGAAGCAGTGATGTATTCAGATATGTGGACAAAGGGGCAGAAACCCCAAATCCATTGCTTATATACAGTTCTGTGCACTACACTATCTATAGATACTGCGCACAGACCAACACACAGACCATGTCATGTCACAAGTGTGACATGACATATTGGAGGAGAAATGTAGTGACAAGTAATGTGATATAGGGGAAATAAACAGAAGATGGAACATTTACCTCGTTAGCCAGTTATGGCATGACTGAGATGGCCAAGACCATTCAGTTGCACACTCAACCAGGACGCCCAATTCCAATATGCCCTATCACATCCAAAGCCAGTCCCAGCCCATCCAAGGGAGGGGCCTCCAAATGAAGTGGGGAAATTAGTGGTGGAGCAAACAGACTGCCGCCAGAGGTATTGGCTGGGTGAGAACCTGAGGTGTTGGACATATTGTTGTTGTTATTGGATCCTGCAGTGGAGCAAGGGCATTTGTGTTGGAATTGGGTGTCCTGGTCAAGTGTGCAACCAAATGGTTTTGGCCATCTTGGTTACACTATAACTGGTCAACAAGGTAAGTGTTCCATCTCCTGTTCATTTTCTCTATGTCATACAATGTGTAGCTACCTTTTGTCTTCATTGTGTCATGTCACACATGTGATGTGATATGGTCTGTGCACTGGTCTGTGCACTTTGTCTATAGATAGTGTAGTGTACAGGATTGTATGTATATAAGCAGCGGACCTGGGGGTTGTTTCCCCTTTGTCTGTATATCTCAATACATTGCCACTTCTCTCATGCACTAGGATCCTTCAGCATCCAAGTGGGTTTCCCCTACACCAATTTCTAGCAGTTTGGAAGCCCTAGAGTCAGGTCAAACAGGCCTGGTGGGAGTCCTATCTTCCAACAGAGATTTGACAGTGGTGGATCTATTGTTGAGAAAGAAGAGTCCAGGGGTGGCTGGGAGAGTATTGTGGGTACTTGCCATAAGGTTGGTCACTTGGGACCAGAGGCCAGGGGGATGTCTGGGCACAGGGGACTGGAGAGTATCCAGTGGGTCACCTGGGGACGGCTAGGCCACAGCGGATGATCTACCACAATCTGACCTCCTCCCTTGGAGCTAGTCAGAGGCCCTTGTTGAGGGCATAGTAGAGTAATCCTGGATCAGGGATCCAACAGTAAATGCATGCAAAAGATGAGTTTCAGTGAGGAGGAAAGTTGTGGCTGTGCTAGTACTGATGGGAGTACCAGAACAAAAAGCAATAACAAGCTTGTAGTTAGCTGTGCCCTGGAGATAGCAGAAAAGATATTTGACTGCTGCCCAGTGCTGAAGGCCAGGATTGTGGTTGAAGCAACCAAGGTAGGAGACAGCATAAGCAATGTTAGGGTGAGTCATGGTGGCAAGATACTGAAGAGAGCCAATAGCACTGAGATATGGAATACCTCTCATCTGGTTTTGCTTCTCAGATAAAACCTCAATGTTGCAGAAATCAAGGTCTGGACTCATAGGTATCTTCACAGGATTGCAGTTATCCATCTTGAAGCACTTCAAGACAGAGTCAACATAGTGAGATTGGAAAAGAGAGATAGTGCAATTGGGAATATCCTGAGTGATCTGAATATTGAGAAGGAATGTGGTGAGGCCCAAATCTCAAAGTTGGAAATGCTTCTCAAGCTCCTTCACAATGTGATCCATGGCTATGAAAGCCAAGGGATTCATGTTGAAAAATATGGTTATGTGGCCCATACAAGTTGGGAAACTGCACAACTGGTGGTAGTCCAGACAGGACACAAAGATGTGGTGCCTTGTCTGAAGACAGGCCCCACAACTGCAGTCTTGCAGCTTAGTAGGATAAAATCTGGCATAGTATTCCCCAATTGGGGCATGGCCAGTGAAGGTACAACATGCCCAGACAAATTTGCTGGGTGAGCCACCAAAGCCAGGGATCCATGCACCAGATTTGTGGTATGTGGGCCTGAGAGGTTTGTCATTGCCCCCTATGAGGTCCAGGAAGCTGGAACCCTGATACTTGGGTGAATGGAACATGTTCACCCATTGGTCACAAACCTCCCTTGTAGCCTTAGCTCTCAGGGAGTCAATGGAAGTTTGGAGCCTAGGCCTCACAGCAACAATGAGATCCTTGGCCTGTCAAATGGCCTTGGATAACATAGGGAACTTGTGCTTCAAAGGCACAACCCAGAAAATAAGGCAACAAGCAGGGTCTGTAGAGAACCACTTGCCAAGAAGACGGCACACTGCCAGGGAGTGAGCCTGGCCAGTATGAACCAAAGGGTCCAATACATGTGAAACAGAGCCTGCAGAGTATGTATAAAGGACAATAGTAGAAGCCCCACCATAGGTAACTGCCATGGAAAGGCCCAGACAAACCAAAAGAAAAGCAGCATCAGGGGCCATCACCCTCCCAGCAGCCCTCCTAGTCTTGTGGACACAGGAGAGCCCATAAAAGACAGAAGCGGCCACAACCACCTGCCTTGCCGCCATGAGCAGCCAGTGAGAACCAGTAGCCACACAGAGCATGAGGTCATCCTCCTCAGCACATTGCACAGACCTGCCAAGATTGGAAAGAAAAGTCTTTCAAGTCTTGTCATCAGCCTGGGGAGGAATAGAGTGGATTGTGATCTGGTCATCAACCCAATCATGAAGCTGGAGCCCAGGCCTCGCTGCATCATCAAATGCATTGAAGGCCTTGGTGAGGGAAGGGAAGACCTGCTGGATCTCCATGACAGCACTCTTGACTTTGGACTTGTGGCCCTTAGCCATAAGAGCAATGGAGCAGGGGTGCAGAGCTGCATCACTGCTATACTCCCTCTCTAAGAGTGACCTCAGGGGGTGGGAGAAGCCCAGAGTTGCCACACAATATATCAACTCTGGAGCAGATCACCCATATCATTGGTAAGGGTGGTCCCACTTCCCCCACCCCCTTGTCATCCTTGCAGCACAAGCCTAAGCACCTGAGGATGACTATTACTGGCCCCTCTTGGTGCCAGGTTCTTATCATCTTTTATAGCAACAAACACGCTCTGCAAGACTTCTCTAATATGAACAGGGCCATTAATCATGCCCTGGAAAATGCCAAATCCCTACTTGTTGTCATGCAGGTTTCACCTGTATACAATGGGTACTCTCTGGTGACCAATGACGTTGCCAAGGATGCTGTCATGACCCTTATCTCTGGATAGGTGTTGTGCTATTTCTCTCAGGGGTCCAAATCCCAGGCCTGCATGCCCTCATCCAAATCCTTTATGAGGGTTTGTAATATCCCCTGTCTCAGTCCCAATAGCCAACTCATTGACTGCCAGGCTATCAAGAACATCATGCAGCAGTCCTCTCATAGGGGCTTCCAATTTTGAGGTATGGTCCAAGCAGACCTCACCTTGTACCTCTGCTAACTCACAATCTCCCCATGCCTAGGACAACTAGTGTACAGGAGATCTGGGTGTTTTCCCAGAACATCAATTGTAGTTACACACTAGTTGATGTACACCTGGAGTCTTTAAAATGGAATTTTGATGTACTCTTTTTTCAAGAACTGCCCTGGAGAACAGTTTATACAGCTCCCTTGATGTGCTCCAAGGAGGGCAATGAGGTGATCAGTGCTCTGCTCCACCCGGAGTGGACATATATGGTCCCACCTAAGGTTGGTGATCTAACTCCGCAGCTTATGGCCTATGTCCATAACCAGCTTAAGCCTCTCCAGCCCATGTTTATGTAGGTGCAATCTGGTAGATAACCACAATCTATTGCTTCTGTCCCTGTTTTTCAGGGGGGAGCTAGTTCACCTTTTTTTTTTTTTTTTTTCATCAACAATTTATTACCTGGTGCGCGATAGCAGTCCGGGGGCAGCTGTAACTACACAAGAACAGGCAACTACCTAAATATGGGAGAATTATACAGAAGGGCCCCCGCAGGGGGCCCACTATCATCTGATAGACCGAGATTGGCCGTCAAGTGGCTGTGAAAAGTGAAAATGGGAGAGGGCTGAACCAGGCTGGAGCCTAGACAGCTGAACCCCTCCCGGAGAAGGAAGGGAGCCAATGGAGGGGGCCCCATGGGCGGGTAGGACAAAGTGCCGGGCAAAAGGCCCCAGGAAGAAAGAAAAGGAACCCAGACCAGAAGGAAAGTAAAGTAAGCGAGAAAACCTACTAAGAGGAGACAGAAGTGGAGGTACAAGACCCCGAAGTCTTGCTCTTGCAGGCAGAGGAGCCAACACTGGTCTTGCGACCAGCATCTGCAGTGCGGCCATCAGCCGCGTACCTGGTCTTGATCCAATTGGCCTGGAAATGATGGCGCCAGAAGGGGCATTTCGGGCTGTTGGCAGCATGCAATTTGCTGCAGTTAATGCACTTATGGGGGTGGGGGCATGGGGAGCCATCAGGGGTGGTGGGGACAGGGGGCTTGGCCTTGGGATGGCCCTTGCAGCATCCGGCATGAGACCGGTGTTCAGCCTCGGAGTAAGGCTCGGAGCAGATGGGGCAGCGTGCAGAGCACGCATGGCAAGTGTGAATGGTGTGGCCCCAGTGCCAACAACGAGAGCAGCGGGGGGTGCCGGGGTTAGCGTGGGCAGCCCTGATGAAGCAAATGGTGCCTGCAAGAGGAATAGAACACCCGACCACTGCCTTGGCGCAGGAACCGGACTGAGAGTTGTGAATGTCAAACCAGGCAGTGGCCATGGTTGACTTGGCTGAGTTGTGGATCACCCGGGGGGGACTGGCAAGAGGAAGAAAGAGGGCAAGAGGCGACTGGCTAAAAGCCTGAGCAACCTCGGCAGAGGTGACCCGGTCCACAGTACCGGGCTGGAAAAGGGGGACATTGACGAGCTTCAAGTAAGACCGGGACATGGGTAGGGCGGCGGGAATGGGGGGAGCCTTAAGGTCCTTGCCGATTGCAGAGCTGACCACCGACAGCTCAGAGGCTGACGCGACAGCAGATGTGGAGAGGGACAAGCCCCCAGTGGAAGGGCGCACCGACTCTACGCAGAGTGAGGAGCCAGAGGCCGAGAGCGCCGAGTTGGCGACATGAGTGATATGGGGAAGAGATGCCTTGAACAAGGCATCAGACCTGGGAATTAAAATCTGGCACCTGGAAGAGCCAGCAACTGTGCATGTGCGCTTGGCTTTGGAAGCCAGAGCACCAAGAATGGCCTTTTGGACAGCAATGATGTGGTCTGTGGGGAGGGAGGGGAACACCTTGGCCACATGGACTAAGGTGGGTGCCACTTTGAGCGCACTGGCATAGGAAAGGAGGGGGGGAGGGGCCATGCCGGGTGGAACAAACCAAGGGCGCCTAGGGGAGTGCGCAGGGCAAGGGGGAGGGGGAACTGCAGTGGTAGCACCAGCAACTGGAGCCAGTCTCGCAGCAGTAGACTCCTGCGCAACTGGTCCTGAAGCCGGCCCAGCAGGGGCAGTGTTAGTCTTACTAGAGGAACCGCTTACCTCAGCTGTTCCACAGAACGGGCATGTGGCATCCACATGTTGGGGAGGGGAGGGGGGAGCCCACTGAGCCGCATAGCGACGAAAGTACTCCCAGAAAGAGACTTGTTGGCCTTGTGAAGAGACCTGAATGTTGGACCACTCAGATGCCAAAACAGCATCCAAGAGGCAGTAGGAGCCCTCAATGAGAGCAAGGGCAGCTGCAGAGTCCATAGGCGCAGAGGCAAGCAGGGGACCCAGGCGGGGGAGAGCAGTCTTGACCAGCCAGGAGCCATAGTCCAGAGCAGGGTCCCACTGGACAGGGGCAGAAGGGGAGTGCTGGGCGTTGAGGGTAGCAAAGGAGGCCGCTGCAGCAGCAATGGCATCCTCAGAGGGGGGGGAGGGTGTGGATCTGTAAGAAAGGGCCGGTGAAGCCTCAAAGCATAAACGCTTTGCGGCGATGTTGGCCAGAGCCGCATTGACAGAGTCGGCAGGGGCTGGGGCCGGAGAGGGGGAAGGGGGTGAGGATGTACCAAAACTCCCCGGTGTGAAAAAACATGCCACAGCCGGCGACCTTTCAGAGGCCATGCACGCGCTGGGTTTTGGTGGCATTGGTGTAGTAGAGCTAGAAATCACGAAAGATACCTAACTACAATGCTTCAGACCAGCCAGAGACCGACTCAAAAATTGGTGGTGGTGGTACGAGGTCAAGAAGGGCACTGAGCTAGTCCACCTTCTGAATGTCTATTCAGATGACAGGTACACTGCCATCAGGCTTCTCTTGGGAGGCCTGGTGGATGAACTTGCCCCTCTGTTCTATATGGGGGGAGACTTTAACTGTCACTCATGTATGTGGGATTCTGATTGGATCCCAAAGCCAGGTATGACACATTCTCTTTTGGAGTTTGTGTCAGATCTTGGGCTGGATCTGGTGCTTTCTGTAGTGCCAGGCCCTACCCATTTTCCTCATGATCAGAATTTGAACCCATCAGTTATAGATCTGGTCTTTCTTTCTGTGGCCAGGGGTGATAAGCTCAAGCCCATTATAGAGTTGGATCATCAGGGCATGTCAGATCACATCCCCCTGACTGTTGTTCTTCCCACTTCTAGGTTCCTTGTGGGGGCCTGGAAGTGGGTCATGAAGCAGGACTCAGATGAGGAAGCTGCCTTCCTTGGTGAGGTTGCAGAAGGATGTTAGGAGTGTACTGTGGACTTGCAGAGTTATGTGCACTGAGTTGTGCTCTAGCAGTCCTGTGGACTTGTAGATAGCATAGGATGCTTAGATCAGTAGGTCATGTGATCAGGTAGTGTAGTTGCACCTGTGGACGAGTTTGGGACTTCTAGTCTCTCACAGCTATCCACAGGTGAGTAGTTTAGCTACTTAGTGTTCCAGTCTCTTATAGCTGTCCATAGCTTATTCCTTTGTTCCTACCTCAATTCTATGCATAATCCATTTGTTCTTTTGCTACTAGAACTCCTCAGCAGTCCCCCAACATTCCTGCTTCAACAGGTTATGGGCCCCAGGCTATAGCAGCCACAAATCACATTTTTCTTCAAACATACTGTTGGAATATAGCAGTGGGAAGGTGCAGGGAGACACAAAAAAGAAAGAGAGAGATGAGGATGATAGAAGATATTGAGGAAGGAATAATAGAAGGAAGAACCCAAATACTGACACAAACACTGATGGGAGGAAAGGTTGAAGGATTGGGGTAGAGGGACCTCCTATATATACATACAGGAGATGGTCTGTGCACTACCTACCCTAATAGGAGAACAATGGAGCTACCATAAGTAGGACAAGGACACTACCATAAGGGGAACAAAGGAGTGGAGATAGTGAGGAGATTAGGAGATAGAGGGGAGATAAAGAGTGAGAAGATAAGGGAGTGTGATAAGATAAGATAAGACAAGGTGTAGCTGGGCAAACTCCAACACATACTCCTTGGCAACTCCACACACACTCTCTTATCTCTCTCATCTCTCTTCTCTACTCTTCCCCTTTGTTTCTCTAGTCTCCTGCATCATTTCCTAGCCTCCTATGTCATCTACCATGTCCAGCAACACTCCAAAATTTGAGAAACTCAATGCTGGCAACTATCCTATCTGGGCTGGAGAGATGGAAGCTTGGTTTAGGGCATCTGGCCTGTGGAGAATTGTCTCTGGGCAATAGCTAAGTCCCTCCTGCTCCTCTCCCCCTACTGAGGCAGAGTCTACTCAAAAGGAGGCCTGGGAGGCCAAGTTAGACAAGGCAGCTGGCTGGCTGTTCCTCATGGTGGAGCCTGAGCAGAGGATTCACTTCAACTCAATCCAGGATGATTCTGTGAAGATGTGAACTGCCCTGGAGCAAGTACACCTCCAGAAGTGTGCTGGAATGTGTTTCAATGTGTATGACAACCTCTTCAGCATCAGAAAGGCCAAGGATGAGTCTTTGCAGGCTCTGATGAACAGGGTAGACAAAAATATGTGCAAAATTGCAAAATTGCACCCCAAGGGCTTCACACTGCAGCAGTTGGATAAGGAACTTGCCTCTATGTCCCTCATTAGGGCCCTGCCCACTGAGGAATACTTTTCCTTTACCTTTTCCTTATTGCTAATGGACAAACTTGACAAGGCTTCTGTGCACCAGGCCTTTATCACAGAGGACAACCAGCACTGCAGACAAGCTCCAGACCTTCTCCCCTCCCCCCAGGCACTTGCAGCAACCTTGCAGACCACTCCCTCATCTATAAAATGCAATTTTTGTTACAAGTCTGGACACATCATAGCCAAGTGCTATGCCTTTGAGGATGCACAGAAGCAGGCACAGTAAGCTACTTGTGATAGAGCCTTAAATGGCAGCTCCAGATGTTGTAAGTAATGTGCTAACAAGGCATTGCTTCTTGTTCTGGTACTCTCATCAGTACTAGCACAGCCACAACCTTTCTCCTCACTGAGACTTGTTTTTTGCATGCATTTACTATTGGATCCTTGATCCAGGATTACCCCACTATGCCCTTGACAAGGGCCTCTGACCAGCTTTGAGGGGGGAGGTCAGATTGTGGTGGATCTTCTTTTTTTTTTTTTTATATCAAATATATTTTATGTGGTGCCCAAATGCAGTCCACACTTACTAACTAAAGACATAGCTAATAAGAAGTCCATATCTGACAATACAAACCCAAAAAGATTTGGCATTAAAGGCACCACAACCTGAAAGACTGCTCTTGATTGACTGAGAGGGAATGGGAGATATGGGAGCATGTAGATGAGAATGCGGCCCAGAAATGCTGGATGCTGTGGTAGATCTTCTGCTGCAGCTTAGCCTTCTCCAGGTGACCTGCTGAATACTCTCCAGTCCCCCACACCCAGGCATCCCTCTGGCCCCTGGTCCCAAGTGGATGACCTTATGGCAAGTGCCCATGACACTCTCCCAGCCACCCCTGGACTCTCCTTTCTCAATGATGGGTCCACTGTCATCAAAACTGTCTCAGAAGATAGGACTCCCACTAGGCCCATTCAACCCAACTCCAGGGCTTCCAAATGCCCTTACTCCACTACAGAATCCAATGATGATAATGATATGTCCAACGCCTTGGGTTCTCACCCAGCTGATGCCTCTGGTGGTGATCTGTTTGCCCTGCTACCAATCTCCCCACTTCATTTGGAGGCCCTTTCCTTGGATGGGCCAGGACTGGCATTAGACACAATAGGGCAGTTGCTCAGAGTGGCCAGTGACTGGCTGTGCAAGAGGGGCCAGGGTTTTGATCTCAGTAACCCTGCAACCACCAATCTCTTCAGGGCTGTGAGCAATACCCTAGAGACTTTGTCTCATGTCAGACTACTGGATACTTCAGTCACCCACACCTCCTTGGCCATCCTTTGGGGGCTTACAGCCAGGACTATTGTCAGGGGAGTGGACAATGTTTCTCCCACTATCTGCCAGATATTGGGTGGTCCCCCTTCAGGGGATACTGCCCCCCCTCCTGGTGATTTCATGGACCTAGAGCCTGACATAGCCCCAGACTCCACTACTGCTGGGTCAGTCCCCAAACCCCCTCCTGCTTGTTAGAAAAAGGGCAAAGAGAAGGCCCTGGCCTCTTCTCCTCCTCTGGGAGGGTCTCAGGGTACCACTCCTGTCTCTTTTTTTTTAAAAAAAAAAAATCAAATATATTTAATGTGGTGCCTGAATGCAGTCCACACCTACTAGTTAAAGACATAACTAATAAGAAGTCCATATCTGACAATACAAACATAAAGAGATTGGTATTAAAGGTACTGCAACCTGAAAGACCGCTCTTGATCAACTGAGAGGGAACAAGAGATATGGGAGCACATAAATGAGAACATGGCCCAGAAATGCTGGGTGCCAAGGGTCCCCTGCTCTCTGCAAGGGGGGCAGTATGTGTCAATTTGCAGTAAGCCCCTACAGTTGCCTGACAGCTTATGGAAAATTTTGCCCCCTAGGGGGCTTAGGTGTTAATTTACCCTAAATCCCTACACCCGCCAAAATGAGGGAGAATAATCAACTGGGCCACTGCCAGACAGTTGGGGGTTAACCCAACAGCCACTAGGCAGTTACCCAACACCCCCCTGAGGGGGAGCTTGGGGTTCAAACATGAAAGCTGAGGGATTCATGTTGAAAAACATAGTTACGTGGCCTATACAAGTCAGGAAACCTTGCAACCAGTGGTAGTCCAGGCAGGACATGAAGATATGGTGCCTCGTCTGAAGACAGGCCCCACAACTGCAGCCTTGTGACTTGGTGGGATGGAATCTGGCATGGTACTCCCCAATTGGGGTGTGGCCAGTGAAAGTATGACATGCCCGGGTAAATTTGCTGGGCAAGCCACCAAAGCCATGTCACTCCTATCTTGAGACCCGATTCTTCTCAGGCTAGTACTTCCTCGGGCAACACCTTTGCAAAGGGACACACCTACATAGTGGTGGCCAAGTTTCCTCTTGGTCTACCCCCAAAGGTTAATATGGCTACTAGGCCAGACATACCTAGGAAACAGTTGTTTGCCCAGGTTGCCAAGGGGTTGCCTTCCCTTTCAAGGGATGCCTCAGCCCAGGTTGCTGCTATTGCAGCCATGGTTAAGGCGCTCCAGAGTGAGATGAGGGAGCAGATTGCTTATACCATTGGTAAGGGCAGTTCCACCTCCCCTATCTTCTCTTTGTTCTCTCAGTGCAAGCCTAAGTACCCAAGGATGACCACTGCTGGCCTCTCTTGGCACAAGGTCCTCATTATCTTTCACAGCAATAAGCCTGCCCTGAGAGATCTTTCTAACATGAACAGGGCCATTAATTGTGCCCTGGAGAATGCCAAATCCTTTATGAGAGTTTGTGATGTCCTCTGTCTTGGTCCCAATAGCCAACTCATTGACTGTCAAGCTATCAAGAATATCATGCAGCAGTTCTCTCACAGGGGCTTCCAATTCCTTGTTGGCCCTCCCTGGATCAAACACAATTCCGCCCACTCCGACTTGTGTACAGTTTGGTTCAAAATCTGGGACTCTGGCATGGGTTCTGTTGCTTGTCAGATGGTTGACTGCTTGTTGGCCATTGGCACTCAGGCGTGCCCTATTAGGGCTGCCAAACCCTATCAGGGCATCTCTCTCTGCCAGCACTGCTGAAAGTGGGGGCACTCCTCTCAAGTTTGCAAGGCTTGGTTTGTGATCTGCCCCCTTTGCAGGGAGCTGCATTCTGAGGCAAATCATGGCACTGTGGCTGGATGCTGCAAGGCCCATGGGGGCAAGCATTCATCCACTGGTACCCCTGAGAGCAATCTATGCCCTCACCCCTCTCGCTGCCACAACTGTAGTAGCAAACATGCTCCCTACTCCAGGGACTGCCCTTAGTGGGCCAAACAGTACAATGCCAAATGGTTCCGCAAAAAGTATTCTGAGGTGAGGTCCAAGCAGACTGCACCTTGTATCTCCACTAACTCACAACCTCCTCATGCCTAGGACAACTAGTGTATAGGAGATCTGGTGTTTTCCCAGAATGTCAATTGTAGTTACATGCTAGTTGATGCTGGACTATCACTGGTTGCAAGGTTTCCCAACTTGTACAGGCCATGTAACCATATTCTTCAACATGAATCCCTTAGCTTTCATGTTTGAACCCCAAGCCCCCCTCGGGGGGGCATCGGGTGACTGCCTGGCAGTGGCCCAGTTGGTTGTTTCCCCTCACTTTAGTGGGTGTAGGGATTTAGGGTGAATTGACACCTAAGCCCCCTAGGGGGCACAATCCTCTGCAAGCTGTCAGGCAACTGTAGGAGCCTGTTGCAAAATGACGCATACTGCCCCCCTGGCGGGGGGCAGAAGACTCTTGGCACCCAGCATTTCTGGGCCGCATTCTTGTTTATACCTGCCCATATCTCCCATTCCCTCTTGGTTGATTGAGAGCAGTCCTTCAGGTTGCAGCACCTTCAATGCCACAAATTTCTATGTTTGTATTGTCAAATACAGACTTCTTATTAGTTTTGTTTTAAACTAGTAGGCATGGACTGCATTTGGGCACCACATAAAACATATTTGAAATAAAAAACAAAAAAACACACTAGTTGATGTACATCTGAAGACTCTGAAATCTGATTTTGATGTTCTTTTTTTCCAAGAGCTACCCTGGAGGATGGTTTGTTCTGCTCCTTCAATGCACTCCAGAGAGGGCAATGAGGTAATCAGTGCTCCGCTCCATTTGGAGTAAATATGTATGGTCCCACCTAAGGTTGGTGGCCTAAATCCACAGGTTATGGCCTATGTCCATAACTGGCTTAAGTCTCTCCAGCCTGCTTTTAGGTGGGATCTGGTAGATGTCACAATCTGTTGCTTCTGTCCCTGTTTTTCAGGGGGGAGCTGATCCATCTTCTGAATGTTTATTTAGACAACAGACACACTGCCATCAGGCTTCTCTCAGGAGGCCTGGTAGATGAACTTCCCCCTCTGTTCTATATAGGGAGTGACTTTAACTGTCACTTGTGTGTGTGGGATCCTGATCAAATCCCACACCTAGGTGTAGTACAGTCTCTTCTGGAGTCTGTATCAGATCTTGGGCTGAATCTGGTGCTTCCCATTGTGCCAGGCCCTACCCACTTTCCTCATGATCAGAATCTGAACCCTTTGGTGATAGATCTGGTCTTCCTTTCTGTGGCCAGGGGCAATGAGCTCAAGCCCATCATAGATCTGGATCATTGGGGTGTGTCAGATCATGCCCCCCTGACTGTTGTTCTTTCCACTTCTAGGTTCCTTGTGGGGGTCTGGAAGTGGATCATTAAATGGGACTCAGATGAGGAAGCTGCTTTTCTTGGTGAGGTTGCAGAAGGGGTGGGGGCCTTAGTCTCTGCCCTGGACACCCCAAAGGTGATCAAGAGGGCAGTTTTGACTGTCTCTGAGATCATTTCCTGGGCATGGCCCTCCCATTCTAAGGGGGCCTTCATCATCAGTCACTCCAAGCCCTGGTGGGGCCAGGAGTGCTCTGATCTCATTGCTGTCCATTGTGCTTCTCTCTCTCCAGAGTCATAGCAGGTGTTTAGGGTGGCATGCAAGTATGCCAAATGTGTCTTCTTCAATGCCCGCATTGAGGAGATTGCTACAGCTAACAAGCATTCCTGGGCAGCCTGGACCAAAAAGAAAAAAAAACTTCAGGGCCAAATAAGTAAGGGTCCAAATTTATCCATTTCAGGCACAGCCCTGGGCCATGTATCCTGGTGTCATTCCCCTTGGTGGTGGACTCAGACGCTTGAGACTGTGGCGCCTGAGATAGAGAGTGGGGCACATCAACCTCTGCCTACCTTTCCTTAATTAATAGTAGTGTTCATTGTAACCGGTAAAGACAGAGTAATGATATAATCCAAGTAAATCATCAAAAATATATTCTGCAGCTCAACTTGAGTACCAAGCCATGAAGCCTGAAGGAATCAATTCATCAGGACATTGGTACTTCAAGAATAGTGGAATTATGGTGAACATGTCAGATTTGAGGAGGTAGGTTTTGACTGACTTCAAGTTTGAAACTGGTAAGGGAGCAAATACTGTGCTACACCAGTGAATATATTGGATTTTGGAGAACAGGTTTTGACCAACTTCGAGTTTGAAACCAGTGAGGTGGCATTGAATACACCAGTGATGCCCAGTATAAGTATAAAATACCCAGTGGTATATGGAGGAGAATGTTATAGCCCACTTGTCATTCATTCATTCTACTTATCACTTTAGTGAACTTTGACTTGGAGAAATTGTTGTCAATGGCCATGCAGAACCTAGGTGTGTAGTCTATTATGGTGTAAATTCTGTCACTAATACATCTTGGGCTTGCATTACTGTAGGCAATTCTAATGATATCATTGATCTCACTCATATCGACAACCCACTGCCATTTCTAGATGGCATTACAGAGTTCAGGGTTACCAAACAAAAATTTGTTAAACATGTGGTATATATGACATACCCACTTGAATACTGGCCTGTCCCAACTGCAATTACCGGGGATACTGCATATATTGTAGATCTATGTGATAATCCTCTGGATTGCCTCAAAGATGGTACCAAGACCATGGTCTCCTTTATTAGGCAAGAGGTAAATGACTGTTTCATTAGTCTCATTAAATTATGCTGATTTATTAAACCAACCAATAGTGTCAAGACTCATTACGAGGTGCATGTGGTGGCCCACCTGTAACAGTCTTTCTGCTAGATGAAGCAGAAGGTGTGATGTGTGAACAAACATACCTTTACTGTAAAGGGTGTTTGATTTGCAATTGTGCGGAGCCCTTCTGGCTCAAGGAATTTTGCTGATGGGATACAAAAAATCAGACTTCTACAGATATGTTCACTCATCTACCAATGGAAACCTGTGAATGTGAGGCATCTTCAGTGATTGCAAGTACAGTTGCATATGTAGGCTCATGATCTGACCATTGATAACTTGGTACTAACTAAGGCTGCTAGATTTTACCAAAGCACTTGCAGAAGTACCTGTACTGCAGTTGTTTCAGGTGGACAAGTCTGTGGTGGTTGGCCAATTCTACAACACTTTTCAAAGAACTCGGTAAATGATTTAATTGCACATTATGGCATAACCAGCATTAATTATTATTATTAAGGAGTACACTGGTTCCCAGTGGTTTATTGGGTGTGATCATTAGGCACCTTCTATTATGCCCGGAGCTACACTACTTGACCATTGTCATTTTTTCTGGGCTATCCCTTCTCAAGTTAGATCAGATATCCTTGAAAAACTCTTTAAACAGCAGCCTCTCTATGATTTTAGGTGCCCAAAAAATATGCCAAACATTATTGAAGATATCAAATCACTGGTAGATGCTTACTGCACAAACATTGTCCACCCTGCTTTGGCTCCCCCAAATGGTGAATGTGGTGAGTACTTGAAAATTCTCAAACCCATATTTCAACATATTTTGATGATTGACTAATACTGCGGTGGTAGGGAATATTCACTTTGGATCTGGAAAGCACTTCATTGGAAACCTCACTAGCCATCAGTGCTCAGCTAAAATGATCATTTATGCTCCTTGTGACCCATCTGACTTCCAAGCAGTTGTGATTCCAGAAGCAGGAGTTCCTCATTCCCATCCTACATTTCCTGCTCAGAAGGTTCCCTATAGTGCAAAAAAGGTCTACATGGAATGCATTCAGGCTTATGGGACTGTTGGTGCCTCAATGCTCAAGGTTGATCATGGTATGAGCTTATTTGTTCTCCTATTTTGGTAAATTGAGCTGATTCGAAAATTCAATAGCACCAAGTACATGTGCAATAACTGGAGGGCTCATGCCTCAGGAAATTCATGAGTCCCTTTCTGATAATAGAAAAGAACATAAGATTATCCGAGAAGCAAAAAAGAGACAGTTTCCTCATGGATCTGGTCTTTCTGGTGAGTTTATTGCTTCTAAGTAATCTAAATACCTAAGCTAAGAACTCATTAACTCTATTAGGTGTGTGGAACAAATACATGAAAGAGAAAAAACATCCACCACAACAATGCTATATTCATGGGTTCTATTCATTTGGTGATAACTCACATGTAATTATTACTGTTCATCCCCCTCTAGTCAACTATATCACATCTGCAAAGTGGATTATGGTTGATACAACTTTTAAAGTTGTCCATGGGGATGTCAACAAGTTCAAGGTAGTTACCTGGGATGATTCCTTGCAACAATGTGAGTATGTATTTTTACAGAATAATATTTAGACTAAATCCTTTCTGCTAGGTATAGTTGTTGGCTGTGTATGGACAAACTCAGCAACCTGATGTGATGGTATTGGTGGGGTAGATATGTAATATGTGGCTTGGACAACCACTACCTATATCAACCAGTACCTCATAATGCAATTCTGGGGTGTTGGAGACAGCTCTTGAAGAGAGGGGTTCAACTTTTAAAAGGGGTTTTGGGGTGTATAAAATGTAAAAGGTGTTTTCTTGAAAGTATATGCAAGGGCACCAAGTGTACTCTGTAAGTGGTTTCTGGGTAGTAGTCACAAGTCTCCCCTTGTAGCTACAGTCTCTGGCTCTTTTTTTTTTTTGTTATTCAACAATTTATAACATGGTGCGTGGTAGCAGTCTGCGGTAGCTATCTACTACAAGAGCAGTGGCTACAATAATTACAAGAGTTCTACAGAAGAGCCCCATAGGGGCCCTACATCATCTGATGTACTGAGTGGGGGTGTCAAGTGCCCGTTGTGATGGTATTGGTGGGGTAGGTGTGTAATATGTGGCTTGGAAAACCACTACCTATATCAACCAGTACCTTGAAATGCGATTCTGGGGCGTCGGAAACAGTTCTCGAAGAGAGGGATTCAACTTTATAAAGGGGGTTTTGGGGGAATAGAAATATATAATGGGTTTTCTCGAAAAATATACCCAAGGGCACCAAGTGTACTCTGGGGTGGTCTCTGTGGTAGCAGCAACAAGTCTCCTCTTGCAACTACAGCCTCTGGCTCTCAATATCTCTGATCTCAAAACCTTGGGGGAATCTGCACTACCCCACTGAGTCTCTATCTCTCTATGTCTCTAGACCTAAGGGGAATCTAACCTACCCCTGAGTCTCAATATCTCTCTGTGAGTCTCCCGGACTCAAGCAATGGTCCCAGCAAGTTCTCTCGACGATCACAGTTTGTCTCTACTGTTTCTGGATGGTCTAGGACCGAAGCTCTCACTTAATTTGCCTTAATGCACACAATAGCACAAGATAATGAAATCATTAATTCCCAATCTCGTGGTCTCGAAGCTAGGGCAGCGAGTGCTTGCCTTTCACCTCTCCTCCACCCGGTATTGGTCCTGGCTGCCTGTTGTAGACTCATTTTGAGTCATTGAGACGCTGCTGGCGTCATTTCGTGGGTCATCGCGACGGCCTGCGGCTGTTTCAACATGCCCAGGAATGTTCTCTACCTATATACACATGCCTTTTGCCTCCGCGCATCTACCCTATTGGTCTTCTCCCGACCCGACATTCTGGTACACTGTTCATATACCCTTCTAGTATCTTGAACTGGCTGCGCGTTGCCTACACGTCATGCGGATAGTCCAAGATAGTCCAACTACTCCATCATTTGTCTTTTGATCTGCTATTGGACCCTGCAAGGCCTTTCAAGGTACTCGATCGGTCATCGAGATGCTATTGCACGTATTGTATTGCCATAGCTATCCCCTTGGGGCTGGCTGATAGGCTTACGCGTCTGTAGCTTAATAGGTTTTCTATTCGATCCACTCCTCGCTCTTCTCTATTGGTCCTCCTGACAATCGGCGGTCCTTCCGATCGTTGTATCACAATCAGACAAGCTGACGCGGCCTCGGATATATTTCCTCGGCCGACACCTCCTGTCTGCATTTCTTGGGCAATAGCCATATTCTCCCTCTTCTCGATAGAACATCATCTCTGCCCTTAATATAGCAGTCGGTACATTGTTTCTTAGTACATTGTATGCCATTTATTCGGGTGAGGGACACTGTTCATTACTAATCGAGGTATCTCAAAAATCCGTCTACCAAGTTTCTTGATGCCTGTCACACAATCCTCTCAAAGGTTTTAGTCAGTGCTAGACTGCTATATGTGTCCCCTTCAAGATAGTCGAGTTAGGGGCCCTCAGTCTTCCCAGGTCATCTCGATGGCCATTTATATGGTTGTGAGCTCTTCCCTCATGATCAGGGGTTTCTACTGACAACGTTTTCGATACCTGGTGCATCTCTGAGTGTGTACAACTGTGATGCCGCCTGTTGTACCCTTTGTTCACTCTCGAAGTCATACAATAGCTATTTAGTAGCCACTAGCTGACTCCTGGGGTGCCTTGTAGCCTCATAGAGGTCTTTACATGACATACCAGTCGGGTTAGGGTCATTGTAGGGGTTGTTATGGGTATATCGAGATGATTACATCGTAGCTATTGCTGAGCCATGGGTATATAGGGGTATAATGGCCTATTTTAGCAATGCTTCGATTTTCGGCATAATACTGTGAAAGGAAAGAGACTGACTAGGGGACTCAAAAGTGGAGAGAGAGAGATGGGGAAAGATACATACCAGTGGGCGGGCTAGGCAGGAAGGGGGGGTGGGGAAGAGTGTTGGACAGCATTGCCTCCTGGGTCAGGGGGGAACAAGAAGGCCAGGGGGTTGTTCTGGAGGAAGAGAATCAGACTGTCAATGTGGGTGTGGTAATTGGAACCACTGTCCTGAGTCCAAGACCAGCAGCGGATGTAGAGAGGGCAGGACCATAGGATATGGTCGCACCACTGAAAAGGAAAGCCGCAAGGGCAGGAGGTTGGTTTGTTGGGAAAGAACTAGGACTAGTATTTGCCAGTGAGTGCGTGATTGAGGATGCACTGTGTTAAGTGGGCAGCAAGGGAAGGTGGTTTGCAAGTGGTCAAGGAGAGGTAAGGGCTGTCTCAGAAGTAAGAAGGATGTATGGGCTTGTTGCAGTGAGAGAGGGGCAGGAATTGGGAGCCCAGAAAGGGGAAAGTGGAGTCCAGCTGCCACTCCTGGATAATGTGCTTGGTACTCAGCTTCCAGATAGACAATGCCCAGACAGGGGACAAGGTTGAGAAGGGTGGATGTGGTTTTGTGGAAGCAAGGGTGTGAGCTTGCCCATGTACCAAAAGTTTCCACCATGACAGGGAATGCACAATGGTGAGAGAGTGAGAAAGTGAGGTCTCAAGCCATGGGATGAGGAGAGAAGTGACCAATAGGGAGGTATGCTGTCCAGAGGAGGGGGAGGGGGAGAGTGCAGCCAGCACCGCTGAGGGAGAATCAGTGAGTAGAAAGAGAGAGGACACATCACTACTAAATAGAGGAAGTAGAGAAGAGAGGGCAAAGAAAAGGGCAAAGTGTTCAGAGTCAGTACCTGTCAGAGAGCCGGTGTCAGTGGAATTAGAGTGTACAAGTACATTGTTCACAGAGGCTACATAGGAAACCTGGGAAGAGAAACCAGTGAGACAAGGAGGGGGGAAAGACAAATCAAAGCCAATAACAAGAGTATCAGAAGAGAAAAGGGCCCTAGAGAGGGCAGGGTCAAGAGAAGTGTTGCGCCAGGAGGACAGGTCTTTCCTGGAGCAAGGGGAGGGGGGGACAAGAAAGGAGAATCTATCTGTGAACCGGTCAAGAATATGGTAACCAGGTTCAGCCAGGGGGTGGGAGCAGAGGATGGGGTTGCCCCTGATGGAGGGGAGGGCCATATCCATAAACACAAGTACTGAGCCAGAAGTTCTTCTCTGGTGAGCGGTGAGGAAGGAGATGGAGAGAGAGTGGCACTGGGTGGTCATTGGGCTGGTAAGTAACAAGTTGAGCCTGTGGGTGTGAGGGAGCGAGGTGATCCACATTGTGCTTTGGGTGTGGAGTTTTTGGAGATGGAAGTGGATGGGTAGGAGGCCTGCAATGGCTTCAACTCCTTGGGATGGGGAGATGCAGAAGGCTCCCGTAATCCACAAGGCGGCACACCATTGCAAGGCCCTGAGTTGTCTGAGAAGTCCCTTGATGCAAGCTGTATTGTGAAACCAGAGGGAGGATCCATATGTCATCAAGGGGACAACACAGGAACAATATAGGAGCCGTTTAAGAGAGGGGGTGAGTCCTCTGGAGGAGTTACCAAGTAGCCACATGGTGCCCAGCAGAGAAAGGGATTTGTTGGCATAAAAGGCAACATGGCCCTTGAAGGATAGGTGGGGATCAAACCAGAATCCAAGATACTGCCAGACTGGAGAAGGGAGCAAGGGGGTGGTTCCTGTGAAGGGAGCATAGCCCAGGTCCAAGGGGGGGAACACCTCACTGTGCCTTCTTGAGAAGAAAAACAATTCAGTTTTGAAGTGTTCCAAGACCAAACCAAAGTCTGACAGAAGCTGGAAGACGATTTCATAAGCTCTAACCAGAGGGGGAGTCATGTCCACCCATTGCTTACCCCAGGAAACGATGAGCCTGTCATCAACATAGGACAGGAAGTCTATGTTTCAGAGGAGGGGATCAGGAGAGAACATGTGGTCTGCAATGTATAGTACTGGGGCCAGGAAGAGGGAGAATAGCACTGGGGAGAGGGCAGAGCCCTGAACCACCCCAATGGAGCAGTCCATTGGGTTAAACATGATGTTCGCGCCCCATGACAGGGAGGTGGTGTGGCCCACAAGATAGGACTCAAAGAAGGAAAGAACCTGGGGCGGAAAGCCCTGGTGGCAGAGTATGGCTACCAAAGTAGAGTAATGAAGGGAGGGGAAGAATTGAACGATGTTGAAGGCAACCACGCTGGTGACCATGTTCTTGGCCCACCTGGCATGGACAAGGTGGGAGAAATAGAGGCTGGCATTCTCAGTAGACTGGCTGGCAATGCCCCTGAGTTGACAGGGATGAATGAGTGCATGGCAGACAGCCACAAATTGGAGTTGAGTAGCCAGCATTTTCTTGAACAGTTTGCCCATGGTGTTAAGGAGTGTAATAGGTCAGAAGTTGCCAGGTTTGGTATGTGAGGGCTTCAGTGGTTTAGAGATAACAACAGTGGTAGAGTCCTTGAAGTAGGAGGGCCAATGGCCATATTCAACACAGGTATTGGCAAGAGAGAGGAGAGCAGAATGGCAAGGGGGACAAGCTGTCAGCTTCTTTAGATGGTACCCGGTGAGGTGGTCAGGGCCTGCGGTGGAGTGGTTGGAGATACCTGCAAAAGCTTCATCTAGCTCAAGAGATGCAAAGGGGACCCACTCCCAAGTGGTTTGTTCAGGGAGGTAATCAAGTCCAGAGAGGTCTGTGGTGCAGTCCTTCACATTGAAGAAATGGGAACCTAGTGCATCAAACAGGTCTTCCTGCAAGATACAGGGTTGGTTGGTTTTGGGATTGATGACAGCATCAATGGCCAGGAGGGAGCAGGGGCCCACCCAGGACATTAGGTCCCAGGGCCATTTGTTGGTGACTGCTATGTCCTTAGCCAGAGTGTTGTAATAGGTGTGTTTGGCCAAGCAACAGCCAGAGCAAAACAGGCCCCAAGACTTCTTGGAGGGGGAGAACTGGTAGGAGTCCAGGAGGGATATGCAGTTGGAGTTCCACCAGGGTTTAGACCAGTGGCAGACCAGAGAAGACTTGGAACTGGAGGACCACACTGCAGATATTATGGACAAAGCAAAGGCCTCTACATCGCTGGTGAAGGAGAGAGGGTGGGAGAGGGGAGGGAGCCCAGGCTGTGTGAGACTGTATCAAGGAAGGTAACTTCTTCCTTGGAGTCGATCTTTATCATGGTTTTTCAGACAAAGGGGATTTTGGAGGGGATAGGGAGTGTGAATGCCAGTGGTGTGTGGTCTGAGGGCAGCCGGAGGTCTGGTAGGATGCAATAGCCCAAGGGTGAGGGGAGGCCATTGGAGAAGAAGGTGAGGTCAATGATGGTGGAGGACTTGCTACTGTCTCAGGGGTAGAAGGTAGGCAGGCAAGTGATCGGGAGAGCCCTAGTGAGGGAGAGTGAGTCCACCACATTGAGTAGCTGGGTTGTGTGGGCAGGATGTGAGGGATAGGAGGGGCCCATTTGTTAGACCTGATGTTGAAGTCCCCGACCATGCAGAGACAGGAGTGTGATGATTGGGAGAGTTTATCAGAGAGGAAAGACAGGGCAGAGTCCTGTGCATTGTTGTAGACCCCAACCAAGTGTACAGAGCTGGTGGGGAAAAAGAGGGACAGCCAGGATATGTCCTGGTGTGGGGCAAGATCATGGCAGAGGGAGGGGCAGAGGGGGCAGAGGGATCAGTGCACAAACACCATCAACCATGGATGGGAGGGGGAGTCAGGATCTGTTTTGTTACCAGGGGAGACAAGACAGTCCCAGTCTGGATGGAGGGGGTCTCCAATGATGGGGGCGCCCTTTTTGTCAGTAGCGGAAAGTACATACCTGATGATTTTCTAGGGGGGTTCTTGAACAAAGACCAGGTCCACAGCCAGTGCAGACAGAGTAATCAGGAGAGTTTCCAAGAGAGAATAATTGCAAACCATGTTCTGTGAGACCACCAAGAGAGAGTCAACCGAAGGTGTCCTACCAGTAGATTGCTCTGGGAAAGGGAAAGGGAAATTGGAGGGGGACAACCAGATCAGGAGTGGGAGAGCAAAGGAAGGGGTGGGTGAAGGGCGCATTGGGGAAGGGTAAGGGGACAATGTCAGACAAGTCATGTACAGACATTAGGAGGGGCAGAGGAGGCAACCGCGGCTTCAGCACAGGCACGGCGCTGTTCAGTGTGGATAGTTTCCCTCAGGAGGGTCTGGCAATTGATGCAGCCTTCAATCCACTTAGGTTTGAAGTGGTGATGCCAGAACAGGCATTTGGTGCTGTTGGCAGGGTGGGGGCCATCACAGTTGCAGCATTTGGCACCATGGGGGCAAGGTTGGTCGCAGGGGGTGGTGGGGATGGGGGGGTTGGCCTTGGGCCTGCCCTGGCAGCAAGTGGCATGTGAGTGGTGGTTCTCCTCCTTGTGGGGGCCACCGGAAATGGGACATGCAATGTTGAAGCATCTACAGATGTTGATAGTATGGCCCCAGGTCCAGCACCATGAGCAGAGAGAGACACCAGGGTAGGCAGTGGCCTTCTGGATGCAGCAGATGTTGCCAAGGATGGGAATAGAGCAGTTGGCCACAGCATCAGCAGCAAAACTGGTTTGTGAATCCCAGATTTCAAACCATACAGTGGTGGTATCAGCACCATGGTTATTGCAGAATGGGTGGGAGGGAGAGACCAACTGGAAGTAGGGGGCAAGGGGAGAATGGGAGAGGGCCTCACACACCAAGCAACAGACCTCGGGGTAGGAGGCAGGACCCCCAGTGTAGGGTACATCAAGCACCTTGAGGTAAGATTTGGAGCAGGCCTTACCCGCTTCAGAGATGCTGCCATCGACTACTTTGGAAGCCCAGATGCAGATGGTGTGGACATCCTCATCATTGGGGACGTCGCAGCAAAGGAGACGGGCAGCTGTTTTGTCCCGGGAGATTGACAGAATGCGGCAAGAGGAGGTGGTGGTGGCCAGGCCCTGGTTGGCAGAGTCAGAGTCAACTATTCCCAGGAGGTCGAGGATAGCAGGAGGAGGGGAGGGGAGCATGAGGATGACCTCCTGATGCATTGGCCCTTTGGTTGTGGATATAAATTTGGGTTTCAGCTTAGCAATAGCCAAACCTGGGGTGGACTTGGTGGGGTTGGGGGAGGTGCCTTTGGCATGTGCCATGCACTCCAGTTCCTCAGGAGAGGTATCCAGGAAGGCCCAGGAGAGAGCAATAAGACAGCCAGTCCAGCCAGAGGTGGAAGGAGTGGGTGAGGTAGCAGCTACATTAGCTCATGTGCGGTTGGCAGGGGGGGAGGGGGCAGCTGAGCCATCCCTTCTTAACCTTGTACCACCACCACCAATTTTCAAGTCAGTCTCTGGCTGGTCCATAGTGTTGTAGTTAGGTATCTTACTAGATTTCTGACTCCCCTGCACCAATGCCACCAAAACCCAGTGTGCATACAACATCCGAGAGGTTGCCGGCCATGGCATGTTTTTTTACCCTGGGGGCCTTTTCTATCTCCCCCCCCTCCCCCTCCCCGGCCCCTGCTGCTGCTGACTCTGTCAATGCAGCACTAGCCAATGTCGCCGCAAAGTGTTTATGCTTTGAGGCTTCCCCGGCCCTCTCCTATGGCTCCACACCCTCCCCCCCCACTGAGGAAGATTTTTCCCATCTTCCTGAAGTCCTTTGACCCCTTCCCAAAACTGCCACTGTCAAACAGGACCCCACGCTCGACTATGGCTCTTGGTTGGTGGGTACTGCCCTCCCCCACCTTGGTCCCCTGCTGGCCTCTGCACCCCTGGACCTCAACTCTGCCCTTGCCCTGGCTGAAGGGGCTTACAAACTCTTGGATGCCATCCTGGCCTCCGAGTGGTCTCAAATCCCAGTTACTTCTCAAGACCAGAAAATAATCTTCTGTGAGTACTTTCATTGTTATGTGGCACACTGGGCTCCAGCTCCCTCTCCTCCCCCCCAACATGTGGACGCCACATGCCTGTTCCATGGAACCACTGAGGTAAGCGGCTCTTCTGGTACTACTAACACAACCCCTGCTGCGCTGGTTTCTGGCCCGGCTGTGCAGGAGTCTACTCCTGCAGGGTTGGTGCCAATTGCTGGTGCTGCTCCAGCACTACCTCCTCCCCCTTGCCCTGCGCACTCCCCCCGGTGCCCTCAGTTTGTTCTGTCGGGTGTGGCCCCTCCCCCCCCTTTCTTATGCTGGTGCCCTCAAGGCAGCACCCACCTTGGTCCATGTAGCCAAGGTGTTCCCTACTCTCCCCACGGACTGTGTCATTGCCATCCAAAAGGCAGTTCTCGGTGCTCTGGCTAACAAGGCCAAGCACACTTGCACTGTGGCTGGCCCCTCCAGGTGCCAGATTCTAGTTCCTGGGTCTGACACCCTCTCTAAGGCGTCTCTCCCACATGTCACCCACATTGTTAACTCAGCATTATCAGCCTCTGGCTCTGCGCTTTGCGTTGAGTCAGTGCGCCCTTCCTCTGGGGGCCTGTCCCTCTCCACCTCCACTGTCATGTTGGCTTCCGAGCTGGCGGCTGTTGGCGCTGCCCTTGGCAAGGACCTGAAGGCTCCCCCAGTCCCTGTTGCTCTCCCTACATCACAATCTTACCTTAAGCTCGTTGATGTCCCTCTTTTCCAGCCTGGTACTGCTGACCGGGTTACCTCTGCCAAGGTTGCACAGGCTCTTAGCCGATTGCCCCTTGCCCTCTCCCTCCCCCTTGCCGGTCCCCCCTGGGTAATCTGCAACTCAGCCAAGTCAACCATGGCTACTGCCTGGTTTGACATCCACAACTCTCAGTCCGGCTCCCGTGCTAAGGCGGTGGCTAGGCGCTCCGTTCCAATTGCTGGCGCTGTCTGCTTCATCCGGACCGCCCGTGCTAATCCCGGCACCCCCTGCTGCTCTCAATGCTGGCGCTGGGGCTACACTCTTCACTCATGCAGGGCCCGCTCTGTGCATTGCCCCATCTGCTCTGAGCCTCACTCCAAGGCTGAACACCAGTCTTCTGCCGGCTGCTGCAAGGGCCATCCCAAGGCCAAACCCCCTGTCCCCGCCACCCCTGCTAGCTCCCCCTGCCCCCACATGGGCAAATGCATTAACTGTGGCAAGTTGCACACCGCCAACAGCCCAAAGTGCCCCTTCTGGTGACACTGATTCCAGCCGGAGTGGATTAAGGCCTAGTATGTGGCCGATGGTCACATTGCAGATACTGGTCGCAAGACCAGTGTCAGTTCTTCTGCCTGTAAGGTCAAGGGGCAGCCAGTGGCCTCAGCCCCTCCCTTGACCTTGTAGGCCTTCTCGTTTCATTTTACAGTAGGTTCTGGGTTCTGTTTCTCTGTGTTTGGGTTCTGTTTCCTTCTCCCCGGGGCCTTATGCCCGGCACTTTGTCCTGCCTGCCCTTGGGGCCTCCCCATGTTTCAACTTCTCTTTTAGTTATCTTCCTGGTGGGGTTCGGGTGTCTAGGTGCTCACCTGGCTTGGCCCCCACCTGACTTTCTTTTCACAGTCACTTGATGGCCACGCTCAGTACAACGGATGTTGTTGGGCCCCCTCCGGGGGCCCTTCTGTGAATTTGTTTTGTATTTAAGCAGTCTATTACTTGAGCATCTTGTAGTAGGTACACTGCTGCGGACTGCTATCATGCACCGTGTAATAAATTGTTGAGTATAAAAAAAAAAAAAAAAGGGGGCAGCTGAGCGTCTGTTAGGTTTGGTGCAGAGGTTGACCACAGGGGGGGAGGGGGGAACAACAGATTGGAAGGGTCTGGGTCCAGCTGAGGGTGAGGGGCCAGTGATTTGGGTCTGGTTAGCACCTGATCCAGATTGGGAGTGAGGGATAGAAGTAGACTTCTGACTGCCTTGAACAGGGGTAAACCCCAGATCAGGACCCCTTGTTCTGGACCTGGCAGCACGCTTACCTTTATTAATTCTGGCAGGCAAAGGGGAGGGTGGCCTCATGTCCACATTTGGGGAGGGGGCAGGAGGGGGTGAGGAGGGGGGGAGGAGGGCTAGCAGTGCAGCTGGGGCAGCTGGGCCCAGAGTCAAGGGGGTAGGGGGGACCAAGGAGGAGAGGGGCGGGTTAATGTACCCACCTGATTGTATGGTGAGGTGAAGCCACTCAACCATACTAAAATTTCTATGTGATCGAACCATGTAGTAGAGTTTTTGGGAAGAGAAGACCAAGTTAATTAGGTCGACAAGCTTGGGGAGCAAGATGGGGTGGTCATTGTCAACCAACTTGGAGTGGGACAAGGATTTCAACCAATCCTCTACCATCCTTAGATTGAGGCTGGCCTCTACAGCATCAGCTGCAATTCACTCGTGTGGGGTGAGTGGCGGGAGATCTTTGTTGTCAGGCCTATCTGACCAACTAGCAGGGGGGATTTCTGGTTGAGGGGGGGGGGTCAAGGTCACAAGAGATGGGAATGATGTCCTGGACTCATTTGATGGGGTCAAGGGCCTCCAAGGTGTGAGTCAATTTGCTGGAGTCTGAGAACTCCTTGTTGCTGTTGTTGGGTTTTGCACAAACACAGGGGTCAGCATGAGAGGCCCAGGAGACCAAGTGAGACGGTAGGCTGAAAGCCTCAGCCAAAGAGACAAAAGGGAAAATTTGAGGGCCTGTTGTCATGATATTCCAGAGATGTTATTGCTCATTGTTTGACTCAAGAACCAGCACTAAAGATCACAAAGTGAATCAATGGTGGTGGTAAGAGGACACCACACAGGAGGTTTGTGACCAATGGGTAAACATGTCTCATTCACCCAGGTATCAGGGCTCCAGTTTCCTGGACCTCATAGGGGGCAATAACAAGCCCCTCAGGCCCACATACCACAAGTCTGGTGTGTGGATACCTAGCTTTGGTGGCTTGCCTGATGAATTTGCCCAGGTGTGTTGTACTTTCACTGGTCACACCCCTATTGGGGAATACTGTGCCAGGTTTCATCCAACCAAGCTACAAGGCTGCAGTTGTGGTGCCCATTTCCAGATGAGGCACCACATCTTTGTGTTCTGCCTGGACTATCACTGGTTGCATGGTTTCCTGACTTGCACAGGCTATGTTACCATGTTCTTCAACATGAATCCCTCAGCTTTCATGTTTGAACCCCAAGCTCCCCCTTGGGAGGGCATCAGATAACTGCCTGGTAGCCATTGGGTTAGCCCCCAACTGCTTGGCAGTGGCCCAGTTGGTCATTCTCTCTTGTCTTGGCAGGTATAGGAATTTAGGGTGAATTAACACCTAAGCCCTTTAGGGGGCACAATCCTCCATAAGCTGTTGGGCAACCATAGGGGCTTGCTGTGAATTGACAAATACTGCCCCCCACTAATGAGGGGGTTGGAATTGGGTGTCCTGGTTGAGTGTGCAACCAAATGATCTCAGCTATCTTGGTTACACCATAACTAGTCGACAGGGTAAGCATTCCCTCTTCTATTCATTTCACCTATATTGTATGACATGTTGCTACATTTCTCCTCCATTGTGTCATATCACACTTGTGACATGACATGGTCTGTGTGTTGGTCTGTGCACATCATCTATAGATAGTGTAGTGTACAGAACTGTATATAAGCAGCAGACTTGGGGTTTCTTCCCCTTCATCCACATATCTCAATACATCAGCGCTTCCCTCATTCACTAGGATCCACTTAGCATCCAAGCAGGTTCCCCCTACACTGATTTCTAGCAGGGGGGAAGAGGACCCTTGGCACCCAGCATTTCTGGGCTGCATTCTTGTTTATGCACTCCCATATCTCCTGTTCTCTCTCAGTTGATCGAGAGTGGTCTTTCAGGTTGTGGTGCCTTTAATGCCATGAATCTTTATGTTTGTATTGTCAAATACAGACTTCTTATTAGTTTTGTCTTAAACTAGTAGGTGTGGACTGTGTTTGGGCACCACATTAAATAAATTTGATTTCAAAAAAAAAAAAAAAAAGATAACATAGGGAACTTGTGCTTCAAGGGCACAACCCAGAAAATAAGATGACAAGTAGGGTCTGCAGAGAACCACTCATTGAGAAGGCAGCACACCGCCAGGGAGTGAGCCTGGCCAGCATGAACCAAGGGGTCCAATGCATGTAAGACAGAGCCTGCTGAGTGTGTGTACAGGACAATAGTAGAAGCCCCACCATAGCCAACTGCCATGAAAAGACCCAAATAAACTGAAAGGAGAGTGGCATCAGGGGCTGTCACCCTCCTGGCAGCTCTCCTGGTCTCAAACACAAGAGAGCCCATAGAAGACAGATGCAGCCACAACTGCCTGCCTTCACTGCCATGCAAAGTGTAAGGTCATCCTCCTCAGCATGTTGCACAGACCTGCCAAGGTCAGAGAGAAAAGCCTTCTGGGCCTTGTCATCAGCCTGGGAAGGAATAGAGTGAATTGTGATCCAGTTGTTAAACCAATCACAGAGGCAGAGCCCAGGCCTTGCTGTGCCATCAAATGCATCAAACACCTTAAGAGCAACAGAGCAGGGATGTGGAGTTGCATTGCTGCTGTACTCCCTCCCCAAGAGCAACCTAAGGAGGTGGGAGGAGCCCAGAGTTGCCACACAGTATATCATATGCTTGGCAAGCTTCTGGAGGTGAAGACAGATTGGCAGGAGACCTGCAAGGGCCTCTACCACACCAGTCAGAGAGGTGCAAAAAGCACCAGTGACCCACAATGCAGCATGATTGTTATCAGAACCCTCAGAAGGACTATACTTAGGTCTTAGCCACCTTCCTATTGGACAATAACTTACTTCTTTTCTCCTTTAACTCATAAACACTCTCACACTTACACTTTCTTTCCCACTCCAATCTTCTATTTCACACAGGAAGCCTTCCATTTACCTGGGTCTCCCTTCTCATGACTCACTTTGACTAAGTACTTACCCAGGGTACTTATAAATAGCAGACATATATATGTATATAAACCTAGCTACATTCACCTGTACCTTTAGCTTAGTGTTATACATTGTTCTGTCTCATATCTGTTCACTTGAGAGAGCTTCAGAGATTGACTCAGCCCTTTCCTAAGTTGGATGGTAAGACACAAGGGAATAAGTCTGTATAGACGCCTTTGTGATCCCAACTCCACAACTCAAGGAAGGACCCCTAACCTGGGTAACAATGATGCTGCATCTGAGTGAAAAGAAGCCAGAACACCCTTGTTATGGCAGCTAGCATGATACCAAAGATGAAACCCATAGGTAGCTATGGGCAACACACACAAATGATAAAGAAGCCTCTTCTGCTCAGGAAAAAGGCCCCTGGTAGAGTTACCCAGCATCCTCATGGCACAAACCATAGAGAACAACTTGGTAGTATAGTAATGAACATGTTCCTTGAAATTCAGAGCACAGTCAAAGTAGAAGCCCAGATACTGCCAAAACGGCTTGGGGCACAGAGGAGTATCACCAGTGAACAGGGCAAAGCTCAGGTCAATGGTAGGGTTGTCATCCCCCAGCTTGTGGGAGAAATTGAAAAACTCGGACTTGTCATGTTCAAGAATGAGTGCAAAAGTGACAAAAAGGGCATGCACAATAGCATATGCCAATCCCTTCTTGACCTTGTACTGCCACCACCAATTTTCAAGTCAGTCTCTGGCTGG
Organism: Lepiota venenata; assembly: GCA_004296355.1. Classification (NCBI taxonomy): domain Eukaryota; kingdom Fungi; phylum Basidiomycota; class Agaricomycetes; order Agaricales; family Agaricaceae; genus Lepiota; species Lepiota venenata. The sequence continues at coordinate 1,192,806 of RCFS01000010.1, forward strand.
TCCAAAGCATTGTAGTTAGGTATCTAGCTTGATTACTAGCTCTACTGCATCAATGCCACCAAAACCCAGTGCATACATGGCCTCTGAATGGTCACTGGCCACAGCTGTTATCAGAACCCTAAGAAGCACTATAATTAGGTCTTAGCTACCTTCCTGATGGACAGTACACTACTTCTTTTCCCCTTTAAACCACAGACATTCTCACACTTATGCTTCCCTTCCCACTCAAACTTCTATTTCACACAGGAAGCCTTCCATCTACCTGGGTCCTCCTTCTTATGACTCGCTCTGACCAAGTACTTACCCAGGGTACTTATAATTAGTAGACATCCAGTAGTATATAAGGATAGCCACATCCACTTGTATCCTTAGCTTAGTGTTATACACTGTTCTGTCTAAATCCCTAGTTTGCCTGAAAGGGCTTCAGAGATTCAGTCAGCCCATCTCCAAGTCAGACAGTAAGACACAAGGGAATAAGTCTGTATAGACGCCTTTGTGATCCCAACTCTGCAACTCAGGAGTGGACCCCTAACCCAGGTAACAGCAGCACGTTTTTTCACACCAGGGAGCTTTGGTATGTCCTCGCCCCCTTCCCTCTCTCTGGCCCCAGCCCCTGCCAACTCTGTTGATGCAGCTCTGGCCAACATTGCTGCAAAGTGTTTACACTTTGAGGCTTCACTGGCCCTCTCATATGGGTCCACACCCTCCCCCCCCTCTGAGGATGCCATTGCTGCTGCAGTGGCCTCCTTTGCTGCCCTCAACGCCCAGCACTCCCCTTCTGCCCCTGTCCAGCAGGACCCCACTCTGGACTATGGCTCCTGGCTGGTCAAGACTACTCTCCCCTGCTTGGGTCCCCTACTTGCCTCTGTGCCTGTGGACTCTGCAGCTGCCCTTGCTCTCATTGAGGGCTCCTACCGCCTCTTGGATGCTATCTTAGTGTCTGAATGGTCCAATATCCAGGTATCTTCACAAGGCCAACAGGTCTCTTTCAGGGAGTACTTTTGTCGCTATATGGCACACTGGGCCCCCTCCTCCCCTCCCCAACATGTGGATGCCACATGCCTGTTCCGTGGAACAGCTGAGGTAAGCAGTTCCACTGCTAACACTGACATTGCCCCTGCTGGGCCGGCTTCAGGACTGGTCATGCAGGAGTCTACTGCTGTGAGGCCCGCTCTGGTTGCTGCTGCTGCTGCTGCAATTCCCCCTCCCCCTTGCCCTGTGCGCTCCCCCAGACGCCCTTGGTTTGTTCCACCTGGTGTGGCCCCTCCCCCCCCCCTCTCCTATGCCGGCGCCCTCAAGGCAGCGCCCACCTTGGTTCACATGGCCAAGGTGTTCCCCTCCCTCCCCACAAACTGCATCATTGCTGTCCAAAAGGCTGTTCTTGGCACTCCAGCTTCCAAAGCCAAGTGCACATGCACAGTTGCTGGCCCCTTGAGGCACCAAATTCTAGTCCCCAGCTCTGATGCCCTGTCCAAGGTGTCCCTGCCCCACATCACTCATGTCGTCAACTTGGCATTATTGGCCTCTGGCTCCACACTCCACATAGAGTCGGTGCACCCTTCCTCTGGGGGCTTGTCCCTCTCCACCTCAGCTGTTGTGTCAGCTTCTGACTTGTCAGCTGTTGGTACTGCCCTCAGCAAGGACCTCAAGGCCTCCCCAGTCCCTGTCTCCCTCCCCACATTGCACTCCTATCTGAAGCTAGTCAATGTTCCCCTCTTCCAGCCTGGCACTGCTGACTGGGTTACCTCAGCTGAGGTTGCACAGGCCCTTAGCTGATCCCCCCTCACACTCTTCCTCCCCCTTGCTGGCCCTCCCCAATGTTGGAATCACTCAATGAAGGTGGACACAACATAGGATTTTGGTACGACGGGGGGACAAGGAGGCAAACAGACAAGGGGGGGGTACACTACATTAGGGTATATAAGTGTATTGTCACGAGGTAACCATGAGGGATTGGCATTCTATTAGTTTTCTGAATCAGGGTGCAATCTGGAATTCCAACACTCTCCCTCAAACTATGGAATGCTAGATTATAAAGCATCATCCCAATCATCAAAGGTGGCAATGGCATTTACTTGGTTTGGTATTGAGACAGGGGGAGGGGGAGCAACTGTGGGCTGTGCAGGGCAGCCACTTTGGTAGTGTCCTTTGTTCCCGCACTGGAAGCATGTAATTTCGGAAATGGGGCACCAGCCCAAGGTGACAGCTAGTGCCTTGGAAGCAGCATCAGGGTTTGGTGTGATCAGTCTGCGGTCCATGTGAATGTTGTGCTGGCAAGTGTATTCATTGACTAAGCATGGGATGATTTTGTCGAGTGTGTAATCGGAATCTGCAAGGGCATTGTGATGGTCTTGGTGGGGTAGGAGTGTAATATGTGGCTCGGAAAACCACTACCTATATCAACCAGTACCTCGAATTGCGATTCTGGGGCATCGGAAACAGTTCTCGAAGAGAGGGATTCAACTTTATAAAGGGGGTTTTGGGGGAATAGAAATATATAATGGGTTTTCTCGAAAAATATACCCAAGGGCACCAAGTGTACTCTGGGGTGGTCTCTGTGGTAGTAGCAACAAGTCTCCTCTTGCAACTACAGCCTCTGGCTCTCAATATCTCTGATCTCAAAACCTTGGGGGAATCTGCACTACCCCACTGAGTCTCTATCTCTCTATGTCTCTAGACCTAAGGGGAATCTAACCTACCCCTGAGTCTCAATATCTCTCTGTGAGCCTCCCAGACTCAAGCAATGGTCTCAGCAAGTTCTCTCGACGATCACAGTTTGTCTCTACTGTTTCTGGATGGTCTAGAACCGAAGCTCTCACTTAATTTGCCTTAATGCACACAATAACACAAGATAATGAAATTGTTAATTCCCAATCTCGTGGTCTCGAAGCTAGGGCAGCAAGTGCTTGCCTTTCACCTCTCCTCCACGTGGTATTTATATGTTTTGGTAGCTAGGAAACAGCCCGAGTAAATAAGGAAATATTAGAGAGAGTAATGCTAGTATACACAATCGGTCCGATATTCCCCTGCGCAATAATGCTTTTCCACCCGGTATTGGTCCTGGCTGCCTGTTATAGACCCGTTTCGAGTCATTGAGACGCTGCTGGCGTCATTCCGTGGGTCATCGCGACGTTCTGCGGCTGTTTCAACATGCCCGGGAATGTTCTCTACCCATATATGCATGCCTTTTGCCTCCGCGCGTCTACCCGATTGGTCTCCTCCCGACCCAGCATTCTGGCACACTGTTCCTATACCCTTCTAGTATCTTGAACTGGCCGCGCGTTGCTTACACGTCATGCGGATAGCCCGAGATAGTCCAACGACTCCATCATTGGTCCTTTGATCCGCTATTGGACCCTGCAAAGCCTTTCAAGGTACTTGATCGGTCATCGAGATGCCATTGCGCATATTGTATTGTCATGACTATCCCCTTGGGGTTGCCTGATAGGCCTGCGTGTCCATCGTTCAGCAGATTTCCTGTCCGTTCCATTTCCTGATTCTCCCTCTATCGGTCTGCCTGACGATTGGTGGTCCTTCCAATCATTGTATCGTGATCAGACAAGCTGACGCGGCTTCGGGTGTACCTTCCTCGGCCAACACCTCCTGTCTGCGTTTCTGGGGCAATAGCCATATTCTCCCCCTTCTTGATAGAACATCATCCCTGTCCTTAATATAGCAGTCGGTACATTGTCTCTTAGTACATTGTATGCCATTTATTTGGGTGAGGGACACTGTTCATTATTAATTGAGGTGTCTCGAAAATCCGTCTACCAAGTGTCTCGATACCGGTCACACGATCTTCTCGAAGGTTTCAATCAGCGCTAGGCTGCTACATGATGTCCCCTTCGAGATAGTCGCGTTTAGGGCCCTCAGCCTTCTCAGGTCATCTTGATGGCCACTATATGACTTGTGAGCTCTTCCCTCATGATCAGGGAATTTTATTGACAGCGTTCTCAATACCTGGTGCATCTCCGAGTGTGTCCAATCGCGATGCCGCCTATTGTACCCTTTGTTCACTCTCGAAGCCATACAATAGCTAATTAGTAGCCACTGACTGACTCCTGGGGTGCCTTGTAGCCTCATAGAGGTCCTTACATGACATACCAGTCGGGTTAGGGTCATTGTAGGGGTGTTATGGGTATATCGAGATAATTACATCGTAGCTATTGCTGAGCCATGGGTATATAGGGGTATAATGGCTTATTTTAGCAATGCTTCGATTTTTGGCGTAATAGCGTTGAGGGTAATTAGGAAGGGGTCATATGGGTGAGGGAGTCCAGAGGTGAGAATCAGTATGATGTCATCATCGTTGATGGTTACACCAGCTTCTTGCAATTGGAGAGTGAGTTGTTGGGTGTGGGCAATGAATGAGGACATGGGTTCATTGAGTGCAAGGCGGAGCTTCTGGAATTGGTGTCTCAATGCAAGAGTGGTAGAACGGCCTTGAGGCCTGTATACAGTGGCAAGGGTGTTCCATATAGTTGCAGGGTCGCTACTAGTGCAGAGGGCAAGCATGTGTGGGGATACCCTGAGAATGATTTCTCCACAGGTCTTGGCCTGGTGTGTGCGGTATTCCTTCACTTTCTTGAGTGACTCATTTCCTCCAGGGTGCATTTTCGTGCTGTCAACATAGCCAAGGAGGCCCTTTCGGTTGAGCATGGCTGTCATATAGACTCTCTACTGGTGATAGTTGCTGTCGGTGAGTCTCTCGAAGATGGCATCGGATTGGGACATAACAGGTATAGCGGGTTCGGTAACAGCAGCAATTTACAGTATAACAGGCAACAGTTCGGGTAGCGATGGTGGCGGCAACAGTGAATATAACAAGCAGTAACAATCGGATCGACAAGGTACAAGCAGGGGAAAGGACAGGATTGTCTGTTTGTGTTGGAATCACTCAATGAAGGTAGACACAATGTAGGATTTCGGTACGATGGGGGGACAAGGAGGCAAACAGACAAGGGGGGGTACACTACATTAGGGTATATAAGTGTATTGTCACAAGGTAACCATGAGGGATTGGCATTCTATTAGTTTGCCAAATCAGGGTGCAATCCGGAATTCCAACACCCAAGTGGTCCACAACTCTGCAAAGTCAACCACTGCCACTGCACGGTTTGACATTCATGACTCACAGTCTAGCTCTGATGCCAAAATGGTGACTGGGCACTCCTTTCCTCTTGCCGGTGTGATGGTATTGGTGGGGTAGGTATGCAATGTGTGGCTCGGATAACCACTACCTATATCAACCAGTACCTCGAAATGCAATTCTGGGGCGTCGGAGACAGTTCTCGAAGAGAGGGATTCAACTTTATAAGGGGGGTTTTGGGGGAATAGGAATATATAATGGGTTTTCTCGAAAATATACCCAAGGGCACCAAGTGTACTTTGGGGATGGTCTCTGTGGTAGTAGCACAAGTCTCTTCTTGCAACTACAGCCTCTGTTCTCAATATCTCTGATCTCGAAACCTTGGGGGAATCTGCACTACCCCACTGAGTCTCTATCTCTCTGTGTCTCTAGGCCTAAGGGGAATCTAAACTACCCCTGAGCCTCAATATCTCTCTCTAGAAGTCCCTCGGACTCAAACAATGGTCTCAACAATTCTCTCGACGATCACAGCTCGTCTCTACTGTTTTCTGAGTGGTCTATGACCGAAGCTCTCACTTAGTTTGCCTTAATGCACACAATAACACAAGATTTTTTTTTTTTTTTTTTTTTTTTTATTCAACAATTTATTACCCAGTGCACGATAGCAGTCCGGGGGCAGCCGTAACTACACAAGAACAGGCGACTACCTTAAATACAAGAATGTTATACGGAAGGGCCCTCGCAGGGGGCCCACTATCGTCCGATAGACCGAGACTGGCCGTCAAGTGGCCGTGAGAAGTGAAAATGGGAGAGGGCCGACCCAGGCCGAAGCCTAGACAGCCGAACCCCTCCCGGAGAAAGAAGAGAACCAATGGAGGGGACCCCAAGGGCGGGCGGGACAAAGCGCCGGGCAAAAGGCCCCGGGAAGAAAGAAAAGAAACCCAGACCAAAAGGAAAGTAAAGTAAACGAGAAAACCTACAAAGAGGAGACAGAAGTGGAGGTACGGGCCCCCGAGGTCTTGCTCTTGCGGGCAGAGGAGCCGACACTGGTCTTGCGACCAGCATCTGCAGTGCAGCCATCAGCCGCATACCTGGCCTTGATCCAATCGGCCTGGAAACGATGACGCCAGAAGGGGCATTTCTGGCTGTTGGCAGCGTGCGACTTGCCGCAATTGATGCACTTGTGAGGGTGGGGGCAGGGGGAGCCATCAGGGGTGGCAGGGACAGGAGGCTTTGCTTTGGGGTGGCCCTTGCAGCAGCCGGCGTGGGAACGGTGCTCAGCCTCAGAGTGAGGCTCGGAACAGATAGGGCAACGCGCAGAGCGTGCGTGGCAGGTGTGGATAGTGTGGCCCCATCGCCAGCAGCGGGAGCAGCGGGGGGTGCCGGGGTTAGCGCGAGCAGCCCTGATGAAACAGACAGCGCCCACAAGAGGAACAGAACACCCAATCACCGCCTTGGCACGGGAACCGGACTGAGAGTCGTGGATGTCAAACCAGGCGGTGGCCATGGTCGACTTGGCAGAGTTGCGGACCACGCAGGGGGGGCCAGCAAGGGGGAGGGAGAGGGCGAGGGGGGATCGGCTGAGAGCCTGTGCAACCTCGGCAGAAGTAACCTGGTCCGTGGTACCAGGCAGGAAAAGGGGTACATCAACGAGCTTGAGATAAGATCGCGATGTGGGGAGAGCAACAGGGACAGGGGAAGCCTTAAAGTCCTTGCCAAGTGCAGATCCAATGACCGCCAGCTCGGAAGCCGACGCAACAGCGGAAGTGGAGAGGGACAAGCCCCCAGAGGAAGGGCGCGCCGATTCCACATGAAGCGAGGAGCCGGAGGCCGTGAGCGCCGAGTTAACGACGTGGGTGATATGAGGGAGGGACACCTTGGAGAGGGCGTCAGACCCGGGGACAAGAATTTGGCGCCGCGAGGGGCCAGCCACAGTGCAGGAGCGCTTGGCCTTGGAAGCTGGAGCACCGAGGACGGCCTTCTGGACAGCGATGACGCGGTCCGTCGGGAGCGAGGGGAACGCCTTGGCCATGTGGACCAAGGTGGGCGCCACCTTGAGAGCGCCGGCATAGGAAATGGGGGGGGGAGAAACGCCGGAGGGAGAAG